>JALIZH010032934.1:0-675000 GCA_030522465.1 Rhipicephalus appendiculatus | reverse complement strand
AGTACATTTCAACTCGCCCAGTTTGTTACCTTATTACTGCACAGTACAGCACGCAAAACCATTGCGCACGGTCGTTCGTGTTCCGGTGCGCAAATGTTCGCAGGTGAAGCCTGCAAAATGAAGGTAGCGTCATGACGAGAAATTGCTGAACGCGAAATGTCGCCAGAGTCAACGTTTCGGCAAGGGAACTTGCTCAGTTAATCGAGGCAGCAACGCCAGTTACCGCGCCCTAACGAAGACAAGTCGTGTTGTCGAAATATTGGCTCAGGCAGCAAATCTTTGTTCCATCAACTTCTCGTCACTTCAAGAACTCCCGTCTTTCCGCGAATTCCTGTTTTGTTGAGGTGGTGTCAGTATTTTTGACGACGCCCTTCGGTAGAATGGAAAGAGGCCTACACGCGATCTTGCGAGGCGTCACAAGCTATATAAGCTCAGATTGGAACAACCTGCAAAGTGGTGCGCCTTTATTGACTCAACCGAACGTTTCTTGGTGGATGCCTGTTGTAACAACACAGGACAGTAGTATATACCACTAAGGCATAGGTCGGCAAAGTCGCCCATGAGTCGACTCACTCAGACTTACTTGTCCGCCGCGGTGGTGTAGCGGCTACTGTACGCGGCTGCTGACCCGAAGGTTGCGGGTTCGATCCCGGCCGCGGCGGTCACATTTCGATCGAGGCGAAATGCTAGAGGCCCTTTACTGTGCGATGTCAGGGCCCGTTAAAGAACACCAGATGGTCAAAATTTCCGGGGTTCCTCCGCTACGGCGTACCCTCATAATTATATAGTGGTTATGGCACGTTAAGCTCCTGGTATTATTATTATTATTATTATTATTATTATTATTATTATTATTATTATTATTATTATTATTATTATTATTATTATTATTATTATTATTATTATTATTACACACATACTCAGACTCAGATCGCACGGTGAGGGTGAGTCTGATGAGTCCTTCTGAGTATTATTTTGGTAGATTGAGTCCGGATGAGGAAAACTTTAGTTAGTCTGAGTCCGAATGAGTGCGGTAGAGGAAAATGTTTTGGTCTGATTTCGAGTGAGCCCTAATCGCAAAGTATGTATCTTGACTGAGTCTGAGTGAGCTCCACTTTCATTTTTCTTTTTTTGCCGACCTATGCTGCAAGGAAACGAGCACGAAAGAAAGGGAATAGACCAATGAGATCGCTTCCTTCGTTTGATACAACAAGACGCAGTCGACAGACGTTCACGCCACGAAAGGCATATAGGGGACAGTCTTTGTACTTTTTTAACTAGCGTAGTAAATATGACATCAATGTAAAGAAATTGAGGTGGACGAAACGAGTAGTGACATATATAAATCTCTTTAATCTACTCGGCCGGCGGCATTTCTCGGTCCGGAGATATTTAGTTCTCTTTGCTTTTTATGCTTTAGTACTCGCATATCTTTGTTCTTGGTAGTTTCTGCTTCCGCTGAGACTTACTTTACAGTCCGCTGAGCAAACGCATTGCATACCCCTGACGCTTTCATTCGGTAGGCGGCAAAGCGTGTCCGCTAGCGGTGCTTTCGCTATTAGCGTAACGCAAAACGAACGCGACTGCTGAGCCGCCGAGACATATCGGAAATGTTCCACTCCATTTACGTCACGGCCGCGCGCAGTCTTGCGGTGACGTGCTTACGAAGTCCGGTCGGCTTGAACGTAACACGATAAGTCTCAGGGACGAAGCGAAAACGACAGGGAAAAAGGACGTTCAACGAGTGTCTCGCATACGGACGGCTTAATTTATGCGAGTCGTTGACTCGGCTTTTCTCCGGATATTGCGGTCGCTTGGAGTCGTATTACGCGGAGGGGGGGTGACTGTACGCGGACTCGGTTAACGTCGCGCGCTCGCCGCGCAATGTGCGAAACTGTGCGCAGTCTATCGAACTGCGCGAAGTTCGCAGGAAACGAGCTATGAGACGCGTTCGGCCAATCACAATAAAGAAACAGATGGGTTTTTCCATTCACCGCGTGCGACCGCCCTACGCGAAATACTGCAAAACGGAAGCTCAATAGAAGGATTAGTAAAGCGCAACGGGCAAGCCTTCCTCATCTCTTCTCAGGAATGACCCAGGATTGGTACATAAGCATCAATCAATCAATCAATCAATCAATCAATCAATCAATCAATCAATCAATCAATCAAGTCAGTCAGTCAGTCAGTCAGTCAGTCAGTCGGTCGGTCGGTCGGTCGGTCGGTCGGTCGGTCGGTCGGTCGGTCGGTCGGTCGGTCGGTCGGTCAGTCAGTCAGTCAGTCAGTCAGTCAGTCAGTCAGTCAGTCAATCAATCAATCAATCAGAACGCGGATGTGTGTGTGGATGAGCGCCTGTCTAAGGTGGTAGCGAGCTGGGTTGGTGAGAAATAACTTTTTTTTTTCGGTGAGGAAGGGGGGGGGGGGTAGGTGTAGAGCGAGGGAAGTGTGTGATCCTTTCGGCGTAGTGTTAGGGGTTGTGTTAGGGGTGTCTGTAAAAATTTCTGGTGGATGTGGATGCTCCTCGCGGGATGTCACCTGATCATTCTGTCGTGTCGCCTGAATATCGCGTGCATGCGATTGCCTCTTTAAGGTTTTATGAGGTGTCCCTGCAGTAAGCATGCATATGCAACTCTTGTAAGCACAAGTTGGAAGGAGTTTATTGACGGAGAAAAAGGCTCGGTATAATACATGAGAAGTTATGAGGAACATAAAGTATATTATTTGAAGTGCAAGACGCCAGCAAGACACATTTTGGTTTACACTTACGAGCTGAAACGTAGTCATGCATGGGGACGCTTCTAAGTAAAGTTTTAAAACTTTAAATACATAATATTGCGATGTTAAATTTCTGTCCGAGTCGCGTGGTAACGTGCGGAATGTGAAATCGAGTGCCACGAACTTTGTAAAAGACAATTATACATAGATAATGCGTTGTCTAAATATATGCGAGCCCCTTCGCGCCATCCATATTCGCTCAAAAAAAATGACTGCTAATAATAACTATCAATTCATAAATGTTAGAACAGTCCTGATTCCTCTTTGCCAGTTTTCATGATCTGTGGTGCAACAGGATATAAACGTAACATATTTAAAGCTGTAAAAAAAATCCAGCCATGGACTTTCTGTAACAGTAAGACACCTGAGTGTCTCCTTTACGTTCCTTTTTACTCTATACAGAAGTTCCTGATTTTACTCTAGTGCTTGCCGTCATTTGAGAAGGTTAGATGAGCTCAACTTTCAGTTGTCATTCTGGGTCATGAGGCATATACATTGATCCCGCGATTGAACTTGTGTTTGCTTGCCAATCTCTCGAACACTGATTGGTAAGAGCTGGGTGATCTAGAACGAAAAAACTGCCCTGTGATTGGAAACCTTCGTGATCGCCTCCACTCAGACTAAGTTTTGATCACTTGACGTTTTTGAACGCGCCAACAAAGCCCTCTCCCCCCTCTCCTGCCAACCACGCTACGCGTCAGCCTAATGTCAGAAAAGTTAGCCTAGCGCTGACGAGAACTAGTTATAATGTTGCGAGTTCGAAAAGCCTTCTGCATACTGCAGAAAAACTTTGTAAGGCTTTTCCCTAAGGCTCTGTCTCTTTTCTTTCGCTTTTTCTTTCACATTACCCGTACTCTCTGTTGTTTCCGCATTTCTGTATAAACAGAATCGAATAAATTATTCGACCGGTTAGTGTTGTCTCATTGCGGTTATCCCCTCCCGCCAAGGGCCGAAACTCCGGCCAGCATACGAACGTTTTCAAAGGAGACTTACATAAACCGAAGCTCAGGGACTACGCTCATTAAGCGGATCCGGTCTTTTCCACTTTATATCACATTATCGCGTATAACCTACACAGCCCCAAGCTCTCCGGTATATAAGCCCTCTGTGGAGATAGAAACAAAGAAACGAAGGTGTGTTTGCAATGTGCTCAACGCCAGCGGCTCGAAACTGGGCTACCTTGGAGGGAGATTAATGCCTTCGATTTCTCGCTCCGCTCCGCTCCTCCGCCTTAACTCGCGCGCAATCTCGCATCTCTCCGAACGGCGTGTGCTCGCGAGTTCTCAACGGCGCTAGCGGCGCGCTCTCGCGGCCACTGATGCATGTGTTGCGCGTCACTGCCAGCGCTCTCCTTTCAAATATCGCACCATGCGTAGCTCGCTGAGGTTTGCGTATGGGACGCGACCGCAAGAATGCTTCTGTGTATATCCACAGTGTTCCTGGTTTATGTACCAAGCCCCTTGCCCTCAATGGACGCACTGAGCGAAGATGCCTATCAGAAAGTTATCAAGGCGAAGGCCTTGTTTGGTTCGTCGGTCGGAAAATAATCCGGTGTCCGGCGGCGTCGTCCGGCGGCGGCATGAACATGAATGGTAGCAAAAGTCTCCTGACGTTAAATACAGATGAAATGATGCCAAATGATCGCGTGTACAACTTTAAAGTTAATTCAAAGTGAATTCAAAGTGAACGTACAGTCAATCAATGTACGTTAAAGTGAAGCAAGGGAAATCAAGAAAGAACAGTTCCTTGTATGCAGTGATAAGTTATAGGTCTTCACTTACTTTCATAAGAAATTCTCAAACAAGGAATTTCTCATCACTTAATCAAAGCCTTTAACTTCACAATCTCTTGTTTGTACTTCGCTTTCGTTTGCCGCTAAGAAGCCATGCGAAGAGACTGTACCGAGCCTTGTGTAGATAGATGATGGTAGCCGCGCTGATGTACGTTTAGCGTCCCAAAGGGAAAAAAATGGGGCTCTGATAGACGCCATAACGGTGAGCGCAGCATCAATCTTGGATACGTGGCGATCTTTAGCGTTTATACCAATGCACGGTACATGGGCTCTCTTGAATTTCACTCCGATCAGAGTATACGGCTCGTGAATATGGCTGCCACAGTCTGGAGTCGAACTCGCGACTTCGCGCTGAGCAACAGAACCACAACAGCCGCTCCACTGCGGGATGGAAGCCTCCGTACGTGCGCACATACATACATACATACATACATACATACATACATACATACATACATACATACATACATACATACATACATACATACATACATACATACATACATACATACATACATACATACATACATACATACATACATACATACATACATACATACATACATACATACATACATACATACATACATACATACATACATACATACATACATACATACATACATACATACATACATACATACATACATACATACATACATACATACATACATACATACATACATACATACATACATACATACATACATACATACATTTCCCATGAACTGTTTTAGCGAGTAGCCTGTACAATATGCCAGCTTCTCCGATACAATCCACAATGCTCCGAGAATTCGTTATCACCGCTTTCCATCCTCAGCAGTGGGGGGAATCTAAGCGACATCTTTATCGAAACACTCTACTTACTTTATCTTTCTCTTTCTCTCTGTTTTCTTTTCTTTGCAACTGTCAGCGCCAACATCAAGGATGCGACGGCCGATTCCTCCTAGTGGAAAGCTGCCGCGCTTAGCGTATACATTCGCGCGAACACGAATTCCTGCGCTATCTTGAAAAAAAAAATAAAAAAATAAATGGAAAATAAATAGATACAATGAAGCCGGTAAAACGAGGAACGAAGGAAGAACAAAAAGCGCAAAATGTTTCAAGGCGAGCCGTTTTAGAAAAGCGCGTCATGCCTGCCTCCTGCTCGCCCAAACACATAGGAAACACACACAAAACTCACTTCGGTTCCGCGAAGGAGCCGAGGCGGCGATTCAAGTTTCACGAGAGATAAAGAAAACAGATGGAAGTGATGGCGTGACCCGACGTGGAATAGAAGGGTATGGAGGGAGGAGAGAACGAGAGAAAGAGAGAGAGAGAGAAGGCCAACTCACTTGAGTGTGCCTAATGACAGCCCAGTCTCGTGCCATGTCTGTGCATGCAGCCGAGACACACTGTCGGAAATCACGCAGGCATAGTATGTGTATGGTATATGTATATGCAAGTGTGGCCACTTGCGGCCGCTCAGGCGCGTAGCCAAGGTCCTTTTTCTCTCGTCCTTTTCCTCTATGTGCAAACAGTATTTTCCTATAACCACAGCGCATCCTGCACTGTCGAATACGTCGTATACCGTCCTCCATATCTCACTGATTTTCCCAATCCGCCATTCTTTATCAACTATATAGCCTCTGTACGCGTTTCTACTAATAAATATGGCCCTACATATAATGCGTTTAATTCGTGTTTCCTATACGGCTATACCGCTTTGCCCATTTTAGCAAAAGCTCGTTTCTCTCGTTTCTTCATTGCGTGCCACGCCTTTTTTTTCTTTTTTGTGAATATTTCTGTTCAGTTTAAACGTTCTTCGTTTATCAAAACCCTCGTTATCGACCTAACCAGTAAAGTGTTGCCTTTTAAGAGAGAGAAATAGATGAAAAGGGAAAAGCAGGGAGGTTAACCTGGTACAGCAACCGGTTTGCTACCCTGCACAGGGGTGGGGAAAATATTGAGTATTATCTTGGCGAGTTGTGAGGCGTGTTGTGAAGGCGTGTTGAGAGTGTATAAGAGATAATACACTCTCAACACGCCTTCACAACACGCCTTTACAACTCGCCAAGATAACACTCAATATTTTAGGAGGTAACACTTCACTGGTTAAATCGATAATGAGTACTGTCTTGTTCTAGCGCTGTTTTATCGTTCATATTCAGTATATACCGACCAGCCCAATTCAAGACGCTAATTGAGTTAGGCCGTCGTGGTGGCGAAGTGGTTACGGGGCGATTGTGGTCTTGCGGAAGGAAATATGGCCAACCTTAATTCAAGAAAAAGGTCAACGCATCAAATAAATATCCATCGTTTACTACGCCACTGGGACATCGTTATGGAATCTGCGTATGTTATCTGCCAACTGTTCCAAAAATAATGAGGTTTACGACTCCATAAAAAGAGGTCCGGGTATCCCAGTTCTCGCACGTAGTTCGCTGCTTATGTTAAGGGTCATTTATTATGTCTAACGTAACACCGACCTTGGTTTGGCACAGTGTCGTCACGCTTCACGTGAAAGACAACGTCACAGTGGCGCGAAGTCACTGGTGCTCTGTGACAGTGTGTTACAACGAGAAACACCCTTATACGAGGAAGCAGCACGCGGAATGATGCGCCGCTTGTCGTTGCATCCTCGTTGTTAGCGCGTGAGAAGCGGTGGACCGTAACTAGTGGCCGTGTACCGTAACGGCGTTGAGTTGCTTATGGGGGGCACCCTTATGGACGGTGCTTCCAGCGCGCAACTGAGGGGCCAAGGTAGACCACGTGACTGGAGTGCGTGGTCCAAGTTGTCCATACACCTGGCTTGCACTGGTACTGCACTCTTCGAACACGGAACTGCCCTGAGTTCACGTGTTCAATTTCCGAATGCCGGAAGAGTTTTTGAAGAATCCTCCGATGCGATGGAATTTGTTTGCGCTGTTCGTTTCTACAACACCCGCTTCCGCCGGGCTGCTTGCAACAGGTATGCGCGCACCCAGAGCGAGAGAGATGGGAGAGATACACACGCGAATAGACAGATTCAGGCGCGTTGACGCTGTAACACAAACTTACATGAGCTACCTGTATACCCACGCTCATAAACGTTCTAGCTTCATTTGTATGTGGATGATCGGTATCTTTTCGTAGTTGACGCGGACATGTTTTCAACACTTCCCCTCATGCTCTTTGCTTGACAATTTCCTCCTGGCAAACATGGCGTGCGTCGAGTTGGTATTCTCGCCTATTAAGCGAAGTATTTATAACTCGTATAGATTTCAGTGGCGGCGTCCTACGCGGAAAAACCCGGGGCCGGCGAGCGTACAGAAATACGACCATCCAAGGTGCGCCGGTCACGTGCGTTTTTTGTATGCGCACGTGACCGGTGAAAGAAGGAAAGAAAGAAAGAAAGAAAGAAGGAAAGACGGCAAGAAAGAGAGAAAGAAGGCTTGCCACATATATTACCATGCAGAGTAGCCAACTGCAATGTTAATCTACTTAGACTCCTACGTTTTTCTTTTATAATCTTTTGCCTATCTCCCTCACTCCGCTCATTCCATGAGGTGTATTGCTAAATAATCCAAACGTGCATGAAATTTTGGGGGGCGGGAAGAGGACGGGGGATAATGGGAGAGATAGAGAGACAGTACAGTATGCCAGAAGGTTAACTTGCCTAATGTGCGGTTTTCTACCCTGCACTTGGGAAAGAGAACGGAGTACTGAGGCAGAGAACGAGATCAGATGGGTCAAAAAAATTTGGAGACTCTGAAACAACTACATGCAATATTTTTATTTTCCTTTTTTTCGACTTTTCGTTTAATGAAATTTTATCCCCGGTGTACCACATACAGTAAACTCAGTTGTATCGCAACGCGATAGTCACGCACAGATCGAGGCGCCACCGATGCTAGGAAAGTCACGAACCGTGCATAAATCAGATAACGAAAAGGGGCCGTACCTCGACGGGAAAGGTATATTTCATTGGCGCGGAGCGTGACAAATGTTCTCACGCCGAATATGAACAAAGCAAACAGGACAGACAATGGGTTCTTTGTCTTCCCCTCCGAGTCGTGTCAGACAAGGCAATCGAGTTTGTATAGGCGGCCCCCTTTGCGCCTTTACCGGTCATGTTACTTGCAGCACCCATCTATCTACCCGCTGCGCGGCAGGTTATCTGATATTCGCAATCATGCGCAATCACCTGTGCTAACATAACCTGGTCGCGGGATCAGTTGACCCAGAGCAGTTGCGTTGAGTCGATACCCACGGCAATGAGTCGCGTGTGCGTCATGCTACGGCGGCGCGTACACGCGTCCGACGTGTTGGCATTTAGTGATATATTAATTGCCATGATTGTTTACTGTTTCAATACTATAGCATTATATGATTCTGACGTATCTGCCCACTGGCGTAACTTGAATCTCTACTGCCCTTGCTCGATGACTTTATCTGTTAGATAAAGTGACCGGGGTAGCTGCCGCCGTGTATTGCTGCTTCGGTTTAGTTCGGTACTTTCGTCCCTAAACCACGATATGATTACGAGAGAAGCCGTAGTGGAGAGCTCCGGAAATTTCGACCACGTGGGGTTCCTTAACGTACAGCTAAATCTCAGCACATGGGCATGTAGTATTTTGCCTCCATCAAAATGCAGCCGCCGCTGCCAGGTTTCGATCCCGCGACCTTCGGGTCAGCAGTCGACCCGAAGGTCAGGGGGGGGGGGGCAAGGTCTCATCGCAGCTCCCGTCCCCCCTGGTCGAGTCCAAAACACAACATGATTGACAACGGATGAAAAACTGAAAAGGAAGCGATGACTTGCTTCTCACTGGGGCCTGCTTTTGTGCAGTGGCTTTCCGAGTGAAAAGAAAGGGTGAATTAAACACTTCTTGGAATTTAACATGAGGGGCCTCCGGCGGTCATTATCCTCAAAAACCTGCGTGGCCGTAACCCTCTTTTTTTTAAACAGTGATGGAACAGGTCCTACTGAGTACAGATATAAAGAAGATTTTGCGCCCCCCTTTTTAGGTGATTGGGGGGGGGGGGGGGGGGGGCGTTCCCTCTGCTCCCCTCGTGCGCACGCCTAGGACCCTAACCACTGGATCGTCGCGGCGGGTCCCGCTTTCGTTTAGGACTTCGCTTGCGGTGTTTGTCCAGTGTCGAATTGGGTGAACGGGTGATTGAGGGCAACATTTGCCTGAGCTGGGGCGGCCTTGAGTTTGTGAGCTGACTTCGAGGGGCACGGATATTATGATTTTTGGGAAGAGGAACCCAGTAGGCGCGATTTTGCCACGTTAATGTGTGTTTTGTGCTATAGTTGTCTTTAAAACGTGCACATTTAGTAGAGTTAGTGAGGCCGCTGAGCATGAACGTGTTAAAAAAGATAGTATAGATCAGTGGTCTGAAACACGTGGCCCGCGGCCTGCGCATGACTGTCCTCGTCCCATATTTTTTTCCCTTAATAAGTATGTTTATGAGCTACACAGATGTGACTTTTCTCAAACGTTTCTTTCTTTTTCTTCCTTTTTTTTTTGTTTTTTTTTTTACTTTTTCTCGTTTTTTTTTTTCTTTTTTAGTGAGGCACCCCATGCGGTCACCAAGCGTTGCAAACATAACCGTGAAAAAAAAAAAAAAAAGCCCTACTTCAGAATCGGTGTCCAGATTTCAGCGATTCTAGAGATCAGTATCGAGATAGTTTACGAAACCTGACGCCAGATCCCCATCAGAAATGGCCCATATATGACATACGGGAGAGGCCTGTGTCTGACTATGTTATGGCTATGTTCAGCTGTCAGCTACTTCTCCCCCCTCCCCCTTCCCTGTCCCACCTTCTTTACCGTCCTGGCCCTTTCGGGAGACTAAATTTCGACACTGCGGCCCGCTAGCTGAGGTTGGTTTGAGACCCCTGGTATACAGTGGCGTAGCCAGGGGGGGGGGGGGGGAGGTTGAACCCCCCCTCCACCCCCCGAAAATTTTCAATTTCGCTTGCGTATATATACACGCACACATACAAACGCGCGCACGAACATACATATAGTATGGTTGAAACCCCCCCCCCCCCCCCCCCCACCCTCGAAAAAAATTTCTGGCTACGCCCCTGCTGGTATATATTACAAAATATTAACAGATCAGGGGCAAGAAGATCCTCCTTAAGCTCTTCGTTCTTTTCGTCTTCCTATCTTCACGGCTACTCACCCAAAATACGAATCCTTATCGACTTGGGCAGCTTTATATGGAGCTGCTCAGATGCAGATGAGAGAAGCCAAACAGGTGTCGATGCGATGAGTCGGTTTCTTATTTCTCTGATAATCTTGGATATGCCGTCCGGCATTGTAGGTATTTTTTTATACAGCAGTGCTGTTAATGTCTAGGTTTGCCGTGTGTAGTAGATAGAAAATTATCATCATGAACCGGCACGCGCTCGATCACCACTCCAGCAATGGGTACACATAGTTAACAAGAGAAGCTGAAACGTGCGGACCCGGCGTTTATTACTCGTTTAATCCTGATAGTTCGTTTAAGAGAGAGAGAGAGAATAAAAATAGAAGAAAGGCAGGGAGGTTAACCAGGGCTGAGCTCGGTAGCCCACCCTGCACGGGGGAAAGGGGGAGCGGGAAAGAAAGTTTTTAAGTTTTCCTCAATTATTGCCTACGTCTGTCATCATCATCATCATCATCAGCCTGAATACGCCCACTGCAGGGCAAAGGCCTCTCCCATGTGCTTACGTCTGTACCGAAATCTTAATCAGTGTTTGCAGCCCTTTTGTTCCGTTGTTAATTTTTAGTGGACCTGGTGTGCCGAGTTTTGGGGTTTGTCCCAATTTCTGCGGTACATACGCGCTTATAGGAGTTTTACAGCAGAGCTGTTATGGTGGAGGAGTGAAAAAGATAGGCGAGAGAACGACTACAGAGAGAGAGAGAGAGAAAGATAAAACAAGAGAGAACGAAAGGGAAGAAGGACAGCTAGATAAAGAAATAGACATAGAGAGAATGATATAGAAAGACACGAACCTAAGAAAGAGATAAGAAAAGAAAGCAAACATAGCCATGTCTAATATAGTATAGCAAGGGGTGGGGAAGAGAGGGTAAATTCCTAGCCAAGCAAGGACAAGCTAAGTGTCCTCCACCTCTGCTGTGACCCAGAGGGAGAGGGAGATAATTTATTTAGAGAAAGGCAGAGAAGTCGGCCTGGGCTACAGTTTGCTCTGGCCTTGCTGCTCTACACTGGGGAGGGGAGACAGGGGAGCGAAAGAGTGATGAATGACGATGGTAAGGTAGGGTGAACAGGAGTAGCAGAAAAGGCAGGGATGTTAACCTGTCTTGATACTAGTATGCTACCCTACGCTGGGGGGAAATAAATGGGCGAGTTTTAAGGCTTGGGGTTGAGAGAAAAAGATTGAGAGAGAGCACACAAACGCGCACAAAGAATCACGCTAATCACAGTCACAATATCGCTATTGGTATGTAGCCATCAGCGCAAGTCCTTTGTCTTAAAGTATTTCAGCAATGCCTTCGTTGACTTTATCCGCGATGGCTTGTCAGGACGAAATTCTGAAATGGTTACTGCCAACATCGAGAAATTTGTCTCTAGAAAGGGACGCTAATTCACCACCACGCGCGGAACTGTAAGCTGCATAATTTGGTCACGCTTATACCCGCGAGGCTCCGTGTGCGTCTCATCGATAAGTTAAGCGCGAACAGCTTTTCGCTCACGTCGGGTCGAGCGTGTAAACAAATAGGAGGGGATTAAAAGGTCGGAAGTTCACTTATGGAAATCAGAGACTGACCAGTCGGCCTCGCCGGGGCAAAAGAACGGGTTTCTGCGATGCTGGGCACTCGCCCACCGTTCCTCGCACTTTTGTGTGACCTTTTTTTCATCACATACGCAAAACATAATGAAGTGACCCACACGGCCACAGTTGTTTGTAACCATAAGTGATTGTTCAGTCGACACTTTTTTTTTTCTTTTCAGTCACGCTCTTTCTTAGCACCTTTTTTAAATGCAGATAAACATTTCCCCCGGTGCAACCATCACTCGAATCAGCTATCGATTATGTATCCGATCAGTGTAAAATGATTATCATAAACCGTGAGTCAGCCTTGAATGTTCGTATGTATGTTATTTTGATAGATAGAATGAACTCTCAATTGCACGAACGTCGGTTTAACGAATATTTCAGAATAACGAACTTTTAGAAGTTCCCCGGCGGTTTTCCTATGCATTCTATGCAACAATCTTTCAGTTGAACGAACTTCTGAATAGTGAACATTTCAATTGAACGAACTTGATCTGCGGACCCGGGCTCAGTTTTGAGATCAATTTAATGAAGTTTTGCGCTCTGCAGCACGGGCGCAAGAACTTTGATGGAACGTAACTTGACGCAAGAAGCGTTGATGGAACAGTGTCACCGAGCTGCTTCTTGCCAGGCTGTCAGATATATCGTCAATAAATGGGCCCTTTGCAGGCATAAAGTGGAATCATCCCGCGCAAGACAGTGTAGGATTGAAATAACTTTATTTGAGTCCTGTACAGGGTGTTGCCACCTGCCTGGCTAATCTCGTGTCGGCACAGGGAGGTCAAGCCTCCTATAGCCCGGTCATGGGTGTACTGGACAGCCAATACTTTGGGGATAGGGGCGTGGGACTTGATCATCCCTGCACTTGTCCCTGGTATATCCCGTTCCCGAGAAATGCCAGGGTCAAGCGACCAACACTCCCAAAGCATATGTTCAAGCGTGCATATTTCTTTCTTGAACGCCTTGCAAATAGCATCCATGTCTTATATGTCGTATCCTTCTTTTGTCTGCGCCGGTGAATAATAAGTCTGTGTCTGTTGTTGTCAAGTGTGACTGCTTGTGCGCTGTTCAGTCTAATGTGAGGGAGTGCAGACTCTGCCCTTGCCAGATAGTAATGGTTGGTGATGTCACTGTATGTCGTGGGCGTATCCTTTTGTGGATCCTCCAATCCAGCAGAATCAAAGTCATATGTAAAAGTGACCTGATATGTAAGTTCGCGGGCAACGCTGCTTGCCGATTCATTTGGGTTGATGGGAGTTTCATCGCGCGAGCCAAGGTGCTCCGGGAACCAATATATGTAATGTGTATCATTTGTCCCTTTTGCGTTAATTATCCTTGCGGCCTGTACGGCGATCCTGCTCCAGCTGAAGGCTCCGTTGGCTGCTTTTGGCCCTGACGGACGTATATACACAGAGATATACAGTGACCCAAACCAAGACAATGTAAATTAAATATTGGGGGGATGTAACACGAGTAACGCAAGAAATACAACACATGAGAAACGGTGCAAGAGAACACAAGAGAAGCACAAAGAAAGTGTAACACGAGACGAAGGAAACAAGGACACAGCGCGAACAATCAACTAAAGATTCTATTGAAACAACAAATGTTTATATGGCTGCATTATCACATACTAAGAACATAGTTAAGCGCAGATAGTAATCACCTCAACAATGTGCTTCCGTGAAGAGTAATTCTGCGGCAAGTAGTGTGACCGACCAACTCGCACAGCAGTCCGTCCATCTGAAGTCGCCAAGCAAATCAGCTAAGTGACATATTCGCCGTTGACTTCTTCGCAGAGAAGCAAACGCTCCTGTCCGAATGCTCCGCACATTTCTGCGATTTCGCTGTAGAAACGGAGCCGTGTCTCTGGTGAGCCTGAAACTGAGATTTCTTGCCATATATGCTAATTCCTGTCGCGTGGAGCGCGTTCCTGCTGAAATTTTCCGCGCCTCGAGACAATCATAAGCGTCTCGCGAAGGAATGTGCGCTCTCGTCGCTCCCGGCCATAGACCTTTGAGTGCCCGAGGCGCTGTAGATATACCAGTGCGCCAGAGTTCGTTCGACATAATATATATTTATCTCGACTCGCGAGGTCAATCGACGAATGGGGGGAAATCCCGCCGCTCCGTCGTTCGCCGATATACATACCTGGCGGTCGTGTAAAGATTAGCAATGCGGGGGTCTCACTAAGTGCTGTCCTACATTGTAATATTTGCCGTTATCACTTATAAGCGCGCGTAGAAAAAAAATAATAAGAGAGCCTGATGTCAAATGCCCCTACGCTTGGCTTCAGGGATTACGTCGGCTCAACCACGTCGTGCAGTGCACCTGTCTCTTTCTCTAAAAGTACCGGGTATTGTTTATCGGGTTCCTGCGATACAGCCTTCCTGCAATATCCAATACTTGCAAAACGAACCTGCGCACGATCCAAAGCATCCAAGCCCAGGCTCTTAGGATATGCCTTGGTTTACCACGCTGTGCATCAACCGCTGAAACCATCGCAATTGCTCAGGATTATTCAATCACGACGCACATTACCGTTGAGACCATGCGTACCTACCTCAGGCAATATGCCAGGAACCCCTCCCACCACCTGGCAAGCCTTGCGGCTGAAAGGCCCCGTACGCCATTTAGTAAAACTGTCTATGCCCATCGCGCATCGTTTACAACAGGGTATGCGCCTGCGGAGAAGCCGGACTTTCCTCCGTGGTGCTTGTACCTTCCACAAGTACGTCTCGAAATTCCAGGACTGCAGAAGAAATCAGCGTTACCTGCCCCAGCACTAAAGCAACTGAGCCTATTTTTCTTGCACGAAGCCTACAACAACCACGTGCACATCTACACCGACGGGTCGACCACTGTGTCCAGTTCTGGTGGTGCGGTGGTGATACCAGCACGAGAAGTAACACTACGGCTCAAACTATCTCACGTAACAACATCTACGGCGGCAGAACTTGCGGCTCTGCGTTGTGCCCTAGAGTACATCGATTCTGAGAGACCGTGCAAATGGGCTGTTTTCTGCGATTCAAAACCGGCGTTACAGTGTGTGCGGTCAGCTCTCCGACGCGGATGCCACGAACAGCTTACATACGAAATTCTCAGGATACATCACCGCGTCAAAGAAAAAGGCCATGAGATTGACTTTCAGTGGCTACCTGGTCATTGCGGGATCAGTGGCAATGTTTCTGCAGACAACGCGGCTCGTACATCGCATGAGCAAGAGACTACCGTTCCAATTCCTCTTTCTAGGACAGACGCTGCTAAGCAGCTTCGTCGCCTGGCTCGTACACTATGCTTGGCGGAGTGGAACACGCCAAGCATAAGACACACTCGGCTACACCAAATCAATCCAACGCTGGAACTCCGACCTCCGGCCGGGCTTCGTCGGCGTGAAGCCTCACTTCTTTGTCGGCTTTGGTTGGGGGTGGCCTATACGAAAGCATACACGGCATTAATTGGAGTGACCGACAGTTCGACATGCGAGGTCTGCGGCACCAAGGAAGACATTGATCATCTATTATGCCGCTGCCCCCCGATTTGCCTCTGAAAGACGAACGCTCTGTGATGTGATGCGACGACTGGACGATCGGCCGCTCTCCGTGCAGATGCTGCTGGAGCACCGTCCCCATCATTCGTCGGCCAACAAGGCAGTTAAAGCGCTGCTGAGTTTCTTAAGGACCACGGGCCTTTGTGAACGTCTGTGACTATTGTGCAGTGCCCACGCCACAGAAGTGTCAGCGTATTTGTTGATCATTTTCTCTTTTTTTTTTTTCTTCTTGTGCTTCTTTCTCTCTGTCTCTCTCATCTTTCTACTCCCCTTTCCCTTTTCCCCCCAGTGTAGGGTAGCCAACCGGACTGCTATCTGGTTAACCTCCCTGCCTTCTCCCTTTTGTATTCCTTCCTTCCAACGCGACAGCGTTAAAGAGCTCGTCTCGCAGAAATTCCGGCGTCGGCGTCGGCGTCGCAGGTCGTGAGCGAAAAATCGGCGTTGTCCATGAGCTAAAAATGGAGATAGACGCAAATGCATAAATCATGTAGTGCGAGAAGTCCCATTAACAGCGGCAATATTGTGTGACAGAAGCGTAGACTTGCACCAGGTGTCGCGCCATGTGAAGTACGCAACGAGTGGGTCGTCTAAAGGGGTACTAAAGTGAAATGAAGAATTGACTTAGATCGATAAATTGCTCTCTGAAAACTCTAATGTCGTAAATTTCGTTATCTTATGTTCATGAATAGAGGAGAAAATGAAGATCAAAATTTCATCCTTAAATCTCGCGATGAAATTCCCGCGCGTGACGTTACGGATTTGAAAGTGTATCTTTCGTATTTTCGTGACATTGACTGAACGAAATTTTCTGAAAATCGGCATGTTAAGTCTCTGGTCCGCTCAGAGAATGTACTTCATTTTTACCGATTAGGAACTACGTATGACATTTTAGACGCTGTCAAAATGTATGACGTCACGGCGTTTGGTGCGGGAAGTTCAAGGAGACGTCGCCACCTGCATTTCCTTTTCGCGTGTTTTCTCGCTTACCAAGAGTCTTCTTGCGCTAAGAGTGGTGCTTTCGGTATCGCGAAATTGTAATTTACTAACAAGCAAGAAATAGTTTTTGTTTTTCGTGTACCTTCAAAGACCCACCCATAACCAAGCTGTCCGGCATAATTAATCGTAATCATCAGCAACAGCGTCACGAAAGTGTGCAGTTGCGCTCATTGCCTTAAAGGAACACTAAAGAGCAAAACGATTTTTCACGTATTAGTAAAGTACAATTTCACAGTCCCGAAAAAACCACTCTTACCGCGACACGACGCTCGGTAAGCGAGAAAAAGCGCGAAAAGAAAATGCGGGTGGAGACGCCACCTCGAGATTCCCGCACCAAACACCGTGACGTCATAGATTTTGAAGGCGTCTACTGGGTCCTACGTAGTTTCTAATCAGTAAAAATGAAGTAGATTGTCATATGTGGGTGCCATCGACCTAGCATACGAAATTTCAGAAAATTTCATCGAGCCAATGTCGCGAAAATACGAAGAATGCTTTTTGAAATTTTCGAAGTCATGCGCGGAGATTTAGGCGCGAAATTTAAAAATGAGACTTCAACCTTGATTTTCTCCGCTAATAACGAACTTATGATAATGAAACATATGTCATTGGAGTTCTCAGAGTGCAGTTTGTCAATCTAAACCAAGCCATTGTTTCTCTTTGGTATCCCTTTAAGGATGCGTACTGGTTACTTTACGGATTTTCAATACGATTAATTATGGCTTATAGTGGGAACTTGGATATTGCACTTGCAGTAAGCATACATTACAGGACCGTCTGAAACAGCCAATGTTACGCGGACAGACTTCCACCTTTCCACGCGGCAAGGTGGAGATGACTTCTGAGAAGAGAAGTCAGGCAAGCGAATGAGAAGACCATGAGAACGGGGCCCCGGTCACACTAACACGTTCTGAACTTGAAGGCGAAGCTCAAGCGTCCTGAAATTTTATTCACCTTCCCCGTTCCCTAGTGCAGGGTAGCCCACTGTGCTCAGCCGCGGTTAACCTCCCTCCCTTCTTCCGCCCCCCCCCCCCCCCCCCAGCGTTAATTGGCCAAATTTCGGAGCTTCAAATTACGAAGCTGAGAACATCAACAACAACAAAAAAGTTGTATAAGGCGTGAAAAAATTACACCGAGCTCTCTTTCTACATTCATTTACTAGACGCAAGCAACCGGTCTGCGCGGGCAGCATGTAACACAGCCATTGGCTGCGTGTAACACATACATACCGGCTACAGGTGCTCGGTTGCTGACCCGAAGGTCGCGGGTTCGATCCCGGCCGCGGCGGCTGCATTCCAATGGAGGACGAAATGCTGGAAGACCCGTGCACTGAGCGATGTCAGTGCACGTTAAAGAACACCTGGTGGTTGAAATTTCCGGGGAGCTCTCTACTACGGCGTCACCCCCATAATCATATCGTGGTTTTGGCTCTTTAACGTCCCAGATATTATTATTAACACATACATGCATAATGCTTGCTTGATAATCGCTCCTTCCCTTGCCTGAGCATGACACTCTGCTTTGACGAAACCTGAGCCGCGCTGGACATTTAGGCTCGCCTGATCCCCTAAACGTGTCTTACGTAACAGGGTTTTAAAACGCCCTTTGTGTTACGTAAGCGACGCGATATCCTCACAAAATGAGACGCGCGAGAGCCAGCCGGACGAAATGAGAGCGCGTATTTTTTTTTTCCTTTTTTTTTTTTCATTTCTACGTTTTGTACACTGAGTTCTGCCGCAGGCTTGGGAACGTTCACAAATTTTTATTTTTTTAATTGAAATCATCGCGCCTTTGTGGCGGCACGGACTTTTCCTTCTCGCCTAGCAAACCAAGGATAATATGTAAAAAAAAAAAAGAAAAATGAATGGCACAAAATATGTCCCCCCAGTAAGAACAACCAGATGTGCGAACACAATGCAGTCCACCAGTACATGAGTTGCAAAGATTCGAGCACGAGTTCAGATAAGAAAAATGAGTTCACATGTGCAGATTAGTGGTTGTATAGTAGGTCTGAGCAGACTCGACCGGCCTGCGTGTGGCGGTGCCGAGATGGCGCGCGCGTGTTATCACGCGCTCGGAAGGATGCATTCCAGTTGACTCTTTTCTCTATCTCTTTTATTTTACTCTTTTATTCCTGTTCGCGTTTTCGTTTGTACGCTGGTATTCGGTTCTATGGAGGCCGCCCCGGTGGGTGTGTCGGCCGTACTCTGGTCCGTTGCCCGCCTTGCCAAGATATCACATTTGGGACCGCTCTTAGGACACCCTTAATGAACGATATACCAATGTTTTCGTTCGGATAGCACTGCTACTTTGTCAGTTACAGTTACTGCGCTTTTTTTTTTCTTCGTTCCGCTGTTTCAACTGCTATGTCGTAATTCGATCGCTTATGCATTCTCTGTGACAAACTGATGCCTTTCACTCTGTATACATTTTTTTTTCAGGTTATTGGCGTAAGTGTGTTTATCGGAAGAATGGGCGTAGCCTGAAACTTCTTTCCGCGGGGCGGTGGGTCTTTCTTCTGATCAATTTTTTTTCCCGGGGTTGGGGAGGATAGGGGGTTAAACCACTCTACATGTATGTTCGTGCGTGCGTTAGTATGTGTGCGTGTACCTGCCTGTACGCATGCAAAATTGTAAAATTAGCGGAGGTTCGGTGGGGTTGCTCACCCCTCAACAACCCCCTCCCCCTTCCTTTCTACATCAATGCAGCACAGGGATAGGATATTTAACCAGGATGGTTTGGCCAGTAAGAAGCATTCCGTAACTTTGAAGCTGGCAGCTGTGAGTTTTGCAGCAGCAGCATCGGCTCGTGTATATATATGCATAGGCGTGCGCAGGGTTCCTCTTCAGGGGGGGGAGGGGAACGTTCGTCGCACCCCCCCCCCCCCCTTCCTATTAAGTCAATGTACGGGGCTCATTTTGCGCCTCCACCCCCCCCCCCCCCCCCCCCGAGTCGCAGCGCCCCCTCCATATTATGTCAGTGTATGGGGCTGGCTTTGCGCCCCCCCCTCTTAGGTGACTAGGGGGGGGGGGGGGCGACGGCTCCCACTGCCCCCCCCCCCCCCATGCGCACGCCTATGTATGTATTCGGCTTGTACTGACGTCACTGAAACAGGAACGTTGGAGTACCAACATGGTGGGACGCGAACTTTGTGATGTCACGTTAGTGCTATCAGTACATCACATGCTTGTTCCTTCGCTATTCATGTACCGAGGGCCAATAACGTTCCTGCGACCTCGTTATCACACTGAAGCAGGTTAATTCGCCGTGTGATTATACTACGTTAACGTCATCTGAGCCGCCATGTTGGAACCATGTTGTGCGTTCATATTGTGCGTTGGAACCATGTTGTGCGTCCATATACAGAAACGACGACGTCCGCTATCGCATATTCTATGGGCGTGGTTCCCGACGACCGATATGCTATGTACAGACCACCGGTTCCTTCCACTCGCCCCGTCTTCGGTCCGAAAACTGGCGCATTTCGCTCGTCTTCTTCTTGTATATGGCCGCGGCGGCGCATCGGCAGCGCCAACCCAGCTCGCAAGTGGGGCGTGACGGCTGCTGACCGCTCGCCGCGTGGCTCCGCTTTCTCGCCGCTACATCGTTGCTCTCTCTCTCTCTCCGTCTCTTGCATCGTCCACACCGTCCACACTTCTTACAGCGAGAGATCAGTCCCGGTATGCAGGCGGATACGACCACCGCTGCCAGCATCTCGCACACCTTGAATCCACCGCCCCGTTCTGCCACATGCGAGTGGCATATAATACGAACATCGCACGTGTCGGCGTGAAGGAGGGCGCGAATGTCTCGGCCCATAAAACTGTTACGTCAAATAATATTAAAAAAAAAAACGGGAAGCACGGTGGAGAGCTGAAATAACTGTAGATGTCGTGTGCTGGAAGAAATTCAAACGTCCGGATTATCTTTTTTCTTTTGTTTTGCTTTTCTTTTTCAATGAAACATAAAGATTAAGAATGGTCGCGATGTCATGTGTAGCTCACACCGTAACCAACCCTGAAGTGTTAAGTTGCGTCGATCCCGTTTAATGTTACATACCGCTACCAGTGCGCTCAATTTCGATCACTACCAACTTGATCATTATTGTATAATTTTGATCGTTACTTCACTAACTTTGTAGTTACTGTAAGTTCAGCCATGAGACAGACCTTATGGTACTTTGAGACAAACCTCATAGTAGCTCCTCAAAGAACATTGTAGAACATCGGTAATTGTAGTCCGCCGCGGTGATAGAGTGGTTACAGGGCTCGGCTGCTGACCCAACAGTCGCGGATTCGATCTCGGCCGCGGCGTTCACACACCGATGGAGGCGAAATGCTAGAAGCCCGTGTACTGAGCGATGTCAGTGCACGTTAAAGAACAGCAGAGGGTCCAAATTTCTGGAGCCCTCCAATACGGCGTGCCTTCATAACCATATCGTGTCTTTGGCACGTAAAACCACGCAAATTGTTATTACCTCTCATCGTAGCTGCTTCCCCCCCACCCTCTTCGAGGTGAGGAGAGGCAAATCCGAACGCCGCTACAGCGCATACCTCGGATTCCCGGTGCAAAGAAAGGGTTGGATTAGAGAGAAAGCCAGATGATGCGAACAATGGGTCGAGATGAGCGCTTATTACTCGAGTGATGAGCTAACGACGCATTGTAGAAGAAAGTGCCAGTCACAGTGCCAGTGACAGTGTCCCGTCGTCTTTCTCGTCATTCCTTTCATTACTCGAGAAGGCTCACGCAAACACGCGAGAGCTGCGCACCGTCTCGGCAGAGAGCCTCCGTGAACTCGGGGACTGGCCAACGCTAACGACGTTCCCGAGCACACGTGCGATGAAAGAAAGAAATGAATGCAGCAGCGCGGCTGCGCTTTCCTGTAAAGGACGCACCCACAATGGACTTTCGCTCCTTTGGATGTTGGGGCCACGCTATAATGCCTGGTTGCCCGAAGAAACAAGAAGAGACCCGGATGCAAGGGGTGTTGTGGTGTGGGCCTCAGAAATAGCGACAGTGGCCTGTCTCGATGATGTTGTAGTGAAATTTTTTGAGTTACAAGGTATGTATACGCACTGCGAGGGCGTATGTATACTCATCTCTTTTTTTTCCAGTGACGCTTCCTTACCGGAAACGACCCGGATGTGATAAAGGACCAGGCGTCCTGTGTGAATTGTAGGTGGTTCGGTACAGCAATTGCCCAACGTGAAAGAATGTGCAACTCTCTATAGCAAGGAGCGATGGCTCGCATAATCATAACGCACCTGGGAGAAGTGAAGGGAGAACGTCGCAACGAAAGTGATCAGCGGAACGAAATACCTTTTTTTTCTGTTTCTTCGAATCCGCATACGGTCCGTGCGCGCGCGTGCGATTGCGCGTGCGTTCGTGTGTGCTGCTGTTGTGCTGTTTTTGTCAACCGGAGAGAAATGCAAAGGAAAATAGCGTGGGGGATAGACCGTACCATACTGATGTACAACTGGACTAAAACCAATTAAACTATAAGTGAGTGAGAATGAAAGAACGGCCGAGTGGCTAAGACTCTTGCCTTCGGATAGTGGGTACACGGGTTGGGATCCCGCCGCCCAGCGATCAATTTTTTTTCGCCAAGATTTTCTCTCTCTCTAGCCATCTCTTTCTCTGTGTCTTTCTCTAACCGCCTTGCTATGGGCTGCCCGTCCGTTGCCCAATTTCTGTAGCACATACCCGTTCATGATGATGATAGTTTTTGGGTCACGTCAATAAGCCGAGCTAGTGACAGCTTCGCTGTTAAAAGAGGCACAGAAATGGAAACAAAGAGGAAAGCGCACCACAATACCGCACATCATACTGAAGGTATGAGGATCGCAGCCGCGAGTCCAGACACGTGGTTGATAGGAATTCCAGCTCATCCTTGTGAGGTTCATGCCTATAGTCGATGCACGACCATTCGGAAACGAGAAAAAGTAAGGAGTGCTGTTCCGGAGAGATTAAGTTGCTGGAAGTTTCTTATCGGCTCACAGCAAACGAACAAGCAAGAGCACTAGCAAAGAAATACGCAAGCAAGCGAACGAAGGAAGAACCGTTCTTCGCTGGAACAGCAAGACCATGGCTTCTTTCGCTTCCGGGCACGTGGAGCGGCGCGAGACCAATGGGGCTCTGAACTAAGGGTTCCACCTTACGAGGAAGATTGCGCATAATTGAAAAAGATAAAAGTCTTGTTTTTCTCTTTCTCTCTTCCTCGTTCTCGAAATAAAGGAATACCATATGTAAGTACTCGACGAACACGAGTGACTGCGTTGAACGCTATCTACCGGAGGCAGACTTCTGCGCGCGTGGGATTGCCTTTCAAAAACTAAAAACACTTCTAATTTTCCCTTCACCTTGCTCATTCGGGCTTGCGCGTTCACAAGAAGCAGCAGCGCCTCCCTGATACTGCGCATCGCCGCAACACGTTTGAACCGCAAACCTGGCAGTCTCGCTTTTCCTGGGCGCCGCCGCGTACTGAGGCGCGGCCCACCTCGCGGCGTCGGGCTGCAGAAGTGATTGCGACGTGGCGGCGGTGTATGCGCCGACGACGTGCGCGAGCGCATTTAATTGCAGCCTAAACGAGGTGAGCACGGTCCGGCACGCCCTCTCAACTGTCACACAGTGCGTCTCCGTTAGAGAGAAAAAAATTCATGAAACCTTCCCGGTAATGTGATTGCGCAGGGCGATATGAGCGGTGGCTTTAAGGAGAAGCCCGCTGGTATGAAGGGATGGGACACGGCTTTCGCTCATTTTATAGACGATCCTTTTAGTACACTAGGAAACTATAAGGACGCCGTCGAGGTCTCGCGGTGAGTTAGGAAGTGGTAGTAGATGCGAGTGATCGACCCCCTCCTGCTCGAATCTTCCAAAGCTGCTGGGGCGTGGTGCCGCGATGCGTCAAGATTTAAGGTGCGGGGTCTTTTGCCATGGTCATTTAGGGCGATGGCTCGGGGAAGCGACGACGTGAACTTGGACGCGTACACTTGAGATTGAGATGCGCAGATACGTATGGGCCTTGTCTAGTCGTGAATTATGGCCGTGTGGACGGCGGGTTGTGAGCGTGAAGCCTGTGAGTGCGAGTATCTACAGCTGCGGTCCATCGATTTGACGAGTTGTTCAAAAGATGTTCAATTACCAACTCGCCCAGCTTGACGTGTAGATTGAGCTCTGACTCCTCCTTGACAACTTGTTTATTATTATTATTATTATTATTATTATTATTATTATTATTATTATTATTATTATTATTATTATTATTATTATTATTATTATTATTATTATTATTATTATTATTATTATTATTATTGTCTGTAGATTCTCTATGAGCAGGTACAGCCGTTCACACTTATGGCTTTGCGCAATCGTGCACACATGGAAAATTCGATTATGCGTCTATACCGTGTGAAATAGACAAATATTATGTAAGTGTACTCTCTCTGAGTAACTGCATTCTGACATGCAGTACTTCCCACGTCTCATGCAACGTATTCTCCTAAATTAATTTGTAAAGTGCTCAGGACTTTTTCTAGATTTCCCTAGATTCGGCAAGGTGCGGTTGTTCTTGCGGTTGTGAAATCGTACGCAGACCGTTGACTGCACCACGTGGCAGGGCCGTGAACAAAACGGACTGGAGGATCAGCGTTGTTGGTAAAGGCGTTTGCATTTAGGTAATAAGCTGTTGAATTAACTTACAACGAAAGAAGGGAAATTTTTGCGAGAGTCTCGTTTCTTCGTTAGACACAACTAAATTAATTCCACAGACAATTAGGCCAAGGCAAGCATGGGAGATATTAACTGTTGTCTTTACCTGCGGTGTGGTAATTGTGACAGTAATTGAAGTGAATTAAAGTGGGTGAAAAATCAGCCTTTCTGTTAGGATGATCCCGAACTCACAACCTTTGAATTACGCGTGCGACGCTCTACCAGCTGAGCTACGACGGATGGCGCTGAAGGAATGAACGCATAGCTCGACGTCATGTAGTTGAGCAACATGCGATGACAACGTCGAAGGCGGTGACATCGGGCGCTGCGTCTTTCCGATTGCTTTCGATACCAAGCTGTGCATACAGTATAGCTCACGGTCTGAATCTTCTCCGGCCGCTGTATGTATATAGGAACAGGAGGCGACGAAGGACGCTGCCGACGGGCGCGCCTTTTGTGATCGTTGCAGAGGCGTGCGGACGCGCCGCGATACAACAACCTCGGGCGTCACCGGTGCCGCCTCGGCCCTACAGCGGCGAGGAGGCTCGACCGCTTCGTGTCGTGTAAAGACAAGAAGGGCTCGTACGAGTGCCGCATTTTCGCGCTTATTACGTGCTTCAAGTGCCTTTAAGAGGCAAAGTAAGGAGAAAGGCAGGGAATTTTGGAGGGCTTATTTTTTCGTTTGACGCAACCTTAACGAAAACCAGCAGGTCATGAAGCCAAGGAAGGTGCAGGCAACGTTAATTGTACAATTTTAAGTGTATTTTAATAATCGTGATATATCACAGTTATTACAATACACTTAAAACGGTACAGTTAACGTTCCCCTATACATTACATGGCTTCATTACCTGCTTGTTTTCGTTAATTCAGGAGGAGACAAGCAAGGAAAAAGTTGTTCAAGATGCCGGGCTACAGGCATTCGAAGACTGTATACGTTTGCTAATGAATTTTGCTTGAAAATAACAGGCCACACTTGCCAGCTGTCCAATTGCAGCGTTAATTGAGTCTTGGCACATTTGTTAAGCTTTATACTGTGTCACGTGGACACCCGCACGTGCAGATTGCAAAAGAGAGAGGGAGAAAAAAAGAACAATACTGATTGATTGATTGATTGATTGATTGATTGATTGATTGATTGATTGATTGATTGATTGATTGATTGATTGATTGATTGATTGATTGATTGATTGATTGATTCTCACTGCCAGGCAGCATGGTGTTTAGGCGACGTCCACAGAATTGAAAATATTTTCAAGGGATTGCGCTGCCGTGGTAATATACAGAAGAATAATATACTAAACCGAAGCGATGTCAAGCAAACCGGCCACGAATCCAGGGCCCAACGAAATAGCGCGGAAAATCAACTGCCCGTGCTTATTAAAGCGAAATCCTGAAGTATTAAGGAAATGGTAAAATGAGCGTGAACGAAACAAGTTGTCGCATGGAGGAGACGAATGCCCATGTTTTACACTAAAAGCTCGCTGCTCCACAGCCACCGCAGCACTTCTTCTGCTTTTCTGAAAATGGTGTCTTTAGCAGGTTGGCTTAACTTGGCATGCATAGTAACTTTAATACCTGAGCTTCTGACGCGTTCATATTTGGGGAGGTGTAACCATGTTTTAAACAACTCGGTGTCTCGCAGGAGAGCAATGAGCAGACGCTCAACTGTTACCCCTTCTCGATTGCCGCGAGCCAATCCGGAAACACGGGGGCTTTGAAGCTGGAGTTAGAACAATGGCATAGGCGCGCGCACGGTTCCCGTTCAGGGGGGGCGAAAGTTTATCGCAGCGCCCCTCCGCCCAATTAAGTCAATGTACGTACGGGGCAGACTCCCCCCCCTTAATTAAGTGACTAGGAGGGGCGGCCGCCTCCCGGCTCCGCTCGTGCGCACGCCTATGAACATTGGTGTATCCTTTCAAGATAGCCACAACAGGGCTAGTCGGCGCAACTCACAGTCATGACTGCGGGGAAAAAAAATGTTAATTCAGGTGCGGGCAATAGTCGCGTAGATACGGTAGTAAGTGTTCTGCGTACGCTCGCGCCGCCCTGTCTGTCCGTATAGCGTGCAAGGCCGGGCTCAGCGTATACGCACGCTCATGAGACGGCGACCCGTTTGTCGTCCTCGCCGGGTCCACACAGAGCCGTCATTGTGCGCCACCGTACACCGAGATCCTCCCTCGCTGAATGGACCGGAGGTGAAACGCGTGACTGTCTCCTCGCGTCCGTGTACGCGGGCGTTGTCGAACGCCACGGCGCATCGGCGTCGGGGACGCGCACGGCGCCACTGGCGTGCGAGTATAGGCTCTACAGTGCTAACATAGAATGTTTTTCGCCAATGAAAGGGGGGCTTGATTAACCGATATGCGTGTTCGTGCATGTTTTAAATGCGAAGCATTTGTTTGCGTACTGTAAGTACTTTTGCGTTTCTATCTATCTAACTACGTATCTATCTATCTATCTATCTATCTATCTATCTATCTATCTATCTAGCCGCCTACGTCTGGGTGCTCGCGTGATGGCCTCCTTAACTTGGGGTAGACAAAAATTTCTATGGGAGGGGAAGAGGTATTGACGAATATGTCTGGCTGGTCATGACATGAATAACATGAAAATCCCGTCGCGTACGTCGTCAAACTCATTTCTCCAGACACGTGTGGCTCATACCCGTATGCCACGGGCCGCGGAATGCGGGTATGAGCCACAGAACTTTGACAATTTATATCTACCCACGAACGGCGAGAACAGGCATTGGTAAATTAAATGCGAGAGCGGTAAGATAAACTGACATCGGTGGCGTTAACACTGGTAATTTAAAGGCGACAGCGTTAAGAAAAACGGACATCGGTGGCGTTGACGCGAGGAATACGAAGAATAGAAATCAGAGTCCCAGCAGGAATCGAACCCAAGCATTCTGCGTGGCAATCAAGCATTCTACCACAGAGCCACGTCAGGTCTCGAAACTGCTTTGGAAGAACACCCTATGCAGGCGTAATGTTGGTGAAACGTATATTGTGGTTGCAGTGCTGGCTATCTAATTTTATAAATATTACATGCGTACTCCTATGACGAAGGAGTCATGTCGGGTTAACGTCAGTTGTATACTTAAGCGCCATCCATTGTAGTTGGTCCACGTAGCACTATATCCAGGGCTACCATCCTTGCAAGCCCAAGCTCTATACATATAAGCTTACGGCTTCTATGCTGTCAATATCCATGTTTCTGTTGGCATCGTTACACAACTGTAAACAACTGGTTATATGAAACATATGCGACTGTTCAACATGTCTGTGCGTGCAATATTTGTGCATATCTCTATAGCGCCCTTTCGTAACGTTTCGCTCAATAAAAAAGTTACAACGCAGTCCCCTTTCTTCCGGATGCTTCGGATAACATCGATTATCATGGTACTTGGGGATCTGCCTAATTTTTTATGTGTGCGTGTATATATACATACATGAAAAAATCAAGAAATTTTGGCTGGGGAACTGTCAGCCCTCCCGTCCCTGGTTACGCCAATGGTGGTTGGGGTTCGTGACGTCAAGGCGAATGTCATCGGCACATCCCACGCGTGGGTTTTGCCGCGTTTCTGGCGCGCAGGTCCAACAACGTTCCGACCTCTTCTTTAACCACGTTGAAGCAGGTTAATCGCAGCAGTGCATATGCCGCGTTAACATCATCCTAGCAGCCATGTTGCAGTGCCAATAAGTTAGGGAGCCAACGTTTCGATAACGCGACTCTTCTGCGACGGGGACAAGACGAAACATTAGCTCCGTGTGACGGTCCCTGTGTGACTGCGTGCATGCGTGTGCGTGTAATAATAGTACTACAAGGAGTTTATTATACCAAAACCACGATGTCATTATGAGGCACACAGTAGTGGAAGGCTCCGGAAATCTTGACCACCAGGCGCTTAAAAAAAAAAAAACCGTGAACTCGCATCGCACAGTACACTGGCCTCTAGCATTTTGCCTCCATCAATATGCAACCGCCACGACCGGGATCGAACCCGCGACCATTGGGTGAGCAGCCGAGACAATACCACCGCGGCGGGCATAAAGAGAGAAATAGAGAGAGAGAGAGAGAGTGTGTGTGTGTGTGTGTGTGTGTGTGTGCGTGCGTGCGTGCGTGCGTGCGTGTGTGTGTGTGTGTGTGTGTGTGTGTGTGTGTGTGTGTGTGTGTGTGTGTGCGTGCGTGCGTGCGTGCGTGCGTGTGTGTGTGTGTGTGTGTGTGTGTGTGTGTGATGTCATCACTTGCAATGATACGCATTCAAATATAATCCCGTCTTGTACGTGTTCGTCTCAGTGGGTTGGTCCAAATGGCGGTGCTGTACCCGAAGAATTACCAAGCGCATTAAAAACGCGCGTAACGTAGGCACACGCAGTCGCAGCCGTGAAATGCCGGCCAATTCAGGAAGGCCGTGCGCGACGATTTTTTTCGCACAGTGCACAAGGCGGTTCGACGTCCCGGCGCCGTGGGAAACAGGGCGTGGTCCAGGAAACGCCGCGCGTCGGCATCGACTGAAAAGGACGCGCACGCCGGATGTCCGGTCATCGCTCCCCGTTCATTTATTACCGCAGAACAACCAGACAGCCCCCCATGCATCCACCAGGGATGCACACTGCGGAACCGCGTTTCGCCGTGAATCTTCCACCCTGTCTGGACGGCTAGAGCGCCCTCCTGCGAGACAAGGAGGCTGTTTCGGTCGATACTGTATGGATAATCTTATATGCACCTCGAAAGACGACAGTGCTGCTAAATGAAAGAAAAAAAGAAGAAAGAAATTACTAGGACGTTGCCTCGCGGAAGAGTTTTCGTTGCACCCCGTCCGAAAGACGCGGGTTCGATTCCGGAAGCGGCGGTCGCGCATTTAAATGGAGGAGAAAAGTTAGAAGCCCGTCTACTTAGATTTAGGTGCATGTTAAAGAATTTAATGAGCCTTAGAATTTGACGAGCCTTAGAGATGAGCAATGCACATGTTGGTGCCCGAATCTGTGGGTGTGCGCCTGTGTGAATGTGCCATGTGTTCGCACTCGTATAATTTTGAAATGGTTTACCAACTAGCACAGCAACAAGTTCTTTTTCATTGGACGTCTATTCAAAAGCTAGAAATGACCATCGGCACAAGAGTGCTTATTTGGGCTGGTTGGTACATGTCCATAGAAAACGAGAAGCAGCGTGAGCAGGAGAACAGGATAGAGGCGGACTAAGCGCTTAGTCCGTCTCTGTCCTGTTGTTCGCGTTGTTTCTCGTTTCATATGGACCGCCATGGGCGACCGCAGGGGGGTGCAAGGGGGGGGCTGCCCCCCCCCTCCTTTGGATTCCAGATATTGTTCTATACAGTAGCAATAAGCTACACAACTTGGTTAGCACACTGAGGTCCTGGCCTTCAGTATTGCCATTCAATTTCCAACATTTCATGCCATCGACTGATCTTGCCTGTCATGTCACGGCAAGCGAAAGAAACGCTGCCAGTGCTAGATGCCCCCCCCCCCCCCCTTTGCGGATGCACCCCCCTGCAAAAAGTTCTGCGGATGCCCTTGTGGACCCTTCGGCGTCAACACGAGCAATGCGAAAAATAATCATAATCATGTGATGACGTCAGAGGGTCGCCAAGGTTATTGATGTCATCATGACGTCAGAGGTCACAAAAATGTGTGTAGTCATCAAGAAGTCACGTAACGTGACGTCACGTGGTGACGTGTTCACATGGCGTTGTCGCTATAGGCACTGTAAAATCACGTGACGTGCAGGAAGCTTTTTTTCTTTTTTTTTTTTTGGGGGGGGGGGGGGGGGGGGTATCAGTGCAATGGACTGAGAAGAGCTTTCGCCTCCGAGTCGTCTTATAGGCAAATGTATAAAGGGCCATCTGAGGTTTTTAAGTTTTGTTGCACATACTGAATATCGCTATTACTTCTACATCATCGTTATCATCATAGAAGCAGCATCCATACCGCCATGTGGTACGACAATCAAAACCCGCGGGGCGTCCCCAGTTTTGCCTTCCTGAGCCAGCCAAAACTCATGCTGTTGACTGCATTTCCTGTAATGAAAGGAAGAATCTTCAATGTCTGCCACTGCGTGCGTTTTTGCTTTGCATTGCTATACATTCCGCTACTACACAACAAAGAAGCGGTAACATATCGTGCTTAGATCAACAGAGTGCGGGCCACAGGAACACGCAGAGAAAGAATGCCAGAAAGATAACTGAACGAAACAATAGTGCAAACGCTCTTTCAGATGTACTTCATGCTGTAACCATTTTTCACAGCCATGACAACTCATCGCGGCATACGCCTTGGCAAAAGCAGTCAGCTGAAGACGCACGAAGGTTTGTGAAGACGCTAACAGTCGCAGAGTGGGCAAATGTAGGACTGCATAGGGGCAAATGACCGAGAGTTTTTAAAGTATAACCAACAAGTATTGCAATTCCGAGGCAGAGGGTATACAGACAAAGGGAAAGGCTTAGCAGGCGGCCCCGCGGTGGGGGGACAAGCCTTTTACGCCGTGTTTCGAGAAACTTCACGCTCCGCGGGCCACGCGCACCAGTGACCCGCGAAAGAAGGTGAAATGTCAGCCGCATCCGCTTAGCGTCGCTAGGACCGGAACCTGTTTGGCGCGCTCTCCGCCAGGAGAACGAGACGCTGGTTGTCGCGAGAGGGCCTCCGAGCAGGGCGGGAGAGGGAGCCACTGTGACCGAAGCTGCTGGGACTCGCAACAGTACTTACGTGCAGCGTTACCTGTACAACCCAAGAGTGGAATCTGAAAGGGGAAGATAGATTTACAAGTCGGCGTACTGATCTACTTTCGTCGAGTAGAAATGAACAAGAATGCTGTGCTGAGATAGACGTACGCGCTATGTGTGTCTATGTAGAAGAACAGGGCAAACCAGTGGCGTAGCCAAGGGGGGGGGGGGGGTTGGGGGGTGCAAACCCCCCCCCCCCCCGAAATTTTTCAATTTTGCTTGCGTATATATACACGCACACATACAAACGAACGCACGAACATACATAAAGTATGGTTGAACCCCCCCCCCCCCCCCGAAAAAAATTTCTGGCTACGCTCCTGGGGCAAACAGTCAAATCACTTTTAAATTGTGAATCGATGAAGACTTCTTGAACAGGGCCTGTCTCTGGAGTTAACGGTATGACAAGTGTCTTTGTCTACACCCCCTTTTCAAGACAAGGCCACCGTCGAAACGCTAGCTCCATTGACAGCTCCTGTTCAAGGATATTGCATTGAGTCAAGCTTCCGTCTTCTCCTCAACTTCTGCCTGACTAGGTGAGTGAGTGAGTGAGTGAGTGAGTGAGTGAGTGAGTGAGTGAGTGAGTGAGTGAGTGAGTGAGTGAGTGAGTGAGTGAGTGAGTGAGTGAGTGAGGAGTGGAGTGAGTGAGTGAGTGAGTGAGTGAGTGAGTGAGTGATGGAAACGCTGTGAAGGCCGGCCGGAATTGCAGTTTTGACCAGCAACTCAGCATTGGAGAAGTGGTAGTCGAAGTATTCACGACCGAGGTTCTGTTTCACAGGAACTGTACCGACACTTGGCTGTAGAGGAAAAAAGAGAAAAAAAAGTACGTAAGAAACCTGTGCGAACTCGCGCATGCGCGAAGACAGATCAGGACAGCCTACAGCAATCATAGGTGGTGCGACAAAATGAGAAAATTGGCCGGTATAAGATATGGAGTCATCGGGCACAGGACAGGAACAATTTGGATATCCCTGTCAGATACTCGCTTTCGTCCCGCGGTAGAAAACTAGAACGAGGATGATGGATATGATGATTATGATGATAGTGATGAGAGCGGATGATGCTCGGCCACTGTTGATCACTACGACTTTCTACGTCCTTGTAAATTGAATCTCGTATGCCTGTCTTGTTTGCGATACCACAGAGTAGTAGGCCGGGTAAACCACCATTGCTGTTTATCTCTCTTTCCCCATCTCTCTCTCTACGATTAAAGTGCGACAACAAAACAGCCGGAGCCATACTGCACCGAACTCTTGGAGTGGAACGCTGTTCTGTACACTGTCTGAAGAAAAAGTACTTATGCGCATTCAAAGTGGACTGCCTACGTTTTCGTTTCCATTTGGTGACAAGAAGAGGGCGACGTAAACAAGAAAAAAGAAAACTATGTGAGCTTTGCAGTGGGACGCTGCTTTGCATTTCTGGGTGAATGACGGTGGCAGGTTGTTCACCGTCTGACAGTCGCCTAAAGCGAGCGAAAGTGTAGTTTAACGAAACGAGAAACTTTGCTGAATGTTTTTCATACAAGTTGTCTCTTTTCTTTATTTTCTTTTCTCTCTCTCTCTCTCTTTTTTTTTTTTTTGCGAGGTTATAAACGCACGTTGTCTGGTCAGCGTCCTGCGTTCATTTTTCTTCCTTTGCATTCCAAAGGAGACGGCAGAGAGATAATGCGTGGTTGGCTTCTGTTTATGAAGAGGACGTACACGAGTTCGGTGGTTCCAAACTTCCACGAGAAAGACGGGGAAATAAACGTTTCAAAAAGAAAAAAAAAAGGGGGGGGGGGGGGGAAGCACTCGGCGAGGACACGGAATTCTAGAAGAGCTTAAATGAGGTTTCGCATCCCGTTAGCTTGCAACCAGGGCACGTCTGATACCGAGTTATTAATCATTATAATCGGTCGCGAGTGTTGTGACAACATTCGAAAGGTCGAAAGAACGACATTTTAGCGCAGCTACAGTTCTGACGACATAGCGTTGCGTTCCGCGCTACCGGTTGCCCGCCGTCCATCCATTTCCTCAATCAGAGCTTTTCTGTTAGTATTTGTGAAGGCCTGTTTCCTGTTTTCATCTTTATGGCGCAGTCTTATTTTCTGCCGCTCGCGTGGACGCAAGTAGCGTGGATGTTTGGAGTTGTAGGCGTCGCATAGCTGAATTTAAAGGGGTACTGACACAAAATTTCGCGGCCGAGACAGCCTGCGGGTTCGATTCCCGTGAACATGTGTACATCATCTGCAAAATATCAACAGCGAATATAGTTAAGAAGGTATTTTAAATTAATTTTGAAGTTTGCGTGAGCGATCGACTCCCCTCGCGGTAGCTCCCTCGCGGTAACACCATCAGAGGTGACCCTCGGTGACCTCCCTACTTCCCTCACGTGACCACGCTGCAACAAGTTATGATGACGTCATAGCGGCCATTTTCTTTTGCCGCGTTTGTTCCAGCAGTCTATACTTCTCGGCGGCTGGTCGCGAGTCCGTGGCCGCGGCGCACGCGTTGAAAGTTTTGTGTTTGGCGACACTGCTGTCCCGTTTCCTATTCGAAAGGACTTCTTGATGCAGACCGTGCGGAAGTGCGTCACAGTTCTGTGTGCTGACGTGATCGAGAGCTGCGCACGCTAGGTGGTGATAGTTGCACCCGGCGGCTTGTCGTTTTTCGAGCTCTCTGAAACCGAAACTGAAACTGGTCGGTAATGAGGAGCCTGTAGTTAAATATCTGTCGCGCGCTGCAGCAAACGAGGTGCCGTGTTATCACTAACAGGCCCCTAGCAACACATTGCAGCAAAAAAACGCGAGACCAAAGTTTTTGTGTCAGTACCCCTTTAAGGATACGGCCATAGAAACGGGGCTGAATGCTATGGTGTTCTGCGTTCCATAGTTTAGTTGTGGAAATACGCTTCCTATGTATCCACTGGGTGTCATTGTCGAACCAGCCATCTAACGTGGACAAGTGTTTATCGATGTTAAAATATGCAGGTGAATTAAAGCTACAGCGCACTCGTCTTCTGAAGAAAGTTAAGCTTTTTTTTTTTTTTTCGCTGTGTAGTGCTTGTGACGGTGAAGAGGAAATGACGCTTACTCCTCACTTCAGTCAATACTGCTCCCAACTGTGAGAGAGCTCAACTGACTTCAGAAGACGAGCACGCTGTAGCTTTCATACACTTACGCATATTGCTTTGTTAGATTATTGTCGGTTAAGTTGAGGCCCTGCATGATGTTCAACTCCCATCACTTTGTGTTTTCTGTTCTCATATTTACAGCAGCACAACTTTGTGCCGTTGCTTTCGACAGCCTCCCTTCACCGCTCGTGTCTCGATCTTTGCAGGCGAAACAATTCCATCGGTCGTTGGCACTGAAAATTCTAGATTGCGTTGTCTTCTGGAGTCGTTAGTTCACCGCATAAGTAAAAAAAAGAAAAAAACGAAAAGTTAGTTCTGATCTCCCCGCGAAAGCGACGCATGCGTCTTTCGGCAGTGTGAATGTCGCCATTATGGGTCTTACCGCTTTTCTCGCCTTTATTCTTAACGCTACAGTTATGACTGCATCCGTGGAAAGCAGCTCCGACGGTTCCGCGTGATATTTTAGATCACAGTAACTCTATATGCTATGCAAATTGCGCAGGTGACCAAAAGAGACAGGTGACGCCTGCTTGAGGAGCGAACCCATTGTACACAAACTTGCTGAAATTTTATTAGAAACTTTTTGTCCGCGGCATCTACATGAAAGTCATATTCTACGTGGTAGTCGATTTCTATTCCACGCGAAGCTTGCACGAGCGAGGTAATTGATTTTCGGAGAAGGGCCACACACATACAGAGCCCCTCCCTACAGCTTCAGGTTCCAAAGACAAACGTGCCTGCAGCGTTTTGAGCTTCGGGAAGAAAATGAATGTGGTGACCCACACACTAGCGAGAACGCGCCACTGTGTACACACGCTAAGTGGCTACACATTACCGACCCTTTAGTCATTGATCACGCGTCCCATTATTGCCAGCCACCATGGCTGCGAGCAGCGAACCGTGAACATCGGCCCACATTGTGACAGCCCTTGCATACTGTGCCGTCCTCCAATGCTATAGGGAATCTCGCTTAGCACTGGAAGACTGTCTTTGCGTTTCTTGATGTGGTTCGAGGCCCCACCGTCCACCCTAAAAAAGGGCCGAAGCGGTTGGTCAGCGCAATAACCGTGCACAGAGAGGTTTACTTAATTCGCATGCAAGCAGCCGCGGTCCCCAACTTCGCGTGCTAGTCATGTCGTTTCTGTTTCAGAGCTGATGATTGAAAACGCAGCGTCGTTAATTGGGGCCGTTTGCTCATTGATTGGTTGGGCGCGGTCTTGCATGCAAAACCCGAGTACGGATTTTGCTAAAGGTGAGGGACATCTCCTTTCAGCGACGGCCGCGATCAACCTGGTCTATTCCACTACGCGAAAGACGTGATGCCAATGATTTCCCCTTCCACTTGACTGTAAGCTATAGTCCAATGCTGCCTATTCGGTTAGGTGACGATAACCAGCATGCTGGGCCTTTAAAGATAAGCATCTATGGCATGTAGGGAAGGGTGTTTCTGCTCCACTAGCGTCGTCGGCCATTTGTTGGGCTGACTGTTGCCTTCTTCAAGTTTAGTGGACCGGTGGCGAGCAGTGGGATTTACCCATTGTGGCGCATGCCTGTTTTTATGATGGACCGTGACTACATGACACACCGTGACGACAGGAGACGACGGCAAGCCTAGCCCCAAAGGCGCTTCGCACCTAAAACGCGCCACAGTGCCTGATTTGGTTACGAATGTTAATTGATAGTATCGTGAAGGACTCAGATTCGATACCAACTGTGTTGTACGCCATACGTCTGTCCGCAGCTTTTTACTAACGTTTTATCGCTTGCCTAACGTCGTAATGACCGTGTTCATCATCATTAACGAGCTACGACGACAGTCACCTTCGGCGTCAGCCTACAGCGAAAACATCGAGTGATACAGAAAAACAGCGATAGCAGCAAAGCAAGGAACGTTCTCGAGGAATGTAGGAGACGCGTGCTTATAAGCGCCCCGCGGTGCTGATATAACAAGCGCGATCGATCTTACGCCTTCCCGACGCCGCACTAGCTGCGTACCACATCGAGGAAACCTTAGACGCGGCGTGCCTTACGGTCGCTGCAGCTTGTAGTCGCGTCGGCTGCGCAGCGCGTACAAGGTGAAAACGACCGGCCGAGCAAGCGCTAATTATACCTGTCCTGGAATCACCGCTGGGTGGCCTCACACTGACACGCGCTCGCTCACACGTATGCGTACAAACACAAACCACCATATACCCGGCAACGGCCCGCTACAACGGCATAAGGCCGTGTGTGTACCGTGGGGGGTATTAGCTTAGGCGTGGCCGCCGGCTACCGCGGAGGGCTTTACGTGGGCATTTGCGGGCACTGCAGCTTCAAGGCGCACCGGTCAACGGCAACCCGCGCACTACCCCGCCTTTTTTTTTTTTTTAGACTGCCCACCTTTTCCGAGGCCGAAACTAGATGCGAAGAAGAGAGAGCAAGAAAGAGAACTAAAAGCGAAATTACTCGATTGGTGGACGTTGTCCACTGTTACTGTTGCAGTACCCCCCAAAGCGAAAACCCTTGGGGGGCACGTTAGCCTGTTACGCACAGGGTGGGATCCCGTTAATTGCGCGTTCACAAGACCGCGCAGCTGTCCGGATCGCGTTGCTCTAATTACGGCGCGCCGTTTCGGGAGCGTATTTGCATGCCTCGACTGTCCACTACCAGAGGCGCGAACGCATTCCTTTGTCCTCGCGTAAGAAGAGAAAAAGAGAAGTTGACTTGTCAGGTTACTGGCGACGCGCCTCAGGTGCCAATTAATTGGTTATTTGGTTTCCTTGGCTTACGTATATACCGTGACGCTGATTGTTGGTTCTGTATCTCGACGTCCTATACGACCCAAGGTTGATTGACAAAGGCCACACCGACAAACGCCGAAAGGACACTGTCTTTGGAAGGATACAGCGCAACTTCAGCCGAAGCGAGATTAGTGGTGTCTCGATACGCTGGTCATCCGTCATCACGTCAATCAAAGTTTGGGTTTTTACGTACCAAAATCACGATATCGTTACGAGGCGTGCCGTATAGTTGGGGACTACGGATTGATTTTGACCACCTAGTGATCTTCAGCGCGCACCTAAATCCGTGTACATGGGTGTTTTTGCACATAACTCGCATCGAAATTCAGCCGCCGTGACTGGAAGTTGGACCCGCATTGCCGAGCTTAGTAGCGCAACGCGTTGGTCGCTTTTAGCTACCACGGCGGGCAGACGGTACGTAGGCACCGTGCCCTGGAGCTTCGCTCCGCGACAGCAACTTCAGAACACACAGCCCAGTGAGCGAAATGGTCTGAATTTGGGAGGCCTGATACACATTCACCGCGACATCCAATTCATCATCACCGAAAAGGACAGTCGGTAATGGAAAAGTTTCACAGACCTGCATGAACTTTGGAGCGCGTTAAAAAAAAAAAAAAGTTGTTTTTAATATCGCCTCGCTTTCTTCGCACCCCTATCGGCCGATGTCAGCGAAACTGGGCTGGTGTTTGACACCAACGCACGCGTAAATATACGCAGAGCGAGGTTGGACCTTCCCCCCTCCCCTCTCAAAATACATTTCTGCCTACGTCCCCTGTTTCAGACTATTACAAGACTATTGTAGTTCGATGGTATTCTCGAGGGGCCACGGGAAATAAACGCCTAGATGAGCGTAAAGAACTTGTAATAAGGAGATATGGAAAAATTCGTGAACACGGGGTGTCATCCGAATTTTTCATCTCTTCAAGCCTCCATCTTCCGCTGAACTTCTGCCTATTCTGTAATGAATAGGTCTTACAAGCAGTCATATGTATGCTCGTGGTGTCCCCAGGGTGTAGCCATTGACTCGACGGTATTTAACGACGACAGCGGTTCCTCGTAAACTGATAAAATGTTTTGAGCTCAGTGCATGTACTATGACCTATTATCGAGAAGGCCAACAGTCCAAGAAAATAAGCAGCCGCATACAATTTCGCGCCACGACCGCACTTCGGAAATGGTATACACATACGAGATGGCGCTCCACTTGTCGATCCACGCGCGCGCACGTGAAATCCATATATACATCGAAACGGCGGAACTTCAGTAAAGAGAGAAAAAAAAAACTCTTTAGCGAAATGACCACTTTTATTTCCGTTGCCGCGGATCTCCTACATTATCGGCAGCACTAACGAGCCAAGGTGTCGACGCGCAAATGCGTGCGCGAGCTCACGCATCGAACAAAAAAAAAAAAAAAAGAGAGAGAGAGAAAGAAAAGAAAAAAGAACTACGCCATCGTGCCAGGACATCGCATCGTAAAGATAAGCCCGTCCCCCAAGGTCTGGGAATATTTTTGAGAGAGAGAAAAAAAAGATTAACTCGTTAAGGCCGAGCTTACACCTAAAGGCGCACAGCCATCTGATATGCGCTGGCGACCGCTTCTTGCGCAAAACGTCCACGTACAGCAGGCGCATCTACAATTCTCATCGTTTATTGGGTGCGGTCAAGGATGTTAATAAGAATTATTGGACTAGAAACTGCGCGTCAAGAGCGAAGTCGTAGCCACCCTACCATGGCCGCCATCTTAGTAGGGGCAGATAAGATGTTCGCATTCCCCTTCCACGCCTGACAAGTTTAATGCGGCAAAGAAGAAGAACAAAACTTTATTTTGGTGGGAAGGGGTAGAAAAGGGGGTACTCAGGAGCATGTTGGTTGGGGCCCCAAGTCCAGGGCCCCATTGGCTTGCGCCGCTCGCCTAACTTGACTCAGAAGCGCTAATTGCACCTCTGGGTCCGAGCTGGCAAGTTGTGCCTCCCACTGCTCCGAATTTCCTACAATGTTGTTGGCTAAAAATGAGCAAAATTTTTCCGCACCGCGATACTGCCCAATTTGTGTCTTTGTGTTCACCGGTTTGCTCAAGAAACCTGTAAGTCTTGGCAAATGTTATTGGAGATCAAGTCATCAATACTGATCTCGATATGTTTCTTTCGTCGGGAGCAACGATCTCTTATTTTAGAATTTACCTAGCCTTTATATTAACAGTGCGAAACAAGCTTTATCTGTAAGCGGACACCACGTGCAAAGAGCATGTTTCCGACATCAAGGGTGGGCAAGCGCCTGTCTTCTAAACCTCTTTCGGGTGCGGTGCGTACGTGTGCGTGAAGTGCAGCGTGATTTAGTGCTCCCGTAAAAAAGACCGGAGGGCACGTAGAGCATAATCCCTCTTAATTAAAGATTCGCATGTTTTAACAAAACTTTAGGTTGGACCAGACAGTTCGTACCTTAACTATCGACGAGAAACCGCAAGAATGCACACAAAAAGGGCACAAGTACCCGAGCCCTTTTTGCGTGTTTGTGTCTTCTTCCCCTGTGTCTATTCGCAGTGTACTCCGACAGTTCGTTTGCTTATACGTCCAGAGCTTCCCGGGGCGGTTCAACATTTTTTTTCCCTTTTTACTCATTTGGGGACGGCATAGCGCTGTTTCACCCTTAGGGGAAAACTCGGAGCATGTTGCAATGCGCTCCAAATTTTCCCCATATGTGTGAAACAGCCTGTACATAGTACTCTGAACTGTGCCCCCTTTCTTTTTTTTTTTTTTCAAAACAACGGAACGGCTATCCACTCTAGTAGAGTAGTAAGTACTCTAAATCGACAAACACTTCAAGCGAATCTTTAGTCACTCACAGATTTCACAAGCAGCGTCTATCATAGCTCGTATCTCTCTCACTGCCTCTGCGTCTTTCGGAACGCTGCACTTCGTCTCACTTCGTCTTTTCTTTATAGTAGACCGGTATTGTAGATGCGGCTGACGGGTCCTGGCCTCACATACAGACCTACGTGGCTTGGCAGCCGAATAAAGGATCAACCGTGCCTCTTTAAAAGCGTGCGATGCGCTGTGAGAGATGTAAGCGTAACCATAGAGGTAGGTTTATTCCACTCCGATAATCTGTCTCGTTATTTGTGCGGCTGCCAATGTAAATGAGTGTTTCCGTGGCACTTACTTTGCGAAGACTTTGCGCGCGCGCACCAGACAGTGCATCTAAGGACTACAAATACACGCATGCACGAACTGCGCGCAAGTCTGATCGAAGATACGTGAAGCTCAGTGGTACGACTTCTCTCATCCCAGATGACCTTACTCCTATACTTGTCCCGCGGCGTTCCAGAAAGTCGGTCATTCGAACAAATCAGATCCCTTCAGATGCCACGTAATGGTTTTCAATGCATTCGATGAAGGCTCATCTAAGCTGTTGTAGCTTGTAAACTATAAGTGAAAGTAAGACCCACGCAACCACTGGTAAAGGAAAGGAAAAAGTGAACACGTCGAGATGCATGCATTGCAAGGAAGGAAAGAAGAAGAGGGAAAGGAAAGGCAGGGATGTTAACCAGTCCAGTAGGACCGGTATGCTACCCTACACTGGGGAAAGGGGTGGGGTAGTTTGAAAGATGGAGAAAGAGAGAGAGGAGAGAGCACGCACACACAAAATCAGACTTCACAGTCATCACAGCCATAAGTCTATAATCGCCGGTACAAGTCTGTTGCCTTTAAGAAGTCGAGCACTGCCTTCGTCGCCTTCACCCGCGATGACCACTCTGGTCGACTTTCCGGAATAGTTTCTGCCGTTATCGGTCTCTGGTCTATGCGAGCTAGAACGGCTGCTCATGCATTGCAAAATTATGAGTATATTGAGGTAGGTATACGTGGCGGGATCTCGTACACGTTCGGCCTTTGTTCCGCTCTCGAACGTTCGCTTTCATCTCACGTGATTGGCCGGAAGCTACCTGTCCGTCAATGACAGATAGCGTCTGGCCAAGCGTGTGATCTGACAATGAGCGTTCAAAAATAGAACAAGGACCGAAGGTGAACGAGATTCCGCCCTTGATCTTCATGCGACGGAAACTACCGTGCCAATTTCCTTTATGGCTTACTACTACCAAGGATTTACCGTGTCTGCGCACCATGAGTGCTTGATTGAGACGGTGTACTTGTATTTCACATTTTTAGATGCAGGCTACATCTTTTCATATTTCACCATCACTCTCTAGAACGCTGCGCAGTTGGTACCATATACAGTCTATCGTCATCAGCGCAATTTACGACCTCTACAGGAAGGCTAAGGCCTTCCCAACTATCTCCCAATTTGGTACCACTGCCTTGCGCCGGGCGATCCTCATCATGCATGTTAGCAAAAATTTCACATCTTAATCGTTCTCCACTGCGCTTCTCGGCCGCTTCCCAGTCTTCCTATGTCTTAAAGTTGCGCCTACCACGTTTAAAGCGTTTGGTTTCCTTAGGGAAGTAACCACGATTTCTCCCCGTCCTTCCGTTTTCGTAGGCCGTCGATACCGAAGATATATAGTGCAGGGGTAAGAACCACATTGCGGTAGTGCAAGCAACTGACGTGACCTGTATCGGTACCACAGTGCGGCACGGAGGTAATAAGTGCGTCCTCGTGTGATTCCCTCGTTTTGAGAACGCTTTCGCTGAAACGCTAAGTATCTGGTAGCAGACGCGTACTACGCTTCATGAGAAGCAGTCGCGCTGATCATGCACCCTTGATGTCCTTGTTGCCTCATATTCTACTCCAAAGTACGCAGTTGTCCTTGACGTTAACTCGCGTAGTCCGGGTGCGCACGTAGCATATGTGATTTAAATGTGAGTCGCGTTCCACTTTGCATTTAGAGGACCCTTACCCCATGTCACGGAAAGGTAGCTAATAACATACACGTGTTCGTTTCGAACTTTCCATTCCTCCATTCCGTGTAACTTCTCATCGATCGCCCATGCGAGAGACCTTATCACTTCTTCGTATCCCACGTGCCAAAACACGAAGACGTCAATTGGGGGGGAAAGGAAAGAAAGCGGGAAGGCTTTAGACCACACCCTCAAATGCACGCTTTTGATAAACTGTTCTCAATCACGTACTACGCGCCGAGCTGACAGACCTGTACAGAGTAAGAAACGTTGAAGCGTTATCAGAAGCAGCAGCAGTAGCAGCACCGACAGCAGGTCACTAACTCATAACGGCGGGCGTCCTTCATACATCTTGTGTACGCGTCGCCGATTGCCGCCTAATGTCTTCACACAGACATGGTCTTGATCTTCTGAACGACCGTGTCGGTATAGGCCACAGCGCGCGAGCAGCAGGGTGCACTTAGTACTTATGAAAAAAGAAAGCCGAACCCTTGCTATAGCTGTCGCGCTCGGTCGTACGAGTATATAGCCTGCCAGGGCTACCGTGCACCGCTGTTACCATAGTGAACCGGTCGGGCCAGCGGTGATGTTCAGATAGATATGAAACGGTCGGGGCGTGGACCCGATCTTTCTCGAACCGCACCTCCAAAAGCCATTTTCACTGGCGGCACTTCGTGAGACGAGGCTTATTATTTAGAAGGAAAGGGCGTTCAAGCACTCATACTGCTCATACTGCAAGCTCCGAGGCCGGTCGCTGCTACTGCAGCTTTTTGAACCAGGACATCGCTACGAGTTCATTACTATAGGTCTTTTGAAACACGCAGTCGCGATACAGCGAAGTAAAAGGCTGCGGTGAATTGAAACCTCACCTACAACTTTTAATGGCGGGGCTTATTTTTGTCATGTAAGGTTTTTTGTGACTTAAAAGCACTTTTCGATTGAGACACGCCTCAAGCAGGAGTCAACTGTTGGACAAGGGCACTGCTCTTAGCGAGGACACAATTCCGTTCCTCGTTAATGTTTTGTGACTCGCTGTATCCTGCACCTAGTACGAGTTGCGAATAGTACTTGGGGGCTACTCTTAGAACTCGCGAATCATTTTTTAGAATGTTTTCGAAAAAAAAAATTATCTCCGATTTTCTATACGCTGTAGGAGGACGGCGACATCAATTTCTCATTGACTCCAATTACCGCATTTACTTGCGTACTGTCGGCACTGGCTGACTGTTAGCTAATGTGGGCTAGTTTGGTTAAGTGATGGTTAACGTTGGTTAATCTTCGCTATCCGCCGTCTTTAAAATTCAATATTCTTTCAATCGCCGTGCAATAAGGGCGTTATCAGCCAATTTTCAGTGGAAACTTTGAGAGGCCTAACATGACTCCCCAGACAGAAACGATGGTCTACAACCACTTCGAGATGAGCACACTTTAAAGATGCCCCTGGACCTGACAACGCCTTGTATAGCGCGAAACGTCAACCCTGAAGCATGTTCACTGCAGGCATTGGGACGTTTCTTCGTTATACGCGAACGGCTATAGATATAGGCAGTTCATTAGGCAGTGCCTGTGTGTGTCACGTCTTTCTCTGTCCGTGTATTTTCGTGCGCTAAAAACTTCAGTTCATCATGTCCTACCATTGATTACACCATATTAAAGTTAGGGCACCTCCCCTGCTACCCTACATTTGGCTGTTTTGCGGATAAGGCTTCCGGCACGCTGAATGCCAATGCGAAGCTGCTGTCACGCCTTAGATGTCATGAACTGCCTCACTGCATATAAAACTAAGTAGGAACCTGCATTTCGGTTACGCATAGAACAGGCACAAAGAGTCAGCGTAACGCGGTCACAGAATGTTCATGCCGATAAACCAGCCCCTGTTCCACTTGAGAGCCCCCGTAGAAAGAATGCAAATATAAGACGTAGACATTTTTTGTTACGAGTACACATGCTAAGTGTGATGCAGTGTACGCGAGGGTGTAGTTATCATTTTCCTTTCTTCTCTTTACTACTGTTGTATAGAAGCAGCAGCGACCACGTCATATATGAAATCTTTATACTTTAGAAAAACAAAACAAACCATTAACTAGGCATTGTGCACAACCTAATACGAACACTCCAATGGGACATCTCTCCATCGCCCTCTACGATAGCGGGAGCCGCGCGCCTCATGCATGCACGCGTACACACGCCTTACACCGGCTGTAATGTATAGTACACAGCGCCGTTAAAGCAGTGCGCCGTTCGGCGTGTATTTCGTCGCCAGCGTGAAGCGCAATATGAAGTACTATATGCGTGAGAAAGCCTCGGTATCTATACAGGCGTGGTGTTCACGTGCGTATAACTGCATGCAGGGCGGCAGCGAACAGTACCGGCCTGTGTGTCGGCAAGCAGAGTGTAATACATACGTGCGTCTAGATACGTACACCGGGCCTTAATGCGCGTACCATAAACGCGCTAGCGAGCGAATCGTGGAAGGTGATCAGCTGCTATCGCCAAAGCGCGCACCCCTATTGCTTTCCGAACATGTGTCGCCCTTTTTCTTGGCTCGGGTAATTACCGATTGTTGGCGGCCACCTGTAACGAATATATATATATATATATATATATATATATATATATATATATATATATATATATATATATATATATATATATATCACTTGAAGGCCCCGTACAGTGGAGGAAGGTAGGCCTACGTTCATTAGTAACGCAATGAAGACAGCCTATCGAGTTTCCGCAAGCCGGACCATTTACTTTTTCCTTACTTGCGTTTTTCACTAATGCCCACTTGATTAATGCGTTTTTGACGTCGAACTGTGACTCTCAAACAGTTCTCTTATCGAAAGACCTTTACTATATACTTTACACACGGGCTCTGCCGTGCACTTGCGCCGTCCGAGGAATACGAAACGCAGTCCCGTTAGAATAAACGGACGTCCACTGTTTTATTTATATATACACTGGACCAACCAACCGTCGACGTCGGTGCAGCTACCATGCACGCAGTGATTTTCGAGGGCTTCGTTGATTTCGTAAGGTCTCACACTTTTTAAAGAGTCGATGCAGGGTTTCTTACGGCGGTGGCCTTGCCGTACTTGTGCGGTGGTTCGACCGGACTGCTAATGTTATTCCTTGCGCGGTGTCGCTGTAGAAGTGGGCTGGCCACCTTCGTTCTTTTCTTTTTAATTTTTTTTTATTTTTTGTCCTAGCGTCTCAGTACGGTTTGTTATCGGTGACAATCTCTCTCCCTGTAGTTTCTATCGACGTGGCCGTGATTAGAAGTGACAGTTTATAGCCATTTGTTCGCTTAATTGATCCTTTTTCTACGTAGTGACCCTGATCAGAAGTGAGAGTTTATAGCTGTTTGCTTGCTTTATTCGCCCTTTTTTTATCTGTGATCATAAAATTTTGCAGTAGATGCGCATTATCTACTTAGATATACATAACAGATCTATTAGACATAGATTGGAGCACCAGCAAAGGCCGAGAGCGTGGCGGAATGGCGTGACATACAAAATGCTTAAGTTCCGCGCCCAACTTATTCGAAGCTACGCGAAATACGCTGTTCATCAGCGCCATCAACTGGGAAGTTTGTAGTAAAGGCCTATACCACCATGGCCTATACCACTCGTGATAACACTCGAACGTGAAACTGAAACGATTTTTTTTTATTTCTGTCCCAAAGTTGCAGAGTTTCCAAGGAAAAGAGTACGCAGGGCCAAAAAGGTTACTCGATGCATCTTGAAGAACGTCCCAGCAACGAGTGATAGCAGAAATAGAAAACTATGTAACCAACTTGTTAGAGATAGAAAACTGGGCGTGTTGGTTGAGCATATAGTGTGACGTTTGTGTGTGTGTGTTTGTGTGTGTGTGTGTGTGTGTGTGTGTGTGTGTGTGTGTGTGTGTGTGTGTGTGTGTGTGTGTGTGTGTGTGTGTGTGTGTGTGTGTGTGTGTGTGTGTGTGTGTGTGTGTGTGTGTGTGTGTGTGTGTGTGTGTGTGTGTGTGTGTGTGTGTGTGTGTGTGTGTGTGTGTGTGTGTGTGTGTGTGTGTGTGTGTGTGTGTGTGTGTGTGTGTGTGTGTGTGTGTGTGTGTGTGTGTGTGTGTGTGTGTGTGTGTGTGTGTGTGTGTGTGTGTGTGTGTGTGTGTGTGTGTGTGTGTGTGTGTGTGTGTGTGTGTGTGTGTGTGTGTGTGTGTGTGTGTGTGTGTGTGTGTGTGTGTGTGTGTGTGTGTGTGTGTGTGTGTGTGTGTGTGTGTGTGTGCGTGCGTGCGTGCGTGCGTGCGTGCGTGCGTGCGTGCGTGCGTGCGTCTGAGAGAGAGATGGCCTTTGTCCTCTATGCTCCTTTCACCTGAGAGTAAACAAAGTTGGTCGCAGTAATCACCAGCCCGTTTTCAAAGGAGATGCTTATAAACTTCATCCGTTCAATTCGTTAGAAAACGAATAAGGGCATAGCCGAAAGTAAAATCATGTGTTCCGGAGTAGTACCGACATTCGTGCACACTCTGGCTTGGCAAAGACGTGGCACACAATCGTAAAACAATGAAATGATCCATCATTGTAAGTAGCGCGATACTTTAATGAGGACAGATACAAAGGAGGACATACCACGATAGGATTGAATTTAGCACGCAGTGTTTGCAAGACGTTGAAGATGAATAAACGTTCAACAAGACACGCAGCGCGGTTATCCTCGCGATGAAATCGCAGGATTAGTACCGCATCCATCTATTCAACAGCTTATATCGAACAGTTTATCGAAAAAATGTATCGAACAGTGTATCCAGCAATGTATCGAGTAGTTTATCGAACAGTGAATCGAACACTGCAGCGAACAAAACTTTCGAACGCCACCCGAATAACCAATTCGCTCTCATTCATTCGGCATTTCGCTCGTTCATAGCGCTAATTCTTGCAAAAACGGAAAAAATGAATTCGCATACTATCGCGACGATTGCGGCAACAACAAAGGAACCAATGGGTTTCTTTGTTACTGCCGAAAGAAACGTGTTCCGTAACACGTTTCTTTCCGTCCCTGTGTTCGAGATTACGATAAAAGAGAACTACACACTGCCGGGAGTGAGATATGGAAGCGAGATTTTTCGGCTATCTGTACTTCGGGAGAGGCTGGAAACATTACTAGCTTTTCTGGCCACCGGAGCGGTGAGATCAAGTGGATTAGCCTCGCTTCATAATCCGCAAGGAGATCAAACAAGTCCGGATGATCTACGGCGCCGAAGAGAAGCTGTCCCGCGTCCTCGAACCTCTTAAGTATTCTCGGAACTTTAATGATCGAGATCTTCATTTTCGAAACGAGTCACGTATGCCCACACTGTGGATGGTTGCACGTGCGTGGCGTCATGCCTCTTTGTGTCCCACTTTTCTTTTCGAAGGTGCCGCATATTTAGGCAAAGCGAGGAAAAGCGCTAATTTATTCGTCTCCTTGACACGTATTTACGGTGTTCGAATGCAAAACTACGAAGCCGTCCTGTAATCTTCTTTCTTTTTTTTCTTTTTTTTTTTCCTTGGACGCTGCCGAAATGTTTTACTCTCACAGAAAGAGAGACAGATACCGAGGTATACGGCTGAGTTTCGTGAATGGATACAGATGTTATTCTTACCGGCCGCGGTGGTCTAGAGTTTATGGCCCTCGATTGCTGACCGCCAAGGTCGCAGGATCGAATCCCGGCCGCGGCGGCCGCATTTCGATGGCGGCGGAATGCTAGAGGCCCCTGTGCATAGATTAGGGGCACTTTAAAGAACGCCAGGTGGTCGAAATTTCAGGAGGCTTCTGCTACGGCGTCCGCCATAGTCATATCGCGGTATTGGGACGTAAAACTCTAACAATTATTATTATCATGTTATTCTTGCTGACAGACTCGTGCGGTTCTCCGTCTGTTGTATAAGGAGAGAGGTGGTATGCACTGCGTTTGCATAAACACAATATGGCGGCAAAGTGAACAACTGGGCTAGTTAGCGTCTTAGCATTCGCCTTTCAAAATTAAGCACTACGAAAGATTGGTCAAAACCAATAACAAAATGAGCAACTTGGCGATCCATTGCCCGTTGGATGTTTCTTGCGACGTTTTATAGGTCGTCTAGAAAGGGCCTAACTGCAGCCTCTCCAGGAAAACGTCTAAATTACGTCTGTACGGTGCCCATATCTAGCCTTACTGAAGAAAAAGTCTACAAACCGTCTAAACAATATCGTGTTCTACTTTACAGAGGTTATGAAGACGCTTCTCCTTCCCTCTCTAATTCTTCTCTTTCTTTTCTATCTACTCTAACCCCTTCCCCTGCGCAGGGTAACAATCCGTATATTTACCTGCTGGTTAACATCCCTGACTTTCTTCATCACATTTATCTCTCTGTTTCGGTGAGGACTCCTCTGATACTCGCGCTCGTTACCGAACAAGTCCTCCGTCTCTTGCCATGCGCGCCTGTATAATTGACGGGCACGCGTGCGTACGCGAAGAGACGTGCGCTGCGTCGTCAAGTTCCACTGGCGCCACAAGGACTTGTAAAGAAGGCGCGTGCGGCCACGGTGCGACACGGCTCGTACACGGTATACGGAGGCAGCACACGGCGCGTTGCACAACACCTCAGGCCAGGGAAGGAACAGAAGAAGTTACTTGCACCCCTCCAGTCATCTGTGTCGGTTCAGCAAGGTCATCAGGAAAGTACATCTGTACGGAGGCCTAGGGGGGGTCCCAACGGTTCGAACGCATAAAGCCGATCGTTTCTTTAAAGGCCTTTCACCTTTTTTTCCTCGACGAAGGCGAATGCGGTAAGTCGATAAAGAGAAGGAGAAAAAAAAGTACGCCGGTTGCTCCCGTTTGTCGCGTTTTCTCTGCGGATGTGAGGACGTTGTACGCGCGTCTGGAGCGAAAGCGAACGGCGTGCGGGCCTTCTCGGAGTTCGCGGCGAGTTCGAGGAGCTGCATCGGACGAACTATGTCAGGGAGGACGAGGAAGCCAGGCGGCGGGATTCTTTTTAGTGTGAATTTGCCGCGAGGTGTAGTGAACTAGCATATGCCCGAACGTATGCAGTAGCAACGAATATGCAATTGACCAATGACAATTTGCGACTGTTGATGGATCAAGGCCCGTCTGCCGTTAGGGAGGTCATCTTTAAAACTTTTCTTGAAGCCAATTTTCCGATAAGCATTGGAACCGGCCGGCGAATGTCGATATCGGGTCTACTTGGTAATTTTAAAGTCGTTTTCTTTTCATATACCCTCCTCTGTTGTTTTTTAACCTCCTTCCCGCTCCATATGCAGAGTAGCATGTCAGCAGTATATATATGCACGCCAGCAATAATCTCGGCCATTCAACGAAGATTCATTTTTACAGCTCAAAAAAAGGGACGGGAAAAAGAAAAGAGAAGCTACAAGCAAAGGGCTGTCTTGTTTTGTAGCTTCTCTATCTTTGTCGCGTCCTTTTTTCTGCTGTAAAAATTAACGTAGACAAACTAGCCCGCATCTCGACGCTTCTACAATTCATTCCAATAAAGAGCTCCTCTCTCTCTCTCATTTCATTGTGATGTGATACGACTGTTCACTCAGAAAGCAACCACTAGCAGAGCAACAAACTTGTACAAATTGCGGCGGGTCCCCCATTTTTTGAAATTGTATTTCTGCTTTATTGAGCCGACCATGTTTCAGATTTGTATTTTTTTTTCTCGTTTCCCTTATCCCTAGGTCAGTTTAGATATCGCCGACGGTCGAGAGTACCCTGATCGAAATTTACCGCCTGCTGGTTTCGTTGAAATGCTAACAGCACCAACCAGCACTAGAAGTAGGGGTAAGGGAGACTGGGATTATCATAGCTCCAATGCGGAACGTGAAGTTATATTGACAAAACCTGGTATAGTCCCGGCTCCTTGCCTTGCTATAAACATAGACGTACTATTGTACAGAGCGACCGCCTCATGCGCGTCGGCGCATTTACTGATCTCCTTCTTTCCTTACGTTTTCTATCTTTCTACTCCTTTCTACTCCTTGACTTCTCTATCTTTCTACTTCCCTTTCCCACAGCGTAGAGTAGCCAATCGGACAGATGTCTGCTTAACCTCCTTGCCTTCTCGCTTTTGTTATCTTTCTGCAAAGTCCTGGTTCTCTTCGATACGCTTCTTGTTGAGGCACAACCGCAGATATCATGCATGGTTTTCTCTAGGCCTCCTTGGCGTCTCTGTGGTCTCTGTAAACTACTACGGATGCCAAGATGGCCATTGTCAAAAGCTTCCCGGTCCGACCGGACCTTGAGCAATCGGCGAGCAATTTCTTCACTTGAACGACGGTGTACACAAAGATAGACGAAGCATGCATACATGTGTGCATATGCCCCTCTTTGTGCGTCAGATAGAAACGTCGACATCCAACGCGCTGGACCCTCTAAACGCCGAATTAGGCTGTGAAGCTTTGGTCATTGTACTCTTCCCCCTTCCTGTCCTTTCCTGACCCCCCCTCCCTACTCAGGACTTTCTTACCCTGCGTTCCTTTCAAGCTGCTCGTGTAATGCGCAAAATGCGCGTCAAGTCGTGACGTTTCCTGACGGCTGATGTAAATGGGAAAGTCGCTCGATCAACTACCGCGGTGCTCCCGTTCCGTACGTCGTACATGTCTTCACTCTCTACGTAGTTCTTCGACTTCTTGAGGCATACCCCTCGTTTTTTTTTTTTTTTTTTCGGGCGTTCTTGCACGCACGTGTGCGCGCGCCGTATCTATCGCTCCACATCTCCCTCCATTACAGGAGGGTTACGCGGAGCGTAAGAAAGAAAGAAAGAAAGAAAGAAAGAAAGAAAGAAAGAAAGAAAGAAAGAAAGAAAGAAAGAAAGAAAGAAAGAAAGAAAGAAAGAAAGAAAGAAAGAAAGAAAGAAAGAAAGAAAGAAAGAAAGAAAGAAAGAAAGAAACAAACAAACAAACTGAAGTAGAAGAAAAGAAACGCTTAGCTCCCCGTCACTCACGAACTGGCGTAAATACAGGGGCATACGTACTGCAACGGAACTAAGCGTGAACAAACAGACGAAACTAGGTACATGTTAGAAAGAAGCAAGAGGACGTGAAACAACCGTAAAGAAGTACGCGAAAAATAAAGAGAAAAAAAAGAGAAATATAATAAATAAAACGAAAAAAAAAGCGTCTGCGCGTGCTGTATAACGCTTTACCTACACCCCCCCTACCTCCTGCTCTTGCTCCCTAGCATTGGTTTGAAATTCAGCGCCAAGTTACCGTAGAGCTGTCGTGACGTGATATTTTTCTCTTTCTCTCGAAACGGAGCAGAGAATTTCCGACGCGCCGACGACCTCAGCGTCGAACGTACGGCCTTGCCCGGGATCCGAAACTCTCCGCCGTCGAGCGTGCGTAGCGACGGCCGACCTGTCGTGAGATAAGAAAGGAAGAAAAGTATGTGAAGGAATGAATTAAGAACAGAACATTTGTATGCGGTGATAAGGAGGCAGAATTAAATGGTTCGTGCCTCCCTCACCTCTTCTCTCCCCCCCCCCCTCTGCATTCACGTGGTTTAGAAGATAAAGACGAAAACAACAGCGGCAGCACGCCAATAAAGCCCCCCCAATCAGCGGGAGCGATCGAACAGCTTCGTATCCCCCCCCCCCCCCCTTCGCCCCTCCCCCTCTTCATCCGTGGGGCTAGAAGAAAACAACACAGGCAGCACATCAATACCCCCCCCCCCCCCCTCTGCGGAATCAGGGGGGAGCGATCGAATGGCTTTTGGAATACATCAGGAGGGCATATCGTTCCGTGGAGAGACGACCCAAAGGACGCAGGCTCCCGAGATAAAAGGTGCAGAAAAATAATGGCGAATCGAGTGAATATATCCCGCGGGAGGGAATACAAGGAGCTCAGGAAGTTGGCCATGGACGTTGGAGCTTGTTGCGAAGAACTTCAGCAGTCGCCGAGAATGATCGGAAGCTCTCGAAGCAGGTCATACACAACCAGCTCCAGCGAGCGTAGTAGAGAACGAAATAAAAGCTTTACAAAGGAGCTGGCAAACCTAAATATCTGTGCTAATTTTACGTCTGAGAAGCTAGCCTCATCTGTCTGAGAAAGTTGAAGGCTCTCCAGTCGGAGCCAGTTACTTGCATAAACCATGGTGTTATATAGAGCAACGAAACACGAAAAAAAAAGTCATATTTCGTACTTTGAGCCAGAACCAGCATGTTAAGCAGACTTAGAAACCAATTGTAGTATGGCCTCAGAACAAATTCAGGAGAGGCGAGGCGCGCATTACGAGTAGTACGTGTAATGACGCTGGGACAAAACAAAGAATGGGTTCATAAAGGAAGAAACAGAAAACTACAGCAGTGAGAAGAAAACGCGAGAAGGAGCGTCCAGGAGCTGAGGTCGTGGGTGAGGAGCAGAATTCGTGACGGTAACTTAAATGGCGCGGGGCAAAAAATACGCGAGGAAAACCGAACGTAACCGAGACATAACGACAGTACAATCCTTGACAAAGGGGACAGCTTCAACGACTGCATCGTTAAACAGACAAGTAACCAAAAAGTAACTAAAAAGTGGAACGGCGAAAGAGGAACCGAACACGGAAAGTACACCAGAGGGAAAAAGAAGAGAAGAGGGCCAACGCTGGGCGAAATTACTTCGCGTGAGGTAACGAGCGACCTCGGAACGCGGCAAGTTTTCAAGGGAACGGTACGGATACTGTGCGGCACAGAAGAAACAATGAAAGAAACAATGAGAAAATGAGAGTTATGAAAATGACTTGGAAACTGTAACGGGAAAGAGGGGCGCGGCTTAAAAAAAAATACAATGAGTAACGTAAAAGTGAAGCGGCGTAAACAAGACCAAGATGGCGGTGAAACGCAGCGGAGTGCAAAGACCCTGCGAGAGATGAACTGGCAGTAGTGTAGAGGAAGATAGAATATAAGTTAAAAGAGAAACTGAAATTGAAGGAAATCAGGCCGCGCATCTCAAATAGGTAATTTCGGGCAGATAAGGTGAAAGTCGGTAGGATTATTATTACTGTGGTGGTGGTTGTCATAGGCGTGCGGAAGGGGGGAGAGGGGGGGGGACGCAAAGCCAGCCCCATACATTGACTTAATAGGGAGGTGGGCACTGCGACTCGGGGGGGGGGGGGGGGCAATGTCAGCCCTATACATTGACACAATAGGGACACAATAGGGTGCACCTTCAACCTGAAGGCGGAACCTTGCGCACGCCTATGGTGGTTGTGATGGTGATGTTGCTGATGTCCTATGTGCATGTCTACTGAACGGGAACGAAGTCAGAAATAGACTGGAGCGCGCAAATAAATCTTTTAGAGGAAAGGGCCGAGGAGGGGGTGTTCTAATCCTGTGAAGCTTAGAAAGGGGACGAGATAAACTTTAAAAGAACGAGTTAGACGGGCGCGAGCTGAGCAAGGAATGAGTTCTACCGAAGAAAAGAACAGTTTAACAAACCGCGTAGCGCACCATCAAACCTTGTGGTAAAAATGCACCGTTGTTTCAGCTGCTTCTTTAACAAAACGCCGTTTTGTTTAATTAAAGTGTGAACGTAACTGGAGCGCTCGTGTATTACGCTGCACACATTCGGAACGACTATTTCGAAACTGACGTCACCTTGAAAATGCGTGCAATGTGGACATGCCTTGTGAACCCACAGGCTACAGAATTCGTAAATTGCGATGCATACCATAAGGACAATTAATTGAACATTGAATTCAGTTTTTTTTAAATGGACGATTGTGTATTTGGATCACTAGCGCTACAGTGATGTCTGTCACTCGGAGCAGTCGAATTCAGGCAGTCGTCCTTCAGTGATTTGTTTGGCTGTATTGCAACATCGCTTGCGTTAGGTCTGCCGTAAAAGATCTACGATTATGCTATCTGACATAGGTTATATTCTTCCTTAAATTATGGACTGTCTTGGATTTTCAAAAAAGACACAGGATATAGGGATAGTCTACACTTCGTGCTGCTACATCTTGCGATCAAGAGAAGTCCGGAGAGTCTGAGGGAACAACAAAGAGGAAAGTGTGAACAACGAATTAAAGAGGGTGAAGCCTAGAGTCGACATTTAGAAAATAACATTTGGCATACGTTCGTTAGGCTCCCGACCAAAACAAGTATGTTGGTCGAAAAGTACGGTGGAGGAGAAATGGATAGAGGCCCATGTACTGTAATACTGTATGATGTCAGCGCACGGTAAATAACACCAGAATGTCGAAAATTTCCGGAGCCCTCCCCTGCGGCGTCCCTCATAATCGTATCGTGGTTTTGGGGCGTAAAGCCACGGATGTTATGTTGATGGAAAAGTATTGGCTACAGTTTCAGGCTTTCTTTTTGTCCACCGTTTGTGTAATCATCACCAGGGGATTGGACCTATAGTGCCTGCCGCGTTTTCAGTTTGATATTATAGACACCCATTTATACAAGGTTGCTAGAGCTGGCATGACATTTATCAATGCCTTACCAGCTCCACTGAGTTGCTCGGTGTGCTTGGTTTTATGGAACAGCGCCAACTTCACGCGCAACGAAGCCAAGTGATGTCTTTTTCTAGGTCGTTGACCTCGACTAAAGTCTCATTCACATGACTAAAGTCTCACATGACTAAAGCCTCTCATCACCAAAGACTCGACTAAAGTCTCATTCTCGACTAAAGTCTCATTCGCAACATGTTGCCAGTCGCGCAGGCCGAGGGACCGTTTGCGACTGGCAACCATAGAAGTGACTAGGAGGTCCCATTTCAGTTTGTAACTACGGGACCTCCTTCTGTATATACTTAAGATGTATTTGTCCCTTTGTTTGACGTCAAATAAATTATTCTGACTCTGATTCAAGGCGACCGATGTTCACAACTGCGTGCGACGTATATATATACCCGTCATTACATAAAATTCACGTCTGCTCACGTATGGCTCGCATTGCCATTGCCCCGTAAAACAGGCTGACGTCCTGTTCCGGTGCATGTGAATGGTTCAGCGGTGCGCGACTGCTGTCGCACAACTGAGAAATCGAGCACCGAGAGACTGAGCCAAAGCAGTCGTTCACGACCAATCGCAACCAATCACTTTGCGACTAACTTGGTCTCGCGACCGGCGTTAGTTCTCGTGACACTGAGTGTTGCTTATACATATGTTGTTTGTGTAAGTACAGTACGTGTGGCTACGAACAATTTAATTCGTCAACTTTTCTACTCGGGGCAGCACGCTGTAAGCGCATAACCAGGAAGTCGTCTTCAACATCCATAGAGAATGTCTCTACTTCTCTCGCTATATCGCAGCGACGTTCTCAGCTGCGCTCCGACCTTCCAAAAGGAAACAGGCTAACCTCGCATAGGCCCATATTCACCGCAAGAAGACGCCGTAAACAAGAGCACCCCAGAAGAAGCCGCGAAAGTAACTCTGCAGGGCAAAGACCTTCAGCAGGGTGAGGCGTATACGACTAGGAAATCACGACGCGAGAGTCTAAAAGAGAAGAAAAGGACAAAAGCATATTTTCTCGAGACGCCGGGCCAAAACAACTCGCTCGCCGCGCTTTTTCCTTCACGCTTCTATCGCAAGACGTAGGGTGTATGTACACCAACGCGCGAGGACGAGATACGGTGTCGACGTGCACAGTTCATCGGCGAGTCATCGGAGCAGGTCCGGACGACCCCGCGTCCCACGACGTGAGCGGTCGTAAGAGCCCGTAACAATGTTGCGCGTCGCGAACCTAAAGTCTTAGATGGAGGAAGGGTACGCGGGACGGTGGTTTCACTATCCGAGAAGTTTTGGATGTGACCCCCGATAAGAAGAAGCAAGTTCGCTTTCGTACGCTGTCTTCTGTACAGGGAAGAGTTCGACTCGGGTGACCCAGAACCGGTATCGTAACGTATTTCGTCTTTTATCTGTCCGTGTTTTGTACGTCTATGTGCTTGATCCCGAACGACGAGATGTGAAGAAAGAGCGGGTGGAGTCAACTATCTGGTTAGGCGCTTTTTTGTTTTTTCTTTGAAATGAGTCCGTCAGGGAATCGCGTTTTCTAGCAGTCGTGACGATGTTACCTGCAAGTGAAATTGCGTTTGTTGAAATTCGTCGCCTCGGTTTCATGAGATAGGTGCACGTCGCTGCGCGCGTTATAAGTGCAAAGAAAGAGAGAGTGAAAATAACAACAAGATGCACGTGGTGTGTGCTTTGTAGGAAAGCTCTGGAAAAACATGGCCGTTCGCAGCATGCTTGTTCTCGAAGACTACCGCTGAGAAGTACATAACGATGGAATAAAACAACAAGAAGAAGAGTGTCAATCGCAAGACGAAAGCGGCCATTTCGATTTCTTGATGTAGAGTCAGTAGGTGTAAGGACCCACGTCACATTTTGAACTATGTTCGCCTAGTAAATCCAATCTCTCAGAGTTGGTATATGCCTCTAGCGATACTATAGGCTTTACATCTACCTTCCTCACACTGTCATGCCGTAAGGAATAACGCTACCTCTTACGCCCCCTTTTTCAAGTAGAGGATAGCAAACCGGAGACTTCCTATGGTTAAGCCCCCTGTCCTTCCTTTATCTTGCATCCTCTGCCTGAAAACACTCGGCTTGATGACGCGGAATTCACCTGCCATTCATTTTCACGGGGCTCCATTCGTGCACGTAAGGTTGCTATGCAGCGTAAACCGTGTAACCAACATAAAAGATCTTGTTATACCGAATAGCCGGCAACAACAAGCATAAATAATCTATTTGCACCCATTCGCTACCGTTATACTAAATATCATACGCTTTCTTCAGGGCGGCGAAATCAAAGAGAGCTCCTGTTACGTATTAGCAGTGTGCAAACAAGAGGAACAAACGCGTTGCTCAAAACGCGCATCGTGTCGGGAACCCGTCAAAATTGAACCCACGTGCAAGTGAGAGCGGTGCCTCTCCATCGTTCCCATGATGTCTAGATGGCCCGGATCACGCGAAGACAGCGTTACGGATGAGCTTCCATGTTTGCACGGGGCTCCCTTCGATCGAAAGTCAACAATACCGGCGCACTCCGACATCAAGGACGAGAAGGCCGCTCCGCAAACGCCGCTCCGCGTGCGTTACTTCGTATGCGAACCTTGCACGATGATCTCTCTCTTCTTGTCCTTATACCCGTCCATCATCCACTCCGTGCAATGCACCTGCCTGCGAGCGTTCGAGGCAGCGGGTTCGGCGGCCGCAATGCCGTTGCTGTTGCCGTTGTTGGAAGGCTTCGGTTATGTGTGCCGTGGTGCTCTCGACTTGGGAAGCAGTTGCCGAGGAGCACAATGGCCCCCCCGTCCACTTAACGCGCTCCTTCCTCGGCGCGGAGGGCAAGGTTGTTATCCCACTACGCGCTTCCTTATTCTCCTCCTCCTTCTTCGGAAGACAAACAGAGCAAGATGCCCGCACTGGCCGGCCGAAGGTTTTTTTTTTCTTCACGTCCGTGCACCCCCCTTCGCGGGAATTCGCTCCACTTTGACCACGAAGATCGTGCCTGGAAAAGCAACTCGCGGCTTCACGGGAGGTGCGTGTATGGAATTCCGTGGAGTGGCCGTAGCGCGGTTTTCACGTGCGCTCATTTCGCTCTAAATTAAAGGCGTGCCGAAACGCCCCCCTTTTGTTTGAAGCTGGAAATTTCTTTTTTGTCTCACAGGCTCGCGCTCCCTTCTCGTTGCTGCAAACGCGTTGGACGGTATAATTGAATGCCTAGTAAAATGTGTTGAGCGTGCAGAGCGATTGTGTACGCGTACGTGTTGGAATAAAGGCGTGCATTGAGCCCTGAGAACTACCTGGGCATTCACCTGTTGTGTACACCACGTGCTTAGTGCAAAACCAGTCTCAACCTATAACTTTCCTCTTCAATATAGCGAAGTGCCTCACACAGTGCTAAAATTAAAATAACATCCCGTACCTATAAGTGCCAGAGGTACGAATCTGATTCTGAGGCCCGCCTCACAATTAGGTTAATTTGATCACGTGGAGTTCTTCAGCGTGCGCTGAGTATCGGTATGTATCGCATGTTGGACATTCCGCCTCCATAGGAATGCGAGCATTGCAACGAGGATCGAACGTGCGACCTCGTACTCAACAGCGCCCACTCCGTAGACGCCTAGCCACCGCGGTAGGTCTTGCCGAAGGTTGCCACTTAAACCGGCGTTCTTATGAAATGTACTTCAGTTAGGATCGCAGCGAGGGGTGAAAGGGCACCGTCAAAGTAGACAGGATGACGCCGCCGCATGAAAAGTACTTCAGAACTACATTCCAAGGACGTTTCTTGCTGTCAAAGGCAAGGAGGAAAAAACTCAGCATCCTCTATCTTAGAAGAAGCTCTATACCATGGAAGAAACAAAGAGAATCATCTAGGAAAGAAAGGACTGCAGCAGGCCGTGCTCATTGCGCTTAAGTAGCGCACAGCGACGCATGGTATGCGCCCTTTGTTTGATATTACTTCGATCGAAAGCGACGAGTAGGCATGTGCTACCGCGCTGAAATATTTGGAAGTGCACCACTCTAATAAGATGGTTCGAGCCAGATAGAAGTTCAGTGGAAGGTATATACGCGCCCGGAGTGATGAGAAATCGTAGAAGATGGAATGTCACTGGAGCCAACGTTTGGACAAGACGATGACGAAGACAAGTCTTATAAGAGCGTTAACTCCATGCGTCACTGCCTGCTCGACGATTTCTCGTCGCTGTTACCTAGGAGACGGAGCACGGCACTTCTTGCCCAACTTCTCTTGCGCATCCGTGCGATATGTGCTGTGTTCTTACTATCGAAGAAAAAGTCGACATGTAGATTTTGAAGCTACAAAAGGGCGTAACAAAAGAGGCACCTATAGTCAACGCGAACGGTTGCTGAGGAGGATAGAAACGCACGAAAAAGAAGACATCTAAACGGTCCCTATGCTTGTCATTCAGTGTCACTTGAACCATGGTTGTGTTCGAATACGCGGGAATGTGTTGTCAGTGTCGCCTGGCGATCGCTTCTATTTGAAAGTGGTCTCGGTAGGCTTCAGGGCGATGTTTAATAGACTAAGCTGTACTTTGTAGTTACGATGCTTTGTTTTACTTGTTTTATCTTAAGCAAACATGTCGTCACAGTTTCATGTTTCGTTGCTTTCCAATTTCTCTCATGGTCTGATACGCTCTAGTTGGTCATTTTTGCACCGAACGGTTCGTGACATTCGTACAACCTAACGCTCGAATATGGTGGCTATCGTTTTTGTGGGTAGCGAAGTACTCCACTTTGCGCAAAACCTACTGACCCTCAATATTCGCAAATAGCTCTCTACGCTAGAAGTCTTCGTAAAAGACCTCAGACAAACTTGAAGGCAAGGCATATCATCAGTGGAAGGCGACTGGTCAATGGCAAAGACTGTTCATAGGAACGACACGCTTTGAGAATTCCCCCAGTGGTACGGATGGCACGCTTTCCTGTAGCGCATAACATGTGGGCATACTGCTGTCTATATACTACAAGTGATAGCCCAAAAAACAGCACGAACTCTACTTGCGAAACTGCACCTCTTGCCATCTGGACGTTCGCTTTCTGACTCGGTTCTCGAGAAACACCGATACCGAAAGAAGTGTGCCTCTGCTGTGAGTGACGTTGCTGAACGTACGAGCGTTACTGGCTGGCCCATCTGTACAAGTTCCGTTCGAGTTTAACAGCAATGTATCCAAAACTAAATTTATGACTTGGACACCGAAAACAACAACGCGATAAGGTTGATTATGGATACAAAGGATTAGGCATTGTAAACCTTTATGCCGGTCTCCTAGGCCAACTACGTACTGGTTCGTCTGAAATAAGCATATGATATGATACGATGTATGATATAATATGATTTGATATGATTTGATATGATTTGATATGATTTGATATGATTTGATATGATTTGATATGATTTGATATGATATGATATGATATACGATGTCCAGAAGAACACTAAAGCAAAATTTTATTAAATGGTTTGTTCAAGGAAACGCGAAGTATAAAGTATAATTTAGTGTAACATCTAAGCACAATGCCTATAGGGCGAAGGACAAGGCATAATATAGTTTATGTCCTTTCGGCCCAATTTGAAATGCAACATGGTATTAATGCCGCGGTTAGTGAAGGCAGACAACTCCCTCATCAAACGGTGATATCGCACTCCCATAATTTGCGTAAGAAAATATGCTTGTTTTTCCCGATGTATCGATGAATATCTAAGCGGGGACGACGTAACTTGTATACACACAAACAGACCCGGTGGGGCGTCCGCTTTCGAGACATACAAGTATGCGTTTTTCTTTCTGAAGCGTCGGTGCACGAATTCCGAATTAATGCGGGCTGCTTGTGCGCTGCACTGAAGTCTCGACACATGGGCGTTTCTGCACGTCGTCGCCCCCTTGCTCTTTTCCTTCTCGTACTGGTTTAAAAGGCAAAAGCACTCTCAGTTGAAATTCACCGTGCGCATTTCACCCTCATTTCCTTCCTACTTCAACAATAATCACTTGCATACCGGTAGCCTAACAGTATTTGCATAAAGAACGGTTGCTGTCGAGAAGGGAAAAATACCTGCGAGCTCTGCACGTTACACGATATTGCAAGATGTTTGTAATCCCTGCTACGTCCAGAGTGCACTGTTCCTCTGTGCGGGAAATGATCGAAATTGCATTAAAGGGAGACACGGAAAAGCAAACAAACGTACGTATATTAATCATAAAAAAAGAGTCAGCCAGTCAACGGCAAGGTAGTGAAAGCTCGAAGAACGAGAAAGACAGGCGTTAACGTCGTCTACGATTGATTGATTGATTGATTGATTGATTGATTGATTGATTGATTGATTGATTGATTGATTGATTGATTGATTGATTGATTGATTGATTGATTGATTGTCAGGGTGCGTGCTGTTGCGCATACTAGGTAAGAAAGATATTAAACGGCGATCATGAGCACGCCTACGGGGCATACACTCAACGGAGAAGCATATACACAGCCTGGAAAACTCTTCGCAAAGTTTTCACTAAGGAATGTATCTTTGGAGAATACTCGAAGCGCTTCCGGCTGCTCACTGAGCTCAGTCCTTTCCTGGCTTACATAAAGGAGGTCTTATGCGGCTGATTTTGCGTCCCCGTTTTGGTCCCGGGGTTGTAGAAGCGATATGTTCCTACCTGTCAACACGTATGAAGAAATGTCATTGCTGCTAATTATGCGAGGGCATAGAGCCGCGGGACTTACGCAGCACGGGATCAGTGCTCCTAGGGAGATTGCGCTTTGGGCACAATAGTGAGGTTCCCTCGTAGCGCACACAATGTTCTATCTCGAATTCCTTCATCAATAAACTTTTTTCATCGATCACCGATCATTGTTAGCCGAGATGCCTTATCGCTCGCCTTACTCTGCTGCAGGGCCAACACGCCGATGGAGAACCAGGTGACGCCCGTGTACCTGGCGGCGCAGGAGGGTCACGTGGCCGTGCTACAACACCTGGTCACCGTGGCCGGAGGAAACCTGCACCTGAGGGCACGCGACGGCATGGCTCCGCTGCACGCCGCGGCGCAGATGGGAGCCCTGGACTGCGTCCGCTGGATGGTGCGTCTGACGTCACCTTTGTTCTGTTCTGTTCTGTTCTGTTCTACCTGTCTTGCTGTGGAGAGGTTGAGGTTCATATTACCTCGGCTACTCCATATCTATGAGTTCTGCAGCCAAAAAAAAAAAAAATTACACAAAATGAACAATGAGCAACTACAAAAAAAAATAATAAAAAAATTAAGAAAGGGAAAAAAACACACTGTAACAAGTTAAAATAACATGATAATGATGTGTCATACTGTGGGCAGAACTATAGAAATGTGTACGTGTGGACGCTTTACTGCAGTGTGAACTTCTGGAAGCGAACTGTAGATTACGTCACCTTTGTGTTTTTATTTGTCGTGCGTGGTATTTCAGGCAGTATTGCTTGGGGTCACTTTATCAGTGTGAGAATCGACTTATCATCTGTCTTTTAGATTTGAATCTTGTCCGCCGCGACGGTCGCATTTCGATAGAGGTGAAATGGTAGAGGCCCGTGTACTGTGCGATATCAGTGCACTTTAAAGAACATCAGATGGTCGAAATTTCCGGAGCCCTCCACTACGGCGTCTCTCATAATCATATCGTGGTTTTGGGACGTAAAACCCCGGATATTATTATTATTATTATTATTATTATTATTATTATTATTATTATTATTATTATTATTATAAGACTTGAGTCTACCATTTCAGGGACGTACGAGAAGAAAGTACATGTGTGTGGGAAGACATGCGTGGTACACGAAAAGCGTCGAAGTTATATGATATTCCGTTGCCCATCATATTTTACTTTAAATTTCTTCAAGAGTCTAAGCGTTATTTCTACTTTACCGACAACGCGGAAGAAAAACTCACTGACCCGACAGGCCGCGTCGTGCCTGAAGTTTCAGCGAACTGCGTTGGGCTGCTCTTATTTGAAGTCGAAACGAGGCACGGTATCCCAGCAGCTCATTAGTATGCAAACCGCGACCAATTCGACGTAAACCGTTCGTTACGGCGATCGCGCTCCCCTTCTCTACAACCGGGAAGCATCCGCAGCGAGCGCCGCGATAAGCCAGAATAACGCGGGAGTGGCTCAAACGGATTCTCTTCGGCCACGCTTTGCTTATCAGTAAACACCCGTTGGTTCTTATCGTAAGTTAAACAGGCGAGCGCGTATAGCTTATAACTCCAGCCATGCGCAGCTTTATCGTAAGAGCTCGTAGCAACAGCACGACGCAGCGGCACACCTATGTACGCGAGTTCGTTCTCGCTTTTAACCTCATCGCACCAATTAGTTAAGACGCCGGGAGCGCTGGCGTGGGCTTTGTCGCCTGGCGCCGTCGGAGACGCTACGCTGCCGCTGATAAGTCCCTGCCACCAATCACGCCGTTATTTATTTCTAATCCCTCCCTTTTTTCCTTTTTGCTTATTTCTTTTTGCGCTCTCTGCGACGTCCATTTCTTTTCGTACCGAATCCTTCTCGGTGCTATGCCATTAAGTCGAGCCAGTTACGTAAGGAACGAAGTGGTAATTGCGACTGATATGGAAAGTGTCCGTGCTTTTAAGGGTATAAGGCCTCGGAAACGAGCTCTTTACGAACAGTTTCGCGAACTTCTCGCTATCTTTCTCTACATCGTTACCTCATTTTAGGTAATGTGCTTCGTACGCCTACTGGAAAGACAGCCTGATACGAAGCTGACGGTAAGCGAGGCTTTGCTTTCTAATGGTCAGTCTTAAGTGCTCGGTTAATGCACTGTAATCAAAGAGGCCAGTTATATCACGGAATTCAACGGGGGGGGGGGGGGGAGCATGTGCGTGAGCCAGTTGTAGTTTAAGTGGATTGTTAAGCTCTACGTATCTTGCCTTTGGAAGAATAATAACAAAAAAAAAAGACTCCATGTCCTCTATTCACATAAAGGCATCTCGCATCAAGCACTTGATTTTGATACCGAAAATTTCGCTTGGCCGGGTTCACTAAGACTAATATTAAGGTGTCGATCTCAGTCTTCTAGTGAGTCTTAGTGAATTCATTCGTTAGTAAGCTTGCCGGCCTTTTCCGAGCATTGGGCAATATTCGCGGCTACGTTAGTGCATACATTTTTGCAACTTAACGGAGCCATAACAATACAGGGAGAGAGAGGGGGGCGGGGTAAATACATTAAGAGGAAAGGTAGGTAGGTTAACCAAGCCAAGCTTTGGCTCGGTCGGCTACCTTACATTTGGGGTGAGGGAAAGGGGATACGGCATCGCCTTCAGCGGCACCGGCTACCAAAGGTGAGAAGAAAGTGAACAGACATTGAAAACTACTTGAAACCACGCTTCATCGTTTACGTGAATGATGGCGCAGAGACAGAGGCAAACTTAATTTCTTAACTGATTCTAGACCGAGTCGTCGCTGTTTGAGTCGATCGGAGCCCTGGTCTTGGTGATGGGTTACGCATGTGTGGTCCTGTTGATGTTGTAGCGGCGGCCGTATTTTTGCTTGGACGCGCAAATGCTTGAGACCCGTGGGCTTAGGTTTAGGTAAACGCTAAAGAACCCCAGGTGGCCGAAATTGCCGGAGTCCTCATAATCATATCGCGGGTTTGGGACGTTAAACCCTAACGATTATTATTATATCCCGTTGACGTTCTTAATGTGGACTACCATCAGTGGCGAAGTTATTCCGGTGCACAGACCCAGCTCTCTTTGGTGCAGCTCTGCCTAGAAAAAAGTGGGGAAATGCTTGTGCTTCTGATACTGATCGCAGCCCGCCACGGTGGATCAGTGGCTAAGGTGCTTGGCTGCTGACCCGAAGGTCGCAGGTTCGATGCCGGCCGCGGACGGTCGCATTTCGGTGGAGGCGAAATGGTAGAGGCCCATGTACTGCGCAATGTCAGTGCACGTTAAAGAACACCAGACGGTCAAAATTTCCGGAGCCCTCCACTACGGCGTCTCTCATAATCATATCGTGGTTTTGGGACGTAAAACCCCATATATTATTATTACTATACTGATCGCACGCATGCCGAATCAGGTGGAGCATGCGCACATGGTCATTTTTGTGTGCTGTCGTGTTTAACTGGCATGCGGAATAGGTTCGACGTGCCTGGTTGAATATAGGGAGCGCATATATCGTTTCACTTTGTTGCTTCGCAGAATATGTGCGGGGTGTAATAGTTCAGAGGCAGAGAAGTTGGCCGACGTAGCTGTTGTTTTCTACTTTAAAGGGCTCACGCTGGTTTCTCCGGCCTTTATGACGCTTCACATTCGCTTGTTTGGTTGGTCCCAGAGAGACTTAGCCTATGAGAGACGCCGTATAGTGGAAGGCTCCGGGTACATACATGCATACATACATACATACATACATACATACATACACACATACGTACATACATACATACATACATACATACACACACACACACACACACACACACACTGCGCAAAGTGACAAACGCTAAACGACCCTGTTCTCTATGGGTCGAAACGCCCATTGTACTCGCGGATTGAGACGAGGCAATAAAGGACTAAGGAATGCACACACTTTCGTTTCCACCATCTTCATTCCGGGTCATATCGGCGTAATTTCAATAATAATAATATAATAATATCTGGGGTTTTACGTCCCAAAACCACGATATGATTATGAGAGACGCCGTAGTGGAGGACTCCAGAAATTTTGACCGTCTGGTGTTCTTTAACGTGCACTAACATCGCACAGTACACGAGCCTCTACCATTTCGCCTTCATCGAAATGCGACCGCCGCGGCCGGGATCGAACCCGCGACCTTCGGGTGAGCAGCCGAGCGCCATAGCCACTGTTCCACCGAGGCGGACTCGGCGTCATTTCGACTCGATCGCTTAGATCAGAGCCGACGTTATCTTTAGAGGACAGCTTCATAGCGTCATGACGTGGTTACCTAATGCAGTTACGCATACTAGTCGTTATACTTAACATTTTGATATCGCGTTTCAATCCATGAGGTTCAATTTGCGTAGTTGAACGTGCTACATTCCTATCTGACCGCGGAGTGTTCTTTGCATTTTTTCCTTCTTTTTTTTTTCGGCTTCTACAAGCATAACTAGCGCGAATAATTTCGCCTCCGGTCCAAGAGACAATAAAACCTGTAGTTCTCTTTCGGGGACACAGTGTCGCGGAAGGCTTAGGAGACCGGTTCGGAGACACAAGCGGCGATGTGTGACGGGGCCGACTTGGGGTGACTCGTTTGTCAAGCTTTGTCAAAAAGTTCGTTGCAAAACGTCGCAGACATACTTCGTCCTCACATCGCGTACACCTTTATACCGATTCGCGATATCATCTCGTGAGCGCTAGCTGTTCCCGATTTCTCGTCGCTTTTGCAACAACTCACACTGGCCGCGCGACAAGTCCTCAATGCCCGCCTCCTTCAAAAAGGCTCCTTGAAAGTGTTTCCCTGCACAGCCGTGGGCCATGTAAATCGTTGTTCAAGCCGTCGTTTCTAGTCGCCACGCATTGTATAGGGTGCGAGCGCGTGATTAATTGCCACGCCTACATTGAAAAGCGAATGTGGCCCACGATAAAAGTCGGTGATAAGTAATTGGGGTAGACGGCGGAAAGTTTCCTTAACTTTAGTCGTCATCTGGGCTGGGCCCTCATTATTCGCTTAATTGTGATTAAACGCCACCACGACGACGTATCGTTCCCTTTCTTTTCTTACTTTCTTTCTTTGTCACCAAACTCATGTAGTCGCAAAGCCGGTGCGCAGATACTGAATTGAGAATACTGGAACAGTGGAAATCGAGGAGTGGTTTAGTAGTTGACCAGTGGAATACCGGGGGAGTGTGGTACCGGAACGATCGTGATTAAATATGAATAAGAATTCTTGGCGTTGACGTGCCAGAAACCACAATACGAATATGAAACACGCCCGTAAGGGGAGTGCCGTAGGTCGATTCTGACCAGGCGGGGGTACTTTAATATTGCGCTTAAATCGCAGTACTGGTGTTCCTGCATTTCGCCACCGTCTAAATGCGCCAACCCGTGACCGGGAATCGAACCCGCGTCCCCGAGCACGATTCTGTGCCTTCACGCGTTAGAGCGAACCGCAAGGCACACAGGCGCCTCATTGGCGCCTAGGAGAATAAACATTCAATTAGCTTATTCGAAATCTCGTTGGATCGGAGGATACGATGTTTCGACGACGCACGTCCGTGATTGCGCGATCAATGCTGTGTTGACGCGCTTCATTTGTGGTTCTATTTCCTTTTCTCCTACCTTTATATATATATACATATATATATATATATATATATATATATATATATATATATATATATATATATATATATATATATATATATATATATATATATATATATATATATATATATATATATATATATATATATAGAAAAGCTGTTATAGTCGAGGTTTGCCTTGTGTCGTAGATAGAAAAGTTATAATCATTATGTACCGGAACGCGTTCAATCACGGCCCAAGCACTCGGTACAGATGGTTAACAAGAGATGCTGAAACGTGCAGCCCCTAGTCGGTGTTTTCTGCCCTTGTGTTCCTTTAATTTTTAGTGGACCAGCGTGATGAATAATGGGATTTGCCCAATTTTCTGTGGCACATACGCGCTGTAGAAGAGAGCAAACAGAGTCATTTATCTGTATAGTATAGCAAGGGGTGGGAACAGACAGATGAGAGGGTAAAAGCCCAGCCAAGCCAGAAACAGCCATAGGTTTCCAGCACCTGTGCTGGGGCCCACCCTTGCGCGGCTTAGCGCTAGCTTAGCTGCGCTAATTTTTAGGGGCGAAGCACCTTAAAAGCCCACAATGTCCATCCGTCCATAAACCGCCGTCCGGCGTCTACAGCAGATGTAGCGCAGGTGCATGTGAACAAACCGAAACATCTGTGAACAGCACAAACGATATCAAAAGTCTGTTAACCAGAACAAGCAAACTAAAAGGCCACAACACCGTAAAAACACCGACATTTAACTACTCATCAATCACAGCATATGACAGAACAAAAGGTTAACAAGAACAAAATAAAAGGCTGTTAACCAGAACAAAATAGGCCAGGATTCATGATCCGATGCACACTGCTTCGCCCCATCATCAGCATTCACTTCGTGGATATGCGTGGATTTTTTTTTTTTTTTTGTTCTGTGCAGTTCACCCACCTAGGGTAGTGATTCATGTGCGTTATGGTTAATCTCACTGCCTAAATTCTATTTCTCTATCTCGCTCTGTGCGCGCGTGGCTCTAACGTGTCCGCCCCACGAACCGTAAGCGACTGCCGCGCAAAGCACTGCGCTACAAGCTCCCCATCTTGCCGAAGTTAGCTGTACGCATTGACCGAGTTTTCTTTTAATGAGTTCGAGTTGCAATAACCTTGGTTTAGCTTTCGCTACATGCACAGTTTGATGCCACTTTTCAATGCTTACGAAGCTATACTGGAAGGTCGTGCTCACATTTCAGCACGACGCGCTTTGCTTGTGTGTTTTTGCGAGTGAGAGGCTTGTGCATGTGAAAGTGATATGGATTGTGGTGGTGGAGGAGGATTTACTAAGTCGTGAGTTAGGTCTTTTTTTCTTTTTGTCCTAAATTATTTAGCATTCAATACTTCAAACAAAAAGGTGCAGTCTCTAGGCGATTCAACGGGTTCTAACATATTGCAATTGAGGTTAGAATTATATAAAAAAAAAGTCGCGAACACGAAAAGATTATATCTGATTCAGTTAGACACATTTATATTCCCTTATTGTCTAGCTCTGGCAGCCGTCCGCTTCAATCTCAGCTCAAAGGATCCTGCCTCGCTTATTCTGATAAGGCGTTCGTGTTCCCCGATAAGCTGATAAGGCGTTGATGTATGGTCACAGCCGCCTTTACCAGGCGTGGTAAAAGTCGTGCGAAAAACAGCCATATATCTATTACTATAACCTCAGGTTAAGCCTGCTCGTTCAGTCGTATCACACGGAATAACTCAAGAAGTACTACAGCATCTGGCGGAGCCAATGTTTCCACTGCACTCTAAAAAAATTTAAAAAAAAAACACACACAGAGCCGAGTATGTTTTTTTGTTTATTTTTTTTTTCTTGGAGTGTAGTACAGACCTGTCTTCGTCAGGGTACTGACGAAGAGAAGTTGGCGAAACGGTGGCTCTAGCGACATTATCTGGCTTCGTGCCGTGAACTTTTCGTTAAGTTCGAGTTGATGACAACATAGAACCCTATAGGTACCTGCTTTAGAACGGAAATTTCTTCGCTATATCGGGAAATTCGTAAAAGTGGGTTTCGTTAGGATCGAGTTTCACCTGCAGTTGGGTAACGTAAGATGTATACATCTAGAGTCGCTCTTATTCAACGGTATCACTCGATTAACAGCAGCCGTCGAAGATGTAACGCGCACGTGAAGTTCCAGTCATATCTCGAAACAACTGACTGGAACCGTTTTCCACGTTGATGTTTCGAGGTCTCAAACGGGGTCTCTGTTTCCTCGCCTTCCTCTTCGAATCGGTCTATCTTTATCGCGTCGTCAATTCATCTCACCGACGCAGACGAATGGAGCAGCGAATCGCCCTCTGCATTCACAATGAGGGGAGAATTATACGCTCGCCAGTTTGAGTAGGGCGTGCCGCGCCAGATCTGAACGGCGAGTCCGTGCCAGTATCGACGGGCTCCCAGAAAACAAAATCTCACCGACGAGAGAACAAGGAGAGGGGAAAACCAGGCCTGCGTGACGGGCGCGCGTGTTTTTCGTCCGCCAATAACAATTACGCTTATGGTTAATAACCGCCGTCAGTATTTTAGTTTTGTGAACCTCCGACCACAATCTCCGCACGTGTATTGCTTTCAAGGTGTGTGTGTGCTTGTGTGTTTGTGTATGCGCTAGATAGATCACGAACAGCAACGAGCGAGCCAGCAGAGGCGAGCGGTTTCTTTTGTAGTATACGAAATGGGGGCCCCGTGTTTCATTTTCCGAGCCGCCTCTCCTATGTGAAGCCCCAAGGAAGTCGACTCGATGGCGTGTTCCTTCGGGTGTCCGTATGCCGCATTTGCTCGTCTAAGATCCCGCACTTTGTCGTATAGCCGGCAGCTGTTCTTTTGATACACTCGGCTCAGATCTTGTGTGCTTTTTATGCTGTCTGTGTATGTGAATTCTCAACCAACTCCGTACCTCGCCTACCCTTTTACCCGAGAAACAGAATCCGATGGCTCAATCACGGCTGTGGCGTTATTATTGAGCCATACGTGTCGCGGGTTCGACTGCCTCCTGCGTTGACCACGCATATTGATTAATGATTAAACGGAATGTAAAAAAAAAATTCTTGTGAATATATACATAGGCGTGCGCATGGGGGGGGGGGGGACAAGGTGAGGGGTCGCATAGTCTGCGCCATACTCTTGACTTAATGGGAGGGGAGTGGGGGGGGGCTACGAGTAACCTTCGACCCCTCTGAAAGGGGAAGCCTGCGCACGCCTATGAATATATATATATCCTAAGCTTTGAGTAACTTTAAAGAACGCAAAAGGGGTCATAGTTAACGCGGGTGAGTAGTTCGGTGTTAAATCTCGTAGTTAATTGCCCACATTTTTTTTTTTTTCCATTGAAGCACTAGAAAAAACGCCTTCCCCTCCTTTGATATGCTCACCGTCCGTGAGTGCTCTATGGCGAAACTTACCTTTCCAAGCATCGTAGCTTCGCTCATAGGAGAAGTGCGGTCCTTGTACGAGTATAAACGCGGTAGTTTGCAACCGGCCGTTAGGTTCGCCGACAGGTTGGTGATCCGCTCGTAAAGTGGTGCCTTGCATGCAAAGTGGCGTTAGTGTCTGCGGGGGAAGGGGGTGGAGAGGTATGCCTTTTTATCGGTGCAGTTGCCTACTCTTACGGCTTACGCACATTGCCCGGCTGCCCCGGAAAACCAGAGCTTTCCCCGCTGCCTGTCTACGTATATATATGCGACCGAAACTCCCTCCCTCCCACCTCCTCCCTTTGTAGATTTCTACGCCGTTGTTTCTAAGATGAAAGTGGCGCACGTGCATTAGCATTTCCATTCCGTCTGCGCAACTTTGTCTCTTTGCCATGCATACACTCTCTCCTATGGGGGGCGTGTTGATTTGAGGCCGTTCGTTACAGTTGCGAGTCGTTCCAAGCCTGTCGTGTGGCTAAAGATTCGTACGGCGTCCTACGTCCGCCTCGTTAGGTTACTGAGCTCGTTGCGATAATTAATTTTACCGCCGCATTGCTAACGAGCGTTGGGACGTAAGCGGAAGGTGTTTTGCATGAAGCTGCCTCGATCCGACAGGGAATAGCATTAACGTTTCTGGGTCTTCGTTCGCCGAAAAGTTCGCGCAGTACAGAACAGCTCGTTTCGTGTAAGCCTGGAATTGTTCCTAAGAATAGGTGCCAGTTGACTCTCTTGAAGGTGCGTGACGTCAGCTGAGACAGCCGGCCAATGAGAAGCTGTCAAAGGAAACTGCTTATTATGAGTAAAGGAAATGCAATTGGGTGCCGGTATAACTAATCTCTTGGCCTTATACTCCCTTGCCCAAGTTCTTTGCTTTCGTATAGTGAATGCGACTGACATCGTCCAAACACGACGTTCACGTTGCCCAATCTCTTTCTACATGCGTTTTCCCGCTGTCTTCCTCCTCCATGTGGATTCAAGATCTCACGGAAGCCCGTTGCGATATGAAGGTTCCACTTATTGGTACAAGAAAAGAACACTGCTTCAGAACTTGCGAATGTGAAGCATTACGTTAAACGGTTTAGATATCATCATCGTCATCAATAGCAGCAGCCTGACTACGCGCAATACAGGGCTAAAGCCTCTCCCGTGTTTCTTCAACTAACCCGGTCCTGTTCTTGCTGCGTACACAATATCCACGGAAACTTCTTAATTTTGTCTACCCACCTATATGTCTCCACCTGGTGCACTTGCCATCAGCTTGTATGGAGCCTAGCAACACAGTCGTAATTTGACTGACCAATAATCAGTGATTACCCCTACTAAAGGGCACAATAAAGGAATCACCAAAGTAACTAACAGCCAGACCTGAGTTTGTTGTTCGTTGATAACGCAGGAGGCTCTTCAGTGTGAGCAGCAGTGCTTGTGCGGTGCCCATTTATTTTGTCGTTATCTGTTGAAGAGCCCTTCACTTGAATAGCCCTTCTGCCAGCCTTCACTTCCGAGTCTGACATAATTATGTTATTACCACAATACACACATGTTGCCCTCAAGTGTATTTGACCCATGTGTTTAGGAAGTACTGGACGGGTATTTGTGCCCGTTTACAACATTCTTTGACCTTGTGCTACTTTCATATAGGCTCAGTTGGATTTGTACTCTACACTGCTACCGCATTTGGTCGCATAAGCCGACCCCTTAAATACTCTTGTACTAAAGGCGTTGAGTGCGGACAGGTGATGTAATAGTGGTATAGAATCTAGACCACTGTTGAAGCGTGGTTCTCTGGCATGCGCTATATCTAACACTTCGCGTGCAGTGCCGTTAAAACTTAAGAACAGATCTTTGTACTACTTTAATACGCAAGCTAAACGACAGTGGGCCGCATTCACGTATCTTATACCAAAATGTGGAAACGTTGCGATCTTACAGGTAAAAACAGTAAGGTTCATATACTTAGGTGCAGGTTTCAGCACCTGCTGTGCCACTGTCCTCGTTTTGCCTAGGAGAGACAAGTACTTGCCAACGCATTGCGGCGACTGGATGATCGGCCACTTTCTGTGCGGGTCAGGGTTGCCGTTGGTGGCTACTTTGCGCCAAATTGGCTACTTTTCGACCCCGTCTGGCGACAAAAGTTTGCAGTTGGCGCCATGGCTATTTTCTGGCTACTTTTAAAGTGCTAATTCGGCGCATTCAGTAGCCATTTTTTCTCATTTTTGCAGACGAAATACATTGTTTTTAAGCTTCTCTTTCGCTTCGGCAGGGTGTGTACGGTCGTCCTCCACCCAGCAGTAGGCTGGTGGTGCGCATCGAGGCACCCTTACGCGACGCTTAGCGCGTCCAGGGTTGCCGTTGGTGGCTACTTTGCGCCAAATTGGCTACTTTTCGACCCCGTCTGGCGACAAAAATTTGCAGTTGGCGCCATGGCTATTTTCTGGCTACTTTTAAAGTGCTGATTTGGCACATTAAGTAGCCATTTTTTCTCATTTTTGCAGACGAAATACATTGCTTTTAGGCTTTTATGTCGCTTCCGCGGATGCTTACGGTCGTCCTCCACCCACCCGTAGGCTGGCGCGCATCGAGGAACCCTTACGCGATGCTTAGGGCGTCTCCAAATACGGAGTGGCGAAGTTGCGTGCATGGTGACGACAAGTGGCCAGCTCAGTGCTCAAGCTTCCCGTCTCTTGAGATGCTACGCGAAAGTTTTACGAATAATTCTGGTAAGCAGTGCGTGTTCTCGTGTAAACTTGGGAAAAGAGACATTGGGGAAAAAATTTAACTAGCCTGTTTATCTACAACCAGAATTTGGTCTGCAGCTTCAACGAAAATCTGTTTCAACTTTACTTGTTCCTTCTGACTTGCTGGGTGGAAGATTCTAATACAACTTTATGTCTGGCAAGAACTCATATTTTCTACATAAAATATATGCACGCGTAATGAATTGATCGTAATTCCTTCACTTAAGTTATTTCCAACTTATCGGTGGCTTTCTATGCTCTTACTTATTCAAAATGGTATTATTTATTGATCAATACTAAAGAATCTGTCCATAATAGCACTTAGGTTCCACTTCGCTACAAATTTGGCGATAATATTAAATGACATGGCTACTTTAGCTACTTTTGGCTTGAGTTCTGGCTCCTTTTCAAGTCCATCCAACGGCAACCCTGAGCGCGTCTTCAAATACGGAGTGGCGAACTTGCGTGCATGGTAACGAACACGTGGCCAGCTCGGTGCTCAAGCTTCCCGCCATCTATTGTGATGCTACGTGCAAGTTTTACGAATAATTTTGATGCGCAGTGCGTGTCCTCGTGTAAACTTGGGAAAACAGACATCTGCAACAAAAATTATTAGCTGGCCTGTTGATCTACAACGAGAATTTGATCTGCAGCTTCAACGAAAATCTGTTTCAACTTACGTGTTGCTACTGACTTACTGGCTGGAATATTCTAATATAACCTTGTGTCTGGCAAGAACTCCTATTTTCTACATAAAATATATGCACGCGTAATGAATTTATCACAATTCGTTGATTTAATTTTTTCCAACTTATCGGTGGCTTTCTATGGTCTTACTTATTCAAAATGGTATTATTTATTGATCAATACTAAAGAATCTGCTCATAATACTACTTCTGTTCCATTTGGCTACGAATTTGGCGATAATATTAAATGGCATGGCTACTTTGGCTACTTTTGGCTTGAGTTCTGGCTCCTTTTCAAGTCCATTCAACGGCAACCCTGGTGCGGGTGCTATTACTACTATTACAGCACCGTCCACATCTCTCGACATTGCCCACAAGGCAGTGAAAGCCCTCTTGTGCTTTTTTGAGGACGACGGGCTTGTGTGAACGCCTATAACTTGCGGTGCAGTTCCACACGCTGCACTGAATTTCACTGCCTCTCTCTCTTTTCCTTCTCTTCCCTCCTCTCTCTCATCTTTCTATTCCCCCTTCCCTAATCCCCCCAGTGTAGGGTAGCAAACGGGAAGTCTTTCTGGTTAACCTCCCTGCCTTCTCCCTTTCTGTTTGCTTGCTTCCTTCCTTCCTTCAAGCGGTCTTTCTATGTGGGCGCAGGAGTGCGGCTGCAAGCAATTATATCCAACGGTCAGTTGGTGCACTAAAGGCAAAGGAAGGGGAGCTGTAGGTTCATGAAGTTGGCTCAATTCGCCGTATTCACCTCCTTGCATCTCACAGTTATCGAGTGAGAAGCTGTATTTTCTTCTTATTTTCTTGCATACTTCGTGTGTCTTTATCTGTAGGGCAGATTTTGATGATAAACGAAGCAAAGTTACTGATCATTATATTTGTCGATCTCGCGTCATTTTGAAGCCAGCACTGGACGTCTAAGCCACAACCCACACGACAAAACACTAAGATATAGGCATTTATACAATTGCCTTCGCTTGCGCCTGATGTATATGGAACGGAGTGTTAATTAAGGCGCAAGCCAAAGTCGTCATCAGCTGTGTCCACTGCCAATATATGTATTCTCAAAAGCCAGGTTCACAATCTAAAGATCTTGTTTCACCCTCCGAAAGAAACCTATGAGTCACTAAGAGAAACGATCGGATAGGGGCTGGATTCGAGCCAGTAATAAGCTCTCGTATATACTCGCGTGTGCGGTGAGCTTTTGGGTGTCGATTTGGACGGCGAACGTAAAACAGATGCTGCGCCATGATGGTTCCGCTGTCTGCTCTGTATGTCTGCAAGGCCGTGTGCCTCCAACCCAGATATAGCGAACAGCGTTATTCTTTGGAACTTTTTCGATATATCTAGTATTTCGATTCGATATAGCCGAACCTGCTTTTAACGAATTCCGCCACCTAGTTCGTTATAAAAAATATTGCCAATGGTAGACCAAAACGCGAAAACAAGACTAATGTCGTGCCACTCAGTCTGCATAATATGCTCCAAAAGCAATTTATTGTTCCACACTCTGCACTTACACACAGCTTCGTGTGTTCGGTATAAAGCATAATTCGAGGCACCTGGTTTCGTTATAAAAGGGTTTCGCTGTATTGAGTATTCGGTGCTCGAGCAATCAAGGTGCATGGTCCGGAATACTAAATTTAGTTAACAGTACATTCGTTGTCTTACCCATTTAGTTTTAGGTGCATAAAAATTAACGCAGAATTTCTGTACAGTCTTGTTTTCATTGAAACTTGCCCTTTATACTAAGCACAGCACGTGGCAGCGATAAAAAAAAGTACATTTTCTCTCTCTCTCTATTCGGAACTCATAGACCTCCGAATGATTGTATTTAGTTATTTAAATACACAGGCGAACTACCGTGGGACCACTCAATACCAGGATGTCTGTAGACATCCCGTAGACATCTCCTAGACATCCTGTAGACATCCTGTAGACATCCTGCAGAAATTGTCTCCAGACCTGGTAGAAATACGCCGACAGGCTACCTACAGAGACAGTCTACAATAAATTTGCGATGGAGGCGATCGGACGGATAACGTCCATTTGCAATACGGGCGTAAGCGCGCTTCTGTGGCGTCGGCGCGCCGTCCGTCTATACTCTTTTCCGAAGAGATCAATTGATTCCAAAGCCCTGCGCGAACAACCTTGCGGCTATCTCCTTCTTTCTGTGTGTGTGTGTGTCTCTCTCTCTCTCTACCTTCCACCACCGCCGTTCTGTTTTGTATTTACGCTCTCTCCACGGACGCCCCCCCTTTCAAACTCTTGCTGCTGACTCGCGCGCCACTTGCGTTTTGTAGTGCGTACAGCAGCAAACGGCGACGGCGGGGGGCACGCGCACGCAGCGTGCCGGGGACATCGTAATTCCGTGCGCCACCTCCCCCTTCCCCCCCCACCCCCCCCTCAACAACGCAACAACCCTCGTCTTTTACTCTCTACCCTCCCCCCAATCGCGGTTCACGCTCACTCTCCTCCCTCCCTCGCCTCAACCGCTCGCTCGGTCCGTGCTTCTCCGAAAATCTGGGGCATTCGATTTCGAAGATTAAGTCGAGAACGGCGAAACGAGCTCGAGTCAAATCGTTCACTTCTCCGCGATCGAGAGGAGAAGAATTAGTGCGGTCCCGCCGCCATGCCGGCGTCGGCAGCGTGCGTAACCGGCGGTACACAATAGTGCATAGCTCTGCCTCGTTCATCAGGACATCGACGCCGCCGCCACCGCATGGAACAAGTAGACTACAACGGCAACGAGTGAACTGCACCGAGTCCACGCGCAAGAAAGAGAGTGAGAAGAAGTGCGACGACGAGTTTTCTTGTTTTATTCGCGATACGTGGTTCATTTGACTTGGCTCGAGTCCAGCAGTCGTTGGCCTCCGCTTTTGCACCGTCTCGGGGCGAACTGCCCGTGTGCCCCAACAAACCGTGAAGTGCGAACCGAAGGCAGCAACCTGAAGTGATTCCCGACTTCGAAGGATTAAACCTGGCGACAAAGTGACGACGTTGTGTGACGTGAGGCGGATAACTGCGTTGTTTGTGACGGAAGGTGAAATTCGAGTTTGTTCTAAGAGTTCTTCGCTCTGCTCGGAATCTTTAGTGACGTCACTGGGATGAGAAGAAGTGCGCGGCGACGACGGGCTTGACTGGTTTCTTCTTGAACTGGGCCGTTTCTTGATTTCCTTTGCAGTCGGTGTTTTTATTTCTCCGTATTGTGTTAGTCTGAGCGTGACTCCTTTTTTTATCGCCCTGGTCGGAAGCGTTATTGGTTTCTGATGGTTCGTGATGTGAAGGATGATTTAGTTGAAGGTTTTCATGCGTGAACGTGAGCGCGTGACGATGCTTCGGGCTGAATTTGATCCTGACGGGATATGAATCTACTCAGACTCGTGACCAAAGCTTGCTGCGCGATCGGAAGCCAAGCCAACGCAAGACGACTCGGACTTCGCTTCCAGACTAAGTTCACCACTTTCGTGCGCATTGCGTGCAGTCTCCTGACCGAGATGAAGAAACCGTCACGGCGTTTCGTGGAAACAGTGTAAGATCTGTCCTCCCGGAGTCGCGCGCATCATCGTCCATTGGCCGGCCAGGAGTGCGGTACCTGTAGGGTCTCCGTGTAATGGAAGCCCCTTGTGGAAGAGCTAACAGGATTGGGCGTCGTCGGATCAGCCGTAAACGAATCGACGCGACCCTGAAGGCAAAAAAAGCAGCGTCGCGTCTACAACGTGCTCACGTGCAAGTGCTTCTCGCGGTGATTCCCTAAATAAGCTATACTGTGCGCGCCGCTCTGTGTTGGCAGTGTGGCTGGCGATTCCCACGCGAAGCTGAGCTCAACAGCGGCGGTGACCGACTGCGTCTGTGACGTTCCTCTCGCGAGTGATGGAAAACGTCGTTGTGTGGCGTGTCACGTGACTGGCTCGATTGACATACCCCTCGCCTTTTGGGCCGCAAAATATCTGGAGTTTCGGATAAGTCTTACCTGGAGGCACTGTGGATTTCTTTTGATTTGTCTCCGGAATTGAAGGCTTCGTCGGGAAGGTACGTTTCAAGGTTTCTACCAATTATTTTCCTGACCGCAGAGCGTCGTATACTTCGTGTTTAAAACAAAAAAGGGGACAGGTTTAGAGTACCATATGTACTCCACGTTAGGTGCACGTCTACTTATACAGTTATCTTCTAATGATCGATCTTGAGAACGCAATGCACGCTTAAACGACACCTAATGATGCGCTAAATTTCAGCCCTGCTTTTATGCGGAATAATGCGGCGACGCGACAGGCGACAGCTGAACGTCCTCAATACTACAAATATACGTCACCAAGAGCATAAATCTTTTAATTAAAGCAAACTTTTACGCGTCTACTTTCTTGGAATTTCAGGTTCTGGGGCGTCATTTGGTCAGCCACTCGACCCAGTAAAGTGCCTTTAATTGTTGCACAGTTTCCTAGTTAATGGATTGCTCTACAAGTCTTGACAGTTTCGGCCATTGTGCTATGCGGCACTGTTCATACGACACTGGGTATGTTGAACTTCTTCGGCCAACATTCCTTGAATCAGAAGTTCAAATGGGGGGGGGGGGGGGGGGTCTGAACAGATGAAGACGATATCTTAACGTGAAAGAGGGCGCAAGAACTTTTATTGGTAAAGTTGCGAAGTTTTCCTTGCGCACGGATAAGAGCTCTTGGGCCTCAGCTCTTTGAACGGCCCAACGTTGTCTGAGGCTGAGCCGGACGTATTTGGCCGTATAGCTACGCCATGACAACGTTATGGCAACTATACATGAAAGCTATAGCGTGCACAGAACAAGGAGTAGTAGAGATAGACAGAAGTAATCGAGAAAAATTGAAGATGTGTTGATAAGCACGTAAATAAGTTTACCTCGTAACACTTCCCTCATATGCATGAGATTCCGCAATTCTTCTTGCTTTCATTTCTCTTTTCACTGCGATCAAAAATCCGACAGGGTCCGTTATGCATTCGCTTAAGATGAGCAGAAAGCGAAAGCCGTCTCCTTGTCGTTTATCTTCTGAGTCGACTGTATTTATTTCCTCCCCCCCCTCCCCGAAATCTTTCTGCTACTTGCGTGGTTTCGCATTGCCTCCGTGATCGGAAGCATTGCAGGCTTTCTGCACCTTACCTGCCTCTGGGAATCGGCCCACCTATACGACCAAGCGACGATATCACTGATGGCGTCATCATTTGACGGCCCACTTATGGGACGTCACAGTGACGTGACAACTTTCCGGCAGTCTGTGACGTCGTGATGACGTCATATGGTGACGTCATCGCATGATTTTTTTGCATCACTCGTGCTCACGCCGATGGTCACTTTTCGTGTTTGAAGATGCATCTAATGGGTGGCGTAACCAGGGGGGGGGGGGGGCGGTTTGGGGGGTTCCCCTCCCGAAATTTTTCCATTTTGCTTGCGTATATATACACGCACACATACAAACGCACGCACGAACATACATAAAGTACGGCTAAACCCCACCCCCACTCCTCCCCCCACCACCGGAAAAAAATTTCTGGCTACGCCCCTGCATCTAATGGCTTTCGCCTTAAAAGTAAATGGAGGAGTTGCTGCCACCGTTTCCTGGCGACGGCTGGTCCTTCTCGCTCGCTTGAATAGCGTCGATCAAAATTTTTAATAACGGATAAGTTCTTGCACGCGCTGAGTAAACGTTCTCGTGCAGAAGTTCTCATCGTGAAGTCCGCGAATGTCGCGAGCAAACAGGTACACGACACACCTGAACGACGGAGTCGGGTCCGTATATTAGTTGCAATGGTCATAGTCTGCGAAGAAGCGCTGATGTTGGATCTTTGATGGCTGTGGTTCGAATACTTCTGTTATATCTAAAGTCAACGTCGATATACGCCACAGTTATAAGAGGGAAATGCCCGTTGCAAACATCGTGAACTGAAACACGACGCTTCGCACGGCAGCCACGTATGAATTTCTTTCGTAAGTTTTACTGAGATAACTATTAAGGCGAAAGCCTTTAATGTCTCATGCTCACGTCCGTCCGTGTGTCCATCTGTCCATCCATCCGTCCGTGTGTCCCTCTGTCCATCCGTCCGTTCGTGTCCGTCCGTGTCTGTCCGTCCGTGTCTGTCCATCCATCCGTCCGTCCGTCGGTCTGTCCGTCCATCCGTCCGTCCGTCCGTCCATCCGAGCCCTGGCATGGTGCCACGTGGCCGCCGGGGTGCGCAAACGGATGCCGGTCGCGTCGAACTCTACAGCGCTCGCGCTTTGCTTGCGTAGCGTCGCTCTGCCCAGCGTTTACAATCATGCAAGGAGGGAGACGCGCACATCGCGTTCCATTCTGACCGACCCCGTCTCAATGGAGGAGGAGAGGTTGAGGAAAGGACAAGGCGTTACGGCGCTGAGCCGTGCTTTCAACTCGGGCTGCAGAAATTGCGCCTTTTCCTTTCCTCGCCCTCTCCTCCTCCTCCACAGGCGTTCGCGGAACACACTGGAATGAATTTACAAAGTGTCCGTCAATTTAAGTGCTGGAACGCGGATGGCGTTTGCACGATGCGCAAAGCGCGAGAAAATACGAACGCATGCGAACGGAGGCAGATTAGTCTCGCGTCTCGCTGCGATTCGCGGTAAATAATTAAAAAAGAAAACACGCACACAGTCCGTTTGTGTGCCATATCCCACTGAGAGTGTAAAAGAAAAAAAAATTACGCCATCTCCCGCTAAAGGGAACCATGTGTAGATGTGAAGCAGCGGGCGCTAACCCTTACACTGGCGGCGGCGTTGACGCTGGCGCTCATCGCAGCGTTGCGCAGGAGAGAAAACTGGGGAGGCGCAAAGCACGCAGTGATGAAGCGGTGTTTCCTACTGGAACATGCCAATCGCTGCTAATGGGCAATGAGAGACGGAAGACTCCGATTGGACACAGAGACCCGCAGTCCGCTTTTAGTTAACGCGCACGCTGCGAATTTTTTTATTCTTCAACAACACACAGGAGAAATCTCCCACCGGCACCACCTTGCAGGTCAAGATCCATTGCCATATATAGGGGGTGGCCAGTGAACGGTTGTGCAGCGCGAGCAGTCGGTTTTTTCAACCAAGAAACTCGCTAGCAGACGCTGCCTGCGTCGGCGTCGCGAGGCGAGAGAAGGCGGGAGCGTAGGAGAGGAGAGAGAGGGGGGGGACGCGCATGCGCAGTGGGAGTGTGGACGCCGCGGGCAGGGATGCCTAGAGGAGAGAGGGGGGAGCGTAGGAGAGGAGAGAGAGAGGGGGAGACGCGCATGCGCAGTGGGAGGGTGTGGTTACCGCGGGGAGGGATGAGGAGAAAGAGGGGGAGAGGAGGTTTTCTTTTTTAAAGGGTTCGCGCATGCGCAGTAAGTGAGGCCCCGCGGCACACCACCACCAACACCACCACCGGATTAAGCTTCGCCATTAGATGCTTCACATCTAAAAAAGACATGGCATAGTCAGTCGAATGGCCACAAGCTTTCGCCGAACGCACTTTGGAATGTGCAAAGTGTCCGTCAATTTTTGCTATTAGATTTGACTGGACGAAAGAAAGAACGAGCCAATTAAGACAAGCAGTGAAGGTGCGTGTGGACGAAAAACTGATACTATTTTGTGAAGCTACCAGGACAAATATCCCATACCCCCCTTCCCGGCAATCTCAGTTAAGAGAGATATGAAAGACAGGAATTGTAGAGAGGTTAACAAGAACAATTTTTGGTTTGCTATCCTATGCTGGGTGCGGGGGAAGAGAAAGATAAGGAAGGAGAGGGAAAGAATAGGAGAATATGCAAATTTGCAGGGCAGAACACCAGAGAGCAAGATATAGATCACGACAAAAAAGGGGAAAAAAAAAAAAGCTACACTTGTAGACCGCGTCGCGACCCACCAACTACTCGAAGAAGCTCCTGCGTGTTTCAAAGCTTCGTTTGACGCTTTCTCCTTCCCGCAGTGTTCCTCTTCGTAATTGACGTAGGAGAAACGGAGCAGCCGGCGCCTCTTCGAAGCGCCAGCATCTGTTTACACACATCTGCATATGCACATGTACACAGTGACTGCTGTTCGCAACTTTGGATGACAAATGACACTTGTCAATATGGCCGTTGATCGCGTCAGTTGAAGTTCCTACGCCGGTTTTAGCGCGGTTCCTTATCAGTGGAGGTTCCTATCAGTATAGGTGGAGCCTTCCCTATTTCCCCGCCCCATATGCAGGGTAGCAAACCGGTTCTTCTACCAGGTTAACCTCCCTGCCTTTTTTTTAGGGGCGAAGCTCCTAAAGGTGTGGGTCTGTCCCTCCTCTGTAGTAGTAGTAGTAGTAGTACGTAGGTAGGTAGATAGCCACGTATAGTGGAATGTACCCACTCCACGTGATAAAGATGACGATGACGCAGTATAGTGGAATGTACCCACTACAACGTGATAACGATGAAGTATAAGCGCGTTCCAGTATAGTGTATTGTACCCACTACACGTGATAACGATGATGATGACGCTGATGACCATGAAGTATAAGCGCGTTCCAGACCACAGATTCTCTTTCTGCCATGGATGAAAACGATCGAGCTTCACCCACTCATCATCATTCACTTCGTGGATATGGCGTGATTTTTTTCCCTCTCTCTCTCTCTCTCTCTCCATGTTTCTTTATGCATCTTGGTTTTCGATGTACTTAGATTAAGACAGGGAGGGCTCCACGTTTCAGAATACTAGGTTTTCTTGTGAACATATCAAGAAGTCCAGGTCCGCTTGTGATCAAACGCCGTGCAGATACGTCACAGTACACTATAAGGTAAAACTCACATGTTTACTGGGCGGAATATTATCGTCCTATAGGACCTGGCATACGTGAGAAAAGATCTCTATTGCGTCGCTGTAAAAGAATCACCGTGGTAGATATGTCTAGTTGCTTTTTTACGTTGCAGTAACTATCTCTGTTGTTAGTAATGGAGGAACTACCGATATAGCGGGTAACACATTGGACAGCTGACTGTTCTGCGTAAGCCTGGCCGTCGTATATGTAACTTTCAGTTAGATCCGGTTGTCAAAACGAAAGATTATATCAGTTCCAGCCGTTTTCTCGCACCCCAATGCCCCAGGTAAATATCGCGTACTAACGACTTACCCCTTTCCAAATCGCTGCTGCTGCTGCTTGTGTACTAATCAGGTTGGACTAATCGTCACATTTGCATATTACCAACGTTCCAAGCGAGAGCAAGAATTAACTAAGGCACGTGGAGCATATGCGCCCGCGTAACACTTCTTGGAAAGCGAAATGGCTTTCCATAAAGCGCCGAGCACGTTCGCATAGTTAGCACGTCCGTCCAGCAAAGAGTGTTTATTGATCACGGAGAGATCGCGTCCGACGGAGGGATTGCAGAGTCCCCTGGAGCGAGCACGACGAACGATTGCGTCACACACACAAAAACAAACACTCAAAGACACACACATATACTCGTGTATGTGGTGCATTCGGCTCACGTTCGTGCGCAGAGAGCTAGTGCGCGATCATAAACGGAATTATAATGTTGTCTCGGTGCAATGTGCGGAGACGAGAGCTTGTGGCATAATGTGCCCTGCGGCCACGATCAACAGCCACGAGCTGTCCTTGCATACGGTACATGTGTTTCTTTCTTCCTTCACGAGTGCGTGAAGGAAATGAGAGCCACTTAATTACTTTTCCGGCCACTTCGATCTATTAGAGTGTCACGAGTCTTGTTTTTTTCGGGGGCAGCTATAATAACCACCTTCCGAAGGCTTCTTAATTCGTTGATAACTGTGTCGGGGGTCGAGATAGAAGTCTAGGACACAATGAAGACAAATTAGTGGGCGCGTGCGCACGACGTTCGACTTTGGACGCAGTGTCCTTCAATCTTATAGTGATGTCCTTATTTGTTTTCGCTGTTGTCCTTGCAGAGTGATACGCGGGGTCGAATTTCGCGAAGTTTTTATTTCTTATACGCTCTCTGCCATTGGTAGGCCGGCTTCGCTAATGATATGTCCCAGCATTTTGATTGGTTGAAATTTTCTCTTGGGAATAATTCTGGCGTAAGATGATTTTTAGTGAATGAGGTACGTGTTTTTGCGGCTCTTCTTTGTGGGAAATCACTTTCCGTAGTCGTGTAAGTTACCGTAGCAGGTTTCCGTTTCCCTATGTGTCCTAAAAAAGGTGCGCCAGCGGAACTTCCGGTCGACGTCACATCCGGGAGAGTCACGTGACCCGAGTAGAAACGTACGTCACACGCGACGTCATTGGTAGAGTGGCACGTCGCTGTGGACTATGGTTCTGGCAGTGTAGTGATTCTGGCAATGTAGTGAGAACCGCAAAAACGCACGGCGTATGTTACTGCCAATAATTCGTAGTGACACAGTCCGATTTCATCCCTTTGCTAAAATGACCAGTTTCCGCTTTTTGGAAATCTCAAAACGGCAAGGGGCTGTACGGAAGAAGGGCTACAATTCTCCCATCTTACCCGACCGCCTCTCGGCACTAAATAAAAAAGATTATTTATTTAATTGCAGCCGCAATTGATGTCTCTGGATAATGTTAAAATATCTGCCGCTACAGAAAATGTAATTATAAAGGCAGCGAAGAAATATTGAACTCCCCTTATTTTTTATGCTTTCGGACACATTTGTTGAATTACACTGTAAATCGAGAGAGAGAGAGATGAAGAGGAAGGCCGGGAGGTTAACCAGATATTAGCATCCGGTTTGCTACCCAGCACTGGGGAGGGGAAATAGGGGCAAGAAAGAGGGTGTAGAGAGAGAGAGAAGAAAAAAAAATGAAAGGAAAAAAATGTTTTTACACTGTAAATCGAAATCCCGCCTGTAGTTTACGGGACCGAACACTTGCGAAATAGCTGAATTTCCTATTATCCTGTAAACGTGTACACTAGGTGAAGGTTTCAAGCCTTATAGTAAACGATTCTTGCACAGTTACCCATTAAATTGGAAGCGTCACTCTTTAGCAAGGAAGAATTCCGCATTTACCGCGGAATCCGTGCCCGACAGAACTTGGCGATTGCACGTCCCTAATTTTCAGCCATCTATGCACGGTTATATGAGTGCCTCCATCAGAAAGAAAAGAGCGACTTCAGTGAGGCGCCGAAGTGTTCTGAAGCCCTGAAGCCCTCCTGCAGTACTTGAAGGCAACATCACTGAGCGACCGCCTATGAAACCCTGCACTGTGTGTGTGGTGTACAATGTGTCCCTCTTTCTCTCTCTCTTTCCTTCTCTCTTTTACTCCCTTATCCCCCCCTCCCCATGTGTAGGGTAGCAAACTGGACATAATCTAGTTAACCTCCCTCCCTTTCCTACATTTCTTCTTCTCTCTCTCTGAAGTTTCGTTTAATTGTCTCCACTTTAGTACTGCGGGGTAGCGGCCAACCGCTGAGCCGTGTAAGTAGTACTCGTATTTTGTAAGCGTGCGTATCAGCGCACCGTAGGCTTAATGACGGCAGCCGTGACACCGTCCGGTGCTTGCGCCTCATCTTTCTTCCAGATCTGCGTAATAACTGCGCGGTGCAGGCATGCTGTGCCGCTGCTTGGCGTGCAGTCGTGGGAAAAGCGCGTGAACATTTAAAGAAAGTGAAAAAAAAGAAAAAGAAAAAGAACTGAAATTTGGCGCGCCAATTGGGCCCCCCCCCCCCCCCATCTGAGTGCGCAGTACACTGCTCTTGTGCTCGCGTGCTTTTGCGAAAGCGCCCGAGGCTGGCTGAGAGAAACGTCATTTGTGGGTAAACACTGCCATTATTGCTCTTTGCCTGCGGCAGTAGTAAAAAAAAATATATATATAAAAAATAAGAAAAGAAAACAGCGTCGCGTGTGCTACTTTACTGTCCTAGGTGTGAGTCTCTCTTTCTTCGTATGTGCTTTGCTAACGCAAGTAGATACGTGATTCTCCTTTCTCTTCGCAATTCACTCAATGAGCGCGTTCACTGCAGTTTTCTCATCCTAAGGGCCCCTAAACCACCCCGAGTTAAAAGAAGAGAGAGTGGTTTCTTCCTCGCCTTCACTATCCTTCCCACAGCCACTATCTCCTCCTCGCCACTTATTTCTTCACAGAAAACGTGAACAATGTCAGCACTAAGCGTTGAGTCTATCAGAATTTCGCGATTTTTACGGCTACACGCTGGTATATCCGCTTGCGCAGTCGAAAACGCACAGAACGATGCGGAATCACTTGATCACGCGAGACAAGACTGCAGAATGGGCGTGCGACTGCATGGCAAAGCAGTGTATAGGAGACAATTTACAACTGATATCCCTTGGTATATAGACCAACGCAGAGCTTATTTTCTCATGACGTCAGGTGAACACACTGCTGGCGTCGCGAATTGTGCCGAAAAGACGGGAAACACCAGGAGAGTATAACGCGCTTTCCGAGGTTGTTAGGAACCCTTTAATCCTGATATATGACCCGAAAAAGAAGAACGCTGCAGATTAGTTCGAAGCCATTTCCTCGCTTGGCTTGGCTTGGCTTAGCAACATCCGATAGAGAGGCTCCGCTGATGTTTCGGTGACTAGAAGGCAGTGTCATTTCCTCGAGGAATCTCCATTCTTAATACTGCTTTGTAAGTAATATACACATTCGTGCAAGCGCTTGGTTACTTATTAACGAAACGTTCTTACTTCAGTAAAGTCCGTAATAACAAAGACCTCCTAGAAAAAAAGAAAGAAACGTTATACGACCAAAAATCATTTTTAAATTCAGCCACAGTTGTCAGGCGGCGTGGACGGGGTCGACGCTTCTGACTCGCGCGTTCGTTTCTCCGATGAAGCTTACCACCTCAGCAGATCGAAAGAGTGCGCGCCGAATCGAGTACGACTACAAAACGACATGTATATGCGCAATGCAAGCAAACGTACAGCGATTAATCGCCATTAATCGCGGCAGTTTTGCGACAAACAGTGCGAGGTGGTGACGATGGGAGGTGCGAAATGCGAGATTAGATCCAACCCGCGAAACAGACCGAGCAAGGAGAGCAATAATGATAAATAAGAAGAAGAAAGGAAGAAAGGAGCAAACGAAAATGAAAAGGAATGCGGGAACCAAAGCCGGTCCTATAAGAATTCCTGTACATACGATGGCCTGAGGGATATTGCAATCGTATCGCAATCCGAATGGCGCCCGTGCGTTTTCTTCGAAGTGAGACGCAGAAATCTTTACCGAAGCGTATACCGGGTGGCGTTGATAAGGAAGGGTCTTGTAAATGGCGCCCCCCATCACAGGCCTCCTCCCACGGTCATTCTAATATTTTTTTTTCTCGTTCCTATCCGCTATTCGCGCGTATATAATGACGCCCGCGAGCGCGACTATGTCACCGTCTCTTTTTTTTTCTTTTTTTTTTCTGTCTCGCCTTCGGTAAACACGCGTCGTTACCGGAGGCATATTCTTCGGCGCCTGGCACCGCCGTGCGTGAAGTGCATGATTGAACGGGACTGTCGCAGTAAGGTCGTTCGATCGCGGACTTTTCTTCGATTGCGGGGCGTCCAATCGCCGCACCACAAAAAGGCAATCGCGGTTCTTTCTTTCTTTCTTTCTTTCTTTCTTTCTTTCTTTCTTTCTTTCTTTCTTTCTTTCTTTCTTTCTTTCTTTCTTTCTTTCTTTCTTTCTTTCTTTCTTTCTTTCTTTCTTTCTTTCTTTCTTTCTTTCTTTCTTTCTCTCTCTTTCTTTCTTTCTCAACCGACACCTACAAACAGAGCCCCAGCCCCGTCTTTTCGTCCTACGTATTGATCACTGTACTCACTGCAAAGACCCTCGCACGCGTACGTAGGACACAATCCATCAAAAGCGTGTCGGAAAACCCGTTAAGTGTAGCTTTATTACTATTTTAATCTTATCCAACCTACAATTCGAATACCAGCCCTAACCAACCATCTTACAGACCCGGTCCTTCCCGCGTCTGTCTCTCTCTCTGTAGATGTTTGAAAACATTTCCCCTTATTTCTTGTTTTTCGTCGGCCTCGTCTTCGAAGTTAGGTCGATCCCAAACACGGTGCGTTTTCGTTCAAACCGTGGCCCAGCTTCCGCGCAAAAGAAACCGGTCGCGCGTGATGTGTCGAAGTCAAGAAGAACGCCTAAATAGTAAAGCGTGACTTCCCGGAAGAGATCGCCGAGATTTTCTCTCCATAACCGAGTATATAGATAAGCGTAACTTTAGTATGGCTATGCGTATGCAGCTTCCTGGGAGGTTACGTATACGTCTTACAGCGCGAGATCACAAATCAACTACGGTTCTATCACGTTGTTACGCCTTCGCGTATGACCGTATATTCGCGTGTTTATTTCGTTATTCCTCCTCCGTTCTGCGCATAGCGTCTGACAAAACGTGAGAGATAGCCCCTGAGTGATGACTGTAGCCTAGACTTCGCACTGCAGTATAGGCAAGCTGGAGCTCGCGCGTTGGTGTGCTCGGTAGCGCGCCCTATACTTTGATGGAGCACTGCTGATGCGTGTGTACTGGGTGCTACCGTCATAGACGTGCGCACAGGGGAAGTGAGGGGAGGGGGGGCGGGGGGGGGGGGGGGCGCACAAGCTTAGTACCTCGTCTTTGCACGGCCATTGTGACCGTAAGGACCTAAAGGACCTAAATGGGAGGGTGTTGGGAAAGGGGACGGGGGGGGGGGGGGGGGGGGCGTCGTCGGTGAAACTTTACCCATCTCGCACTCCCCCCCCCCCTCCCCCACTGGAGAATCCTGCGCGCGCCTGTGGTTACTGTGATCGCTTCTACTGGTCTTGCGTGCTAAGGGTGCTGGCGTGCCTCAATTCACCCCCAGCCTGCAATGCCAGCAGTGTTCTTTTAAAGTTTATTTCCCGCGGCAGTAGACTAGAAGTGAATAGACGAAGATTAGACGTCGGCCGGAACAATAGTTCCGGTAGCACGGAAGTCCGGCTTGATCTGAGAAGATGAGGATCGGGAGAGGGAGGAGGAGATATTTTTGAGGGCGAGAAACAAAGAGGAGGACCGAATTAACCGATGGCCTGACGTGTTCTGAACGCGTGCTCGATGTCCTCGATTCGCAGCTGCCGTGCGGTGAACGGCGCGATTGGCTGAGCTTGTAGTTGGTTGTTAGACGTGAGCGTAACGGAACTAGCAGCGAGGAGATGAAAGACAACAGTGCCGACGAGCAATAGTCAAGCGTAAATCATGCCGCCTTTTTGTTTTGTGGGATTAACAGTGAACTAGAACGATCGACTAAGATGCATCTGAGAGGTGTATGCCTATTGTTTTATGGCCAACAAGAAGAGAGATTTGTGAAGTAAATTCGTAAATAAACTTCGTACCTATTTATGTTGACGTGTGAAAATATTCATGTTTGCTTCTGTGTATTTTTAAGCCAGAAGCGAGCAGAAAAAAAATAGAAAAAATTAAGGCAGCTTCGCACTAGTGGTGCCAAGCCTGAAGGAAGTGCGGAAGTTGGGCAGCCTTCTTTGTTTCTCTTCGGTTTTCTCCTTCTTTCCTCATCTCTTTCTTTCTTTCTCTCTTTTTCCGTTTTTTCTGTCTTTTTTATCTCTCTTCATTTTGTATTTATTTCTATTTTTCTTCCTATTTTTTTACCTTTCTTTCTCTCTCTTTGTATTTATCGCTTGCTTGCTTGCTCTTTTTCTTTCTTTTTTTTTTTTATACGTGGTTTTGCCTGCGATACGCCAAGCTACGACAGCATACGACAACCCAAGCCCCTGAAGTGCTCCGCACTTAAAAAAGGCTGAAATATAACGCATCTGGCTTTCTGGTTACATGCTATATAGATGATGTAATCAGAAAACAGTTTTTTTTTTACATATAGCCTGCGGTAGTACAGCTTAACGTCAAGGGTTCCTTAAGGAACTAATGAAACCAACAGGCAATTAAGCCAAGTGGACGTTATTTGCTGCTTTCTTAAACAAAGTGCAGTGATTATTATATAAATCGGAAGGAATCAAAGTGGACGAAAAATCACCCCTTCCGTCGGTGGGATCTGAACCCACAACCTTCCAAATACGCGTCCTACGCGTTACCAACTGAGCTCCGACGGAGGGCGCTCTCCCGTCCATATTGTAGTGTCCTTACGTGCGTTTTAATCCCTGGGAGTGTTAGCCAGCGCCACTGGTAACTTGTGTAATAATAATTGTTGGGGTCCCAAAGCCACTATGCGATTATGAGAGACGCCGTAGTGGAGGGCTCCGGAAATTTCGGCCACCTGGGGTTCTTTAACGGGCACCTAAATCTAGGTACACGAGCCACAAGCATTTTCCGCCTCTGTCCAAAATGCGGCCGCCGCGAGCCACTACTCGTATCTCGATTGGTAGAGCATCGGACGCGTAATTCGAAGGTTGTGGGTTCAGATCCCACCGACGGTATGGGTGATTTTTCGTCCACTTTAATCGCTCACAGTTTAGGTCAAAATCATTACACTACGCTTTCCCTGCATGGCTGTATTGTCTGTTGGTTTCGTTGGATGGGCGTCGATTAATTTGATAGGTGAAACCGTAACGAGTTTCGTTAAATTAGTATTCAAAATCGTGACCTTTCCAACAAGTCCGTTATTTTTTTATTTTTTGTTTATTTCTAAAATGTAACAAGTGTTATATGTTGCAATGTTGATTTGTTATACGCGCATTTGTATGCCTTGCTTTTTTTATGTGCTCGTTGAATCGCACAGCTTAGCGTTCGTGTATATGCTAATTTGTTTCATGTTATGCCTGATTTTCTTACTATTTCTGTACCCACCCCTGCAATGTCTCGCAATGAGACGGCAGTATATGTAAATAAAAAAAAATTGTACACTCGCAAGCAGAGAGTAAAGGTAGGACATGTTGTAGTACCGCCGCTAGAACAAAGCAAGAAGAAACAGTCTTTAACGCCTTGAAAGCGAGCCAGCTTGCACGTATACGCCGAGCCACAATGTGGCGTGACAATAGCGCGCCCCGTTAAAGGCCGCCTCAATAAAAAACGCTCGACCTTTCTCCGAATTGCGTCATTATGTCGTTACTGAGGCGGCATTTCTTCTTTCGTTTTTTGTTTGTTTGTTTATTTTACAATGCCAGAGCGAACTTTTCTCGTTCTTTCTTTGCTTACACTTTTTTCTTTCGCGTGTAACAGCTAAAGACGTGCAGCGCATACAAGGCGACAGCGCATGCGCAATATCATGACGTGCCCGGAAGCGAGGTGCCCGTGTGAGATAATGAGAAAGATAAGGGGTCGCAGCTCTTTCTGCCTCTTGAGCGATTCTTATCTCTCTCTTTCTATCACACACACACACACACACACACACACACACATATATATATATATATATATATATATATATATATATATATATATATATATATATATATATATATTACACACACAAGAAAATACACAATCCGAAGTTCCGACCGCGGACCGGCCTTTCTCAAGAGAAAGGCCGGTCCCCGGCTGAGGCGTCGAAGCTAAACGTATTTTGTTGTTGTCGTTGTTGTGGTACGCGCGCCTGCAGTTATTAGTTCTAGCGAAGCTCGTTACAGCTCAGATTCTGGTGTTGACGTCGTAAGCAAGAAACCTGGCGCCAGCGAACGTGCATACATAAATTGGGCCCTCTAAGGGGCGCCGGTCAGCGCGTATATGTGTGCGCGCCGTTTCCCAATAACTGATGCTCACTCGATCGTGGACTTGGCCGGGGGCGATCAGCCGTTTCTGATACGGCAGTCTAATCTTTTATCGAGGTCACTTATCATTTCACGTTTGTTTTCATTTTGTTGTTGCCTGGATATGAAGGCATCACCGTCGTTGTTGCCTGTAGTAACTGAAGTGTTGCGGTGCTAAGCCCGTGGATGAAGGTTCGATTCCCGGCATGGAGGAAGGAAACAGTTAGGATGGAGCATCGCGCAATGAAAGCAAGAAAGAAGAAAGAAAGAAAGAAAGAAAGAAAGAAAGAAAGAAAGAAAGAAAGAAAGAAAGAAAGAAAGAAAGAAAGAAAGAAAGAAAGAAAAGTAGTAGTACATCAAGCACGCTATAAGGCCAAGCGTCGCTTGCCCCAATTTTCCCGATAGCGCAAGAGCTCCCGGATTCTTTAATAAGCGTATTCAGGGAAACTGAACTCGCATACATATGCGAGGGCTAGGTATCACTGGATCCGGGAAGTAATGCGGGGTGCTGGCGCGCAAAGAAAAATAGTGCCTTTATTTGACGTTTCGGCTGTGCCCCCCCCCCCCCCCCTCCGGCCTTCATCAGAAGGGTTTAGCGCTGTCGTAGCGCTTGTATGATACGCCCTTCGTAAGTTCTGTCGATCTCTCGCGAGTTGCCTTAAGTACAAAGTGCGGCCTAAAGAGCGGCTTAGAACAAGAGCGCCGTAAGGAAGGACGCTGCTGTGTCAGAGCAGCTTCGACGAGGAAGGTCGCGGCGGTGATAGATCTGGGTCGCGTGCAACAGCTTAGCTGCGCGCGCCGCCTGTTAAAGACTATCGCTCACTTTCAGAGGACGCAGGCGACGCTCTACTTACAGGTTGCATATACTACTTCGCGCGGCCCTCCGACAATTTGATCATGCCTGTACGCAGCGCTGAGTATACCTATATACTTTATATGGCCGAGAAACAATGGTCGCACACGAAGGCAACAAACCTTTCCAATGCCCTATTCGTAGTGCTGGTTAACGTGGCCTTCTTTACCTTGTGTATATATGTCTGTCAAACCATACAATATCAAGTGCAACGTATGCCTTACGTCGTCAATCATACGCATGATTACGCAATAATGTGTATTGCGCAGAACAGTTCGTTCATTTCTTTGGACATACTTCGAATGTGGGCGATGGTCTGTATAACCGGCTATAAAGAAGAGACAGCAATGTCAACATTTGTGTTAAAGAATACCGTTTTAATTCTTTTAACATTAGGGCGGTTATCGTAAAGATGGTAACGTTATCTCGCACAAACTTTAAAGGAAATATAGCGTGGATATTTTGTAATACTGATGTTCACAGTTAAAATACTTGATAACTCACACGTGGCAAGGGTAACGGGGGAGTGAAATAGAGAGAGAGAGAGAGAGAGAACCAATAGGTGATTCGCATACATGGGGCAGCGTAGCTGCAGACGGAAAATGAAGACTGTCGCCTTCAAGTGCTATTGCAAAAGTGTACGTATGGATTTATGCGCTGAAGAACTTTTGAGTCCTCTCCACCCCCCCACCCCCTCCCTCACCCTCCTCCGAATGACAAAATGCTGTATACATAGACTTCAACCTCGATGTGGCGCTGTTTGCTGAAGCTCTCCTCCTACGGTGAACTCCAAGCCGTGTGACACCCGCGAGGCAGTACTGCCTCGCGGGCCGGTTTCGGCCCGTGTGCCGAACCTCGGTCTACACCATCCATACTTGACAAGCGTGTAGGTGGTTGCCCTCTCTATACGTAGGCAACTTTCCTAACTCGGCCAAGGCCAAGCTCCATCTGTGAGCCCTGTAGCCGCAGAAGCACCGGAGGCAGAGATGGTGGATCGCTGCGCGTATCGGCACGCTTTTGTACGGCGTTACATTCGGCGTGCCTATACGGAGATAGAACGGAGCCCCGCGGCTTCGTCGTCGTCGACGGCTGCAGTTTGCCGCGAGCGCTACAGGCCGGGCTGCGTAGAAGGCAAGTGAACAACGGGCGCCACATCGAGCTAGGGCAGGGTCAACAACTGCGTGGACTTTTTTGTTTTTCCCCCCCTTTCAAGCTGGCGAAAGAGACGGGAGATATACACACGCGACACTGAGAAAACCTCGCTGCTGCGGCGCTCGCAGCGGCGTTTCGCCGCGTTAAGTGCACGTCGATAGCCGGGTGAGATAAAAGCAACACCCCTCCCCCTACGGGCAAACAGTGGTGTAGAGGACATGGAAGAGACATAATCAGAAGGAGGGAGAGGGGTCCTCTCCTTCTCAGCGCGTGCGTTATTAATTGCGAGCGTCGCGAAGGCAGGGTCGCATTAAGAGCGCGTGCGAGGAATAGGAGAGGGTGAGGAAGAAGGAGATTCGATACGTGTATACCTACCTACACATACAGCGCGTGTGGCCGCCGGCGGTGCGACCGGCGTATTGCCGGAAGGAAATCTACGGCGATATCGTCGCGACGGGGGTTCCCGATACTCTCGGTTCTGTCTTTTCCTTTCCGTATAAGGCGATCACCCTAAAGGCCTTTCTCTCTCAGTTTTGTCTGTATGTATCGCGCCGCATTATACACGTATATAGGAGTTTCATTCTGTTTGTCTCGTTTATTTAATTCGTTCACGTTCTTCGAAGAAGCTTCGCTCGGATTTTTTTTTTTTTTTCAGGCTCCTCTTCGAAACGACGGTGACCTTATTGTCGCGCGACAGCTTACCGCGTCTCTCGTTTATCAAAGGTTCGCGTCGCTTGCGCGCGGTGGTTGCGAGGCAATTTCGTCACGATCCGCCAACCACACGGGAGACCCGTTTGTCGCGTGATTCCTGCGCGCGCTTCCAGTAAACAGACCGGGACCGCTATGCGTTGTGTGTGCGTGTGTGTGTGTGTGTGTGTGTGTGTGTGTGTGTGTGTGTGTGTGTGTGTGTGTGTGTGTGTGTGTGTGTGCGTGTGTGTGTGCGTGTGTGTGTGTGTGCGTGTGCGTGCGTGTGTGTGTGTGTGTGTGTGTGTGTGTGTGTGTGTGTGTGTGTGTGTGTGTGTGTGTGTGTGTGTGTGTGTGTGTGTGTGTGTGTGTGTGTGTGTGTGTGTGTGTGTGTGTGTGTGTGTGTGTGTGTGCACATGTGTGTGTGTGTGCGTGTGTGTTGAGCGCGCGCTCCCTTGATCGTTCCCGCTACACGCGTCTTCACTCTCTTTTGCCAGTTGCGGGACAGGGTACAAGTGGAAAATTTTTACCCGGTTCACCTCGAATGTTTTGTGCCAAGGGTGTATGCGGTTCATTGGATAAAGCGGCATTGTGCCGCGCTGCATTCGATTCTCGGTGAAAGGCTTTTTACTGAAACGCTTCTCTGGCAGCAGTCGGACGGACGAAGGTCGTCAGCTTATTTCGGCACTTGCTTGCAACCACTGCCAATAAAAACAAACTGCAGGGGCGGAAAAAAAGAAAGAAAAAGATTGATTGTACACGCGATTCAAAACGTACAGTACGTCACTGAAGGCTCATTATAACTAGGAATTGCACTAATCGTTCGCAAGATGTTCCGAGTTCGATTCGGTTTATCCAATATAGACTATTTTCCGTAAGCCATCTGGGCGCCGCCATTTTGGGCTGTTAAGCCGATGTTTTCTTGTTTTTGTATGTCGCGACGTGAATTAATAAGGCCATGAAACATCGTATGCACCAACCTAATCGTTTTCATGCGTATTTGTCTACCGGAACACTGTTCGTTTGGTTGTTAAAGATACAGAACACAAAGGTTAACAGCCCAATATGGCGGCGCTCATACCCATCCATAAAATAGTCTATAGCGCCAATATGCTATAAAAAAAAATCAAGTTGCACCGCAGGCTGCCCCAGCTATATTTAGCCAGGGTTGAAAAATATGCCGACGCACTCTATGACGATGCGACACGCTTGTTGCAATATCAGTAATAACCGAAATAGCGAATGAAGAACGCGTAGGGCTATTCCCGATTGAGAAAATCACTCGTCGCCCACAGAACCTCGAATCGCTGCTCCAATTACACCTACCATCAAAGACTTCGCGACGTGACGATACAATGCTATGTCGGTTGTGGGCAGGCGTAGCATTTACAAACTCATTCAGCCATCGCATTGGTATGGCTGACTCATCCAAGTGTGATAGCTGCAACTGTGTAGAAACTCTTGACCACGTCTTGTGCCACTGTCCCGACTTTGAACAAGACCGCCGGACTCTCCAGTGTGCCTTGAGAAGACTGGATGATCGGCCCTTTACTCTGGAAAAGATCTTGGGTGCATGGTCTACAAGTAAATCAGCCCAGAAAGCCACACGAGCCATTCTACAATTCTTGAAGGCAACATCGCTGAGCGACCGCCTGTGAAACCCTGCACTGTGTGTGTCGTGTGCAATGTGCATCTCCTTCTCTCTTTCTCTTTCTCTCTCTCTTTTACTCCCTTATTCCCCTCTCCCCACGTGTAGGGTAGCAAACTGGACGTGGTCTAGTTAGCCTCCCTACATTTCCTGTATTCATTCTCTCTTTCTCAAATCGAGCCCGCGACTAAGATGAACCAGGCGATGAACACCGCGTCGGCCTAACGGAACTGACGAATGTGCGGAGCCAAGGGCGGCTCCCGAGCGGGGCACGGGGGGCTACAGCGCGCCTCCAAAAGTTTCGCCTGCATCCCTTCGACCCCCCCCCCCCCCCAAAAGATTAAACATCGTCAAAACACGCTTATGATCCCCGCCTCCCTGCCACCCCTACCTCAACCCTCCTGTCGGAACTGGCTTGTCATGGTCGCCACCAAGCATAAAAAAATAAAATAAAATAAAAATAAAGAAATCCTGAAGCCGCCCCTACACGCCGCAAGTATACGAATTCAAGATTTCAGCTTCGATCTCGGTGAAAGTCGGAAGGCTTCTTTCAAAAAGGAAGGATTGTGCAAAAAACACAGCCCACCAAGAACTCCAAGCTTTTTTTTTTTTTCTTGCACCAACTAGCAACTTAACGTGTGCTATTATACTAGGAAGGCTTCACATCCAGCTCCAGCTTCTGCCAGGTGCTTGTTTGGTAGCATTCCATGACGGCAGGTACACTGTCATCGTTTCCTAGTTAGTGCGCGACGGCCCGTATTCCGCAAGAGGGGTCGGCGTTGCTGCCCTCTCCCGTTCCATTAGAGCACAAAGAGGAGGCATTACTCTATGGCATCCCTCCAGATAGCGTACTACAGGTGCCGTCAGCGATCACTCCCATCCGTACAGGACGCCAGCGTCTATAAATAGACGTCCACCGTTACGCGGCGCGGTCCGCTATCGGACGCGCCGAACAAGCCGGGTATAGACGAGATTGCATCAGCAGCCGTCAGCTGCTCACCGGTTGTTTTGGCTGTTTCGCTGGCGTCTCGCGTCGGTCGGTGACCTCGATGCGCCTTTCGGATGCGCAGACAGCTGCCGCGTCGAGACGGTCATTTATCAAGCATTCCCCCCTCCGGTGTATCGTCTCGGAGAAGGCAAAAGTGGAGCAGAGATTGAATCGCTTCATAACCGGCTAACCGTGGCGATTGCTGTCGTAACACCTGTCCCTATTAGGCACCTCTCATTCTTCAGCGTCGTCGATGCTGCCGGCAATCTGAGGCGTCATCTGTTGCGCAGTTTCGTGTCGATCGTTGGGGAGATCCAGACGAATTTGTCTTATGTAGAGGCCTAGTCGTTTCGAATGTTATGTTCTGTTCTGTTACATATACTGGTTGATACATTGGTTGATGTAAGGAGGGTGAAATAAAATGAACCGCGGCTATTTCATTTGTCTAGTTCGTGCTGCGAAGAAATGAATACGCAGATAATGGCGCTAGAATAAATAAATTGGAAAACGATAGGAAAGCGCGACAAATAAAGAAAACAACATGGCAATTCAAAGTTAACTGACAAAAGTTCACTTTTCGCCGGAAAATGTCAGACCACAGTTCTGTTCAAGTTGTGTCCGCAGTTCAAACCGTAGTGTGTCACATTATGCTCTGTTTACGCGCGTTTTTCTTTGATTGCTGTCTATACACAGTATCGAGCGTGATTGATTGATTGATTGATTGATTGATTGATTGATTGATTGATTGATTGATTGATTGATTGATTGATTGATTGATTGATTGATTGATTGATTGATTGATTGATTGATTGATTGATTGACTGGTTGATGATTGATTGATTGATTGATTAATTGATTTGCTTAGATGGGCTTTAACAGCTCTGGGAGACGACGTGAAATGGAGGGAGTTCGAATAATATCAGCCCCCTGGAACTGTTTAAGTACGCGTGGGTTTTTACATTTCGCATTTATCGACATTCTGCGCAGCTTTTGGGAGTCGAACACACAACTTCGCTTTGAGCGAGGTCGTGTGTCACTTTGCTCTGAGCAACCACGGTGGCTGACCGCCGTTTTCTTATTTCGTTGTGCACTTATTTGCGCGTGTTTGTGACAACTCCACGGTTCCTGCGTGCATTCGCATCGGCCGGGTTACGCAAAAGGTGCACACTGAAGTCCGCAACGTTTGGCGACAGCCACTCAGCATACGTCTTGAGCTGCACCGACTGCGTGAATGTCGCACGACGTAATTACTGGCATTCATTAAGTATCGAGGTGCGGGTGGGCTGTTGAGGACGCGAGAATAAGTGGACGCGTTGAATTGTGCGACTGATAGTATCTCCGGCAGACGCTTTCACGTCTCTGTTGCGTCACCTCTCCGCGCTCGCAACAGCCGACAACATCTCCTCTCAATCATGCGTGAAACGATTGCGTATATAGGACCGGGCAATCTCCATTTGTTTCCGCTACGTAGAGCGGAACCGTACATATTGCGTGTTCACATCTTTCCCCGCTCTCTTGCCGAAGCGAGGCATTGATGCCACGATATTGAGAGATCAAAATCGTAGACTGCATCTTATACATTGATGCTATCTCTGACCACTCTCTGGCCACTTAGCGTAATTTGCAAGTGCGACGAATACAAGAAAACACGGTCGGAATTTTGCGGTATTTCGTCTTGAATTGCGTTAGCATTCGTCCTCAGACGGCTTTCTGTTCGTCGCGAGCCTCGTTCCTTATGCTCACGATTGGCTGCGATTATTCTGCTTCTAGAATCATTTACCTCTTTTTTTTTCTTTAATTATTTGACAGCGTATTGAAATTAAACGCAACAGGGATGTCACTTAGTAAGCTTCGGTTGATACGACATTAAACAAGATGAAGGAAGAACGCAGTTTGGCTTCGCACGAAGGGGTTTCCCAGCGTGAACTTTGCGTAGTGTTACTATTCGTACTGAACTGTAGCTCTTTTCTCACTCTGAAAAACTGGAAAAAATGTTTTCATTGAAAGTCGGTTGCTTCTATTGAATGGATTCAAGGGCATGTCAAAATAAGTTCATTGAATGTACATACTTAAGAGGCCACATTTCGAGGGCCTGGCCTGACACGGATTCAATTACGTGTGTCAAAATGTAATCAACGGATATTTTGCAGATGTTCTATCGGCAACCAATTCAAATGCGAACTAGCCTAAAGTTTCTCCATCGCTTTGTTCAGGTTCAAGTTCAACCGCAAACTGTAGTTCATTGACTTCACTCAGACTTCACTCAGACTTAAAGACAGACAGACAAAGAACTTTAATGAAGTCCTGAGGGACTAGCCGGGGAGGACCCACCGGGGCTCCGCTCGCCGCTGGCTACTCGGAATCGGATGTACTTTTTGTTACTTCTTGCTATACTTAAAAACCCGCTGCCGAAAGATTAACTGCCACTCTTCTATTTTTAGCATGTAACGAGCCTTCCGGTCAGTTATTTGTTGTTATGTATGAATTAACCTTGGTGGAACATTTCATAGAAATGATCATGTGTAAATCTGTTTTGTTACTTCTTAAGCAGGTTATTACAACATCAAATCCTAGCAGACGCCGCCGCAGCAGTTGTTAGTTATTGTCACTCGCAGACATTTCGTCTGTGATCAATTTGTTTTTCTTACTGTGTTAGTTTTGACGGCTTTCCTGAGATCACATGTATAGGTAGAAGGCGTTTAATGAAAGCTGAGGACGTCAGCCTGAGGTGATGTGTAGTGTTTCCGCCTTCTGATGGCATTTAAGGGCTACAGAAGGCAACGCGTGCCGTTCGACAGCCAAATGGGCACGTCAGGCATATCGGAAAGAAAAATAATTAATGGGAGGAGATTTTCCGTCAACGACTCCGTTTTCCGCATAGGCGGACTACGTGGTGAGACTGTGAGAACTCGCACGCTGGCTCTTTATAGCAGACGGCTTTTCTTTGACGTCGAACGGCTTTCCTCAATTGGGTGACGAAGACATGGGCTGCTCGGTGTCGTACAATAAGGTTGAGAGCTGGGCTAGTTGGTGACTGATCATTATACCGTATGGTGAAGTAGCGCACTTTTGACAGGGACGAAGAAGAGAAGAGGGACACTTCACCATACGGTATAATGATCAGTCACCAACTAGCCCAGCTCTCAACCTTATTGAACTTCATTTCTATTACAACGGGCCTTTTTATACGTTCTGTATAGCGAGTGTCCTGTCCCTCTTCTCGTCTTCGTCCCTGTCAAAAGTGCGCTACTTCACCGTACGGTATAATGATCGGTGTCGTACTCACTTTTGTCGTAATAACTCAAAAGTGATTCACTCACTTTTGTGTTACCATGTGTTGCGATGCAAGCTCTCAAAGTGACTCCTTCACTGAAAAGCACGACCCGTTCGCTATACAAGCCTTTTAGCTTTGAGCATACGCATTCGCATTGGTCCTCCAATAAGGCGAGCAATAGTTCAGCCCCCCCCCCCCCCCTGATCAAGTTCGAAACAAAACAAGCTTTGCAATTGGTGCAAAAATGTAACTGAAGCGACAACGTGCTTCTCACAACGCTCTGCCTTTGGTCTCCTGATTTTTGGGTTCTGGGGAGAAGTGAAGGTAGTAAGTACACCCAAGCATCTCTTGGAACACAACATGAGGCATCCTCGGTCACCATTATTGTAAAAAACCAGCGTGACCCTAACCCTGCTCATGAAAGAATGATTGGATAGGTCCTACTGAGTAAGTGCGTGACTCGGCGCCCTCCTCAGAGGATTAGGGGCAGTGTCGTAGCCAGAAATTTTTCTCGGTTGGGGGGAGGAAAGGGGCTTCAACCATACCTCACGCATGCTCGTGTTAGTTCGTATAAACTTTAACAGAAATGTGTTTCCTACAAGCGAACTGTCCATTTCCGGGTTATTTTCTTTATTTGTTTCAGTTTGCTATGTGTTTTTTCCTTTACTTTTTCATTTTCGTATTGGGGCAACCACTCTTTTCTTTTTTTTTTCTTTCTTTTTTTTTTTGCGCTGTAGAGCTCACAGAAATGTAGTAGCCGAGGGGATACAAACCTCAACCTCTCCACAGCAATCCTTTTAGAACAGAACATAACACCCACTGAGTACGGCCTCTGATGCGGCCGAGTGAATTTCAGGCACGAAAAAAAGCAGCGTGCGCGTCTACGCTTGATAGCAAGGAAGCGTCGTAGTTGGAATGGGCTGAAAATAGCAAATGGTCGTTTCTCTGGTTCCCCGAGCAAGCAGCGTATAAAATCAATGTCGATGCAGTCCGATGTATACATATATACCCGTTCGTTGTACCTCGGCCCGTGCGCATGCGCGGAATAAAGCAATGACCGGCGAGCACCGCGAGGTTGCCGATCCGGTTTTTTGTAGTCAAATTATTGTATTCATCGTTCTCCTAATGCTCCCACGACGCCTTCACGTCGACGTCTGAGCTTTTTACTGCCTTACGCGTTTAAAATCATCTTCGAAACAACGCGCCGCCCATTTCTTTTAGTAGGTTAAAGGAAGGTTTGGGCGCGCCCACCGAAGCGTTACGGCTGCTAAGAATCGATCGGCTACCATCAATATACTGTAATGATAGAAAAACCTCCCTCCGTACCGCGCGAGGAATAGTTATAACAGCAAAACAGACGTATATATTTGGCGCTGTTCCGCATTCTATAGCTGCATATGGTCCCAGAGGAAAGTAAATTGCTCTCGTCTAGGTACACCGCTTGAAATTGTTGCGGAAGCTTCGCCATCGTTTCGACGATAATCTGTTGAACCAGCTGCGCTACCGGGATGCTACGATGAAGAACGTATAGCGACCGCCGAGACAAGTATGTTTGTACCGAGCGAGGAGTGAACGGACCATTTCGGTGTACTTTGATGCGTGACGCATCAGACATTTTCTCGCGATATATGAAAAAGAGAGTGAGAGAGAAAACGTACAGTGAATATATGAGGAGAGAGGGAGAGAAATTGCTCCGTGAAAGAATGCTGACTGTTTAGTATGTAGCTGGGCGCGACAGCACCGCCCATGAAGAACATTTTATGTACTACACACTTCTCAAGGGTTTCGGCGAATCAGATGAATACAATTTACGGAGGATGCAAACTATGTCATTTAATAATGTTGTAAAGCTACGTGCTATGGAGCCTCAATACTTTTCAATCGAATGCAAATTCTGCGAGAAAAAAAAACCGATTTATAGCATATGGTTCGGGCCTGCCAGGCTAGTAGTGCCTTAGACACTAGAGAGCCACCAATTTCAGGAAAATATAGGGAGGCAGGCCCTGTCCAGCTCAGCCCATCGAGGACCAGCAAGGCCCTCGTGGAAAGAGTCAGACTGGCGGCCTTAGCCAACGGAATCCCGGAATAAGGATCCGACCACCCTCGTTCTGATTCAGTTTTCTATGTTTTTTTTTCTCTCTTCATTAACGCTTTTATCGTCATCTTTGAAAGTTATCCGTACGCATTTTTAATGCTTACTTATTAACGCTAGCATGGTTATAAGCCGCTCCCCCCTCCCGCCCATTTTTTTTTTTTGTTAAACTGGGAAAACGCGGAAGAATAAGGCTCTATACGTCAGAGCCGGCCACACAAGCTTAATGAGTCCTTTGCCCAATCTGTTTGTAATGCTCTCAACAAGTTAGACGACCATCCTCTGTCGGAGGAACGAGTACTACGTCATCGTCCAGGACTTAACGTCGCAGAAGGAGTCCGTACTAGCGCTACCAGGCTTCCTGTGATCTACTGGCCTATGTGGTGTGTGTGTTCTTCTTATTTATTTTTCATATCTCTCTCTTCTCGCTTTCCAATCCCCTATTTCCCCACCCCCCGCGCAGGGTAACATAGCGGATATTGTCGTCTGGTTGACCTCCTTGTGCTGAACTGACAAGCGCGAAAAAGGAAGAACTTGTTATCTATGATTGTTAACATTAACTGACCATGGTTTAGTTAGCTGAACCGGTTGCCCCCTCCTTGCCCCCCCAGGTGGAGGACCAGGGCGTGGACCCGAACTTGAGGGACAACGACGGTGCGACCGCGGCTCACTTCGCGGCCAGCCGGGGTCACGTGGAGACTCTCCGCTGGCTGCTGGCGCACGGCGCGGCCATCCTGCCGGACAAGTACGGCAAGTCGCCCTTCCACGACGCTGCCGAGAACGAGCAGCTAGAGGTAGGCACCTGCACTTTTTTATTGCGATAGCAATTATATGTTCACTCGGCTGATTTTTGCCGTCGCCGTTGACGTCGCCGTCATGTCTTTTTATGTTTATATAACGTTAACAGCTTTTCTTCGCGAACCCTTTCCAGACATTGGACGTTCGCGACTGTGGCGAGATACTCCTACACGTTATCTGCAGTGAGAGAGAGAGAGAGAGAGACTCTTTATTAAAAAAACAGAGATTTTTGCCGGCGTCTATATAGCGCTGACATGCTACTCTGGGATGGGGAAGGGGACTAAAAGGTTTCAGAAGAGAGGGAAGAAAAGAATGAGAAAAAAGATTATAAACAAATAAGAACGGCACATGTGAACCTGATAAAAGTATTTACAATTAGGGTGTGTTTTTTCATGTCGAGAGGCACGTGATGTTGGGCACAGTGCTGGCCCGACTGGACAATCATCCACTATCAGAGCAAAAAAAGTTTCGGGAAAAATCCTTATTAAGGAAACTCCATGCCGAGTTCTCTTTCCGGCGAGGAGTTTCCTCACGTCACTCAGGTTTCAGAAGTATACGGACCTTCGTCGTGGTCGTCTTTAACAGCACCATATGCAGTGCCGGTGCTCAGTGAAAGCGGTTACTGTGGTTTTACTAGTCTTCCTTTATCCCCCCCCCCCCCCCCCCCCGCCCTCCACACACACGCGCTTTTAGTGTCCTCTTTTCGTCCCCGCAACAATTGCTAGTGCTGGCTACTACTGACTAACCATTGCAAAATGTCGGCTAGCGTTGCTAGATGGCGCCCTTAAATGATGGTAAACGTCGACTGATACTATAGATACCCACTGCAGATTGATTTAATTAAAAGAAAGAGGTGCACCAGACTAGCTGACCGAGGTTTCGATAGTTGGACTTATATTCGTCAAAAGGCTGCAGCTATCCAATGTTATAGCAGTAACATTGTGCTAATTCAGTCTCAATCAACTGATTGAGTGCTCTACAAATTAGTTCCGTCATCAACACTGCTAGCACGCATGCGCTAGGCTTCAAGTAGTGCCGGAAATGTATTCGACACAAGGACGCGCTGCACATTGAGTCGACTCTCTTGCTTGTCAGAGAGCAGAGCGACTTCACATCATTACCAATGTATCGCATCTACAGACCAGCCGGCACATCATTAGCGCGAGATTAAACGGGAAAACTTGAAGCTCGCACGCTGACAGTGAATGTAAATGTAGAGGAAATTTCCGGGTACTAACAGGATATGGGATGCCGGGTTGAATCAGGGTGGGGGGCAATTAGCGATCATCGGGCGTTCCTTTCTCGCGTTGTGGCTTTATTGTAGGCTAATGATGGAGACGACGGGCGTTGCAAGACTGAAGTGCGTGACCGCAAGAAAGGCGTCTGCGACGTATTTTCGGGGCTCGACGTCGCACGTCGTCCCGTTTCGCCGCCTCACGCTATAACCAAGTCATTTTTATATACCACTACTAAAATAGGTTGGCCGTAGTTTCCGTTTTCCCTGTGTTAACCAGGTGGAATGCGTTTCTGGCTACTGCAGACACTACGGAGCGCTGGAATGCCAGACATCCGGGTTCGTCCGAAACATACACGCACTTTCCTAGACTTTCGCTAAGCTGCTTCGATACAACCAATATAACCAAACCAAATACGAGGGAAATCTTTCCTTCTGGCCCATCATGGGATGCCATTGGCTTTACATTGCTCTTGCTTCCAGTGCTACCTGTAAGTATGGACTTACTATAAAGATGCACAACTTCGATTAGTTGTTAGTGATTTATATCGTATATAAACGAGTGAACATATGTACCGATAGCCATCCCATTTGAGTATTTCGTATACATACATACATACATACATACATACATACATACATACATACATACATACATACATACATACATACATACATACATACATACATACATACATACATACATACATACATACATACATACATACATACATACATACATACATACATACATACATACATACATACATACATACGTACGTAACCACACGTGAATGCCTGCAGAAGCACGAAAGCAATTAATTGACATCTATAATTTTAACACTTGGTAGTGTTAAGATAAAAGGAAATGCAACGTGACTGAAAATTTAGTTTCCTAGCAAGTGGATACCGAACCTGTCTTTCTGCAGTGCTCGTACGGTGCCCTGCCTGTGAAGCTACTTAAGAGCAATCCGGTCATCCACTTGTAGCATGACCACTGGTTCTCTCTGTTTTATCTATTTATTTATTCTTATTTTATCTTTCGCGTATTTTGAAGCAAGTATACTTGCGCCCAATATGTGTTGCAACATGCCGCCCGCGGTCAAAGCGGCGCCAACTCTACACGGTGGTGCCGAGATAAAAAACAACCAGTGACGCAAACACTGTTTCGACTACTGGTATTTCCAAAACGAACGTCACGTTTGCAAGTGACACAGTGTAGGCTCGGGACCCCTTCAACCATGACCACCGTGTTCCGACTCATATTGAGCGCCAGTGTACATAATCACGAACACAGGGAGGGCTTTGAGACAGACGCCTCCTATCTGAATTCGTTTCTTTGTGAAAGCTTATGTCCGCCACGGTGGTTCAGTGGCTAAGGTGCTCGGCTGTTGACCCGAAGGTCGCGGGTTCGATCCCGGCCGCGGCGGTCGCATTTCCGCGGAGGCGAAATGGTAGAGGCCCGTATACTGTGCGATGTCGGTTAAAGAACACCAAATGGTCGTTAAAGAACACCAAATGGATCGAAATTTCCGGAGCCCTCCACTACGGCGTCTCTCATAATCATATCGTGGTTTTTGGGACGTAAAACCCCAGATATTATTATTATTGTGAAAGTTTATTTCCTTCCTTCGAATGACGACACCCAAGAACATGTAAACTGACAAACAGTTCGGCGCACATGTCTCTGTATATAACTCCGTGCATACTTCGTTGACAGCGACCTCCCTGTATAGTACGCACACACAGCTCAGGGCAAAGCGACTTCGGCAGCAAATCCGCAAGACAAGGCTGCAGTGGCCGCCGTACAAACCCGGAAGGTCGCTTAACCCTGCACGTGCCCCCCCGTCCAACTGGTTTCCTCTTGTTTCTCTCAGCCGCTTTCTGGAGCATTATTGAAGGAGGTGGGGGGCCTCTACCCTTTTTCTTATTTTTCCGCGTGACTAACAAGGTCAGTAGGAAATGGAGAGCACCGTACAGATCGACGCACTCGGTTGAACCTGCAGTGTATACGTGATCGCGTTTCCTTAGCAAGGGTGGAGCCGGTCCGAGCGAGAGACGTGGGCGGTTGGCTGTTGAACGGCAGCAGGCGCCTGGTATAATAGTCGGCCTTGCTATGGATACGTAGTACGAAGAACTTTCTTGCCTAAGAGCCGGCATGGCTTGGCCTGACGAGGCGTGTAAGACGAATGTGAGCTTGATGCCGATTTCGACACTGTCTATACGCAACGTCGGTGCCCTCCCGGTTAAACAGTGTGTAACTTTCCGAGGTGTGTCGTTTCCGGTAGCTATATAGTCCGTTACCGTAACGATAGATTTAAGTGATTACGTCGCGTCAGTCACGTCTGAAGGAATAGCGTCAAAGCCGTCGTGCATTGTCTAACACTGTTAGTCATGAAGTCGGCAGCAATAGTTTGAGTATTCTTTGAGAGGGAGAGAGAAAAGAGTTGGGCAGCATTTCACAGTCTGTAGCGCTTGAAGGCAAAAGGCTGCTGCAACGCTTGGCAATGCATTAAAGGGGTACTGACACGAAAATTTTCACTTGCCGTTTTTTGGCGTTAAATGAAAGGCCAAGCACTCAATAGCCTTTAGAAAATGTACTGACAAGCGTGAGTACACCCTGAAAAAGTAATCACAGTATGTTTTTAAAAGCTAGTCTCGGTTCCTACTGTACCCTGACGTCACAACACGGCATGAGCTTCTCGTCGCATGCTCTCGCAAGATATCGTGACGTTTCCACGGCTGCTCCGCACCGCTATAGTGCCTAGAATATACTATAGCACCGTGGCTCCGTTGGGGATGCACAGGCGGCCATGTTGAATGTTTTAGTGACTCACAAGCGGCCATCTTGGAAGCTTCGGTACCTGACGTCATCAAAACTAGCCAGACTGCCACGTTAAGTCGCCAGAATTAGTACTCTAACCTGACGTCTAGCTAGTGTCGTTGTCGATATGTGCATCATGGGAAAATTGACTTTCATATCAATATAAAATATCTTATCAGCATTCGCTGAGCTTCACACTCGCTCATAGCCGCCTCTGTAAACAGGAGATTTGTATCGCAGAGTAAACTGAGCTTTGAAAATTGGTGTCAGTACACCTTTAAGTTATGCAATCGTGAACCAATCTTGCATGATGAGCCGCCGTGGGACGCACAAACATTCCATTGCGCTTGTGTCAAGCAAAGAAACTAGCCCTCAAAAATTCCCTTCCTTCATTCACACATGCTTTACGCTACCTTGATGTTCTCAGTCGATCGCATTGTTCCTCGCACCTGTAGCTCTCTGCACCTCGCGTGGTGCTACGCTATTTCAGGGATCGGCCCACTTTTGACCAAAGATGGTGTCATGTGATTACGTCACATGGTGACGTCATCCGTTACGTAGGTCAGGTGGGTTTTTTGCCACTACGTTCACCTGCCGTGTTTCGCTCAAGTGGCCGGGTAACGAGACAGTTAAAGCTTTCTGCTTAAATACTTTATCGATCGACTAAGGAATCTTCGACTCGAGCCCGAAGGTGGGTGTTCTCGGTTCCGGTAGCGACAAGGCTCGCTACCACCGCCCGAGCCCCGTTCAACAACCGTCGCAGGTTTGATGCGCGGATTCAAGGGGTCCCGGATGTCCAGGTGTCGAGCAGTTAGCCAACTTTATCTGAAGCCGTTGTTGCTCCGAGCAAACACGGTACTCTTCAAACATGGCAAACTCTTTTCATTTTTTTCATAATTAACCAACGCAGCGTAGCAAACCACATTTCTCCTGGTCAACCTGCATGTAGTTCCTTTGTTTTACTGTCTTTATCTCTTCGAACTAGAAATAAGCAAGGTACAGTCGAGCGAAGGTATTTCGACAGCGCTGGATACAGCCTGCCGGCTCTATCGCTTGCTGTGAATGTCATGGCTGTACAAGTGTCACAAGCCGTTGATGCATGGTTCGGCTTGCACTTGAACTTGGTTGGATACGACCGAACACCGTTAACCAGCGCTCACTTGCGTAACCTTCCTAAACCTTCCGGCCACCGCGAATGCTCGCTGAAACCGCCGTTCAGACCGAAAAGAGCAAAGTGTGACACAATTACTTCGTTTCCCGTTACGCGCCAGCAGGTCGGTAGTACGTCCTTGACGGTTATTTGCGATCGAAGCGCGCCAGCCAGCGCGGCGTTTCATAACGAGCACAAGCCTTCTAGCAGTACGAATGCAAAAGAAACAAAGCAAAAAAATGTGATCCTGTTACACATTCGATCGGGCAAGGTCACCGACGTGACAATAAAAAACCGCAAGGACGTCCTCCAACAAGGAAAGCAGCAGCGACCGTGTCCTGCCATTGCATGTCCCTGTGGCTACTTGCGCGGGCTTCTGGTTACGCCCGTAATCGATGTACACAGATGTAATTGGACGGCAGTGCTTTTGTATGCCCCCCGCTGCGCCTTGTACTTCAACAGTCACTCAATATGCCCGACGCCTTTGACCCAATTAATGTTGCATATTGGGCATTTGCCGGCATTTTTTGCTCGTTGGTATGCTGTTGTTCTGCTTTGTTCTTCCATGGGGACCGAGATTGATCGGCGATTAATCAAGGTGTAAGGATGCAGAAGTGTAACGACAAAGGAATGATGATGCCCTTGGAAGATAGGAAATACAGCTGCCTGCATACCGCTTGGTGATTACGTCCATGGAGCTTCAAGTATGCGCTATGTATGGCGTGGGCATTCCTCCGCTCACTCTTAACAAATTTGTAGGGATATATCGGCGTATTTATCTTTGCACAGGTAGCCTTGTTTGACCGTCGTCCTGTGCGTCAAGAGTGAATGTGCCTTTCCGTAACATCGCCGTGTGTATCTACCATGATGAACATGGCTCTCAAAGATATGTAGGCACGAACATGGGTAAACATTAGACGGCAGTGATTTAGATAGATGGTACTTGAACAACAGCTTAAAAGACAGGACCAAGGTAGAGAAGACATAAGCGACGCTCTTTCTTGGTTCTGTATTGTGCGCTTTTGTTCAAGTACCATGTATTATAACCAATGCCCAGTGCGCCATTCTGCTGAGTCAGATAGAGGGACAAAATCAAGAAGTTCGCAGGGAGGAAATAGAAATCAGCTCGCGCAAGGCAGGACAAATTAAAAATCACTGGGAGAGACCTTCGCCCTGAAGTGGACATAAGCATGGGCTGATGATGCTGATATTGTGATGACACTCTGACTGTCACCACTTGCATCATCTTCGCTGCGCACTAAGCTGTGTTTGTAGTAGACGGAATGTCACAATTTAAGATAAGATAGTGTTTCTTGCAAACGGTCGGAGGTTATCAGTATGCGGTACTATTCAACAGCGGAGCTGTCTAATCCGACCGTTAGTCCGTGCAGAGCGAACAGAAAACTAATATCATCCTTGAAGTGGCACACTCTGTCTTCGTCCTCTGCTTCATCTTCTGCTCCGCTTACAAAACACGTGCGCCGATTTCTCCGGTGTGGGAATGCAATAACTCTGATGGTCCGAGAGAACGAGTAGGGAGAGAGAGAAAATAAAGAGAAAAAGAAAGAAATGGAAGAAAGGCAGGAAAAGATAGGCAGACAAAGAAAGAAGTGGACAGAGAGAAAAAAGATATGGAAAGAAACAGACACAGAAAAGAGATAGAAAAAAAAGAGTGAGCAAGACAGAGAGAGAATCAAATTAAGAGAGAGAAAAAGATAGAAAGATAGAAATAGCGAGACAGAGAAAGAAATAGAGACTAAAAGGGATAGCAAAAAACAGAGAGAAAGAGAAAGAAAGGAAGAAAGAAAGAGAAAAATAAAGATAAACGAGGCATGCCGCCCAGCTCCGCACTTCCTTCAGGCTTGGCACCACTGTAGTGCGAAGCTGCCTTAATTTATTTATTAATTTCTTTAATGTTCGCACATAGTTATCTCGTAGAACTTCCAGTTCGGCATTGTGGAGCAGGTCGCAATATTCTGCTGGCAACAAAGAGATTGTGAACGCACAGGTGTCTTCACATGCGCGGCACGGTTCAACTGACGTCAAGGCTTCGCTCCGCAGTTGGCACGTTGCACCTTACGCTGAAATGCGCAAGGAAGGTACATACGTAAGTGCTTCTTCAACGACAAGGAGGAAACGCGATGCGTGGTGAAGCACAGGAAGAAGTACGTGCCACTCGACCAGGGCGTTGCATAAAGCATACCACTGTGGTTCCGCGTACATATATAGGGCCGACGGGACGCTGCGTGAACGACAGAGCAAGGACAACGCGCGCGAACAATGTTCAGGCGTGCGCAATCACTGAGCACCTTTCAGCTCATTGTCGGACTTGTGGGTGCCAAGCACTCTTTGACAGCACCGCGGAAATGATTGCCAAAATTAAGGTTATTATAGGGTCTATATCGCCATAAAAATGCAAGGCACAGCTTGTATCAGCGCTCCATCAGATGTGCTGTTACAGAAAAGAATCGACTACCTTGATGACAGGTGCCCCACTCTTTGACCACCACTTCTCAACTGTAGATAGCCGCACCTATATATTCTACAGAGGGTTTCAATAAACTCCAGCTGTTAGTCAGCAGCGTCTCCGTGTTTCTTTCCTTCGTCCGTGCGTCTAATTTTTACTGCAACCGCTTCACATGCGAGATCAATAACTGGCCGAGATGCAAACCATTCTAATGCTTCTTCTGTCTGAACATTCCGGGAAAAGTTGTCAGTAATTGCCGAGTACGAGTTAAACTACTCTTGTTTTTCCTGGTTAAACGTGTCTCCTATATAGAAACGACGTGGCCGGAACGTTTCCTGAGGTCACAACCAGTATACACTGTTTTCCACAGCGCGGCAAGATGGAACTTTTCCATTACATGCGCGTGTTTACGGAAGCAGAAGCTTGATCTACGTGCTTGAGTCAAGTTTGTGTAAGGCAGAACCCCCTCCGATACTAAATAGCGGATACGATACAGATGACTAAATAGTTGATAAGATATCCATCGAAGCCTTTTCTCAATGACAGACCGTTCAGACGATCGGAAAGCTTCGTGAAGCTTGCTCTAGTTTTCATAGCCTGCATGCTTTTTGCCAATATTATGCCTCGATGTATCGAATCCTGCTTGTTGCGATATCGTTATTATTCTCGTGTCCTCGACAGAGCGCCTAATCCAGGGCATCGAGCTGCGCATTAATAGAGGGGGTAATTGCGCGCACGACCTCTGGTTTGAGGCACGCGCCGCGCGCGGCCAGCGTTGGTGTAATCAGATCGCGCGCGGAGGATAGGCGTCCGAATCGACGAACCCGTTCGGGCATTGGAATATCGTGCACTCCATGTTTCCAAGCGGTACCCGGCCGGCGTGATTAAGGCATGCACCGGTAACGCTCAAGGCTAAGAGGGAGACAGTGCGAGCGTCTGTGTGTGTATGTTGCGCTCCAGAAGTACCCCACAAGTCACCGTCATGAAGTCCCCAAATATGTCCTAAAGCCTTCTTTGTTAACTGTTTGTCTTTGTCCCAGGAATACTGGAATATCAGGTACTAGACACACAAGAAAAGAAAAGAAAACATGAACAGACCGCTAATTTTCCGTGTTTTCTTTCTTCCTTTCTTTTTACTTTTTGCTGCATTTTGTAGTGTCTCCACTATAAGGTTAAACGCTTCAAGCGTATAAAAGCAAAAAAATTAAAAACAGGTCCCGTATTCACAAGAACTTCTTACGCTAAAAATATTCGTAAGGGAATATTTTCAGCGAATCACGATGCGGGACATATAATTTAGCGAAGCCGGGATGACCAATGGGGAAAACGCACTTAACGAAAGTTTTGCGGATTCTGCCCCAGTTTTACTGAAAACAGGTTTTGTCTGCATAAACCCATCCCTGAGCGGTCGTGTTTAGATGTCAAACGGAGGCACCCCTGCGCGGCAACTTCTAAAAGAACCATCATCTTCCGGTGGGCCGATATCTCGGCAGAACGCAGTTGGTTGAGGGTGCACTGAGCTGTGTACGTTGAGGTTCGGCAATATACCTCCTAAGCTACGTTTACACGCGCCCAATAAAGTCGGCTCCCTCAAACCGGCTTATCGGGTCGACATCCGGTCGTCAATTCGTTGTAAACGCGACTGGGCTCGGCCGGGTATAGCTTCGAAGGCGAGCTGATATTCAGAGTTGGCAAGCTCTCTGATATCTAGAATAGGAGGAGTTCGCTAGGTGTGAGCAACAATGTGCGCGTCACGCCACTCACGGCGTTAAGGATACAACTGAATGAACGTGCTACGAAAGCAGGGACGACAACATTATCCGTCGATCTTTTTCACCGTTGAAATGTGTGCTTAAGTGGGTTCATTCCAACACAGGACGATACGAACACTGGGGCACAGTGGCAATACAATAGCACTAGGTCAATAACAAATTCAAATATTTCAGCAGCATACGCGCGAAGTATTTTCACGGAAACGTCCAAGTCCACAGGATGTCTCTGACGCATGCAACTAGGGGCTAACGTAATTACACAGTTAACGTAAATGACTTGTCACATAATATATAATACTTCGAGAACATCCATGCACATGAAGGCTATGTGCGATTGGTGTTATGGCGCAGACAATTTACATAATTGTAATACGCATCCATGCGTGGCATCACCGTGAGAAGCGTTGGCCTTCTTTTATCTGGAAGGCGCTTTAAAGAGATTAGGTCGGCGCCGGTTCCCATTCTACGCTCATCGCCAGCAACAAAACAAATCGTTCGGCAGGCGTGGTTCGCTCGGCAGCGCACATAACATCGCGCCTAGCTTCCGCTCGACTCACACGCGGTCGCATTTCCTTTTCATTCTAATTCTCCTCCACCTCTTCCGTTATCGCCAAATGAAATCAGGCCAGAGTTAGAAGCTCACGCGAGACGCCCATACAGAAGGAAGGCATGCGGCGGTGAATCGAAGGGCAGTCAATCCTCACAACTTCGCTCCGAGTCGGAGAGCCACACGCACATTTACGCTCACGCACTAACACAGTTGCGGTTTCAAAAACACAGAAAAAAACGGGGTCAGACCAGCAGTGTGAGCAAAGCGGACGCTCGTTCTATCAGGCCCTGCGGGCAATGCGTGAGCTGGTGGCGGCGGCAGCGACCGATAGGCTTTCGCGTGCCCCGCGTCTTAAAAGAAACGCACGCCTCGCGTAAGCACCGTACCGCGGCGCTGCGGGTCGTACCTCGCTAATACACTTATGCGGGTGCAGCAGTCCGACCGGGTCGCGACGTGTAGTAGTAGTGCAGGCGTGCAGTACATAAACACACGGGAGCTACAGGACCGCACGAAGGAAGTCGACCCTGCACAGAGAAAGAGAGACGGACACCCGCTGCGACTTTCTGCGCAATGATCATTGAGCAAGCAAGCAAGCTAGCTGGCCGGCCGGCCGTGCGCTCCACGAACGCAGCGGGACAGCACGAATTCGCATACGTTTACGGGGCCAGCGTGGCGGTGACAGGCGTCGCACGCAGGTATGCGTGCTGTATAGTACGTAGTGTGCGATGCGCGGACGCAATGCGCGGCTTTGCAAGGCCGGTCGACGCCAGCCGGTCGGCCTTCCAGCCGGTTCTGGCCCGCGGCCGTTGGCTCTGGAAAACGGGACGATCGTGTTTTTAAAAGGGACGCTAAAGAGCGACCGTAAATTAGTTAACGGACGGTCCGGTGATTACCCGGGTATCGACGAAGATGATGACCCCAGCGACCCAACTACCATACACTTCACCCGCACGTTGCATGCGTTCGTCCTTGCTGGACGTCACCACCTTCGAAGCCATGAGGCCACTACCTTCGAACTTATGAAACCATCATATTCCTGTCGTGCCCCGACAAATATTTCACTAAATTGCGAAGAGAAGGACATTATAGACACACAGTGTAGGAATGGTGGCAGGCTACAAATCACTCCTGTAAAAACAAGCACGCACTCACCGAGTTGAAAGTCTGGAGCTATGGGTGTGTCCACCCGCCACGATGGTCTCGTGGTTATGGCGCTTCACTGCTGAAACGAAGGTCGCGGGATCGAATCCCGGTTGCGGCGGCCGAATTTTCGACGGAGGCGAATATGCTTGAAGCCCGTGTACTTAGATTTAGGGGCACGTTAAATAACCCAGGTGGTCGAAATTTCCGTAGCCCTCCACTAAGGCGTCCCTCATAATCATATCGTGGTTTTGGGACATTAATCCCATACAACTATTAATGCGGTTCAGAGTACTACTTGTACTCTACTATCGGAGAGCAGTGTGTCGTCCCGGTAACGGCAATAAATGTTGACAAAAAAGGCGAAATGGATTTATATGTAATTATTCGGTACAGCAAATTATCGTTCGTAACGAGCACGACATACAGTGCCAACGGAGCAATAGCTCCGGTTGGGATTTTTTCGTCAGCGAAAATAATAAGCAGTCGGCAAGGCAGCTACAAGTTAAAAATGAATAACGAGACGCAATTGAACAAAGACGACTGCCTTTTATACGGCTTGGCCTAAACGTTTGCGTGTTCAATACAATTCATTTTGTAAGCATTCAATGAAAGTACACACAACCACGCTTGAACTGGAAAGCCTGATTAGGACGCAGTACCAGGTAAAAAAAAAAATCACAGCACATCCACGAAGTGAATGATGGTGAGTGGGCGAAGCTCGGAGGGATCATTCGGGTAACCGTGAATATCCCCCGTACATTGCCCACTCGATCATGCAAAGACGTGACAACACGTGTCACGTCTTTGCATGATCCTGGGTGTTCGATCGTGAGCTGGGCACGAGCGTCGCCGACTTGTGTTCCGGGTGCTCCCAGCCTCAGCGACAACGCCAGTTCGCGTTCCACGACAGAGGAAGACGATGCCACCTACTCAGACGCCGAAGTCCACACCAGTGCTCGACTCAACGCCTCGCCTCCGCATGCATCGCCACAGAACGCTGCTGTGAGTTGTGAAAGCCACGCGTCCTTGGCTATGGGTTGTGCCGCCGTGAGTACCGGAGCCGCCGCATGCTCCGCAGATACCGGCTGCTCTGGTTTTGCATGCGACTCACACGAGAGCACTGTGGAGCTGACTACCTCCTCTCTGGCGAAGTTCACCTCACCGTTCATCACGATGGAGTCCACCTCCGGTGCTCGACTCCGAGTACCGCGTCGGCCCGACGATCCCAATTATAACAGCGCCATCTATCCTCTTTAATCGTCAACTATACGAAAACCACTAACGCCATCTAGTGATATTATTTCTAAGGACATATACACACAACGCAATCTAGTGAGCACTTCTTAAAACTAACTAGAAGTGGCTACTACAACATACTATTACAGAGGAGGGAACGACCCACACCCTAAGGAGCTTCGCCCCTAAAATCAGTTGTTACATGCACATGGTATATTCGTAAGTAAGAGCAAGATAAATTTTAAAAAAAATTGGGGTGAAGGGGCATGTAGAGAAGGGTGTTTCAGCTCCACTAACGTGAAACCTGGGGAGGGGCGAAGTATGCAATGTGCGCCGGTGTTTCCCACAGCCAAATCTTCACTGTTTACAGCTTTACTCGCCACCGATCTACTAACGCACCATCACTTTGCAGATATGTTTCATGAAGTGGTTTTTCAAATAGATTACTTTACCGTAGAGATGCACGTTTGTGTCTTTGGTTTTAGATAAGAAACTTGAGCGCCTTTGTAAGTTTCGTCGGGGATTCTGACACCGTTGCTAAGCCAAACATAAAGTTTTAGGCAGTGACGACGAACCTTTAACTTATGAAAGGCATAGTGTGGACCGGTGGCGAGTAGTGGGATTTAGCCCATTTTTGTGGCGCATACCCGTTTATGATGGACCGTGACGACGACATGACACGCCGTCAAGCCGAGCCCTATTACCTAACCCAACCCAACATAACCTAACCCGAAAAGGTGCTTCGCCCATAAAACAAAAGTGGCAGTCCCTTTAGGAAACGACAAGGAAAGCACAGGCTGAATCGCATGCTCCCACGAGGCACTCATTGAATCCCCTTAAGGTTCTTAGTCGACTACATTTTACTTGCCACGCACAAGTCCTTGGTTCGAATCCACCTCGAAAGTTGTTTGTTGTTTTCTTTTTTTCCTCTCAGTGTCCGCGATAGCTGCGACGGACACCGGCGGCGGCGGCGGACAACTACACCACAAAAATTGGCTGTTGTGAGCTTGTAACAGCTTTCGCTGCGAGAAGGAATCGTTGCGGTGTTGCGATTCAAAACCTGCGACGTCACGCTCAGAAGCCCACTGGACAAAACACATGCGCTTGTAGAAGGTAGAAAAAAAAAAAGAAAAACACAGGGCCCCTTATGTAATCACCTAAGACAACTCGAAGGGAAAAGTCATCTTTTACTTATTATTCTCAGCCTGATGTATTGATTCTAGATATTGACCCGAACCAATGACATGCCGTTTTTTCTGCTTTCGAAACAGCGGGGTTTCTTATGTATACTGCAGGATTTCATTCTGATGCCGCCGTCATTGGCCGCCATTGATGAGGTGACATGCGTCATGCGCAAGAGAAACACCGGAATTTTTTTAGTGTATGGCTCTTTATTCGCTCGATATAGTCAATAATGACAATATATTAGTTAATTATAGTAATAATAAATTTACCCGATCCACGATAGTCAGAGGCTTCCATCTCCGTAGTCTAGGGCTCTGATATGTTTTCTTTTCCTTTCTTGTTCCTTTTTTTTTTTTTTCATAACGCACGACCGGGATTAACGATGTGGGAAAGCCGGCTATCGACGAATCAGGATGATTAAGTACACACACTTCGGCTACGCAAACGACCTTTAGTGCGGCGCATGCTGCAGCGGCATTGCATGACGGGAACATTGATCACTTTATTGGTTTCCGAAAAGGGCCTAACAGTGACCCCACGTGCATCCATCGTTCAAGCGTGACCGAAAATGTCGTGGTCAGCGTCGGAGCACCCACACAGTGAGAACCATACTGAAGACGCGCAGAGCGTTTGCTTGCGCGATGTTATTTCATAATACCGGCTATGCAATTTGAAGAATCTCGAAAATCGAGTGACTATCTCTGTCCCGAGTTCCTGTAAGTGGCATCTGAACGTTTCCCTGCGGATATAGATGTTCATGACCTTCTCCACAGGTAGTCATCGGACCGCTATCTAAGAGCATCTGGACATGGTGGTATTAGTATGAAATACATGTGGGTCATCGCATCTCGCACGTTAAGCAATGTTACTGCTTCAAGGAACTTGACCAACCAAGACAAATATGCGATCAAATGTTCGTTCTTGAATCGAGTAGAGCTGCAGATGCGTTGCTTTTCTTTATTTCTTTCTTTTTTTTCCTTTCTTTCTATCCATCTATCTATCTATCTTTCTTGTTGCTGTCGTAGTTCTTTTTTTTTTTTAACGGTAATGATTAGGCAGTGTTCTGCATTTGGCTAATTGCAGAAACCTGAAACGCCTCTCGTCCTGTCTTTATATCCCTTACGTGCATAAACAGAAAACCGCACCTCCATGGTTGTCGATTCCGTGCTAACCAGAACCTACACGTTATGACAACTGATTCTGCGTAATTTGTATTCCAATTCGCTTCTTGAAACCCGCGGCTTCCTTGCATTGCGCCGCTTAGAAGCTTAACCGTGATTCCCGTTTAATCTTTTTTTTTTTTTTTTTTTTGCTTTCTATCGTAGATGTCCAATACCACTATGCCGTTCTTCAGAGATATCTGCTTGCGCTTAAGGCACTCCACTTCTCCGAAATCGCTCCCCTATCTCGGAATTACGTTCGCCGCATTCACGTATCAAAGCGGACTACCAAAGGCGGCTAGCCTGGGGAGTACTATTCACAGTCTGGGTGTACCTGGCTCCCAGAGCAGTACGTACACAGTAAGCGTACGTATATACGCCTATAAACCCCTGCTGTTTGTGGGATATAGATGACCTCTTCCTGTATCTGACGCAAACCGGCCACTCTTATACTCTCCCTTACCCTCTTCCAATCTCTATTCTGCACCTAGGCTATTCTTTCGCGGTGCCTTCCCCGTTGAACTTGCCACCCGCATCATTCGCCCTTTCCGTTCATTCACTTATGCGTTGGAACACCTGCCGCGGCCGGCGAACGCTTTTCCCAAGCTTCCGTTTGCGCCGTTGGCCGTAGAAAACGCGAACTCTGAAGAGAGAGGGAGAGGGAGAGAGCTACCTAGACGGCGTAGCAGCGCTCGCGAGCGCCAATGTCCACCGTGGGAAGCCGGCAACAGTGTTTTGGGCCCGTCCGGTCTGCATCCGCGGCGGCTACTAAATTGCGCCGTCGTATACGCAAGATAACAGAGACGCTGCATGCGGCTTGACTCGTGCTCGACCTCTGTGTCCACCCTCGCCCGCCCTAAACTCTCTCGCTGTCTCTGCCTTCTTCTTCTTCTTTTGGTTGCGCTTTTCTCCTAACCTTCACGACACCCGACGAAGTGTACGACGGCTGCCTTGGGTAACTCGCAGTCACCTCCTTCTCCTCTTCCAAGACGCCCAGCTACTGCCGTGGCCATTAGCTCGTGTCAGTACACTGTTCTTCCTGTTTTAAGCCAGTGGTTGCAGAGTCGGTGTTGGTTGTTCAAGGAGACGCGTTTACCAGTGCGCCGTTCAGGAAACTCGCAGTTTAGACTGTCTCGCAGCGGGCAGGGCAATCCGGCAGCTTCCTTTCTGAGGATTAACCGCATTGGATTTGACTGCGGTTGGCATGGGATGAAGAACGGCACTATCTTCTGCAATCCTTCAGGGGAGCACGGCTCCGCGCCAGACACTTGGATTTCCTGTTCTACTAGGCGCCGCGTACGCTTACTGGAAGCTGCTTTGAATACGTGCACGCTACAAGAAGTCGTGCGCGGTTGGGTTGTGGCATCGTTGCATAATATTGAGAAGCTTCGCCGAGCGCGCGCCAGTGTTCGTCCATCCATTCCTGCGCATGCGCTCGCGTGCCGACCTTGCTGTTATGTCTGGCGAGTTCGTAAACAGCAGCCGGTGATCGAAGAAGACCCTTTCGTGAGTCGTCCAGTGTTTCGTGCCGTGCCCACGTACAGTACACGCGCGAGCGCAGTCAGTCAGCTGTGCACACTTCGGCGTCGTCGTGCTCGTTCGAAAACCCGCCCTCGCTAGCGCGCGCCCGAGTGGTCAAGGACAACGCCGAACAAGACGGATATACCTCCGGACTCGTGCGTGTGTCTGTGTTTTGTCTTTGTGTTTGTTTTTTGCTTTTACGCCGAGCGCTACGCCGGCACCGGTCTCCTCACGACCGTCGGCCGCACCGCACCGACTGGCTTTCTCCCTCGACCGTGTGAGTGAGGTTGTGTTGTTTTTTTGCGCGCAGTCGGTGTTTGTCGGGCTTCCCCTGTACGTATGAGTGTGGGTCTCGCTCCTGAACTGACTGTCAGCAGCCGCGGAAGTCACGAAGAGAAAGAAAAAAAAGTCGAAACAGATCAGAGAAACGGGAGTGAAGCCTGGCCTGGTTTACGGAAGTGTCCACTTCCTGCAGTCACCTCAGCCGTCGTCACCTTGCGCTTGGCCCCTTCCACTGCTGCTGCTGCTTCTACTTCTCTGCGATTCGTGTTGTGGTCGCGCTGCCGGTGAGTGCAGTACCTTGTACCGGCAGCCAAGACAAGCCGTACGCCGAGAATCGTCGTCTGCTTCTCTTAATCCTGATGATACCGATGGTGTTGTTACGTGATGGTACTGTGCCGGTGGTACGGTGATCCAGATGCTGCCGTCCGGATAGGACGTTCTTGTACTATCGCTGATCTGCTGCTACGGACTGTTATTACCCTGTCTATGCCATCGAGTGGTACGTAGTCAAGACAAGCCTTCTGTGGAAGACCATCACCGCCTGTCTTGGCAGACGGTACTGGAACTACAACGACCGGTGTAAAACCGGACTGGTCACGTTTTGTGCTGTGCGCCAGCGCCTTGCAACGCCGATGATGTTGAGGATTGTGGCAGTGTCCCTTTCCTAACGTCGCAACTTGAACGTCTTAAATGATGTACCCGTTTGTTTCGCGTATCCAGCGTCGCAGAACTGTCGCCCCGTGATCTTTCAAGGTTGCTGGAAGAGTCCCCGACCTGCAACTCTTACGCAGACACCGGCAGTGGTTCCAAATGTGGTTCATATATCCTTCTCCTTTTAATTTGTCTCATCGGCTCGGAATGTGCCTCGAGCGGTACCACTGAGAGTTGCGGTGCTTGTTCTGTTATTTTTTTCGTGTCGCAATAAGCTTTGTTGTGTGGTCTGCCAACAAAACGACGCGCCAACTTGCGGCTTGCTCGCATTGTTCGGGAGAGGAGGGGAGTGCGTGTTGATCCGGCCAATGAGGAAACGCGTGCAGGCGTCGTGAATAGACCGCATAAAGTGACATGAAGCGGCACCGCACTTGGCTATCTGTTCCACCGCGCGTCGCTGTGTTCCGTGCGATCAACGAATGCGGATACCGAACTGCCGAAGACGAAGTTTTATGGATACGATAGCACCTGCCGGTGAGGTTGTTTCGTTTTCTGCTCAGTTGGTGGCGTCGTTTTTTTTTTTCGTTCTTTTTTTCGAAGTATTTGCTACGTACCATGAAAGATATAAATGTGGTTTAATGTTTACGTCAAGGTGCACATGTATGCTTTGTTTTTTTCGGGGGGAAGGGGGGGGGGGCGAGTGCATTGTGTTCACAGGAATCTTAACTAAGTGCCGCTGGTAATGCGGTAACACCTTGTTCGTTATGCATGATGCCGGCGGTCGTACTCTTTTTAACGAGTTCATATAAAAATACTTCACATGATACGAGTTCAATGCTAATGCTGCTCTATTGATACTAAGTGACGCAGTAGCGCCACTAGGCCAAATAGTGTTTGTATTGAAATACTATCCTAGCCGGTCCTCATTGAAATTTAATTTATTGAATTTTCTCTGAGTGTATGAACGGTCGTGATATGAACCTTCTAAAATATGCTAAAGCAAGTGCACAGTGCCGCCTATGAGTATACGTACTCTGCTTGGCCGTGTGAAGCATGCTTATTTAACCATCCAAAATATGTGTAGTACCTACATTTGAAGGCGAAGGCTGATATCCATAGGCGTGCGCAGGGTTACCGTTCAGGGGGGGGCGAAGCTTCTTCGCAGCGCCCCCCCTTCCCTATTAAGTCAATGTATGGGGCAGACTTTGCGCCCCCCCCCCCCTTAGGTTCTTAGGGGACTAGGGGGGGGCGGCCGCCCCCTCTGCCCCCCCCTCGTGCGCACGCCTATGCCAGTGATATCTGAGTATAGGTGTGCATATATTCGAAATCTCGAACGCGAATCGAACAGGACTCGCTATGTTCGATTCGCATTCGATTCGAAGAGAATGCTTTCTTCGAATAGTTGTCGAATAATTGCTGGTCTCAATAGGCTGGGAACGGTCGTTGCATTCTTTAACCAGAACATCTGGCTTGGATTTCAATTTTTGTGACTGATTGCTCGGCAGGAGAACCTGCAGTTATATATTGAGCGGACAAAGCGACACTTGATAGCAGCTGCGAGTTGTAGTAAGCATGCTTATACGTATTAGCAAACTACGCTTTTGTTGACTCGAAATCTTGCCGAATTAACAAAACGTCTCGATCGTGGTTTCGCTTTGCTATGGGCTGGCCGGCTTCGCTACTGATACTTTCAGTATCAGGATTGGCTAAATATATTACGGGTTTTACTAGCGTAAGGTGCTTTTTGTTAACTAGCGGGCGCAGTTTTTTCTGGGCCATGCTAACCGCGTCCGAATGTCTTTCAAAAATGATGGATGTGCAGTAGTGGGTAGAAGTATAGTTCCGTCTTTGAACCAAATGCGACACTGCTTTTATGTGGTGTTTCTTTGTGTGTGTGTGTGTGTGTGTATTTTCGTTGACGTCAATTTTCATCGCACATAATATATAAGACAGCCCTATAGAGACGGGACGGGGATATATCGACAGACAGAGCGCTGACCGTCGCTGTTTGTTACCTGTCCTGATGATGTAACAACCAGCCCGGATAGAGGCATTCCTGTTGTCTTAAATTATGCGGATTATTCGTCATATATACCGCTCTATGCGAATTGTAATAGTAGCAATAATAATTGTGGGGGTTTTACGTCCCAAAACCACGATATGATTATTGAGGAACGCCGTGGTGGTTTTGCCCATGTGGTTATCTTTAACGTGCTTCTAAATCTAAGCACACGAGTCTGTAGCATTTCGGCCTCCATCGAAATGCGGGCCGCCGTGGCCGGGATTCGATCCCGTGACCGTTCGGGTCAGCAGTAGAGCACCATAACCTCTAGACCACCATGGCGGGTGGCCTAGTGTAATCCGGATGATACGGTATACGTTTTTCTATACGGTCTTGCTATTTCGTTTAAGTCTTTTTTTTTTTTTCGTATTTGGAAAGATTTGACTCTCTCTTCCGAAATCGCCTTTTACATAAACGTTAGCTCATACGTATAGAACAAACGAGCAAACAAGCAAAATCAAGACAGCAATACGTTCTGCTGTCGGATTATGGAAATGGAACGCGCCTTCTCCAATTGCGGTCATTCATTTGCCGCGATACTGGCCCGATAACGAATACACGCAGCAAGAATTCGTAAAGAACGCGCGAAAGGCGTAGTACATGTACGAGGCGATGACAAATCTGGCAGAGTTTCTCAGGCGTTCGTATAAATGCAGCGTGTAAGCTTGTTTTCCGAGCGTGCAAGGTATCGTAACGAACAAGGAAAAATAAATGCATAAGCATCCATCTTGCGGATTCGCTTCCGAAGCCTTTTGCGCCAGCGCGTGCGTTTTTTCTTCGCTATCTTTTTTTCCTGTTTTCTTTTTTTTTTTCAATGTGAAACTGTATATGGTTAGGCGCAACCAAATTTCTTCCGTCCTATGTGCGCGAAAACTCCTGGCATGTATGTGCCTCAGAAATTGTGCAAGCTCCACTCAACACTGGTCTACTAAAAATGAAGTCGTCCGCAGACAACAAAAAACGTATGTGCCACAACAGTTTGGCAAATCCCACGGCTGACCACTGGTCTGCTAAAAATGAAGAAGGAAACACACGGTCGGCAAACGCGAATTAATGTCTGGACAACGTAACCAACACGTAGATAGCGGGGGGGGGGGGGGAGGCGTCAACCGTCCCCCCCCTCCAGAAATTCAGCAATTTTGCATCTCTATATATACACTAACACATACGCTCACACGAACGTGCATAAAGTATGGTTAAACGCCTACCCTTCCCCCCCGAAAAAAATTTCTGGCTGCGCTACTGGTAACCAATAATTGAGAGAGACTTCAATGAATCGTTTAACACCGGAGCCGCACCGATAACGCACCGATTAACACCGGAATAACACACCGATTAACCCCGTATGCGCACGTCTCAGCTTCGCTGGTTAACCATTTGTACGGAGCGGAGTGCTTGGGCGGTGGTGTTTACTTTTTTTTTTTTTGAAAGGCGAAAGCCTTTCGATGCCCCTATCAAACGCAGCAATTGACCATCGGCGTCACACTTCATGATGACGTCATATAGTGACTCCATGATGACATCACTATATTCATGACGTCACAGATCTTCGAAACTTGTGACGTCATCAGAAGACATGGTCGCTTGGTCAAAAAGGTGGTACGATCACAGAGGCAGTGCAAATCCAGGGGAGCTGCTAAAATCTTGCAATGCTTCTGATTCTAGAGGCAACGTAAAACCAGGTTAGGTGCGAGAGCTTTAGGAGGCGAGTGGTTGGGGGGGATCAGTATACATTAACCAAGCAGTAAAAAATGCGAAGCTTGCGCTCAGCCGCGCAAATGCTTGAAAGAGCGAAACTGGATGATTCTGAAGGCTAATCTGGTTGCTTCAAGGTTGTTTCTAGGCCTTAGCTAGGTGATGCTAGGTTGTTTCTACGCCGATTCTCAGGGCAAAGAGGTTCGAGTTAAACCACAGACATGTCACGGACGTGACACGGATGTCCAAACTCCAGAGACAGAAACTCGAGCTGAAACCAAGCGTTCGCGTCTCTCGTAGATCTACGGGCACGTCGTCCTTGGCGTAGGCCTTCCTATCGCTTCGGGGTCTTCTCGCAGCCGCCGTTGCCTTTCCCGTTCTCTAGTATTCTCTCGTTGTACGTACTCGGCGTCTTGGGCTCGCCGACGTCGCTTCGCAGCAATTTCTTGAGCTAACTGTTGCCTTCATTTTTAGTGTACCATTGGCGAGTTGTGGAATTAACCCAATTTCTGTGGCACATACCCGTTTATGATGATGATAGTTTTCTGATTGGCCGCACAAATTACGGCTAGCTTTATCTAAAGCTTCTGTCAAAAGATGAAGATGACTTCCGCCTTCGTGTCGTATTAGGCGAATGCATGAGATCCTGAGAGTATTTTGGTTTTTTTTTCATCTACTAACTGCGTGAGTGAGGTCGGAAATTGCAGTCATCTGGAAAGATGACCGCACAAGGAGGAACGTGAAGAAGACTGCAATTGAACGATGTATGAGCGGTGTTATCATGCGACCGATTTCGAAACGCGGATCTGAGAGCAATTCAAGCGCGAATGGGCGCGGCGGTGGAAGAGTACCGTCTGTAGGGGTTGCACGCAAAAGCGAAATTCGCCTTTGCTAACAAAAAAAAAAAAAAAAAGAAAGAAAGAAAGAAAGAAAGAAAGAGAAAAAGGCAGCAGAGGCTAGAACAAAGAGATTCGCGGGAAACGCACTGATACAGAGTCGCCTCCCAGAAACTCGGCAGTAATCTCTCTATCTTCTGAATCCGGTTTGAAACTTCCTCTTCGGTGTTTTTGGTTTTCACGCAACAGAACGCTTGTGTACAGGTGGCGCAAATACTTAGGGAGCGAAGTAAGATGGTATGTGCGTGAAGCGTAGGTAAAGGATTACCGGTCGTTCTGCTCGTGTTAAGTGTGCGAGCTCGAGTCCAGTCCGCTGCGCTTTAGTTTAGCAGGTGTCGCGCTGCTTGGCTCGAGGGTGCGAGTTCGATTCCCGCTCACTGCGACTGCATTGCTACGGTGTGTGTCATAGGCATATCGGGGTTTTGGTCTGTAAAACAGCAGGATTTAATTCTAAGTGCAAACCCGTTTCGGACGAAACTCCGTAGGGCTTGACTGTGGCTGCCTACTTGACATGTATGCATAGGTCGGCACTTTAAGGGAGTACTCACTCAAACTCACTCACCACAATTTTTTCAGCCTTCGCACTCACTCACGTTCACACTCACGTCCACTCACACTCATGAGTACTCACTCACGTTCACACTCACGACCACTCACACTCATGAGTTCTCACTCACGTTCACACTCACGTCCACTCACACGCATCAGTACTCACTCATACTCAACTCACCACGTTCAAATGAGTGTGAGTGAGTGTGAGTTGAGTGCACTCATGAGTGAGTTTGCCGAGCTATGCATGTATGTCTGTGTTCTGGTATAAGCCGCATTTCGGTGGTATGCTCGTTTCCGTCAATCGCGTGTGAACGTACGTTGAGCACGAATTGAAGAGTCACCGACGTTTGAGTCAATGCGAGAATTATATGTGTTAAAAGAATCTTGAACGTTCGTTCGTGTTCGAATGCGAGGGATGACATTTACGCGTGCCTACAGAACAGGGGCGTAGCAAGAATTTTTTTCCGGGAGGGGGGGGGGGGGGGTTGAACTATAGTTTATGTATGTTAGTGCATGCGTTTGTATGTGTGCGTGTATATATACGCAAGCAAATTTGAAAATTTTCGAGGGGGTGGGGGGGTTGAACCTCCCATCCCCCCCCCCCCCCCTGGCTACGCCCCTGCTACAGAAATAAAACATATGTGCAATCAGAGTTTCTCTTCGGTATGAACTAGCTGCACGAGATTTGCAGATGGCGCGAAGAGGCGCTAGTTCCTCTAACCGAACGCACTCGGAGCAGATAACGGTAATTCTTAATCAATCAATAAACGTGCTTCACTTCGAAGGATATCCTACACGTTTGCTGTCTTGATTGATGCGAAACACTCCACAATTTGGCAATTACCTGACTTCGGTTTTCGTCTACGGTGCTATGCACTTAGATGACTTAGCTATTTCTTTCGACGCAAATAACATCATGTTCGCGTTTCGAAACGCGCAGCTGCTCTGATTCGTTACGGTCGTTCGCCTTTGATCCCCGTTGCGATCACATTTCAGTTTCTTCTTATCTACAAGCTCCTTAGTTGTACAAACTTATCGCCGCGAACGGCATTACATGCGTCCATTAATGACGTATGCACTTACACCGTCCCTGCGCATCGAGCTGTCAATAAATGTCGTCTCGCTCTACAATATTCTTGCAATAAGACTTCTGGGAAGATGCAACATTGTAGTCATTGCGTCCATCGTAATCACATCGTGGTTTCGGGACGTTAAAAACCAATTAGTATTATTAACATTTTAGTCACGCGTCAATCTGTCGGGTTTTACGTCCGGAATCCACGATGTGGTTATGAGGCACGCCGTAGTGGAGGGCTTCGGAGTTTGCGTCCATCTGGTGTTCTTTAACGTGCACTACCATCGCACAGTACACGGGCCCCTAGCATTTACCCTCCATCGAAATGCGACCGCCGCGGCCGGGATCGAACCCACGACCTCCGGGTCAGCAGCTGAGCACCGTAACCACTATACCTCCGCGGCGGAGTAGTCATGTTTTGTTTAGCCGCTGATCATTCGCTGATACGGAACGCCAGTGCCAGCTTTACAATGGAGCAGAATCACGAACTTTTGTTTGTTTGTTGGCTAAGTGCAAACTGTTCGCTGGTTTTCACGGAGTCAAGTGGTGATGCGCTGAGGCAAAGCTGCCGCTGTGTGCACACAATGCCTTCGCAAAGACGAAATTTGTTCGGCGCTTTGCAAACATGAACAGCGGACACTTTATTGTTCGTGTGTTTACGTCCTCTCGACCGCGCTCTGTTGTCGACACCTGTAACAAGGAGGCGGGAAAAAAAAACCCGAATGCGGCATTGTGGAGGCCTAGCGGGTGATAACAGACGTGTCAGAGTTCCCGTGAGTGCTTGGCTCCTTTAGCGCTTGTTGTTTTTTTATTGAAGTGATGAATAGGAGGAGTTGGACGCCTCTAGGTCGGCGCTAGCTACTACAATGCAAAACAATGCAAAACTAAACAATGCAAAAAGGAAATGTCACGAAAGAGGCACGCCAGATGTGTAACACAATGCAGAGAGACAGTGCATTAAACACGAGAAGTTTTTGCACATGAATCCATATGAGATAAACAAGCAGAGAGGTCACCCGCCACGGTGGTCTAGGGGTAATAGTGCTGGTTTGCTGACCCGAAGGTCACGGGATCGAGTCCCGGCCACGGCGGCCACATTTAGATGGAGGTGAAATGCTTGAGGCCCGTGTACTTAGATTAAGATGAACCTACAGAAGAACACTACATGATTAAAATTTCCGGAGCCCTCCACTACGGCGTCTCTCAAAATGATATCGTGGTTTTGGGACGCGAAACCCCAACAATCATCATTATTAAGCACAGAGACGCATATCTAAAAACAAATATTCTTGAACGTCCTAAATAGACGTATGAGAAACACAAAACATGGGCACTTACATAGAACGTGGACCGCACGATCATAACATCGTCATAAATTCTTGAAAACATTACACGATTTATATCAATCAGTCAAGAGATCGCCTTTGATTGTACACGGAAATATGACATTTCCATTACATGTCTGTATCGTTGTAGCTATTTAATCATTCCAGCTGTACAAGTCACTGTAACTGGCACACTAAAGCCATCGCCACTTCCACACGGTGTTGCTTTAAGGGCAATACCAAGGAAAGTTTGAGTTTAGAAAAAGTTTATTCCATCGTGGGACGCTACGAACATATGGCAACAGTGTCTATACATCAAGGACATTAGCATATACAAATGACTGAGCGCAATATACGTGAAACGTTTTAGCAAAAATGTCCAAGTCTACAGGGTGTCCCTAACACATGCTACTAAGGACTAACAGAAAAAAAAAGGATAAATAAAAATAGACGCTGTGTAAACTTCGAGCACCCCCCTACACAAAATGGTATGTTTGTAAGACAAGTGTACGCATTCCGAAAAATTCTCAAATGTTATTTTTTTCTTTTATTCCCTACTGAAACCGGTTCGCCGGCAACAACTCTTGAACCCACGACACTGGCCCAACTAACTCCAACTCTAAGTGCAGTTTGCCGAAATGACGCAACACTTTTGTCAACGCCGTTGTTTATTTGTGTCACTTCCGTCGCAGTGCCTGGCAGTCCTCATCGGTCACGTGTCCAACCCGGAACAGCACGTGACCCAAAGCAAAGCAAACGCAGGGTCCGGCAAGCGGGGATCCGCGCAGAACAGACAGGCAAGTGTACTTCTTTTCATCAAGTTTATTTAGACAGTCTATGTAGCGTCTATAGACACTTTCGAGTAGAGATGGAGAGGGAGAGAAATAAAAGTTACGTGGAAGATGGGAAGGCATAACAGAATTTAAATATCTGCTTTGCTACCCTGCACTGTGGAAAGGGTGAGGAGGGATAGAAAGGAATGAGAAGTTTGTACATCGTCCAGGGATACGTTGCGTGGTTATGGCCTAAGAGACTCTCAGAAGTCCGTGACTATTTTTAAACAGCACTCTTGTCATAGACACGCATTATTTATGCTCTGTACATGGTGTAAATAATTTTTTTCTGAACAGACGCGGTTTCCATGTGTCCCTAGGAACCTCCTTGATGTGTCAAAATTTCTTTTTAGGAGCGAAGCTCCTTAGGCCGGCACCCCGCCATCGCCGTCGCCGTTGAAGCTCCCCGGAGCACGGTGCCAGCTGTGGCGTCTCCCCCTCACGCGGGAGGATAAATGAGCTTTATGAACGCTGGAACGCGGATGGCGTTTGCACGATGCGCAAAGCGCGAGAATACGAACGCATGCGAAACGGAGGCAGATTAGTCTCCCTCTCCCTATTTCTTCACTCTGCCCTCTCCCTTCAAACTGGCGAACGCGCGAAACCATCGCTTCACCCTGTCGTCCGCCCAGTGGTTGGTCCTTAACCTCTTTGATGTGTCCATAGCGTCTTACGATAAAATAAACTTTTAGTAGACATCTTTCGCACTTTGTATTAAACACAGCAAAAAACTGTATCATAATGGAGTATAAATAGTACAGTACATATCGTACTCTGAATCGTCCATGTTTTTTTTTTTTTGTTGTTGTTGTTTGTTTAAACACAATTGAACGGCCACGGCCGCTGGATATTTTTTATCCAGAGGCCGTGGAATGGCTAACGGTCACAGTAACTAGACTCGCGAACTGATTCTGTGTAAGTGTAAAACCAGGCTCATTTGTCTAAAAAAAAGTCTGAAAGTGGTCTCAGAGGTGACTCATTCATTTTTTTAAAAAGTTCGCTCTGAACAGTATTAACAGCGAAACTGTTATTAGCCGGCCGTAAAATGTCAATGGTTATCAGAAAGCTATCATTATCACGGACCGGTATGTGCCACAGAAATTGCATAAATCCCCCCTACTTACGACGGGTCCACTAAAAGTTAAGAAGGCAACAGCTAGCCCAATAAATGGCTGCTGCGAAGCGACGGCGGCGGGCCGGAGACCGCGAGTACGTACAATTAAAGAAATAAAGATAGAGAAAGAGATTAATTCGAGCGGGATAAAATTTCTTCGCGAGGTGAGATTCGAACCCTCGTACACACCATCTGAAGGAGAGCGGCTAGTAGAGCACAGCATAACCTTGTATAGTACAGTATTGCAAGGGGGTGGGAAAGGGAAGTTAGGGAGTGGAGGAGGGAAAGGAGGAGAGGATAGAGTATGACATACCATAGAAAGAAAGAGAAAACAGCGAGAACAAAAGGCCGAAAGAAAAAGATGGAGAGAAAGGGATAATCAAAGGACAGCGAGAGATATAGAGAGCGAGAGAAAGAGATATCATGAGGAAGCGAGAAATACAGAGATAGATAGAAAGAAATTGAAGATAGAGGAAGAAAGATAGAAAGACCGAAATAGAAAAAGAAATAGAGAGAGAGAGAGAGAAATCGGGAGGTGAGGGTGAGGAGGAGAGCAACGCCACCAGCTCTGCTGCGACCTCAGTCTTCGCACCATTAGTGCGGAGCTGCCCTGCTTTTCGCTTAAATTCCGGCGTCGGCGTGGGCGTCGTTGGTTGTGAGCGAAAAATCATCATCTTGCCCGTGACCGAAAAATCGAGAAAGATGCAAACAAAATGAATCATAAAAATTTCTGGCTCCGAGTGAGGATCGAACCGAGGTCGTTTGCGTGGCAAGCAGGTGTTCGACCACAGAGCCACAATATTTGTTGAAACTGCTTTGACAAAAAAAAGAAAAAAAAACACTGTATGAATGTCATGTAGTGCAAGGAGTCTCCTTAACGCATCATATATTGCGTGGCAGACGCGTAGAATAGCGCCAGGCGTCGAAAGTTGTGAATTGAGCAACGAGGGTCCCTGCAACACTTTTTGAGCGTGATCAGAAAACGCTGCCGATCGGTAGTCGAGGCTCCCGAGAACGTCTCGAGCCAAATTTTATAGCGCAACACACGGCCTGGAATTTACAATAAATTCTCAGTCAGCTACAAATCGCTTTCTCTTCTCTCAACAAATGACGCTACAGGCTCAAAAATCACTGCGTCACAGACCAAGTATCAGCCATTGGCTTATTTGAGCATGGCGCGCTCGGTCGTTACTGGGGCCGCCGCGGGAGGCCGTGACTTGTTCACGCGTGCGCGCGCGATCGCACTGAAAAGCTGCACATTCGAAGAAAAAAAAGAGAGAAAGTGCTCAAGGTCATGAGGCACGCGTGACGTATTTTCTTCCCTCGTGCCATCCCTCCCTGCCTAGCTTCCAGCGCTTTCGTCGGGACGAGAGAAGAGAGAATGCAATTGCAGCGTGCGACAAATCTTTGTAACTCCGCTCGTACTGGACGGATTCTGAAAATTTTTGCGGTGGTGAATTCGTGAGGCAATAAGCTCCTTTAGTGAATCCATTCCATGGCTACTTGGAAAAGTGTTGCAGGGGCCCTTTAAGGCCCACCCATTACTGAGCGCTCCGACATGTTTAGCCATCAGCAGCAGCAGAACCATCAACAACGTGAACAGCTGCGTAGGTTCGCGTGTTGCCCTACTGACACGTAGTGGGCCCTTCGCTGATTCGCAAAAGGAATAATTATGGCGTAGTGGGCACTTAACAACTGTGCTTGCAATAGGCATTCAATGATACTTTGAAACGGCCAATGTTACGCGCACAGTCGCTCGTTTCCTTACGGCACGGTTGAGGCATGCACCGAGAACCGAAGCAGGCTAGCAGTTCAGAAGGCGATGCGCACGATGCCCGATTGCACTATCGCGATCTACTCTTGAAGGCGAAGCTCAAGAGTGCTCCAATTTTTTTATTACTTCAACATCCTCAATAAAAAGGCGTAAAACGTGCAGAAAGCGTTTTAGATTGTGCAACTTCGAATTGGACATATTAGGTAGAACGTACCATGCATCTATCGAGAAAGTAAGCGGTTCAATATACTCGTGGTCAAACCCAATATAAGAACCACGTGTCGTATCTAAGGTCGTCGATGCTGAACAGATGGAACAGGCATATGTGCTTCTGTATAGTTCCCATCGCAAGCTGTCAGTCATCTACAGTGAACGTAGCGATTGAAGCATGCGTAAAGGCCTATCGACTGCAAAATTGATTGCTTCGCATATTGCGGTAGTGTTTCGAAAAGATTGTAGAAATAAACGGTGATATAAATCAGGGGCAACATTTTAATTCTGTGTAACGTCGAGGATTAAGCAAATAGTAAAACTGCACAAAGTAGGCCGAACGCTTCAGAGCAACTAAATGAAACACGCTCTTGCGGGACACAGCCGCCAGCGCAATAGCATGGGTTATAAACTAATACGTGTGTTTAAATGTGCTCCCTCAACATGTGTTTCCCGGACTAAACAAGTGTTCTGACTCCGTATATCAACCGCACTTATGTTGACAAGCGATTCTGGATGCGAGTGAGCTGATCCTGATTTAGCAATAGTACACAAGTAACAAAACCTGTTCATCTCGGTTTCGGAGCCGCGGAAACGCAGCTGCCTTCGTAACAGCGTTTTCTTTTTCTTTTAAACCGTCGTTTCCGCATCTCATATTTTGTGGTTTTAAGTTCACATGTGGATCCTCGTTTCGGTTCAGTCGCTTCAGATAGGCCGACTGCAACGAGCCTTGGTTAAACGAGGTTTATTCAGCTGTACCTTAGTGAAACCAGCCGGAGCTGAAAATGTACTTTTGTGCACTAGGTGAACGTCCCGTACCGGCAAAACGGAAAATTGGCGTATGAGAGTCGCGAATCGCTTATGTGTTTACCTGGCAGTTGCATACGAAGCAGTGAGCTGCGTGGTTTTCGCTGCATATAGAACTAAAGCGTATAGGCGATGGATCTCGGGCTCTTCGTTGCTATCACATCGATAAATCTCACGACAAACACGAATGCAACAAGCGCTCTTTCCTGAAGGCCCGCTGTTGGCCACGGGCCAAGCATTTTCATCACAGTGAATGGTATTCTATCTAAAAGTAAGAGATTACTTAGAGCTAGCTAGGTTGACGTACCTAATACCGTGAGAACGGTGAAAGAGATAATGTCATTTTAAAGGACCGGGCGTGGAAGCACGAACGCGTGAGAGAAGTCAATGCACCGCGAACGCCGACTAACAACTCATTCCGTGCTGTCCTGACTTCTCTCTCGTGTCCATGTTTGCACGCACAGTCTTAACGCATGAATACGTACCAACTATCTCAGCTCTCTGTTATTCTAAGAGACTATCTCTTATAACGGCGCGCAGGTGGCGCAGACGTGCTCGTGTCCCGGTCCGGCCCGCTCTTCGGGTTCCGGAGGGCGCTCGTCCCGTTCCTCGCGGCCCGCCCCAGCAGATCCTGCAGCACCTGCCCCAGCAGCGCGTCTGCGGCGCGAGGGCCCCGTCGCCCACGGCCGCCAGCGTGTCTTCCTCGGCGAACACCGTGCCCGCCGCCGGCGCGGCCTCTTCGTCTCGGCCCGCCGGTGGCCAACAGCAGGTCCAGCAGGACAGCGGCTGTGGCTCGACGGCACAGCAGCAGCAGCAGCAGCAGCAGCAGTCTAGCGGCCCGCCGCAGGAGCCTTTCTTCCTGCATGAACCTCACATGACCGTCAGTGACCGGGTGCGAAAGCTGTTCGAGAGCGCAGCCGGAATCGGCGCCCCAAACACGGCGTCCCTGCAGCCTGGCAACTTGCACGTCGGTGAGTGAACTTCTCCACACGGCTTGTTGCTGAGCTATAGTCCGACGCAACTTTAGAAGTCCGCGGCGTTTCTTCATCAAAGGCGGATGCACACATGCCTGCACCAATGAGCGCACACTGTATACGCTGACGTCATGCATGAGCCGAACGGCCGGTGTCCCCGCCTTCGGAGAACTTTAGCGCAGTGCATGTGCGGTACTGTTTCTTTTATAGTCGCGGAGGCGATCGGCTGCCGCGCTTCGGTCGTGTGGGCGGGGCCTGTCCGGACTACGTAAGTTGTATCCGACTATAGTTGGTTCATTACTTTAGAAAAATAGGTGTGGCGCAAAAATACGTATGGCGACGAAGTGAAGACACGAACTCCACAAACACGGGCGCCAACTACCATTTGTTTATAAACAGAAACCGCACTGATGATTTGTTGATGCTGTCGAACAAGGCAATCTCACCACAGTAACACAGTAACATTTTTCATGTTACAATAGATGTAATGAGATTATCTTGTTTGGCAGCATGTATAAGCGTGGTTTCTGTTAAAAAGGACACTAGAGAGAAATAGATTTTTCTCGTATTAGTAAATTACAATTTCACAATACCAAAATCACAACGCTTGCCGCGAGAGCACGCTTGGTAAGCGAGTAAACGCGCAATAAAGAAAATGCGGGTGGCGACGCCACTTTGAACTTTCAGACCAATCACCGTAGGGTCACAGATTTTGACGGCGTCTACAAGTGCGTACGTCGTTCCCAATCGGTAAAAAGCAAGTAGTGAAACCTCGGTGATACGAATCTCACGGGACCACCAAAAATATTCGTATCATTCGAAATTCGTATCACCAGGAAGCATGGAAAATTAGCATGAGACAAAAGAAAGCTGGCGTACATTTTCATTTACTGTTTTTCAGGACTGCAGCAAGAACTCTGAATGATTGTCAGTTAAGTTTTTAGGGGTGTCGGCAATCGTACCAGCACTCGTAAATATACGGCCCGTACGCGCGTGTTTAATTAATGAACCAGGTGCGTTGTGACCCGTGAGTCGCGACAGCAGTAGCCCCTTGCAAATTTCAGTATGCTTTTTTCGCATGACACCGGAGTACTGCGCCGAAAGTAACGGAAGAAGAAGCGCTTTGACGCGATAGATCAAGGCCACAAAATTTCAGAACCACGTTCATATGTTATGATTTTGTTATCGCGGAGGTGTTGGGGATGTTTTTTGGGAGATTTACAGCCGTGCCCACACAAGTGCGACCTCAACAATCACGCATGTTGACACCGCGATTCTGACAATTTGGCGGTGCGCCGCGCATGCCCGCGCTTGCGTTCCCGCGCTCGCACGTGCTTGGCGCGTCTTCCGCGACAGTTAGGAAGATGCAGACCTCTTCGTACCTGGGCGGTAGCGTACGTTCGTATCAAACGTCGCGGTGTGAAAATCGGTTCGCAACAACCGTACTCCATTACATTGCAGGCCACTGGGCCTTGGCCGGGACCAAAGAAAAATTCGTATCACCCCGAAATTCGTATGCGCTGTAATCGTATCACCGAGGTTTCACTTACATTGTCTTCCGAGGGAGCCAGAGACTTAACATACGAAGTTTCAGGAAATTTCGTTGCGCCGATGTCGCCAAAATACGAAAAATACACTTTTAAATCCACGCGCAAAGATTTTCGGCGCGGAATTTTAAAGGCGAAACTATGACCTTTAGTTTCTCCTCTATTAATGAGCATATCATGGTGAATTTAACGCCGTTAGAGTTCTCAGAATATAATTAATCAATCTAAACCGATTCATCGTTTTACTTTAGTGACCCTTTAATAAACAGCTGGAAGTTGGCGGCCTTGTTTGTCAATTCGTGTCTTCAATTCGTCCCCGACCTTCTTGCGCCTTACCTAACTTTCTCAAATGAACTGCTCGCCTTTGGCCTAAACATTAACTTTGTATTCAGGCGAAAGCCCTCGTCAAACGAGGGAAGTGACCGTCGGCTCCTTCGGCGTCTACACGAGTGATGCAAAGAAACCATGCGATGTCACCCTATGACGTCATAATGATGTCACATGTCGCCACAGTTCTGGCATGACTATGACGTCACATAACTTGATGTCACACGATGACGTCATCACGTGACGCTTGCTCAAACGTGGGCCGATCCAGGAGGCTCTGAAAAACCACGTGAGGCCCAGAAAGCTTCCGATGCCTCTGATCCCGGAGGCTGTGCAAAACTACGTTGGGTGCGGAGAGCTCGGGTGCAGAAATAAATACAATTGACTGAGAAGAAAAAGATTATTTTCGCCTTCGATTCGTCTTATGCAAATGCATAAATAACCATGTGAATTTTTTTTTGAGAGAGTGGGAGGGGGAAAAGGTACTTGGAAAGGCAAGGAGGTTAACCAGACGTCTGGCTAGTCCAGTTTGCTCCCTGCACTAGGACCAGGCCCGTAGCCAGGAATTTTTTTTCGGGGGGGGGGGGGGGCACCTGTTGAAAACCCTCAAAAACACCTATATTTTAATTATTTATTCTTTGTAAAACACCCCCCTCCATCCGAATTTCGAGGGGGGGGGGGGGGCTAGCCCCTTCTCCCCCCTGGCTGCGGGCCTGACTGGGAGAGAGAAATTACAGAGTGAAACGAGAGATAGAAGTGAAGAGGGAGCACTGTCACGGCCGTGGCACTCTGATCAGTCACTGCTCGAGAGAAATTTTAAACTTCACCCATATAGAACCGCGGCGCTTGTACGTAGCATCTGTAAAAAAAGTCGTTCCGGCTGTGTGTGTGTGTGTATGTGTTTTTTCGAATCTTAGGTATATTTTTCTCTTCTGATGTGAGCGCTAGACATGTTGGAAAATAAAACTTCGTTGTTTTCGGTCTGAAGTACTTTCTTTGGCCGAGTACTGAGTCAGGACCTGTGATGAAATTTGCCTAGACGTTGAAGTATTTTTTTTATCTAAAACCAGCGTCGGTGTTGTGTATGTATATGGCAAAGTGGCTCTCTCAAACAATCTGTGATTGTAGTTACAAATATACGTAACCATGCAGCTGAGTCTTTGTTGAATATACACTGTTTCCAATTGTTGGTTACGTACTACGAAGAATTAAACTTTTTTCTAAACGGACAGAAACTCCCGTCAGAACGGGCGTCCACGTCCAGATAACGTCACACAAAATACAAAAATAACAAGCTTCGACGGAGGCATTTCAGTTGGCGGCGCCTTGCGGCGCGAAGCCGCAACCGCAAAAAGAAAAGAAAACGCTACAGGCCGTGCGCGGCCCAGCGAGCGCGCGCACCCGCGCACGCGTCCTCTTTAGCAGCGTTTGTGAGCAGACGACAGCGGCGTTTGTGTGTGTGTGTGTGTGTGTGTGTGTGTGTGTGTGTGTCTGTCTGTCTGTGTGTGTCTGTGTGTGTGTCGGTGTGCGTGCGTGCGTGCGTGCGCGCGCGCGCGTGTGTGTGTGTGTGTGTGTGTGTGTGTGTGTGTGTGTGTGTGTGTGTGTGTGTGTGTGTGTGTGTGTGTGTGTGTGTGTGTGTGTGTGTGTGTGTGGATAGCCTTCTCAGAAACAGCCCGATGTAACAGCTGAGGTCAGCGTCTGCTTGAGCGCTGTAATGGCGCTTCAGCGCAGAGTATGCTCTTCACAGGCATTTGCTAGTCTAAGATGGGACGCAAGGTGTTTTGTTGAAACATTCAACAGCGGGCGCAAGTCTTGGGAGAGAAAAGGTGGAGCAAGAGACGAACGCGCTACGCGTCCACGCTCCGTGACTGCGGCGGAACGCGAGCAACGCGCGCGACCGGTTCCCTCGGAAACCGAAACGGCGGCAATTCCCTTTTCTGCCGCCAGACGCCGCCAGCATGAAGTGGCTCTTAAAGTTTATCTAGGGACTTTAGTGGCTTTCCAGTGACGATCTGCAGACCCTCGTCACCATCTGTGCTGAAGCTATGGCACCGTTGGGACTGCAGTTCAACACCAAGAAATCGGCGGTAGTCAACTTCTCCGGCCCGGTGCTTCCCGGTTTGCTGGCTCTACCAGGTGGCGGACTGCTGCCGCAAGCACCAGACTACCGTTACCTCGGAGTGAACTTTTGTGCTCAGCTGGACTATACAGCAAACTACGAGAAGCACCTGAGGCAGACATCCCAGAGGGCCGGCCATGTACTCCGTAGGAGGTGCCTGTGGGGGTTCAACCGCCCCATTATGGTACGTGAACTGTGGAAGACGGTACATGTGCCGGCGCTGACTTTCGCCAATGCAGTCGTTTGCCCTGCGGCGCAGACCAGAGAGTGGCTCGAACGCAGTCAGCGTGCCGTAGGGAGACTGGCTCTGGGCTGCCACGGCAACGTGGCCAATGAGGCAGTACAGGGTGACCTGGGTTGGTCGTGTTTCGAAGCGCGGGAGGCTCGCAACAAGCTGTCATACGAAGGCAGGTTACGCCTGATGCAGCCGCATCGCTGGACACGACGAGTTTTCGACTACGTGCACCGCAACTGCATCCGCACCAGATGGTCGAAAAGACTGCAGCATCTCAGCAGGAGGTACGGCTTCTACGTGCGCCCCGTGAAGGAGGACACCGAGCGGAAATGGGCCAAAGCAGTCAAGACTCAGGTGCGACTGAGCGAGACTGACACGTGGCGGCGAAACATGGAGCAGAAGGCTACACTGCGGACCTACAGGGAACACAAACAAGAGATCTGTGTTGAGCCGCTCTTCGACAACAGTGTGGCCAGCAGCCTCCTCTTCGAGGCACGAGCCGGCGCTCTCCGAACTCTGGCCTACCGCCAGCGCTTTGATGACAGCGTGGATAGCGCTATGTGCCGAGTCTGTGGGGCCGCCGAGGAGACAATCGAACACTTGGTTGTGAACTGCGGGGGCCTCACAACAGCGCCTACAGATGGCACCACGCTCCAGCAGGCGCTCGGCTTTTCACCAAGTGACGCGCCTAATGGAGACGGAGTGATTGCCACTAAGAGGCGACTCAACGAGTGGTGGACCAAGGTGCGCGCTCGTTGACGTGTCGAACATGTATATATAGACAATGGTAGTTAGACGAGTGTCTGTAACTGCCGCAGTGTGTCTATTAGTTTTTTTTCTTTTTTCGTTTTTTTTATATATATCTTCAAGGCCAGGGCGTCTCTTGATGCCCACCCGTTAAAAAGGGTATGGCCACAAATCCAATCCAATCCAATCCAACTCCGGCAATGCGACGTTATCTGGTCACACGCGAGTCAAGCGCCAGCCCACTAGTGACACGTCACTCCAGGAGCTTCCAGGCCTTCTCCGGAGCGTCAGCTGTGCGCCGTGTGACGTCACTGCTCCTCAGGCATGCGCAGCACGGCTCTCGATAAGCCACGCGAAACTGCTCAACCTCGGCCAGTGTAGCTTACGGTACAATACAAGCCTAGCCCCCCCAGAACTGCTGTACGCCTGCCACTGAGCTGTGCAAGAGAGTCGTGATAGGTGGTTTCCGTTCTAATAGTACGTACTTTTTCGCTGCTAATGTAAGTACTACGCATATTAAGAGTTAAACGTTCGCCGTCCCTTCTTCAAATATTACGTTTAGCCCAGGTTCAGCCGGAATCTTTGCTGCAGTTTGTCAGGAAGTTCATGTTCTCGACCGAAAACCAGCTACACGAATGTGTGCCTGTAGGGAAATATCAACTATCTGAAATACACGAGAGGTGACTGACGTCACGGAAATGACCAAATGTGATTGGGTTGGGCACCTATGATAATTCTCTCTAGGTAGGACAGTGACGGCTGCGTGCTGAGCTTACATTTCTAACGCGATAGCGTTAAAGAGCTCGTTTCGCATAAATTCGGGCGTCAGCGTCGTTCGTTGTGAGCGAAAAATGAGCGTTGTCCGTGGCCGAAAAATCGAGAAAGATGCAAATAAACTAATGAAAATCTTCGGTTTGAGTGCGAATCGAACCTAAGCCTTCTGCCCGGCAAGCGGGTGTTCTACTACCGAGCCATGTCATTGCTTGCAACTGCTTCGGAAAAAAAACACTATATATGTGAATGTCATGTAGTGGGAGGAGTCTCCCTGACGCATGCAATGTTGCGTGGCTCAGCTTTCGGCGTTTGCTCAGCCTTTCGGCGATCATGGGCGGAAAGGGCAAAAGGAGCTTCCCCCCGCGCACCTCTGACGCTGCCCCTGCGCATGGAGGCTCATAGGTGTTCACACGGAAGTTATGTAGCTATATTCTCAAAGGCGACGTGCCGCCCCGCGGGAAGCAGGCTCGATCGAATGAGACCGCTCCGAGCTCCCTTGCCGACGACTCTCTGATCGTTTTGATTGACGCCTGTTTGCACGGCAGCCTGTCACACGCCTGTAAGCCTTAGCCACCCATCGTCTCACGCTGGGAAGACTTCGAATCGCATTTCACGTGCACATGTGCGATGCCAATCACGACACTGCTTCGATGCCGAACGCACCGTCATTTGATTTAGAGGTTCTTTTATTTCTTTTCTTTCGTGCACCTGAAAGAGAGTGTGTACAAGGAAGTAATAAGAAGGGTACACGGTGTCCGTGAGAGCTGTCTCGAGGCAATGGGAAGCAAAGCAAGGCAAAGCGGACGCTCGAAGTGTAGCGCGAAAGAAAAGACAGGGGAGGGAGGCCTGGCTTCTCGGGGATCTTGTAGGCTGTCAAAGTTATGAGTGGCAATCCTGCTTAGCTAACCAAAGCAGTTTTGTGAAATATTAAGGGACGTCGTAAGCAGCAATTCAGGGGCAACGATTTTCACGTAACCTTATGGCGTCGTCACGGTCTTCAATCGAAGGATTTATTTATTTATTTATTTATTTATTTATTTATTTATGCGCTTTGAAGGGGCCCTAGACTACTTTTCAAGTAATCATAAAATGACCTTATTATCGGAGTTTCTTGCCTCAAGAGTCGATTGCAGCAAAATTTTCTAGAATCTGTCAAGAACGAGGTGAGTTACAGGGGTCTGTCATGGGCTTTGGGTGCTTTCTCTCTTCTCTCGTCCCGAAGAGCGTGCTGGAAGCTACACAGGGAGGATTGATACGGGGGAGAGAAGTTACGTCATCGCGCCTCATGACCTTGAGCGTGCATGATGAAACGCGATCGCTCTCTCCCGTTGTGATTCCTGTGCGCGAGTGTGGCTCACTGTGTAATGTTAGCAGACTATGGGCGCGGCGCCGGCACGTGGTGGCATACTGGGGACAGGAAGCGCATCTAATCTTGATTTATGTCGGCCAATAGGATGCTATCTGCGGTTCGACGTCAAACATCAGGCACCGGCAGCTCCGAAGAGAGTGAGCACGGGCCTCTGTATGAAGAGAGGGCGCGTGAGAAAAGTGGCGACTTCGCGCTCCGGTTTTAAACTCTCTTTGCCGCGCACGACTGCAAGATTTGGCTGAGCTGTTCATAGCAGTGTCTGCTATCCGCAGGATGTGTTTTCTCACCAAGCGCGAGCGGTGGTTCTTGACAGCCCTTTGAAACGAACACCTAAGTAGTGTTTTGCTTGCAGAACTTACGGTGAACTGCATAGCAGAAAGACACAAGAAAGGCACCGTTTCTGTATGCGGTACCTAAGCGGTGTGAGCGCCTCAGTTCTCCTGCTCATTTACGCCCAGACTTCATTGTTTTTTCACCAATGAGGATCTGGGATCGAGAAGCCGGCCTTTCTTTGCACCGGCTTGTAAATGCCGTTAGCCTGTAGCCTTTCCTTCTCCCTCGAGCAACAGCTGTTTCTTGAGACGCCACTTTATCATCAACGTCCATCCGTGGATATCACCTTACGTATAAGCAAAGCCATGACGTGCGAGATGACGCAGAGCCGTCACTGAGTAAAACACAATTCTCAGTAGAGCTCATAGAGCCGTGTCGCGTAGGTGTGCGGTCGACCAAGCGGCAGCCAGATCAATCAGTGAAGCACGTAGGCCGAATGCTCTTAGAGCTATGGCCGGGTATACATCCACTTCAGGCGGCTTTCTTGCGCAAACGCTTCGTCGTAAGGGTGGGTTTATATAGCGGGCTCATCGACAAACACGTAAGAAGAGTACTGCCGGCGCGAGGGCGATAACGAAACTCCTTACGGCGAGATTACGGAAACATGCCAAGTTTTCTCGAGATTAGATCCAGTTCAAAGATCGAGAGATGCCTCTGGCCGCGGTGTGTAGTGGATCAAGCGATCTGCTGTCGTGCATCATCAACGAGAAGGGTATTATATAGCTCGCCATATGAGGCAGAATTCTCCATGCCATGCCTTTTGTGTTTCACTTGATATGATATCTTTCGTATGTGTTGTGGCGGTATTTAGATAGATAGATAGATAGATAGATAGATAGATAGATAGATAGATAGATAGATAGATAGATAGATAGATAGATAGATAGATAGATAGATAGATAGATAGATAGATAGATAGATAGATAGATAGATAGATAGATAGATAGATAGATAGATAGCCCCGAAATCGCATCTGATTCTCCCATGAACGAAGACAAAACCCAATCTGACTGCACCTCAGCGGGGGGCTAATAGAATAAAAAGAATAAGGCGAAGAACTTGTGTTATTCTTTGAGCAGAGCGCGTACGCGCGTGCTCTCAGACAATGCGTCCCTGCGCTTCGGTCTTGTTTTCCCTCTTGTTTTTTTTTTTTTTTTTTACTTTTATTATTACTTATAACCGCAAACCATCAGTCCTCAGTTCTTCCTCCTCGACCACAACAACTGCGGCGACGCGGCGGCGCATCACTCTGAACGATCGGCGGCGGCGGCGCACAGCTGCTTTTGCAGCTGCGCGAGCTGCAGCTCGCCCTCGTCGCTGACTCGTGCGGCGTTAATATTAAAAAAATAAGGAAATAAAAAGCTGCAGCGAGAACGTCGGCACAGCGGCGTGCGGTTTTGCCGCCGATAAGGCAACGCGTCGGCTACACCGCCGCAGCATTGAGGAAGGAACTTCATACGTCCTCGAACCTACAATCGTGAGCTTAATCGCTCACCGCCGCTGAGGTGTATCTTTGTTCACGTGTGTGCGCGCCACCACTGAAGCATATCTCGATGCGAGTCGTGCCTAAAGTGTACAGAGATAGCTGCACTACCTGCCCGACCGTTCGGCTGCATCGCTGCTGTGCATGATACGCTTCTGAAGCTTCGCCGACTGCGCGACGTGCTCCGAGGTGCAGAAGAGACAGCTGCGCGCATTCGCGCCACTGACTACCAAGCCCTTGTCAAATTAGGAGCGGGATCAGCGAGTGAGAAAAAGCGTCAAACGTCGGTTACGTTCGTCAAGCATCTCATCCCTCATTCGTCAAACATCGGTATTTCACAACCTGTGGTGTGTTTGGACGATCGCCTTGCCTAAATAGTCACTCCCGATTTACGAACCTAAAACAAATTCTGGAGCGGCTGTATCAAGTTGTCTTAAGCCATAGTTCTCCCCAACCCCCCCTCTTGTCTTGAATGTCCAGCATTGATTAACGTTGGTTTACCTTACGACACTGGCGAAGGACACTGCTGAGTATCTCCTGTGCAAGTGTACGAACGATGTGCCGAGCCTAAAGTGAACAGTTTTCGTTGACATGCATACGCGAGAACGGACTCGGGAGCTCGGCTGACACACGGCGCGGCGTTTGCGGTGTCATCACGGCAACGACGTCCACTGTTTTTTTGTTTTCCTGCGGTGCCCTTCAACGAAAGAAATGGTTTGTGACCGGCGTCGACTTTGACGACACGCTGTGTTGACGACAACTTGTCGCGTGACGCGCGCCGTTTCGTCTGCGAAGGACATTTCTGAGTTAGTTGACGATTCCGAGAGGAGACGATTTTCCCTGTCTGAGTCTGAGAAGACTACAAAGAAGTAAGCTTCCTATTTTGTTGTTGTTGTTGTTGTTTTAAGTTGCGTTTGACGGACGCATGCAGATCGCGAAAGGAGAAATCTAGTGTGCGAAGGAAAGTGAATAGTGCCCACTCACATTCCTTCTCAATAAGCTCACCTAGCTTCCTTGTACCTGACACGCGTCTAAGTTATTATTTTCCCGTTATAGACACACAGATGTAAGGTTTTTGAGACGTTTATTTTCCAAGTGCCAACTACATCTTCACTGTATGTATAGATTGACCGTGGTCTGTGCAAAGAAGGAACAGGAGACAGAGGAAAGGTCAGAATAAAAAGTATGCTTCCCTAAGCTCGGGAAAGGGATGGGGTAGTTTGAAAGTTAGTGGGGCAAAGAAAGAGAGAGAGGGAGAGCACACCCATAACGCCATAGTCCATCAGCGTGTATGTGGTCAGTTGAGCGCATATATTCTCCCCAAGCCCGTCTAAATCTATACTCTCTATAGTATAGTTATCTAGTGGTGTAAGTTTGTTCCTTTATCGCCTTACACTTTACACAAAGTGATTGTATATCGAACGTCTATAGATTATAGATTCAGAGGAAGAGCGGATAACGAAGGAGAGGCAGAGAGGTTTACCATAGAGCTCCTTCAGCTTGCTACCCTACACGTCGGTAGGGTAAATGAGGGATTAAGAGAAAGGGAAGAGAGGACGGTGAGTCTAGATTGGTCACAAGCATGGCGCAACGTTAGTACACTCGGATGAGTATGTACTTATGTGTAGATAACTGAATAAATGGACACAAATATCGTAGATCGTAGCATATACGCAGCTATAAAGCCTATGTGCTCTATTGCTGTTGTTGAAGGTCAGCATTGCCGGACATCATGCGGTTCATGCAAACGGCGGGCGAGTTGCACATATTTTTTTTTGCGCGAAGGTGTGGCACACATTGTAGTGATGAACGACAAAAGCCTTTGCGAACGCTTCTTTGAGCCGCTAGCACTCAATGCTGTGTTTTATATCCAGAGAGAAAATCTCGATAAATAGCTAGCGGACCAAGTATAAACACTCTCGAATGCCTACTATGAGTGACCATTGGTACACAGTTTATTTTTGTAACTGTCTTTAACTTATCACGCTCAACATGCGCGCGCAAGGGAAGGGAGTACGGATTACTCGCTATAGCGAAAAGTGGTTTTCAGATCGGTACGTATTACGCAAGAAAACTCAGAATCCCTTAAGTTGCATTCACCTAAGACGACTCGGAGGCTAGAGCCATCCTCTTCGTTTTCATCTTAGTCCATGTATTGACCCTCCCCTGCCTCCCTCCGCAATCTTTCTGCACCTCATCTGCTTTTTGCACAGCCTCCGTGATCGGCCCATACACCTTTGATCAAGCGACGTTGTTATGTGATCATGTCAACATGTGATATCATGGTGACGTCACAAATATTGACAATCTGTGACGTCGTTATGACGTCATACGGTGACGTAATCGAGTGGTGATTTTTTTTATTGCATCTCTCGCGTTGACCACGATGGTCAATTTCCGCGTTTGATGAGGTATCTAAGGTTCTCGCCTAAACATACAGAAATACAGGATATCCGGCTCACCGTGTGTGCGGGCTCGTTATAAGCGCATTGCTAACTTACTGTAAGCTCAGTGAAAGCGTGAATGGTTCCTGAATTTATAGGTATACAGTAGCAGCTTCGCCATGTATAAGCGACAAATTTAAAGTAACTATATCAGTTTTCTTTCTTTCTTTCTTTCTTTCTTTCTTTCTTTCTTTCTTTCTTTCTTTCTTTCTTTCTTTCTTTCTTTCTTTCTTTCTTTCTTTCTTTCTTTCGCTCGCTCACTCGTTTCTGATTCGGCCGTGCTGTGAGCGGCATCAAAGCGCTTACCGACTCAAATGTTTCAAAAAGACAATCACTGGCACACGTGAAGAGTTCGGAGCGACCAATCATACTTAGCGATGGCATAGCGATATATCAGAGACTATAAACTCACTCTGCAATCTGGTGCTGCGGATTTATCGCTCTCGTAGAAACACATTGTATTTCATTCGTGGCTGCACCTTTATGTGCGTGTGCGTCGTTTTGTGGTGTTCCCGGAAGGGGTTGCAGAGGGGGCGACATAGATTTAAAATTTCGCTCACTTCTCCGTTGCATCGCCACCGCAGCTGCATTTTGTCCGTAGCACGCACATTTATCATTAAGTTCATACGGACCGTCGCTGTCCTGTTGCTATGTGCACGGATGTCGCTTTCATGAACCCGCGAACAAGCAAGAAGATTTATTGTTGTTTCTCTCTCTCTCTCTATCGGCAATACCTTGTATGTGCTTTAGAATTGGACCCACATGTGCACTTTGTCCTAGCACAATAGGTTTTACGGGTGGGTTTTGGTACCGCCATATTAGGCATGCCGTTTTGTATCTTTAGCAACTAAACGAACAATACTACGGTAGACGCATACGCATGAAAAACGGTTGGGTCGGTGCATTGCGACGTTTCGTGACCTTATTAATTCACGTCGCGATGTACAAAAAAAATAAGCAAACATCCGTTTAGCAGCCCAAGATGGCGGCGCCCATGCGCCTTATGTAAAATCGTCTATAGGCACATATGATGTAAACCCGCCTGAGGGGCCCACTTGCACCGAGAGGTAAGCAACGAGGTTTTACGTCCGTGATAAGAATGACGCACAGAACTAAGTCCGACAGTACGAACGTTCTTTTTTGTTATTTGCACTGGCCAAAACAAGCGTTCACGTGAAGACTGTTCTATCTGCAAGCATCAGGTTTAGTGGCGCAGACGGGTGCCCGATAACGTAAAACTTGTCACGGGAAAAAGCGAGAGAACGCTGGCCCGGCGACCGATAAGAAAATCGACATGATCGGTATCGGTTGGCGTGAGTTTACATTTATGTCGTTCAACGGCCCTTCCTTAGCCAATAAAAGTGCTTCCTTGGCCATAGAAAGAATGCCGTATCTTTTTCTGCAAATGATGTGGAAGCAGGAAAATTGGATTGTCGCACGGATCACATCTTTCAACATTTTATTAGGCAGTCGGAATGTTTATAACCGTGTTTCATTTGCTCTATAGACCCCTCGCAGGCGGCACTTATAGACCTCCATTTTACATTCATCGTGCACTGTTGTCTACATATTCACTCGAGGTAGGCTGGCAACTGTAGTGGCCAGCCTCTTGAGTGACAAAAACAACGAAGTGAGTCAGTGTGCGTGCGCTCTCGGATGTCAGCCATTTTTTTTCCTAAAGAAAACGCCTCTGCTTTTTGTATCATCGCCCTGCGTCTTCTAGCGGCTACCTGTTAGCCTGATGACATTGTCATCGGTCAACAACAATGTTTGTTTTATCTTGTCCTCATCAACAGCATAAAGAAGTTTGGTGAACCTTTCTTAACATACAGTGTTCGTGAAGTAGTACTTTGTGCGAATGATAAAAAGACTGATGATTTGTACTAATTATGGCCTACTTATCTCCCCTTCTACTGCCGTACTCTCCTATTTTTCATTGTTTTACTTTGGTGTTTGTAGGGTCATTTTCTTCTTTTTAAGAATGACAATACTTTAACCATCGCCGTCGTGGTCGACAGCAGCGAGTCATGGCAATGAGTCACCTCGTCACGTGATGGCTTGTATTTTTTTTTAAGTTTTCGAAGACAATGGCGATGCTGAGAAATGTCTCAATTGGAGGAACAGCTGCTTCGAACGCAATGCGCTTGTCAGAGAGAATTTTCGTCTTTATTTGTAGTCCGAATGGCGTTCTATAAGGGTATCTTTAGCTACACCTCTTCAAAAAAAAAAAAAAAAAAAAAAAAAAAAAAAAAAAAAAAAAAAAAAAAAACGAACATGTGTCGGTATTAAGCATGAGTTATGTATTTTTAACGAAATCCAATAAACAAAAACGTAACAGCACAACTGTGAGAGAGGACAATCTCCGCGTTATAAATTAATGTTATTAACACTTTCATTCGTTTAGACAATTCTGTGCAAACCCTGTTGTTCGTTGACGCAATAGGCTGAACGTGTAGTGCCGAAAAAAAGCAGCTGCCTCAGTTATTTTCTACTGCACCTAACTAGGGCCTGAACGTTAACACGGAGGAGAGACCCGTCGGTATGGCGTGCGTGTACTTCTAATCTGTGGAGTCAGAGGTTTCATTTCTGGCCTTATGCAGCCGAGTTATGAGAGGTGTCGATTGCAAAAAAAAAAAAAAAAAAGTCAAGGCATATATCAGCATACATAAACTCTTCGGCAGCCACGCATAGCTTGGTTGTTATCAGAACGACGTGGTGTTTATTTATCCCGTCACCATCCAGATTTTTTATAAAGGCAGTATTGCCTTTAGTGGAAACATGGACGCAAAAGTTGTTATTCTAAAGTGCTGTATATACTGCAGATGAAGACGCACCATGCAAAAACGTTCGGCGAGCGCTAAAGCGCGAAGCTGGAGCCCGTATTCATTCGAAATATATATATATATATATATATATATATATCCCGGCCCGCTGTGCTGTTCTGATCAAGCAGTACTCCTCAGGATCTCAATAAAGTTCTTTGTCGGCCTTTCTTCCTGTCTTACGGCCAGAACTGCGCGGAAGGAAAAATTCCAGCCAGTAGTGATGCCGGACATTTCATTAGAGAAGCCGTCCATCCAATGGCGAAATCGGCTACGAATTAGAACTTCGTGATTTTCGCCCCGGTTCTCATCATTGTTTTACGCTATCTCTCTCTGACCACTATTTTTTCTCTTTTGACTTCCACGTTGCCGCAACTCCACGAGGCAATTTCGTAAGCTTCGTACTTTGCGCTATAAAATGTTGCGTACGCCCCCTCCCATTCCTTCATTTATTTCTGCTCTCTTCTCGGGAACTACGTTCAATTACACAAAGGGAATCATTTGGAAACTTCCAACCTCGTTGGAGCACCTGTCAATTGTCCCGCTGCAACTAATCTACACACGCTCCGTTTCACAATGATATTGCGCTGTACTGGATGGACGGTTGCAGCTGGCGTCCAATCATTGTTATCATCGTGGAAACCCACGTTGTTCCTCGTCAGCCCGTTCTCGAAGTCAATCACGAGAGCACTCTCGATAAGCTTTCACAGTCGAGCTTTAGGTACACATTACCGCGAAACACGCTTACACACAGATAAGCAAGCTGCTATCGGTCACAACAGAAGTGCTCAGATCCCCGTCACATCAAAAATAGCGAGTTAATCCAGAAAGAGAACGACAGCAAACATTCAGAGCAGATTCAAAGCTGCAAAGGACTAGCGTTCCACTTGGCTTCGCTTGTATATACAGTGTGTTATTTCAGTCGGTGTCAAAGAACTGGAGTGTCTGCGGCAAGTGCGTGTGTGTTGTGTGTGTAACGTGGGCGTATGCATTCGTACGCTGAATGCGCGGTAGGACTCGTCCACGTGATTCACGTGTGTATAGTGACCGGCTAGGCGGGTATACAGCTGCGTCTGTCACTGTTCTGGCAATGCAGGTCGTCTTCTTGTCACATTCAATCTACGCGGAGCGTTTGTTTCACCGAACATATATGTAGTATGAAGCATCCGTACACAGCCGTCTCTATACTTGCCTTCTTTGTTCGGTATTCTTTCTTCAATGCACATTGTTGCCGGGAGAGTTGGTTGACAACTGGGCAATACGCATATGCATGCACAATGGGAAGGGGGGGGGGGGGGGACAGGACGCTCCCCCCCCCTAGTCATCTAAAGGGGAGGGGGGGGGGGAGGCAAGTCTGCCCCATACCCTTACTGTACTGTCACAGTTTATAGAGCAGGGTCATGCATGTTTTTGGCGCCCTCCACCCCTCCCCTATCTATCTATCTATCTATCTATCTATCTATCTATCTATCTATCTATCTATCTATCTATCTATCTATCTATCTATCTATCTATCTATCTATCTATCTATCTATCTATCTATCTATCTATCTATCTATCTATCTATCTATCTATCTATCTATCTATCTATCTATCTATCTATCTATCTATCTATCTATCTATCTATCTATCTATCTATCTATCTCGGCCGCTCTCAAGTCGTGCTGTGTCGTCATAACATTTATCGACTTTGAAGTTTAACCTCCGAAGGACAGCCCTGGAACTTCACAACACGTGACAGATGTGCACGTGCGGTTCTTCCGTGCGCCGCCACTTTTCCTCGTGCTCTGCACGGCTTGAGGAAGGAAGTGAAATTAGTTGGGTCCCTTTAAGCAATCACACCCCCAATTACGCCTCCCACGCTGATACACTATATGTAACGCATGTCCCATGTGACTTCCTTCCATATATATATATATATATATATATATATATATATATATATATATATATATATATATATATATATATATATATATATATATAGTAACTGTCATAATCGCGAACACAGATAACTCGTTCCTCAGCGTTATCATCATTGCGTACGTACATGGTATTTTGGATCTGTGAGAATGGCCCTGCGACTGTCAGCTTCAAGAATAGCGTAGTGTCGTTATACTGCAGAAACCCCTATCTATAGACGCACAGTGACGGGAGCCATTGCTGTAACGAACGACGCATGCACCGATTAGGCGATCACGATCACGTTGCAGCACGCGTTGCGCGTGCGCCTCTCAACTCTTCGCAATTACGGTGCCGACCTCTGACCTCTCGTAGTCTCGAACTCGACGCCATCTTGACAGCGCCGACCTTTCGGAAGAAGGCAGCAGGTGGGGGGTCACTATTTCGAAGGGCGTGAACGTTTGCTCCGAGAGTTCAACCAGTTGCCATACACTGCAGGGTCGTCTACCCGACAACGGCACCGGAAAGTGCACCGGCATTTTCCTTCTCAGTCGTTACTTACTGTGTGACTATATGCGTGCAGGTTGAATTCCTCGCACGCGTTTGCACCCGGAGATGTATTCGGCCATTCTCCTTCCGTACAATCATTGTGACTCTTCCCAGGCAGGGTCATGCGCCGAGTGTAGTCGAATATAGAAAGATAATAATCGGTATAAGGTGCCCGGTTATCAACGCGGAACATTGATGTATAGAGAATGCGAGAGATGCAGAGAATGAATAATACATAAGGAAGGAGAATGTTTAGAATTCGTGCGCGCAGTGCAAGCAACCGGTGCATACTACGACAATAGCATCAGCTCAAACAGATTCGCCTGAAGTGTGCTTAAAGTAAAGAAAAAAATTGTAGATGTCAATGCTTACCTATACATATACATTCAGGGGCGTATGCGGAGCGTTTACATGTATAAGTATTCAGAGAGCCGCGTTATGGAATGTGCAGAAGGCGACAGATGGTGTATGAGCGGAAATGGAATATCGGGAGGGTAGCTGGAGGAAAGAAGGATAATTAAGTTCGGTGGATTTACGTTGCTGAAAACAGGACGTGGTTGTGAGTCATGCCGTAGTGGGGGAGACTCCGAATTGATTCTGACGATCTAGGGTTCTTGCATTTCGCACATCCAGTTCACTGGTGGTTTTGCATTTTGCCTTGATCGTAATGCGACATCCGTGTCCTGGAGTCGAACCCGCGTCCTCGAGCTTAGCGGTGCCATAGAGACGTAGCCAGAATTTTTTTCAGTAGGGGGGGGGGGGGTTGAACCAAGAATTTACGCATGTTGGTGCGTTTGCGTTAGGCATTGTTGCGTGTGTTTGTATGTGAACGTTATATGAACACATGCAAAAGTGAAAAATTTTGGGGGGTGGGGGGAGTGTCTGAACCGAACCCTCCAACCCCATCCCCCTGGCTACACCAGTGCAGCGAAAGCTGCCACGTTATTTTGCACGGAAAATCGGTACTTTGCTTACTCGGCACAGTAGAGTTGCGATGAAAGTACGGAAACGTTGGATAAAGCGCGAATATTTTAACAAAATGAAGCCACTGTGAAATAATGAGCAGTTTCAGAGGCTCCTCCGTATCATCATGCCAAGAACGCGGAAACCTTGCGCTCAGAGCATCCGAATGCGGAGGTCGAGAATTCGCATCCCTCACCGTATACCATGGAAACTTTGCGGCCACAACTGGAATGCCGTGTGTACGACTCGCAAACACTACTACGGTCATGAACGCTTGTGTGGCCTGATGATTTTGTATTCTTCGTTTGTTTTCATTTCGTGAAGCGCTGCGAGCATACCGACGTCGCTTGGAGAAGACCCCCAGAACGTCAGGAACCTTGAGACAATGCGAAGGCCGTGGGTTCGATTCCCCACTTTGTTTGGCTTTAGCATTATGTCATAATTACTGCACTTCAGTTAGAAACTACAAATGAACACCTACCGTGCTTTCCTTCGCTTCGTTATCTGTTGACGTCATGTGGCTGTATCCAACCAAAAAACTGGGCCCTCAATCCATTCCCTCTCTTTGGTTCTATTTGAGGCAACCTCGTGGTTTAACTGTCATCAATTTACCTTTAACAAGCTCGGCGTTTTGTGAGCGAAACGTCAAACGCTGTTTCGCAGTGAATGAGCTATTTCGATTCACTTTTCTTGTCTCACTTATTTTACGTCATGACCTTCGTGGTAATACATTCCGCGACGATCGCCTACACTGCTAAGACTGTCATTCATTCACGTACGATACCGCCGTGCCTCATCGCGCATAAATCGGTGCAAGCGCTTGCTTTCTCATGCGCAATGTTTCGTGTATTGGTATTGAAATGCTATCCACAATCCGCTCAGCAAAAGAAAGAAAGAAAGAAAGAAAGAAAGAAAGAAAGAAAGAAAGAAAGAAAGAAAGAAAGAAAGAAAGAAAGAAAGAAAGAAAGAAAGAAAGAAAGAAAGAAAGAAAGAAAGAAAGAAAGAAAGAAAGAAAGAAAGAAAGAAAGAAAGAAAGAAAGAAAGAAAGAAAGAAAGAAAGAAAGAAAGAAAGAAAGAAAGAAAAGGGTTACTGGACGCCTAAACTGCTGGAGGTAGTTGGGGGAGGTTCCTCATTTAGCTTCATCTCCATATTCGTTTCTAATTATACATTAATTAGTGGCGCGTCGTTCATTTAATTGGTGGTCGTATACTGTTATAGCGAACAGGCCTTACAAATAGCTCGATGTATACTGTTAAGCAAACAAACGTTTTTTTTTTGTTTTTTTTTTCTTTTTTTTTTCCCTAGCGCTGCATTGCCAAAGTTCGATTCCGGCTACTCCGAGTTTTATATTTGTTTACACCCATCGCTATCGAAAGGCGAATCATATTATTTGTCATTTTCGTCCCGGAAAAGTGAGGGGAAAAGAGGGAGAGACAAAGAGAGGATCGAGAAAGAGTAAAGGGTGGCGTCTGCCCTGTGTTTCAGTAAGGGACGCCGTCAATGGATTTAGTTCGTGGCTCTTTGAGCCAAGCCACATGTGTTTTCCGTTAATGAAGGGCGATCAGCGACTGTTTTCTATTCTACAGCGTCTCTAAATGTCATCTATCAGACATGTGTTTGTTTACAATTTTCCAGTCAATAACAAACCTTGTGCCGCGCCCTTCATACAGATCTTGATAGCGTAATTGATGGTAGTGGAATATCTCGTTTTCTTTTTTTCTTTTATGACATTAATTTTCAGGTCACAAGCGTCTATTCCTCCTCCGAAATGTCTCGTGACTCTTCACATACCTTCTGTATTATACCTCTGTATGAATTATATGAATAACGCCGTCGAAATTTATATGATTTTGTTGCAGTTGTAGTTTAATGCTGCGAGTTGTCGCGGCTAAGTTTCATTACCCAGCATGATCTCTGCTTCCTTGACAATACGTCAAGTACCCGGGTGTTTGAAAGGCACTTGCTTTTGCGCAAATACGGACGTATCTGAAGTAACATTATCCGACCTCACACGTCCCGCATACATTCACTTTGGGATTCGTAATTAAACGTCGGCGTAGTGCTACTTTACGACGGCGGCTCTTTTCTGCCCAGTTTCTAGACGTTTCTCGTTGTATATGGAACCGATTTACTGCGACAGCCACCATCAATTATTTCAGTAACGAGTCACCTGGATTGCTCCGGCAAATTAGTATTGCTTCTCACGTAAAGGGAGCGGCTGGTTTCCATAGCGAGGGGCAAGAAATACGTCTAGTATTCAGCGTTAATGAAAAGCAGCAGATTATGAAACCGAGAAAGCTAGAGCGGACGTTAATTGTTTTGTTTTAAGTGTAGTGTAATAATTGTGGGATAGATGGGAAGAAAGTAAAGTGGACGGAAAGGCAATTTACCGCCGGCATGCAGGAACCGAACTTGCAACGTGCGGTTCGGTCCCTGCATGCAGGTTCGGTCCAGGTTACAGGTTCGGTCCCTACTGGTGGCGAGTTCTTTTTTCGTGTTTACTTTTCTTCACATCTACAATACAATTACAGCAATACACTTAAAACGTTGCAATTAACGTCCCCTCTACTCTCCTTGGCTTCTCTATCTGCTGGTTTTCATTAAGGTTGCGTCAAAACAAGCGAAACGAGCCCACAAAATTCCCGTCCGTCTCGTGTACAGGTGTGACTTATCTAAGCTGCTTATAGCACAATCACGTGCAAGCACCCTTCTCACCTCGTACCACATCTGAAAATGAGGAAGTCGGGGAAACAAACGTATTGTCTCACTGAAGTGGCGTCTTTTTTGTTCGAAGGCATTGTTCGCTGTGTCGATTGCCAGTTATCTCCCACATCTCCTGCGGCGACAGTTACACATCGTGCGCGCACGAGCGACATCCTTACTGTTTTCTTCCCTCGCCATTTCTACACTTTTGACCTGAAGGTCAAAATTGCAAAATTAACTTTTTGGTTTGTGACTCTAGCGAAAAAAATCTTGAATACAAAAGTTGTAGATCTTCTTCAAAAACGTTGGAATATTTCCTGTATGCTAAGATTAGTCCCAATTCACCAAGCTGGCTAATAAGCAAAGATGGCGTAATTAACCTTTAAAATAGTAGCTCTAGCTAAGAATCTTCAATAGAAAGGTAGGAAGACTCATTCAGCAATGTCGAATTATTTCATCTATGCTAAGATAACTGCCCTGTTTAATTTTTTTCCGGCTTTTCTTTAGAGTGCGCGAAATAAAATATACCTGGCGCAAATTGGCTAAAGCACCCTTGTATAGGTTACCCGCCATGGTGGTCTAGTGTTCAGGTAGACGCCACAGATGTGGCTGTTTCGCGCAAAGAATTAACGTGGGAAGGGGTCAAGGGGAGCGCAAACTTTCGATCGATAAGTGCCTTTCCTTCTGCGCATGTATGTACCTTTGTATTGCGCCGCACAGAGCGTTATGTGATCGATGTGTGACTTCATTTCCGCGCATGCCTATGCCTATATATTGCGATGCATTACGCTTGGAATAAACAGTCGAAAGTTTGCGCTCCCCTTGACCCATTCCCACGTTTATTCTTTGCGCGAAACAGCCACATCTGTGGCGTCTACCTGAACATGAACCGTCTAGCCCAGCAACGTGTACTTCTAGGTGGTCTAGTGGTTATGGTTGTCGACTCCTGACCCGAAGGTCACGGGTTCGAATCCCGGCCGTGGTAGCCGCATTTCGATGGAAGGCGAAATGCTGGAGAGCCATTCATTTGATTTAGGTGCGCGTTAAAGAACACCAGGTGGTGAAAATTCCCGGAGTCCATCCACTACGGTGTCTCTCATAATCACACCGCAGTTGTGGGACGTAAAAAGCCAACAATTATTATTGTTACCCAGGTGTACCTTTGTACGGAACAGAAAGGCACGGCCGCGGCTGTTTCATCGAAGGTTCGTGCTCTCTCGTGTCGTTTGTGCGTGCGCACTTCCCCTTCACGCGTCAACGGCCGTCTGAAAGCATCTGCATTGTCGGTAGTACCATGGTTCCAAACGAGTCGTTCCTCATTGTCTGTGCAGCGAAGACAAGACAGCAAGGTGAGGGGGCTCACGTCACTCGTCTCGCTCGCATCGACAGGTTGGTGTCGCGTCGGGATTCCCGTGCAACTTATCGGTCGTCTTGTTTGCGTGCAGAGTCCAACAGCTGGCGCGTATCTAATCGGAAGAAGAGCGCGTGCACCCTGTGCACGAGCGGTTAATAATAATGATTGTCGGGGTTTTGCGTCCCAAAGTTAACGCAGCTTACACGAAGTCGCGCAAGGCTGGCTCACAGAAGACCTGGTGGCAACCTAGATGGTCCTTCCTCTGCTAGGCTTTTACCCCCTCACATATCTCTTTCCTACCCTAACCCTTACTATACTATACTATACTATACTATACTATACTATACTATACTATAATATAATATAATATAATATAATATACTATATGTGGCTATGCTTGTTCTCTTTTTTATCTTTTTTTTTTAGCCTGTGTTTTTGCTATCTCTTTGCCTCTATGTCTATTTGTTTCTCTGTCTCTACGTCAGACAAGTGGGAGAGGTCCCTCAGAAGCTCTCTTCTCGCCGACCAGCAATGGGCTGTCCAGCAGGCCCGTGAAGCGGTCGCCAGGTATTCCCTGTCGGTCCCTACGCGGGAGACGCCCGCTACGCGCTAAGCGCGTCCTTCAGGACACGCTTAGCGACACGCTGAAGTTTTTCCAATCCAATCTTTAAGGCAGTTAAAGCACTTTTAGCGTTTATTGAGGACTACAGGCCAATGTGAACGCCTTTCTCTGTTGTATAGTGCCACCACCGCATACGCGTTAGCGCAATTACTGATCATTTACTGATCATTCGATTACATTCGCATAACCATTACTTAGCATTCTTCCTGTGGGAAACACTGCATTGATTACCACGTTCTCTTTTTGCGGTATAAAATCATGCACAAAATCATACTGTGCCCCTCAGTAAAAATTGCTTACCAGAATACACCATACCCGATGCGATTTGTGACCTCCAATAGTTGAACCATTCCACAATCTGACACTAATTATGAATCTTTTGCATTCAGGCATACCACATCACATCTTTGGAACCAGCTACCCATAGACCTAAGGGAACCTCAGTCATTTACCTGCTACAAAAATAACCAACGTTCTTTTATACTCGCGTCACTTCTCTGATGAGAATGTCCCATATTCCTGTCGTCATGCTCTTTTTCACACGCGCTTTAGTGTTTTTGTATAACAGAATATGACATAAGGGCTCCCTTCACTACAGTAAAGCCACGATATGATTACGAGAGACGCTGTAGGGGAGAGCTCCGGAAATTTCGACCACGTGGGGTTCTTAAACGTGCACCTCAATCTAAAGCACACGGGCCTCGAGCATTTCGCCTCCATTGAAATGGGACCGCCGCGGCCGGGAGTCGTTTCCGGCGACCTTCGGGTCAGCAGTAAAGCAGCATTAGTCCACCGAGACGGGTATACACAAGTCTACGATGCATTTTTACATAAACAATGTTTTGATGATATTTTAACTTTACCGACGGTATCGCATATCGACGTGTGAACCGCATACAATGAAAAGTTTTTTTCCTTCAATGCATATACTAGCACGTTTCATTCGTCAATACAGCTGTCTGCGAATGCGCTTACGGAATCATACAGCCGTTACGAAGCAACTGAATATCTACCCTCGAACTCGCATGGAGGAAGGAAAAAAGCTAAGGGGAAGCGTCACGTGACAGTCTTGAAGCCCATTGATAAAAAAAAAAGAAAACTATGGGAACAAAGGTTTCAAAGAGGAAGCACAACGCAATGATAAAGAAAGGGTGTTTCAGGCTCCACTAACGTGAAACCTGGGGAGGGGCGAAGCATGCAGAGTGCGCCGGTGTTTCTCACAGCAAAATCTTTACTCCTTACTGCTTTACTCGCCACCGGTCCACTAACGCACCGTTCACTTAGCAGATATGTTTCAAGAAGTGGTCTTTCAAATAGATGACTTTACCGGTCGTAGAGACGTTTGTGTCTCTGGTTTTAGATAAGAAACATTGAGCGCCTTGGTAAGTTTTGTCGGGGATTCAGACACCGCTGCTAAGCCAAACATAATGTCTTAGGCAGTAACGACGAGCTTTTAACTCATAATATGCGTAGTATGGACCGGTGGCGAGTAGTGGGATTTACCCAATTTTTGTGGCGCATACCCGTTTATGATAGACCGTGACGTTGACATGACACGCCGACAGGCCGAGACCATGACGACATGACACGCCGACAAGCCGAGATCCTAAGGTGCTTCGCCCCTGAAATAGGCCCTGATCACGTGATAGGCAAGCGCTACCATTGGTCGGTCGGCTCGCTGTGGTTGCGAGTGCTGCGCGAGCCCAATCCTACCCAAGAGGCACCGCGCATTGGTCGGGAGGGGTCGGCGTCAGAGGAGGTTCGCCTTTCCGAGGCTAGTGGAATCACATGATGCTTCCTTCTAGTTATTTGCTTCCTCCATTGCACGCTCGAGAACTATTGGTCGTCAATATCACGACGACGAGAGATGTGCCTGTTCGTTTCGTGACACCTGACACTGTGTACATCTTGCTTTGCAAATCAACGACACTATCAAAGCTACTCTACACCTGAGAGCGATATGCGGATAAGGTGGGCAACTCTATGCGGTCATGGGTAGAGCAACGGGCGTTGTCGACGGCGCTCGATAAAAATGAAGGCGTCGGCGCAATCACAACGGCAGGCAGGGCTGAGTCATCCTGCAGCTGCAATCGTGGACTGCACAAGGGGAATATACGAAGCGGCCACAAATGAAAGAAAAGAAAGCTTGAGGGTGGAAAGGCTAAAAGTCTGAGGCCGGCGCCGCGGCTGTCATTACTGTACGTGGCCGCATATCGCAGAGGAGGAGGAACACAATCCTTATTAGCTTTTGTTCGCAGCTGCTCTGCTGAGGCTACGTGTTCCTTTTCCTCTTCTTTCCTTTTTTTTTTTTTTTTTCACTTGGAAGCTCCATCGTCGGCTGCAGCTGCGCAACCTTTGTCATCAATAGCCGGTTTCCTTGACTGCAATAGTTCATATTTGGAAAGCAGATACGGCTTAAGCGAGAACAAAATCACCCTTTTTTTATCTCTTCGTCTCTTCTAAGTGCATTGTTCAATCGCCGATAGCAGAGTTTCATTCCAGGCAATACACTCGCGTAGCATTCACTCGCTCCAGTGTTCAGACCGAAAGTACCTGATCTCTTGAAATATTAGCTGACGTGTTGGATGTCACGTTGTAGCCCGCAACACCGTCGCGCACAACCACACGCAACTGGCTCGCTCGCTCGCTCGCTCGCTCACTCACTCACTCACTCACTCACTCACTCACTCACTCACTCACTCACTCACTCACTCACTCACTCACTCACTCACTCACTCACTCACTCACTCACTCACTCACTCACTCACTCACTCACTCACTCACTCACTCACTCACTCACTCACTCACTTCACTCAGACTACCTGTTTACTGGAAGTCAGACTTTTCGCAAACCTCGTGTTTCATAAGATATCAAAGCTACCATGAACGACTTTACGCCACTCACTCACTCAGATTACCTGTTCACCAGAAGTCAGCCTGCTGGCACACTTCGTGTCCCATGAGATATCAAGCTATCACGAACGACTTTACGTCACTCATGAAGGGAAAATTCGTAAACAGGAAGTGTGCTGGAGCCAATGTTCGACAAGCGGATGGGCATTCAGCTTTTTCGTCACTCACTCACGCACGCGCTCACGCTCTCAAAAACTGTTCACTTGAAGTCAACCTATACGCAAAGCTTTCATGGCCGTGCATACGTCAGCAACAACACGTGCGAGAAATACCAAAACTCTTTATCATGGCCGAGTGTACGTCAGCTGCATCACAGTGAGAGAGACCTGAACTCTCTACAACAGGGGTCTCAAACACGCGGCGCATGCGGCCCGCGGCCCGCACATGGCTACGTTCATCCCACATTTCTTTTTTATTTTCATAATACGTGCATTCGTGAGCTAGACAGGCATGACTGGTCTAAAGCATTGTTTTGGTGAGGCACCCCATTGGTCAGCATGTGTTGAAGCGTAACCATGAAACAAAAACGGTATTTCAGGATCGGCGTCCAGATTTTGCTAATATTGGAGATCGGTATTGACATGTTGTTCGATGGAATCCTGGCCCCAAATCTTCTTTAGAAATGACCCGTATATGATATATGGGAAAGATTTTTTTTTAATATTAGTGTTTGCTGACAATGTGTACGAGCAAATCCCCTCTTCCCTCCCCCCCCCCCTCACGCGGTTTTACATTGTCCCCTGATACGGCCCTTGCAGGACTAAATTGTGCGACTGCGGCCCGCTGCCTGAGATGAGTTTGAGACCCCTGCTCTACCACAATTCATTTAAGTGGCAATTTAATGCAAATCGTCCTTTATTTTTCGTTTAGCGCGACAGTTCGCACAGCCCTCGCAGTAGCTCACTCGGGCACCCATGCGTGCCGTGAACTTTCACGCTCGACGAGTAAGAACGCATCCGGTGCGTGTCAGGGCATTTTTCAAAAACACGGTACTATCCGCGCATGTTGAACTGAACCGCAGCTGTTTCCTCGGTGTCCTTAGTCGACGGCATTGTAACTTTCCTGTTCGTGTACACGGCACTAACCGAGGTCGCAATGCCGTGAGCTCTTCGAAACGGCGGCGATGGCAACAACACAGTCAGCTGTAGGGGAAAACGTTTGTATCTGTGACTGCGATCGTGAGTACAGAGGCCCGCAAAAGACGATACCTGTCCTTGTAGCTTTTACTTTGTATCGGCGTTTTAATTGGTGTGTGTACTGTTGAGTGTTCTAGAGTAAAGGAAACGCCTAATCATGTAAGATTGTTGACAAAGGTTTTAGCGTACCGAACATTGGCATCAATTAGAATTGAAAGCAGCCTCGTCTTCGGCCGAGAAAGCTCTGCTCAAAAGCAACGAGGTTAACAAATTCACGATATGAACGAAACACCGGGTGTGGGTAGAAAGAGGAAATGAATTGTCAAGTTGCATGGTCGCCCGGCCTAAGATCAATGTGCTCATAAATTGCATAATAATTAAACTTGCCAAGACATGTGCGTAGGTGTTGCGGTATAATGCGGATGATGGGACAGTGAAATCACGGCGAAGTTCGTCGTTACAGGAAACGTTGGTTGCATGATAAAGGTGGTTGCGCTGTCGTATCACTTAGAATATAGCAAGCAAGGAGGTTAGCTGGCGTTACATCGGGGAACGGATGCATTCATTCAAACGTGCGCATGTGTGTTGCTTCGTGTCGCACTTGTTTCGTGTCGTATATTAAACTTCAAACTGTAGGGGCGCATACCGGTACGTTTCTCTCGCATTGCCCTCACATATAAGAGAGAGTGTGTGTGTGTGTGTGTGTGTGTGTGTGTGTGTGTGTGTGTGTGTGTGTGTGTGTGTGTGTGTGTGTGTGTGTGTGTGTGTGTGTGTGTGTGTGTGTGTGTGTGTGTTTGTGTGTGTGTGTGTGTGTGTGTGTGTGTGTGTGTGTGTGTGTGTGTGTGTGTGTGTGTGTGTGTGTGTGTGTGTGTGTGTGTGTGTGTGTGTGTTTGTGCGTGCGTGTGCGTGTGCGTGCGTGCGTGCGTGCGCGCTCAGCGAGAAGGAGTAGCCGGTGCCGTCATAGAGTCACCAACCTCTCCTGTTCGTCATTTCAATGACACTTTATACTTGTTGGCAAATCCATTACGTTTTCGGTGCGTAGCTTCCCCGCTGCCTGGACTGTATCGCGTAGCAGCTGTCATCGTCGACGGAAATCGAGGGGCGTAAGCAGGTGCGCACAGCCTTAAAGTTCATGCCCCGTCGAACGGTCTGTATATAGGAGCTAATCAGGTCACGCGAAATGGTTATTGGAGGTATAAGGTGGCTCAGAACATACGACATCTCTTAAGGGGCCCCCCGGTAAAATTTAAGTGCGCTTCGCGGACTCACGACTTCATTTACATCTCGCCGGCACTTTCACCGTGAAGTCGGCTGCCGTTGAAGAAGGTGATGATGATGTGTATTTTTTTAGCTGACTTGTACAATATTCCTATAGTTTCACACCGTGGTCTTTGTAGGCGCGTAACGCTAGCTTATATGAAGAAAAAAGGAGAACTGTCATTGTTGAATAATAGTTCAGTAGGTGACAACCACGGTCTTCAATCCGAAAGCTGGACCGGTTGAACATCGTCGGTGCCTATTCAATGTAATGGGCCATGTACTGTGAATACTCGATGTCTCACAGCGTGCGTTTTCCTAATATGGTCCCCGGGTCGCGAGGAGACTCCCTTCCTGTGTGACTGTCCTCGGTATAACGTACTGAGACGATTGCTCTTAAACCAAAGACATTTGCCAGAGGGAAACCATTTTGTAATGATATATGTCGTCGCAGCCGAAGACACTCTGGTGTTTCTCAAGAACGACGTACCCGTAAAAAGGAAAAGAAGTGTAAACTTAAGGGCTCGTTTTCTTTGTTAGACATAATATTAATGAGAACTAACAGACAGTGATGCCAAGGAAAGTATAGGGGATGTTATTAGTAGTAATTGTACTATAAATGTGAAGAAGGAGAAGTGGACGAAAAGATAACACTCCCATGTTTAAATGCGCATATATACCCTCTAAAGTGAACGGAGGTGTGACCGCCGCCGTAGCTCAGTTGGTAGAGCATCGGACGCGTTATTCTAAGGTCACAGGTTCGGTCCCTGTCGGCGGCAAGTTATCTTTTCGTCCACTTTTCTTTCTTCAAGTTTACATTAAAATTGCTACTAATAACATCCCCTTTACTTTCCTTATAATCACTGTCTGTTAGTTGTCATTAATATTAGACCTGTTACAAGCGTCATAACGTGTATTGTGTCGTTTCTTTCGTTTGTGACAGAACTGTTCCCCAGTGTAGGGTAGAATACCGTATCTTTTAGTCTGGTTAACCTCCCTGCCTTTCCGCTCTGCTCCGTTTCTCTCCTAGCTTGCCTAATGCAACTTTCTGTTTCGCTTTCGCAGTCACTGCGGAGGTGCACGACACCAACTCCGGCAGCCCTGACAGCTTCGGCAGCAGCGCCAAGACCGAGGAAGCCAAGGGTGCCGGGGGCGGGAGCTCGTCCGACTCGAGCGCCAGCACAGACGAAGGCATCTGCCAGGACGACGCGACGCTCCTCGAAGAGGACTGCAGCGAGAAGCGCGACTCGGACGCCGCGTCGCTGACGCCTCAGAGCTCGAGGCGCAAGGCGCCCTCCCCGGACGCCGCCTCGTGCGCCTCGTCGGTCGCCGGGGGTCCCGACGACCCCGAAGAGGACGACGACATGGCCGGCCGCACGACGATCTTCCACAGCTCGCAGATGAAATGCAAGTCGCCGCCACCGCTGCAGCCGCAGCAGCACTCACCGGCGTCTCAACAACCGGCGCATCAGCCGGTGGCCGCGAACCAGCAGCCTGTACAGCAAAAACAGCAACAGCAACAGCAGCAGCAGCAACAACAACAACAACAACAGCAGCAGCAGCAGAAGGAACAACAGCAGCAGCAGCAGCAGCAGCAGCAGCAGCAGCAGCAGCAGCAGCAGCAGAAGGAACAGCAACAGCAGCAGCAGCAACAACAACAACAACAGCAAGCGCCCAACAACAGGGCCATTCTCTCCCCTGTAGTGTTGAAGCCCGTCTCCAAGACATCATCTCCTCGGTCACCGCTCTCTTCCAATGCCAATGGTATCAGCGACTCGCCGAAGGTAAGATACTAAGGCGAAAGCCTCTAACGTCTCATACTCGCGGTGTTCGTCCGTCCGTCCGTGCCCTGGAACGGTGCCAGCTGTGGCCTCTCCCCCTCGCGCTCTCTCAGCAATCACGTGATGGCACAGCGCAGTCACAAACGCAGAAAATGAAGTAAAATAACTTTATCGCGCACGATAGTCATGCGAGACAAGGCGGAACGGGCATGCGACTGCATGGCAAAGCAAGGTACATGACAATTCACAACAGCTATCTCTTGTATATCGACCAATCGAGAGCTTATTTCGTCCTGACGTCACGTGAACAAACAGCTGGCGTCACGAATTCTACCGCAAAGAGGGGAGACGCCGGAAGAGAATAACGCGCTCCGTTCTTGGTATTTTTAGATGTTGTTTAGGGCAACGCTTTTAGAACCAATTCGAATTGTTTAGGGGCTCTTTAATAAAGCAAAGGCAGTGCTTGTCGCCTTTTTTTTTTTTTTTTGCTAGCGAGATGAAAACTTCCTAAGCACGGCTTGTCGCGAACAAGACAAGACCGCTTGTCAAAATGGTTGGCTCCAGCGACAACCAGTGTTCGCCATTTTTTCGTCTCTTCAAGCTTCCATCTTCCCCTCAACTTCTGTCTTTTTTATAGCGTAATTATTCATCCCAGATATTGTCGATATTTTTTATGCGCAATTGTTCGTTCCAGATATTGTCGATATTTAATGCTTCTTAAGGGTTCTAACAAGAACTCGGATGTGCAGTCGGCGTCAAATGAAACGCGAATAGCGGCAAGCATTCGCACCGTCCACTTATCACCATGGACAGGCGCACATATGTGCGCAGTGCTGCCGAACCGGATGCGCACGCCTTTACATGGTGATGACTAAATGGCGCGCACTATACCACTGCCAATGCTTGCCGCTTTTCGGGTTTCATTTGACGCCGATAGTACCTATGTAGAATTTCCCATTCCGTCAATAAACTGAAACGATTTTTTTTCCCACGCAGTTTCCGTCGCAGGCGCTTCTTCGGCCCACTCCCGGATCCGCGCTGCTGCGAGAGCTGCCGCACGCGTCTCCCCCTCTGCGCAACAAGTGCTCCTCGCTGGCCGACCTTCTGGACGCCGACCAGCAGCACCTCCAGCAGCAGCAGTCGTCTTCGCAGTCCCAGATGTCGCCGGGCCACACTTCGTCGTCTTCGCCCGGCCAGCCGCGCGGCCAAGTCAAGAAGCCCTTCGAGAACGGCATGAAGAAGGCTTCGTCCACGATGTCGCTGATCACTCCACCGCTTCAACTCCCTCCCGCACCGACGCCGTCAGTGGCCTCCGTCGGCGACGCATCCGTAGCCGAACTCAGCAGCAGTGATTCGGACTACGAGACCATCTGCACGGTGTCCACCTACAACGAGGACAAGCTGGTCAAGTCAATGAGGCCGGTGAATCAGGCCGCCGACACGTCTACCTCTTCCTCCTCGACGTCACCCGCGACGCCTTCACCGCCTCCGCCTCCACCACCCATGGGTACAGTCTCGTCGCCGCCCCCCGCCTCCTCCACCGCTTCCAAAGGGTTTCGACATCCGCTCCACGGAGAGCACGCTAAGGAGACCCGGGTCGCTGGGCACCAGCAACGGCGGAGACCGCTCGGAGACGTCGTCTAACGCGGACACGGACGAGACGGCGTCCTCCGCGAGCACGACGCACAGCGAAGAGAGGACACTGCCGAGGTTGTTCGAGAGGCCCATGTCCTTCATCCCGCCCCAGTTCATGCAGCCGCCGGACTCGGACACGAACCTCAAGCCCTCCGAGTACCTCAAGACGGTCTCCAAAAAGCCCAAGTCGCACCTGGCGAACAAGGACATCAAGGTCGAAAACGGCGTCGCGGCCAAGAGGCCTCTGGGAAGGGTCCTCGATACCCCTCCGGCGGCTTCCGCGGCTCAGAACGCGGACCAACGCGGCGCATTCCATGACGCTGCCCTTGACTAATAGCATCGCCAACGTCGCCAAGGCCCTGAACGGACTCAACGGTCTTGGCAGTCCGCACAATGGTACTAACGGTCACGGCGTGGTGTACAATGGGCTCAATGGTCTCAACGGTTCGAAATTGGGCAATGGAAGCCTATGCGGCGGCAGCGTTAGCAGCGGCAGCGTAAACGGGGACGACTCGCCCACCCCTTCGCTTTGCGAAGAGAAGATTCACGGCAGCGGTACGGCCACGAACGGCGACATCAGCAGCTGTTGCAGCACCAACAGCCTACCGCGATCCATTCCGTCGACACCGTGTTCCCCTCAGCCGAACGGCGGTGCTTTCTCCATCACCAAGGAGCAGCTACAAAATGTTCAACTCAAGAGGACTGACAAGCCGAGCACGTTGGGTGAGTCGGAAAGAGCGTCGATTATGCGCATGCGCAGTGTGGTGCTGGGTACAGTGTCGTGACAGTTGCAGGTCCACCTGTCAGCGAAGGCATGAAGTTAGCAACACCATCTGATGCTTTAAAATGTCTCCTCATATCTCATCTCATACTTGCAGATCTCCCTGTTTCTAAATGAGAAACACCAGAAACTGAGACTTCGCAGTGATATTGAATGCTTTTTTACACTATCCTTACTTGAGGTGAGAATCTAGCGTCCATGAGAACGCAGACCAAAAAACAAACTGCATGGAAATCCGCAGTGGTGTTCGTCATAAAAAAACATTCGTGGTCAAAAGACCTCCATAGATAACCATCATGCCAGCACATGCTACAGCAGCTGCAACGAACAAAGTCGTGGTATTCTGCTACGTAGCCTCTGAACAAACACACACACATTTCTTTTCACTCACAGCGATCTCTTGGTTCGCGCACTTTTATTTCTTTCGTACTGCGTTGAAATTCCAACTGTCTTTCTTTTTTTCTTTTCGTGGTGTTATCTCCACATCTTTGCTATCTGTGCAACGTAGTTTCCTTGAACATTGCACGGTTGCGGGTTGCTTTGAAGTTGTGGCGTGACCTGACCGCTATTGACATTGAGAAAGAAAGATGGAGAAAGAAAGGAAGAGGTATGTAGAGGCACATTATCGTGGCAATAATTCTTATCTCGAGTCGTCGCTGTCACAGAGAGAGTCCTGATGAAATATAGGATGGCTGTCGATGCACGACTGGAGGCATGATTGTCAAGCAAGTTGGCTTATTCCGCCGCTCACCGTCTTCCTTGTACCACAGAAATGCTTGGTTGTACTTTACGTTCACGTGACACCCTCTTTTTTTATGCCATATTTTCCTTATTTCAGATAATTTACGTCCGGCGCTCATGCTCTACCCACTGCACATCGTACTTCTACAGAAAATGCATATAATTGTTTAGTCAAAGTACAGTCAAACGAGCACCGCGTCGGTTAAAAGCTGGCCGAAATGCGGTAATCGCCTCGCGTTCTGGTCTCCTGCCTGGAACGCATCAAGCCTTGCCTTTTGAGCGAGAAGGCGAAATCACGGGACGTGCTGTCGGTATCGCGACCGGTCTGTTACTGACATAGAGTGCCCGTATAGGCTGTTTACCTTTCAAATCATTGCCCCGTGGTGACGCCGTTCAGTCTAAAAGCCTATAACCAACGCGCCTTAGAAAACGTTAACTCTCGTGCAACGAGATTAAACGCGACAGTGCTCTTGAAAGGGAGGCCACCGCGTGATCGTGAGTGAGTAAGCGAGCGAGTGAGCGAATAAACTTTTATTCGTCCTCAGCGCTATCCCTGGTCAACAATTAGTTTTCCTCGCACTCAGGATAAAGCATCGAAGGGCTTCAATTTACTGCCAACTCCTACCCTCTCTCCTGTTCACGCTTGCCACGCTACACACTTGCGCAGCCATCGTCTCCCAGAGTGCCATCTTCTTTCCTTCACGCTGCGTGGCCTCTTCAGTTATGTGGCGAGAAGAAATCGCTCACGCGAGACACCGCTGATTGATAGCGGAACACTGCATGCGTAAAGGGCCCCAAAACAACCTCTCAAAATACAGAGAAGGAACGCGTTATTCCCTCTTGGCGCTTCCCGTATTTTCGCCAGCAGTCTGATCATGCGACGTCGTGAGGAAATAAGTTCTCGATTGGTTCTCAGTTGCGAATTGTCTCACATACCATGCTTTGCAATGCAGTCGCACGCCCGTTCTGTCTTAAGCATGACTATCTTGCGCAATCAATTGATTTCACTACGTTTTGTTCGTTTGTTTCTGAACGCGCAAGCGGAGGTAACGGCGTGTCGCCGAAAAGTGCGAAATCATGATGGGCTCAACGCCTAGCGCTGGCATTATCCACGTGTTTCATGAAGAAATCAGCGGAAAGGAGCAGACAGCGCGTGTAGGAAGGGTAGTAAAGGCGATAAAGAAATTACTCTCTCGTCTTTGAACTCGGAGATGTTTAGTTACACTTTAACTATCGATCCAGAGTAGCAGCACACGTGCCCGGCATATACACGCGCGATCTTCACCATTCGCTGCGTACTACAGACGTTCCCCAAGCACAGAACTCGGCCTATTTGCGTTACTGAGCGCATCGTGTGTTCGAAAACAACATGGACCACGTTGAACCCTCGTTTCTCGCAGAGCGGTGCGTCCTGCTCCAGAAGAGCCCGTGCAGCACGCTGGCCGAGCAGAAGAGCACCATCATCGAGGAGCTGAAGCAGTCCATCGGCACCCAGGGTGTCCACGGCGTGCGGAAGCTCAAGGAAGAGCGACAGAGGCTCGAGGAGGAAAAGGTACGTGGGAAGGAATAGCAGCTACGATGGCTAGACGACCTCGGCTTGCTGACTCGAAGGTCGAGGGTTCGATTCCAGCCGTGGCAGTCGCATTTCGGTGGCGGCGGAGAGGTAGAGGCCCCCGTGTACTGTGCGATGTCAGTGCACGTTGAAAAACACCAGATGGTCGAAATTTCCGGAACCCTCCACTACGGCGTGCCTCATAATCATATCGTGGCTTTGGCACGTAAAACTCCTGATATTATATTATGGCTAGACCACCGGAAAGTAAGTGGTTTGTGTACGTATTACATTGAGCGTGTTGTGACGCTTAGCGGACTGCTTGAGCGAAACGCAGCGGTGGTCTTGTGGCACACACTCGTCATCGGGGATAGCCGTTACGATGGCTAGACCACCGGCCCTCAGTGGTATACATTGGGCGTGCTCTGGCGCATAAACCAAACTGTTTAAACGAATCACAGTGACAGTTTTGTAACACACACTCGACCTCGGCGCACAACCAGGCTCCATTAGAGCGCCGGCACCATTAGAGCGTTTAAGCATATACGGCGACGGAGCAGTCCGCTGTCGCGATCCACGCTGACAAGATTACGTGGAACAGCAGATCGGATCGCGGCTTGTGAAGGTTTTCTGCTGTCAAGTGCTAAGCATTGCGCCAACACAAAAGGCAGGAAAATACCACTACGCAATCCCTAGCTGGCTGTCGACTGAGAATACATTGGCAGTCCCTTAAACTAAGGAGAGCGTAAAGACTACGCTCTTGCGAGAAACTCATTACAATTGCTCTTTCGGTACCCTTCGTGTTCGCGCCGCTAACGCTGAACGCCGCGTTTCTTAACTTGTCAGCCATATAAAGCTTTCGCCTTCTTATACCGGTAGTCTTATATCTCGCCTCCTCCGTATGTGCAATTTTAAAGCACATTTGAAAACTATGCATAAAATCACTCAACATATAATATTTACATCAGAAGAAAATTCAAAGACACCGTATTTAAAATAGAATTTTTAGGCATTAAATATAACCTCTCGTGCGTGTGCTTTAATTTGATACATTGGGCAGGCAATACTGTGGAAGTTGTGATCCATATTATGTACTACGTGACCGAGGAATGTGTCAGTGAAGAGTGTGCCTTGTACAACGTGCATATGGATGTAGATAAGTGTTATATAGCAGACAGAAGTCGCAAGTGCACATTTCACATGCACATTTCAAGAAGCGCCTGTCATAGGGAATTGAGGGCAGCATCTTCTTGTTCCTTATTGCACCACATCTTCATGTTCCTTATTGTTCCATACGCAGTAAAAATTCTTCTGCACGCCTTAGAGCTATGCTTTTATTCTCCCTGGCATCCTGTTTACAGCGATATGGGCGCACGTGGTTCGTTTATGGCGACGAGATACTTGCTTTTCGCGTGCATCTCGACCATATTGAGCAGCATTGACACGCATCCCGCAAGCGCAGGGGATGTCGCATCTGTTTTTCGGTTTCCTGTACGCGTTTTCTGGCAGTAAAATGGAACGAATAGCGTCGGCCTATTTCCTTATCTTGGATGCAGAATAGATTATGGGCTGCTCGGTTTTCTTCCTTTGCGTGAAATGCGCCCTTTGTAAAATGTCTTTGCAACGCCGCAAGTACCGCAAAAAGCCCTGACAGTCGCCAAGAGATAAACGACACAAGAAGCAATGTTTGAATCGAAGAAAGAAGGCACGCCAAAGGAAAAAAGCAAGAGACAAGGCAGCAAGGATAAGCGGCCTTGTCCTTGTTGCCTTGTCTCTTGCCCTTGTCTTTTGTTGCGCCGCCTTCCTGGGATTCATCCGGGCACCAAGTAGCTCAGCAACGCATTTTAATGAAGATATGTGTTCTTTTCTGCCGTATGCCGCCATCACTTAAAGGGGCCCTGCGACGCTTTTTTGTCTGCATTCTGCAGCGCTGGATTGCGTGTATACATAGTGCTGAATACTTAGATGAACGCAAAAAAAAAAAAAAAGAAACATCGAAATCGGTGCACAGTAACAGAAGGTATTATCCTTCAAACTTCAAAACCACAGCATACGACGAGAAAAAAACGTTCCCTTTCGCATTTCACTCTCCCACTGACGTCAAAGGCCGGTTCCATACACCGCGCGTCTCTTACAGAGACATACCGGACGGCTCGCCTCGTGGTGGCCGTTGTGCAGTGCTCCTAGCATCGTTTTGCCATTGTTTTCACATTTTCATATTTACTAAGAGAAATTATTTTGTATCTGAGGAAGTATAAGGAGTGTTTTTGTATCATTTGTAGCGCGCAATAGTGCGGCCTATCTGGGACCATATGAATATTACGGGCGACTTGTCGCGTCAAACCAATCAAAACGAACGGCCAAGGCCGTCACTCCCACGTGATGAAGCGGCACTTCCGATCACAAGAAAACGCCGTTGTGTGTCGCTCTAGTCCGAAAACAATGTGGTTTCTCCGTTGAAATAAGATTATAACAGCTTTGTTTTTGGCGTTGCCACTCGCGCCACAATATCGGTGCATTCCACAGTTCGAGAAGTGGCGATGAAAACTACGCGCTTAATTTGTGTCGCAGGGCCCCTTTTAAACAGGGCGGTGAAGGGGAATATGTATTCTTATGTCGGTGGATGGCGTTCGTAGGAATAATTTATTGGCTTTTTACGTGCCATAAACACGATATGATTGTGGGCCACGCCGTTGTGGAAGGTTGGGAGGGGGGAGGGGGGCGGTGTGCTTCAGATTAATCCTAAACACCTGGGGTTCTTATAGACCTATTCCATTCATATACTGAAGTCATTCATATACTGAAGCGCTTGTAGCGACGTCGCGGCGCGTAGGCACCGCCCAGCCCAGAGCTCGCCACCGCCCTCTATGATCACGTGACAACTGGCACAGCAGCTTTGCAGCTGCTGTGCCAGTTGTCACGCGATCATAGAAGGCGAGGCTCCCCCGACACGCTGTGCTCGGAGGCAGCTTTGCAGCTGGTTTCTCAGCGAGCGTGGGTGCACTCTCGCTAAACAACTATAAAGCTATGCCTCGTCTCTGTTCGCGCAGGAGAAGAAGAAAGCCGAGGAGCTGCTGCAGCAGATCAAGGCGACCAACTTCGTGGACGCGATACCCGAGAAGGACAGCAACGGCTGCGTCATTCCAGCGTGGAAGCGGCAGATGCTGGCCAAGAAGGCGGCCGACAAGGCGCGGAAGGAGGCCGAGGAAGCGCTACAGGTATATCGTGGCACCACATTGGTCGCGCGTACAGTAATCACGGATTGAAGCAGGGCAGTTTAGGCCTAAGTAACGCACATACTTTCGTTTCCACCGTCTTCAGTTCGGATCATATCGACGTAATTTCGACTCGAACTTGTAGATTGGAGCCATCATTATCTTCGGAGACCAGATTCGTCGCGACATGACGCTGTTATCTCGAGCAATTGCGCATTACAGTCGTTATACTAAAATATATATATATATATATATATATATATATATATATATATATATATATATATATATTTTTTTTTTTTTTGGAGTCTTGTTTGAATCCGTGAGCACTGTACGCTGAATTAGTGTCTGCAATGTTAAAGTAGATTGTAGATTGCTAATTAGTAGATTGCTCTTTCACAATACCGAAGTCGCCGCGCTTGCCGCTGGAAGAAGCGTGCATGGTAAGCGATAAAACGCTAAAAAAAAAAGGGGGGGGGGGGGGGTGGCGCCACCTGGAAGTTCCCGCACCAATCGCCGTGACGTCACGGATTTTGAGGGTGTCTACTAGGGGCTACGTCGTTCCTAATCGGTAAAAATGAAGTACGTTGTCCTCCGAAGGGGCCAGAGACTTAAACACACTAAAGTTTCAGGAAATTTCGTTGCGCCAATGTCGCCAAAATATAAAAAAATGCACTTTGCAATTCGTGACGTCACGCGCGGAGATTTCGGCGCGAAATTTAAAAATGAGACTTTACCTTGATTTTTTTCTCCATTATTAAAGCTATGATGGTGAGATTAACGACATAGTTATCAAAGTAAAATTTATCAATCTAAACCGATGTATTCTTTCAGTTTGTCTGTTTAATGTGTAGTGCCTGCACAGTTAATGTGGACACTCGTTGTTTACCCATACGCGAAGTAGGCATAATGTGTGGCGTCGTGGTCAGGTGTCTCGTATATTTCATTAAGTACTGATAAATGAAGGCCAAGCAACTGACTCAACAAAAGAGAGAAGAAGACTAAACTTTATTTTTGTCCATTGCTGGGGTCAATGGAAGTGAGCCGGGAGACTAGCCCTAGCAGAGCCCCCCCTTAAGAGGAGCGATAACCATTGCGCCACATTATAAGATGCCGCTGGTCTAATCCCCGCAGGTAACTCTTGCAGATGTATGTCCCACTGTGAACGCGTCACCACCCTATTAGCGTTTGTGGCTTTCTCCTATTCTTTTTTTTTTTCGAGCCATAGAGGTGTAGCTTCTTTTTGTGCTTACTCATCTATAGGCTCTACGACGTCACTCCTATCCATTTGATTTCAGCCTATAGCGGACGACTCCTACAGCCTTGCTATAGGGAATAAGGTTCGAATGTGCAGGGTAGCGACCCACATGCTCGATATTGTTGGCTTTTTTAGGTTCAAGCAAGATAGCATAGGCGAATTTATTTATGTGGCAAAGTTTCGATCAAGTAAGCTCTCTCTCACACAGCTTATAAGGCCTCGTCATGAACTCGGGAAAGCATGTAAGCTTGCACCTCTCTTTTGTTTTGAAATCAATGTTTTCAATCAATCAATCAATTCCCGAAATAAGTTCACTCGTTCGGAGAGTGAGCTTGCGCTGACATAACGTAATGTGCGCTAACCAGAGTTCATCAACGGAAGAGGAATAGCAGGTACCGTAAAATATTTTTTTTAAATTAAGGTGACGTATTTGCTGCATAAACTACAACGTGGGTGAAAAAGTAGTTCCTTCAATCATAGTCGGCGCTAAGAGCACGAACAAGAGGCCTGAGTTTGCGCGAGCTTGCACCAATGTTTGTGACATCGTGGTTCTTATGTCGTTTTTTGCTTTCTGCAACAGAGAGAGGCTGAAGCTAAGAAGTGGACATCAGTGCCTGCCTGGAAACGACAGCTTCTCATGAAGAATGGTGATGCCACATTACCGAGCAACAGGTGCGTGTTACTTGTGGCGCGATGTACCCACAAGAAGTTATTCTTAAGCACCTGATTTTTTCGCAGTATAGCTGACCTCACTTTTGAATAATACAGGAATCAACTATAGCCCAAACTTTGACGTGACTGATCCTTTAGCCTCCTGATATATGTGCTGACATTCCCAGGATTTGGGGACGTCTGTACGGGGCGTTTTCTCCCGGCGTTGGCAACGGCACCCTGCCGTAACTGAATGGGGAAATAGGAGAAAAAAATCATATCTGACGAAAAAACAATCTTGTTATAAAAAAGGACTCCCGGTTCTACACAGCATAGACCTACTGGAACGTTCTAATAATGTCGCAGTATTGCAATACAAAACGCATGGTTTTTCAGGACATTTAAACACCGCCCTATTAGAAACACATGGGGCCGCATTAAAATACCAGATATCTTTGAAAACCACGCATTTTGTAGTGCCATACGCAGTCTTACCAGAATGTTCAAATGGATATCTGCTATATAGAACTGGGAGTCCCTTTTGACAACTTGATTTTGTCGTCAGATACGATTTTTTTTCGCCTATTTCCCATTCAGTTACGGCAGGTCCCCACTGCCACCGACGAGAGATGGTGCTACGTGCACACGTCACCAAATCCTGGTCATATTATAGAAACTGCAACACGCGCCCCGGACACGTTTAGCTTAGGTTAGCCTTGCAACGTATCGCCAACTTGATAGTGAGTTTGCGTAATCGTTAACTTGCCGCGAACGGGAACGCGTGTATTCGGGGCCGATTTGAGGCGACATGGTTGCACCAGATTAGTTTTGCGAAGCATTTTAACGTTCCTGGTCTAACTGTGCGTCGGGATCGGCGTCAACGAGGTAACAGTTTCTGTCAGCTATAGCCAAGACCGGCGGATCTGAAGCTAGTCGACTAAACTACTGACACCGTGTCGCATTATTGCCAATGCGAAGTGTCCAAAACCTGTGCCAACGTGTTATGTCCGTGTCCATGCAGACAAGGCTGCCAATGGCAACGCTATGTTTCGTTTAGTACATTCAGTTTTACCGTAGATTCTTTGCTCGAGGTTTGCCGTGTGTCGTAGATAGAAAATTATCATCATCATGAACCGGCATGTACCCTCTTCATTCTCTTGATATTCGTCCTCTTCTGCTTCGCTCCCAGAAGACGTGCGCCAATCGCTCCAGCGTGGAATGCGATAAGTCTGATGGGCGAGAGATTGAGTACAGAGAAAGAGAGAGAAAGAAATAGAGACAAAAAAAAATGAAAACGAGAGCAAGCATAGCCATGTATAGTATAGTATAGCAATGTGTGGGAAAGAGGTGAGAAGGTAAAAGCCTAGCCAAGCCAAGACAAGCTAGGTGCTAACCAGCTCTGCTGTGACGCAGCCTTGCGCGACTAAGTGCAAGCTGCTCTTACTTTTCTTATTTTTTTAGGACGACAGAATGAAAGTCTACATTGACTCATTTATTCTCGCTGACAAACCACAGTTTAATGAACGCCTGGTTCATACTAACGCGAGCCATTTTATTAACGTAGAACATCAGGGAACGCCGTCGGCAAATGAGTCACGATGTGGCCTCATACAGGCACGACGATGATTTGTTATTTGCGATAGCAATTATATGGACACTCTGCGTTGTCGACACGTGCAGCGCGTTGCTCAAACACAAAGACGTAACAATTATGATAGTTGTTAGTTCACGCTTGTCCTGTGTATACATGCGCGTTCTTCTTTGTGCTTTAGCGGGAAGCTGCAAATATTGTGACATTCCAATTTCTTGCTATCGCATTCATTGCTTCGCCCTTGCGGCGAAACTGTGACTTTTATTTCGACATGAACTCATTAAGTCTGCGGCTCATTAATGTCATCCTGCCAAGATATGGCCATCGGAAAAGGAATTGTTGGTTTGATACATGGGGATTTAACGCGATTGCCACAAATGTCATCTGTTGTCGACTGTAATGGCTGGTTTGTGGTTTAACGTCCCAAAGCGACTCAGGTTGTGATGACGCCGTAGTGGAGGGCTTCGGATAATTTTCGACTCATTGGGGCTCTTCGACGTGCACTGGCATCGGCCATTACACGAGCCTCTAGCATTTCGCCTCCATCCAAATGCTACCACTGCGGCCGGGATTTGAAACCGCGTCTTTCGGGTCAGCAGCCGAGCACTGTGACGACTGTAACACCGCGGCGTATCTGCTCTGGTCTGATCGACTGTCCGTTCACTATCGGTCGCACATTCGTGCGAACGTAAACGGGTGGCACGCACGAGCTTAGGCAATAGATGGCGAAAGGTATCGCTGGGATTGGGCAGTTTTATAATAGAGCACGCAGAGATAGCGTTCGTTGGGTACGATAAGTCTATTTTGGTCACTTAACGTGGGCACCTAAGAGGATAGCGTATGACATACGCGCAGTGGCGACAAGCGCTAATGCAAAGCTTTGCATGCCCTCTTCTAAATCTGTTTAACGTGAGTACCCAAGAGGATAGCGTATGAAGCATGCACAGTGGCGACGAACGCTAACGCAAAGCTTTGAGTATACCCTATTCTAAAACCGCCTAGACGATGATCGCGTTGTGTAACGGTCGATGCGAAGTTCATCAAAGGGTGGCGAGTAATCCCTCTCATCTTGCAGGACCCTCGGGCCCAAGCCCTTGACGGGAACGCTGAGTTGTCCCGCGACGCCGGTGTCGAGCGCTCCTTCTTCGACAACGTCCACGCCGGCGTCGACGCCGTCCAAACCGGAGAATGGCACCGACGGCAGCGTCAACAGCAACAGCGAGCCGGCGTCTCCGGCGTCCAACGCCTCGTCGTCGTCCCTGGTCATCGCGGAAGAGGACAAGCCGCAGAATCCGTTCCTGCAGCACGGCCTGCGCAAGGTCAACGTGCGTCTCCACTGAGCTCTCGCAGGCCAGTCACGCGAAGGCTGCTAATAAGCTCGCAAGAAGTCTTCCCCCCCCAACTCTCCGGCGACGTACGAGAGTATATGCGTGTGTCAAAAATGGTGACGTCATCGCCGAAGACGATGACGTTGAAGAAGACGCGGTGCCTCGCGAGGAACGATGTGTGACCCTTCGTGGTGAAAAAGACTCTGCGAGTGTTGTGCCGGATCGTTTTTGTTACGTTGATTGTTGTTCGTTTCGTTTCCTCGGTGTCCTTCCATTTTTCTTCCTTCTTTCCTTCTTCGCTGTGTGTGTGAAGACTGGTTGCTCCCTCGCCGATTTTTTCCCCTTTTTTTTGGTGCACACACACACACGCACATGCGCATGCGCGGACACACGCTAACGTGTTAAGTCTTCTGCAGGGGCGCCGTCGAATGCTGCGGCGCCGGGGCCTGAGAGAACGACTTAACCGTGGTGCTGATGACGAGTTCTTTTACTCCTTTTTTTTTTTTTTAGAACTGTTCATCTGTACGCGATGTGAAGGTGGAAAGAGAAATGGAACATTTTAGGAGACGGATCATCGGCTGCGCAGATGTGTGCTTATTAAGCGTATAAGCGAGCAAACCTGCGCTGCCTCCTTCAACGAACAAATGAAAAATGTTACACGAGTCCGTAAGACTTTGAACAGAGGCTCAGTTACTGATGACGTCGACCACTAGCGACGCTCATTTTAGAGGAATCACGTTGCGTGAATATTTATATAATTGCAGTGCCGAAAGCTGCATACGTCGCAGTGTCCAGTTTTTAGAAAGATTGTTGGAAACTCGTGCTTTCATAGATACCTGCCTGTGAAGTCACGCGTTAGTCGGACCCCCCCACATGAGAGTGAGGAGCTGGCCTCACGGTTCTAGAAAGCGGTTACCTTATTTCTGCGGACGCCACCAGCTGATTACCGCATTCGAGGCCTTGGGCTTCCAATAAGCGTGCAAAAGGCGTCGAGAGGCATGATCTTTGTGGATTTGTCATTGAGAACGTTTCGTGATGCTTGCGACTACGGGGCCACAGTAGGGTTGTGCACGCACCCCTACCCGATGGTTAGTACCTACACAGTCGATGCGACGATGTCTTATGAGTCGCACAGGAAACTTGCATTTTTCATTAGGCGTCACCTCGAGGTATTTAACGGGCAAACGCGAGCGAAGTTCTTGTGGTCTTCCGCGATTCCGTTTAGATATCGTGCTGTTGCCCGCAAGCGAAGCCTACCTGTTCACTCGAGTGTCTTCCCCGAAAGTCGTTTTATCTCGAAGAGCCCCAACAGTTCTTTTTTTTTTTCGTTTGTTCGTTTCTTAAATGCGAAGCCGCTCGATTATCTCGTCGAGCTCACTGCCGACTTCGGCGAGCGCTTAGATTAAAAAAAAAAAAAAAAAAAAAAAGGTCACTACTTGACGAAGAGCTCTGCTGGAGTTTGGAGGTACTGTAGTATTTCGACAGCATCTGTCGGCCATGCATGCAATGCGTAAAAGCGCAGTAAAAAAGTGAAATTTTTGTCAGCCGCTTGCAGGGCTGACGCTTCGGCCGAAATTTTATTTTGCTTTTAATCCCAGAGTAGTCTTTTATCTTTAATATAACCTTTATTCTCTGAAGCCGAACTAACCTGCTTCTCTTATGATACGCTTTTTTTTTCCTTTTTATATACTTTTGTACATAGCGTCGAGTTCTCTACAGGCTCTGTCGGAGGTGCCTTTGAGATGCCTTTTACCTCAACTTTTGCATCTTACGTTTGCAAGTTAGTTTCTTGTAGGATGTAACGCTTGCTCTTGTTTTCTCGCCCCCCTTTACTCTTTTTTTTATTTCAGGAAATTTTAGCGCTGTTGATTTTATAAGAACCTCAGAACTTTACTTGACGTCAAAGGGCGCCGTCTACATCCTGTTATCGCTCTCTCGAGACACTCTTGTTATCGCTCTTTTAGACTACCGTCACAACGAGCGATAAGAAGGGGCAAGAGACGTAGTCTTTGTACTACGAGCGTAATCGAAAAGTCGTTTCTTCCACGCTGCAACTTGTCCTTACCTCTACGGCTATACGAAAGAGACTACGTTTTTCCTTTATGCAACTGTTATCACTTTCCCCTTTAAAAAATAAATGTTTGATGAGCAACGCAGGACCTAAACTGGCAGGACCTACGACACGAGCTTAGGACACAACGGGAGCTGTGCGGTACGCTCTCCTCGAAGCGCTAGTCTTCAGAAGCATCTATTTAGAGAGATTGTAACATTTTATTTTTCTGTGAATAAAAATCGAAAAGATCTTGCAAACTGCGTCACTCCGTAGATGACTTAAACATCCCGGGATACGTTTACGAAACGCCAATAGAAAGTCCAGCAGCTTCGGCTGGAAAAGATCTAAGGACGGGGCTTTTCAAAAAAAGTAATTTAGTTACAGGCCCATCATGTTTAGCGAGGAACAAAAGCTTCTTGAAATGCAATGTCCAGGGTGAAGCATACGTTTGCATCAGGGTATGTTAGCGCATCCAAACGTCAAATATCGCAAGGCAGGGTCAGGTGATAACGAACTCTTGGGACACGTGCTCTATGGAGAAATGTTTTACCAGCCGTATTAATTACGATGCAATCCCTGCCGGGGACAAGTATTACACGAGGGGGCGAAGCAAGCCCTCCACCAGACGACGGCGTGCCTTTGTAACGCAGCGCAGATGCGGCAAAGAAGGCGCTTTCTCTCTCTCTCTCCAGGTTGCTGACGTCATTACCCGCGGCGGTAATGTTTTGCCACACGTTCAGACCACTCTGCGACGCCGTCGCAGGAGACTTCTTTTTATTTTTATTTTTTTTCGGCGACGTACGTAAGTGGTGCACCGCGCGAGTTAGACTTCTTTTTCTCTACCCGCGCAAAACAGACCGGTTAAACCTCTATTCTTTTCAGAAAAAAATATATATATACATAGAGAGGAGAACCCAAGTCATGACGTCAACATGGAGGAGTGCGAACGCTTCTTTCTATCTCTATTCAGTCTGACCGGTTTTGTTTGAGAGAGCGCGTGTGAGCGAGTGAGTATGTATGAGTATGTAATTTTTTTTTATTTGCAGATGAAAAATAAATATCTTCAGAGAGAAATAGAGACTGCAGTGTTGTGTGAACTCCATCGCTCGCGCAGTGAGTCATGTTCTTGATGATGATGGTGATGATGATCTTTATTATCATTCAGCCTCTAAAACGGGGCGGCGACCGGTAGTCACCTAGACTGTTCGTTACAGTCATGTATTACTCCATCTCGCGGACCTTGCTGACTCTTTTATTGGGATATATAGGACACTCCAGGTGAATTTTTGCCGTCGCCGTTGGCGTCGCCGTGATGTTCCTTATAAAGTACAAGTCAATAAAATCGCCCCGCGCGTCGTATGTTCTATGTGCGAGTGAAAGCGTGTGAGAACTGCCAGTCATCGGTGCTCAAGCAGACAAACGCGCCGGCCGTCTTTCGTCGCGCGAAAGCTTCGTCTCGGAGATAGCGCTAAACACGGAGCATTCGCAAGGTCCAGCCTCTCGAATTCGTTTTCTTTTTTTCTCGAAATGACCCTCTAGAGACGTAGTAATGTACACGAGGCCACAAGGAAAATTAAACTTGACGTCCGTTTATTTCTTCGCGAATATCTCTTGCAAATGCCAACTCCTAGAGAAGGATTCTTCGCTTTCAGAAAGTGTCGCGAGACACCTTTTATTCACTTATAAAGAGACACGAATGGTTCCATCAACTCCAGGCAGTACGGAAGGCCCATGATGTGGTGGCGGTGAGTCCTGGCCTTCCCGTCCTGAAGTGGGAGCGGCCCGCGTTCCTCCCTCAATAAAAACGGGGAGATGACATCTTCAGAACACCAATTAAGTTAACTACCTACCTATCCACCCACCAATTTCTTTAATCATCTTGCGCGTGCCACGACTCATCATATACTGCTCGCATTTCATTGGATATTCGCGTTTTGAGGTCAGGATCACTAAAAAGGTATCTTCATAAGAGTCAACGTGCAAGTCGACTCCACACATTTCGACAGGAGGACTCCTCTTGTCAGGGCAGCAGTTGTTGCACTGACGAAATGCAGTCCCCTCATAGGCGTGCGCAAGGTAAGGAGGGGGGTGTGCCGGGGGGGGGGGGGGGGGGGGTAGGGAGGGCTGACCGCCGCCTTTCCCCATTGCCTAATGGGGGGTGGAGGGGGGGGGGGTGAAAGTTTGGCCTATACATTTAGTCAGCGGGAACTGTCCCTTGATTGTTAAAAGAGACACTAAAGAGAAAAAACAAATTTTTTTTTCGTATCAGCAAATTACTCTTTCAAAATACCAAAATCACCAACGCTGGCCGCGAGAAGACGCCTGACAAGCGAGAAAACGAGTGAAAACAAAATGCGGGTGACGTCATAGATCAGTCGCCGTGACGTCTTGACGGCGTCTGCTGAGTGCCTGCGTAGTACCCAATTATTAAATATGGAGCGAATCGTACACTGAGGGCGTCAGAGACTTCGCATCCCAAGTTTCACCGAAGTTCGTTGATCCAGTGTGGCCGGAATACGAATAAGAACATTTTGAAATCCGTGACGTCGCGCGCTGAGATTTCGGCGCGAAGTTTAAAAATATTACTTTGATTCTTATTTTCTCGGTTATTAATGAAACCGTGATGTTTACATTATACTCCGAAAACTGTATTATCGTTAATTTACCAGTATAAACTTATCCATCGTTTCACTTTAGTGTCCCTTTAATGAACAGGGTGATGAAAATGCAATCTTTGACGATAGTGGCAGCCGAAAGTCCCTGATATCGCATTAGATTTACTCTTTACTACTTGCAATTTTTACTCCCGGAGAGCCAGGGACCTAAAGCAGGTCGATTTGAGCAGCACGTCGTCGCTTAATCTTCTCTTTTGTTTCATCCGTTGTTAAGCGTATTGCCTTTGGACTCGACCAACGTGAAGGCAGTGGGGGGGGGGGGGGGGGGGGTGGCACTGACACGATACTTTGCCCCCCCCCCCCCCCTTCCCCTACTTGATGGGAACCCTGCGCACTCTTATGAGTCCTCTTGTCGAAAACGTTGACCCCAGCGACGTTTCTGCATCATTTCAGACCTCCACCTTTCCCTGAACTGCTTTGCCTGGATTGCTTACTCGACTAGATACGTCAAACGAAAATGTTGTATACTAAGTCTCCGCACTAAGACGAACATTTCGTGCATCTTCGTAAGTCGGGTGCACGCGCAGGAAGCGAGCTCGTTCACTTCTTTCCAGCGGTGCCGTAGCAGTAGTCGGACGGAGCACAGGTCGGGCAGGCGTATTCTGCGGTGGGTGGGTAGTAGCAAGCCGTGTCGCACAAGGCACAGATTGGCGCTGTAAAGTACACGCATATGTGAAGGACGGGGTGAATAGCAAATAACGGCACAAGCTTGCGCTGCAAGTTGACAAAGGTGCGACCGTTTAAAAGGGTACTGACACAGAACTTTTCAGTTGTCATTTTTTTCTTGCCTGAAATGAAAGGCCAAGCCCTCAAGAGCCTAGAAAATGTACTGGTAAGCGTGAGTGCGCCCTAGAAATTAATTACAACGCGTTTTCAAAAAAAAAAAATTACGCCATATCCACGAAGTGAATGATGATGAGTGGGCGAAGCTCCGTAGATTAAATGTGGTGGTAAACCATGAATCCTCCGTACATTTTGCCCACTCGATCATCATACAAAGACCTGACACAGAAACGCGGGGGGTGTGGTGTGATTATAGATACAGTATATACACAATGTTTTATCATTTGCATATGGGGTAGATGACGATTTTGTTCAAGAGCTATACGGACCACAAGAAGGGGGTTCCCCTGATTTTGTTTAGTCATATATGACGTTAAGCTCAGGGGAACGTTTCCCTTTGAGTATAACGGCCTTGTGATTCGTAAAGTACAACGCCAAGGGATCGTGAATTGGATGTAGTTTAAAGTTCAAGAAGGCGATGTCCATACAAGTTCCCCTGATGGTCATGGGACGTTTGCCGCCGCTTCCCGCGTCCTCAACACCGGGGTAGCAGCTTGTTGTCGGCGTTGCCGTTTTGCCTTTCACGGGCGAGAGCGCGTTCACGATCGTTTTCATCCATGGCAGAAAGAGAATGTGTGGTCTGGAACGCGCTTATTCTTCATTATCATCATCGTCATCGTTATGGCGTATAGTGGGTACATTCCATGTGCTGTGCCGTGAGGGCCGAAAGAGAATGTGGGGTCTGGAACGCGCTTATTCTTCATCGTCATCATCGTCATCGCCATCGTGTGGCTACCACGGCGGGACGGCGGACAAGCCTCGACCCTAAGGAGCTTCGCCCCTAAAACTAGTTTCGGTTCCTACTGCACCCTGAAGTCACGACTCGATATGAGCTTCTCGTCAGGTACTCGTGTAAGACACCGTGACTCCGTTAGTGACGCAGGAGAGTCCATTTTGTCTGTTTTGGTTCCTGACGTTATCACAACAAGCCGCATACCGGTGCGTGAAGTCACGGGAACCTGATACTCTAGCCTGACGTCTCGCTAGTGTCGATGTCAGCAGGTGCGCCAAGCGAAAGTTCATTTAAATATCAAAATAAAATATCTTAGCATTTCCAGGGCTTCACGCTTGTTCAGAGCGGTCTCCGCAAAGAGATTTTTATTGCGTAGTAAAGTCAGCTTCGAAAATTGTTGTCAGTACCCCTTTAATTTCAGTTATCTTAGGAATGGAAAAGTAGCCACGCGTGCGAACGCGTTGTGGCTAGCCGAAGACGCAAGGAGCGATCCACGACGCGAGGTTTCATCCGCTCGCCACTAGGTGGCGACTCTACTCGATCTCGCGCCCAATAGCAAGACAGTGGGATAGGGAGGGGAGGGTGAGTATGACGGAAAGGAGGAGGGCAAGGCCACAGTGTTCCCATAGTTTTCGTACCACTAGTGCATAGCTCCCCTGTTTTTCATTTGTCATGGCGCATCCAATTGAATTAATCCAACTTGCTGTTCACTTTTTAAACGTTCAACAACAGTTGTATTAGACTTTATTGGCCCCACGGCGGTTGTGTTGAAGCATTTGCGTCATTAAGCAGTTCTGCATACTCACGGCATACACAGACTCCACATCCGCTGGGGTACTCCAAGCCCAGCTCGCACGGACACCGGCACGGCAGCGATGGTAGGCAGACGCCGGTATTTGCGTAGTTAGAGCCTGCGATTCGGTTCGGTGATGTTTATGAAACACAACAACGGTGACAGAACTGGCCGCTATAATGTGGTCATTACGTTCTGTTCTGCTACCGACTGCGTTGAAGAGGTAAAGGTAAAGAGCTCCTCAGCAACTTTATAACAATGATAACTAACAGACAATGATGCCAAGGAAAGTATAGGGAATGTTATTAAAAGCTATTGTAATATAAATGTGAAGAAAGAAAGGTGGACGAAATGATAACTTGCCGTCGGCAGGGACTCTTTTCAGCAGAGCAAGTTATCTTTTTGTCCGCTTTTCTTTCTTCACATTTACGTTACAATTACTTCTAATAACGTCCCCTGTACTTTCCTTGGCATCATTGTCTGTTAGTTCTCATTAATATTGTTTCTAACAAAGAAAACGAGCCCTTAAATTTACACTTCTTTCCTTCAGCTACCAGTAGCGTAGCCAGAAATTTTTTTCGGGGGGGGGGGGGGGGGTTCAACCATACTTTATGTATGTTCGTGCATGCGTTTGTATGTGTGCGTGCATATATACGCAAGCAAAACTGAAACATTTCGGGGGGGGGGGAGGGTTTGAACCCCCCCCCCCCCCCCCTTGGCTACGCCACTGTCAGCTACTTCATGTCTTCCAGGTAAAATATTAAAAAATGAACGAACGAATAAATGCGGACGCTAAGCTAAATAAATAAGAAAAAAAAAACAACTCTCCGAAATAAATTGGCTGAATACAAGTCAACCAAGCTCGCTACCATCCTTGATTTTGTCAGAGCATTTGGTAGTTTCTGGCATCCCGCTGTTAAAAACTTTCTACGTAAGCACAGGTGCCCACAGAGAACTTGTACTGCCTACTCAAATCCTTCTTGTTGAACGGCACTATAAGTTTTTTCAGCAAACGTCGCACAAGAGACAGCCCAACCAACCATTGGCAGCCCGCAGGGATTCCAGATCAGCTCGCTCTTGCGGAACATTATAATGCACAGCTTACTTGATCTTCCCAGGCCACCCGACGTACACATACAAGCATATGCATCATAGTAATCACACATACATCAAGACTTCCATTACAAGCAAAGGCTGAGCATGTGTTGACTTCAGTCTTCCGATTGGGCGCGAGAACAAAAAGTTACGGTAAACGTAGAGAAGTCCTTCTCCGTTTTTTTTTTTGTTTTTTTTTTAACAACGGGCACATTTGCACATGCAAATACCGCCCATCCATGCGGATGGATGGCATTTTTCTCAAACAAAATACATGAATTAAGATTCCAAGCTTAGTATTTCACCCAACTTTAAATTTTCATGCTCACATTCATTACATGAAAGTAAAAGCTGAAGCGTCCACGTCTCGCCTTCTCACATTCATTAAATCGCATCGCTCGCTAAACGGTGCAGTTGTGTGACGATTCTACCGATAAGACATCCTGCCGTCTCTCACATACGTATATCTAGTACGGTGGCCTATGTTCCTATCACAATTCATTAGGGAGCGAGTTTTATCAGCGCAGCAAACCGCACCAATTCCCATCACAGGGGCACTTTATACAACACGCGCATCACCGCTGTAAATCCTGGCTAAAGCGCCTCCGTTATCATTAGAGCTGGACAGACTATCTCCAGAATTTTCCCTATTCAAACTCAGGAACATGTCTCACTACGGTGTGCAGAGGTTCAAAGCGGCTGACCTCCTATATCCATGCAGTACGTGGACTCATCACTCCGGTAAAAAATACAAATTTAATTACATTAAAATATCCCCGTCTCTAGAAGCGGTGCTTTCTAAAACAAAAGCCATTCACGTATATATACACAGGCGGTTCATACACGTCATAAGCGACGGGAGCAGCATACATTGCTCTGACCAACGACCAAAAAATAAAAAACTGTTTGGAAAATTCTAGATACGCGACGCTTCAATCGCATGCATACTCAACGGAATTAATTGCATTTCGGGGAGCACTTCATTTCGTCTTTACAAACATCTTTAACTTGCCAAATCACACTTATACAGACTGTCAATCCCTCCAATGAAACTTTGAAGTCTCACTGATAACGACGAGAGAATTTGGAACATCAAGCTTCTTCTTAACCATATCATTTCGACAGGCGAAATTATAAAACCGTTTACATGCTCGGGGACATATGGGTATTTGAGGAAATGACCTGGCCGACGCAGCAGCTGCATCAGAAGAGATAGCAAGGATTCGTTGGGGGGCTAGATGGTATGGCATCGTTCTTTTGCTGCGCTAAGTTGAGACGCAAGTACAAAACGAGGAGCACATCTGTCTTCTCGTTTCGTACTTGTGTCTCAGTTTAGCGCAGCAAAAGAACGAGGGACATCAAGCTTCGTGCGTTACGCAAAAATATCGATTCGGTCAATGCGGACTCAGTTCCATAAAATCTTGAATTCGTCTAGGCACATCTATTGGCAGACTGAAGGACCTGAGCTAACATTATTTCATTGGATCCCAAGTGGGTATAAAATTCCAAGATGATTCCCCTCCCCCTCACAAAAATCTAACATTTAATGTTAGGATTTCTGTCTTTCAAGACATTTAATGTCTGGTCACGGCCACTTTCAATACTATCTCCATCGATTTAACATAACCACATCAAACAGGTGCAGATGCGGCGCAATTTGCGCAAACGAACATTATTTCAATGAATACCCAAACACGCAACACACATTGCGACTCATTTACGTGTGTAGAACTGTGCACAACACTACCCACGCAGGATTCTGAACTATTGAACTATAAAAAACCTCGTGCTTGTCTACTTAAGTTGGTATCCGTAATGCACATCTGCCACATCAGACTTGCACCGATGGTTAAGACTAATGGCGTTATCATGACTGTGAGGCGTGTCTTTCCCCAATGTAGGGTAGCATACCGGTCCTTCTAGACTGGTTAACATCCCTGCCTTTCCTTTCTCTCCTGTTCCTTCCTTCTGTCGCCATGACACCCCCACGACCACACAATATAGACTCACATTAAATTACTAGCACATTATCATGACATCACTCAATGCCCGAATGCGTTTCCATCACTATAATAATCAATCATGATAATTTTGCGTGATTGATCTCGATTATAGTCACAGTTATGCTAACAAAGGTGGGGCAAACCGCTGCGACTAATAATGATAGCTTCACTGCTCCATCTTTCCTCATTACATGAATCATGGCATTTGCAATGCTAGCGGGAAAATTCATCCCTTACTTATTTTCGTTCGAAGTCTATACCAGTATTTAAACTTGTGTCTTGTCGAAGTTCTCTGTTAAAAACAGGCTGTCTAAGATTTCCCGCTGCATCCCTGGTTGGGACAACAGCTCTGTACAATGTGCAACGACGTGGCCGGCTAAGCCGCTTTTGCAGACCCAGAATGGGCTCCGCCCTCCTGAAGACAGGGGTTCGTCATCAACGCCTACGTCATCTTCCAGGCCACTGCAGCCGCATTCTTCCTCGCCGTCATGCGTCTACTTTCACACATACAAAAAGCTCCGCGTTTGAAACACACACACACACACACACACACACACACACACACACACACACACACACACACACACACACACACACACACACACACACACACACACACACAAACACACAAACACACACACACACACGCATGCACGCAAACACACGCACGCACGCACGCACACACACACACGCACGCACGCACGCACGCACACACACACACACACACACACACACACACACACACACACACACGCACACACGCATGCACACGTTCGCGAGCGCTCTAGTATATTCTGGCGACGCGCATCACATTCGGCTGGTAGCAATCGAGTGCTCTGAACATATTCGGCTGGCTTTTTTAGTGCACAGTGGCCAGAGCGCGTTGAGGCGCTCTAACCACCCACGACTGCGGAACGCGACTGAGACTCGGTGGAGTTGCTGTCACGGGACTGTTGAAGCTTCCTTCACGGGAACACAATAAATTATTTTGAAGTTATGAGCTGGTTGCTTTATTTCCCCACTCCACCTCTGAACTTTCCACGTCACCGGCCGGTGTTGCAAAACTACCTCCAGGACTGGCCCACATATTTGATCAAGCGACGAGGTCATCTGATGACGTCATCGCATGACGGTCATCATGCGATGTGACGCCATTATTTGGTCACCGGACTTTCAGCATCATTCGCGTTCCCGACGCCGGACGCTGGATTTTAAAAAAAAGTGTTGCGATAACAACTATATGGACATGCGACGCTCATTTTTGCCGTCACCGTCATGTTCCTTATATAGACTTATATAGACAACGTCGATAACACAGCCCCTGGCATCGTATGTTCTATATGCGAGTGAAGGCTTGCAGAGGCTGCAGACGGACGCAACTCACGCAGAGATGCGTCCGACGCCGGCCAGCTGCGTCGGACGCAATAGCATAAAGAGGTGTCGGAGGTGGGGGGGGGGGGGGGAGGGGGGTGAGGAGGATGCGTCGTTCGTCGAGCAACTGCGAACTTTGATCCAAAGGGCGCGGTCACGCGCACGCCATCTCGACAGACATTAGATACGGCACGTACCCTTGTACGTTCTGTGCTCTCATAGCTTACTTCGCGTTGAGGCAACAGACAGTAGGAAAACAGCAGCGCTAACTGGAGCAGCCGTGTTTTCTAACACTAGCGTTTTGTAGAGTTACGCGAGATCGGATCCTAGTGGAGTTAGCTGCTCGCCTTACTTCGCATAACATTCCAATTTGTCTCTATCGCATTCATTGTTTCGCCTTTGCAACGAAACTATGACTTTTTTTTCTTTAACCATGGAAAATATTAGGCTTTTGCCTCCACAAAGCGCGAGCCTTCATAAGACGCCTATTGGCTCACCTGAGACGGCGTGCCAGTAAATGGAGAGAACAACGAGGCCTGCGACCACCTTGAGCGACATGACTCCTGCAAGAGCAATGGTCATGCGTACATATTTACGAAGACAGGCAAAACTTAAGCTGCTGCACACGGTGCGCAGAGTCGAAAGCACGTACCACGTTCGTCGCCGTATTAAGAACAACGCAGGTAACACACCTGTATACATAACGCCAAAATTAAACGCTAATTTAAAGTGCTCGACATGAAGCACAAACTGAGGATCTGAATGCTCGACTTTGAACTAGTGGCCATGGTACGCGCGGGTTGGAATGGCAGGCACGGTGATTGATTAACATATTTCAATTAACAGCGCTCGGAAAACAATAAACAAGGATGCTGACAAAATTCGAGCTCGTGTTTGTTTGTTTGTTTGTTTGTTTGTTTGTTTGTTTGTTTGTTTGTTTGTTTGTTTGTTTGTTACTTGAAGAACCTTTATCGGGCGACAAATTATAGACAGAAAGAGCGCTCTAGCATGCGTTACTAAAAAGATGGGATATACAGAGAGCAAACTTAAAAATAGCCAGAAATTTTTAGTAAAAATGAATAGTAAAAAACCGTCGTATAATGTAAAGCAGTTAGGTAAATGTCGGGGAAAAAAAACGCTACTAAAACGGAGACTTAGCAAGAAGACAACACGAAGCGCTGCCCTGCCTTCTCGCTAAGTCTCCGTTTTAGTAGCGCTTTTCCCATCATGAACTTACATCGACACGCCCAAATGATATTCATTCTTGAAGTTATACATATATAGGTTACAGTTATTCATATAACTGTACCGTCGTATACTCCGCCGCGCTATAGCTTATAGCACGTTAGGTGACGCGCCGCTAAGCTTGAGTGCGAGGGTTCGATTCCCGGTCACGGCGGGGGGTATTTCGATGAAATAGAAATGCAGAGAACACCCTTGCGGTTAGATTTAGATGCTCGTTAGGGAATCCCCAGGTGGTCAAAATTAATTCGTAGCCCTCCACTGCCGAAAGGGTAGGGTTTGGGCGTGTTGGTTAGTCATAGCAGAATACATAGCGCAGAAACGAACACAGTCCAGACAAGATGACGCTCGTCCCATCGTCTTCCTGTCCTGCGTTCATTTAAGCGCTATGTATTCTGCTTAGCCCTCCTCTACGACGTGCCTCATCATCGCATCGTGGTTTCGGCCCGCGATACGCCGTCAATTAGCTATAGCTTCGTCACCATGCATCATATTATGTTTCTATAGTGTACGCCAGACACATAAGGCGCGAAGTGTCCAGCGATGAAGAAGTGAGAGCGAAGGAGGAATCACGACTAATGTCCAATACTCGCCTTTCTTTGATGCTGTTGGAACGCTTCAGTTGCAGCACAAGTATGGCGCGGAGGGAGGACTTCGAGCCGCTGCGATGAGTGGACTGCCGGCAGCAACGCTTTTTAACGGCGTCAATTCTACGCCTGGGGCGGCCTTGGACGAACATGACGGGTCCTCCTTTTGCTTTTCATGCGCGCTCACCTCCGCTACCGCTTCTGCTTACGCACGTGCTGAGCTTCGAGTTTAACAACCTGCTGGCACAGATTCGGGCTAGAATCTTCTCACTACAGTGTTAACTTATATATGTAGAACGCTTGCGCAGGTTGATGAAACGGCCCGTACGACAGCTTTATGAGAATGGCGGTAACCGTATTTGTGCGCCTCTATTCGGAGTAAAACAAAAAAAATCCGCTTTTTAAGCTCATCCGAACGGAAATGAGGGCAACCTCCAGTAAACAAGAACAGCAAAGGAGAAAATGTGAAATGGCTAAAGGCAGATAAGCCTTGGCCCCGTATTTTGTATAGCAATGCATTATGCTCGATTCCAGTGTTATTCTTATAATCCACCGCTGACGGTCGCTGATAAAGTGAAATTTAATGCTAGCTTTCTTCATCCACCACTGATAACGTGGGAGCTCCGCCACTCTGACCACTGGCCAAAGCGAAAAGCATGAAAATGCATTAGTATTGGAAAAGGGCGCCGTTACAACATATCGCACAAGGATCGTTTGAATCAAGTGTCATTTTAATCTGCGGTCAAAATTATGCATTGGGAACTGTGGCCCTGAACGTTACAATGTGTGCAGCCATCATCATCATCACCCACCTTTCTTATTTCCCGTTCGAGTCTCTGTGCCTCCTCCAAATACTTTTCCTGGTATATTATTAATCGAGGGTGAAAATCTCCCATTCGCACACCCACACATCCACTGTCTATTCGTGCGATGAATAAACAGCTGGAAGTGAGTGCTGCATGTGTTTCGGTTGCGCGAATGTGTGGGTGTGTGAGTGTGCTATTTTCAATTTTTCGCGCTAGATTAATTTTATACCGGAACAATGTGCCAGCTAACCCAACGACAAGTTCTTTTAGTCCTCCAGATATCTACACCGGTCAGCGTGGAGTACGTAGTTGGTCAAGCTGGCCGGCGTCCACGCACCTTCGTGCAATTAAAGAGAAAGAAGGGAAGGATAGGTAGGTTAATTTGAAGAATTATGAAATGCGAAGCATTTCTTTGCGTACTGTAGGCACTTTTAGCGTGTCTATCTATCTATCTATCTATCTATCTATCTATCTATCTATCTATCTATCTATCTATCTATCTATCTATCTATCTATCTATCTATCTATCTATCTATCTATCTATCTATCTATCTATCTATCTATCTATCTATCTATCTATCTATCTATCTATCTATCTATCTATCTATCTATCTATCTATCTATCTATCTATCTATCTATCTATCTATCTATCTATCTATCTATCTATCTATCTATCTATCTATCTATCTATCTAGGCCGCCTACGTCTGCGTGCTCTCGTGATCACCCCCTTAACTTGGGGTAAACCAAAATTAGTATGGGAGGGTAAGATGGTTTGACGAATATGACTCGCTGGTCATGATATGAAAAAAAGTTTGGCAGATCCCAAGTACCATGGGAATCGATGTTGTTGACTTATGCGAAGCATGCGGAGGCAAGGTGACTGGGATGTAACTTTTTTATTGAGCGAAAGGTTACGAAATGACGTTAAAGGTATGTACAAATTTTGTACGCACAGTCATATGTTCAAAAAGTCGCATATATTTCATATAACCAGTTCTTTACAGTTGCGTAACGATGCCAACAGAAACATGGGTATTACCAACACCAGAAGCGGTAAGCTGATATGTAGCACTTGTGCTTGCGAGGATGGTAGCCCTGGATAGTGCTTCGTGGACCAACTAGAGTGGCGACATGACTCCTGCCTCATAGGAGTACATATGTATGCGGGTATGTGCCACAGGTGGATTGACAGTTTATATCTACTCAGGAATGGCGAGAACAGACATTGGCAATTTTAACGCGAGAGCGTTAAGAAGAAGCTGACATCGGCAGCGTTGACCCGCCGAATGCAAAGAAAAAATGTCAGGGTCCCAGCAGGAATCGAACCCCAGCATTCTGCGTGGCAATCAAGGTATTCTAGCACGGAGCCACGCCAGGTCTCGGAACTGCTTTTCAAATAGACCCTAATGTTCGGGAAACGTCAATTGTGGTTGCAGTGCTGGCTATCTAATTTTATAAACATGACATATGTACGCCTATGATACAGACTCCACGTCATGTAAATGTCAATTGTAGTTAAGCGCCATCCACTGAAGTTCGTCTACGAAGCAGTATCCAGGGCTACCATCCTCGCAAGCACAAGCACTACATATCTGATTACTGCTTCTGGTGTTGGTAATACCCACGTTAATGTCGGCATCGTTGCGCAACTGTAAACAACTGGTTATATAAAATATATGTGATTGTTCAACATATGCTTGTGCGTACAAAATTTTTACATATCTTTAGCGTCATTTCATAACGTTTCGCTCGATAAAAAATTACAAAACAGTCACCTTCCCTCCAGCATGCTTCGCATAACATCGATTCCCAAGGTACGTGGGATCTGCCAATTTTTTTATTTATTAAGGCCAAAGCCTTACGGGGCCTCATCAAACGCGAAATTTGACCGTCGGCGTCTCGCGTCCCGCTGCGTCGGCATCATGAGATGTCACCATATGACGTCAAGATGACGTCACAGATCGCCAAAATTTGTGACCTCATGTGACGTAACGTCATACGGTGACGTCATGACATCGCATGATATCTTGGTGAAAGTTTGTCCGATCACGGAGGCAATGCAAAAGTAAGTTAGGTGCCTCCGATCTCGGAGGCAGTGCAGAACCACGTGAGGCGCAGAAAGCTTTTGAAGAGTGGCGGGGCAGCGTCAACCAATCGGCTGAGAGGAAATGGCTTTCGCCATCGAGTCCGTCTTATACCCTTGTCACACGGCAAATCTAATGTCATTTACAACGAATGTCATTTGTTTGTAATGTCATTTGTTTGTAACGTCATTTTTTGCTGTCACACGGGGAAACTAAATGCCGTTCGATGAAAACTGACATTTCCCGTCGAATGAGTTCCCGAAACACATTCGCATTCGATTTCGGACCGAATGAGTAGTCTCGACGCCAGGGACTTTTAGGGAGATGGCTGTTAACTTATGTAAACGTAACTATTGCAATTTGTAAATACCTTATTCTTTACTAGATGAGTTTATTACTGGTTTAATGAAACAATAGCACGCGCGAAAGTTTCTAAAAGAAAGCTACTCTCAGCTACAGTGCCTGGACGCCGGCCATGTTTCATTTGTGCTCTGTTGTCGTTGTTGCCTATATCGCGCGGGTGTTGATCGTCCGATTTCACGTGTTGTGGTGACAGGGGCGTAGCCAGAAATTTTTTTCGGGGGGGGGGGGCATCTCCTTGATTTCGGGGGTGGCACCTCATTGAAATGGTCATTTTTCGCTCTGTATGCCATGGCGAAAAATAAATTTCGGGGGGGGGGGGGGGAAGGGGGGGCACGTGCCCGGTGTGCCACCCCCGGCTACGCCACTGGTGGTGATCAAGGTGGTGACTACGCGAAATTTTTGCCGCCGTCTCATTTCTGCAGCCGGGGAGTCAGTTGTGCGCCCACGCTTCAGTTCACGGTATACTCACGCCCGGTCATATCGTCGGCCATGTTGATTTTCGAGTGGCTCTTGGCTTGACTTCGTTTGTGTCGTGCAGCTGTGGCAACTTGTGTAAAAACGCTGCGTTTATATTCTAGGAGCAACTTTTTAGTGATAAAAAATTATTTTTGAGGATACACGCATGTTACATGCAAGTTTTAATAGAGTTTTATTTCTCCCAAAGCCATGGCTCAGGAGGGCTAAGGTCATGGTCATCATTTTAAAATGACATTTGTTTTCGTCGTGTGACAGCACGCAGGTACAATGACATTAGGTCCGCTAAATGTCGTTCGTTGTAAATGACATTAGATTTGCCGTGTGGCAAGGGTATTAAGTGGGTCATAAGGGATACCCTGTGAGTTTTTTTCAAACAATACATCTGATAGGCGGGGAGAGGGGTTACTAGAGAGGTATAACCGGGAAATAGAGAGAAAGTGGTGGAAACTGCGCACATGCGCACAATGACTGCTGTCTGCAATGACTGATGATGTCTCGCGTGACTACAACCCGGGTCATGAAACATTCAGTAATGATAACTGTTGAGGTTTTACGTCCCAAAACCAAGATATGATAATGAGAGACGGTGTAGTGGAAGGCTCCGGAAATTTCGAGCACTTGGAGTTCTTTAACATGCACCTAAGTCTAAGCACACGGCCCTCGAGCATCGTCGCCTCCATCGAAAATGCGGACGCCGCCGCCGGGATTCGATCCCGCGACCTGCAGGTCAGCAGTCGAGCCCCATAACCACAAGACCACTGTGGCGGGTTGACGCGGGTCACGAAGCACTTAACACGGGGCATCCTGCAGGTTCTTCTTGGCTGAGGAGGCGAAGTTTGTGGCACGGAGAGCTGTACAAGTGGCCTCTCTCTTATCCCTTTACGACACGGTGTGTATATTGGTATACGCGCGACCTACTTTTGCCATTTCGGTGGATCAGTGGCAATAAAGAGACGACGAACACTGGGCCAATGGTAAATTAAATATTCTTGTTACCTAAAGTTCTGTTACATTACTTCTGGGTTTGTTGCACACGATCACATTGGTCGAGGCAATGCCGTCCGTGTTTAACGAGGTGCTTGACATAGACGTTTCGGCAGGAATTCCGAAATATTTTTTAGAATATTTGGGGGGGGGGGGGGGGATGCTTTGCAGTCAGCATATAACTATTAGATATTTTAATGGGTAGTTGAATTGATTTTATGAAGAAATACGGCATAAGTAAATGTACAGTAATTAGATAATTACGTTTTAATCCCAACTAATTGCTATAAAATACACTGTAGTTTATTCAAACATACCCACTCGCTTTAAATTGAGTCTCCAGAGCCCTGCTATCAAATTGTACAAGTTTCACGCATTTATGGGTGGTCGAGCATAATGCGTGTGGCAAATGGTTATGGTCCTGCTGGGCATCTGTGTACTTTCCTGTTTACAGAGAAAGCTGTTATGAGTTAATAGTCACAGCCGATTTTCGGTGACGTCGTTGTCCGCCGCAGCCGCCGGTGTCTTAACCGCGATAACGGGCACTTTGAGAACAGGATTCAATCAGCTCCGATTCGCAGACACCGATGAAACAGCGATGATGGTGGCGTTCCCTTCGTCAGGCTATCGCATTTCCATGTTTTGCAAGTGTTTCACATATGTTGTATCACTTCTCTTTATTGAACACTCTTCGTTAAGCTTTGAGGTGGTAGTATGGCCACCACCTTTTATAACAATAAGGTATCACGGGACACTGGTGTGACTATGGTAACAAGCACGCCATTTGTTGGGCTAACTGTTGCCTTCTTTCTTTTAGATGCGAAGAAGCTTATGGCGGAGTTCAATCCGGTGGTGGTGGTGGTGTGCGGCGTGACCACCCTAACTGCGCATGCGCAAACCCTCTCCACACACCACCCCTCCTACGCTCCCCTTTCTCTCCTCTAAGCATCCCTCCCCGCGGCCGCACAGATTTCTGTGGCACATACCCGTTTGTTGGACTGTCGCCTTAAGTTTTAGTGCATCAGTAGTGAGTGGTGGGATTTACCCAATGTCTGTGGCACATACCCGTTTATGATGCCCACAAGCGTTACCACGAATTCCGGACATGAAAGGTTCGACCAAGAACAGCTTCGCTGTTGAAAACATCTAGCAGGCGAGTGTTCTACCTCAAGAGACACGCCGGTGCTTGAAACACCTTCGCGGGCGTGGTGTCGGGCAAGGAATCACGTTAACGGATGTAATATAGCGTGGTAGAAAAGTAAAATAACGCCGGGCGTCACACTGCAAATTGTGTAGCCAGGGAGTGTTGCTGTTGTACCCTCACATATGGATTGCACCCACACCGAGGGATTGGCAAAAAAAATTGTTGATTTCGTGTTCCGGGGCTTCCGGGCATGAAGACGCCGACAGTATTTAAACATGCTTGATTCGCATGCCAGCAGCATAGCGATAACGAAGAGTGCCGAATGAAAAGTGCCCCCCCGCCCAGCCGTGCGCCAAGCGCTTTTATTCACGTTGATAGGAAGTTTTAAATATGTATAGCAATAACTAATTGGTGGGTTAAAGCTTCCCACCCATAACAAAGTGATCAACCATGATTATTAAATGCGAAGCATTTCTTTGCGTACTGTAAGCACTTTTGCGTTTCTATCTGCGTATCTATCTATCTATCTATCTATCTAGCCGCCTACGTCTGGGTAATCTCGTGATGGCCTCCTTAACTTGGGGTAGACCAAAAATTTGTATGGGAGGGTAAGAGAAATTGATGTATATGTCCGGCTGGTCAGGACATTAATAACGGGAAAATCCCGTCGCGTACGTCGTCAAACTCATTTCTCCAGTCACGTGTGGCTCATACCCGTATACCACGGACCGCGGAATGCGGGTATGTGCCACCGGACTTAGGCAATTTTTATCTACCCAGGAACAGCGAGAACAGGCATTGGTAACTTACATGCGATAGCGTTAAGAGAAACTGACATCGGTGGCGTTGACACTGGTAATTTAAAGGCTACAGCGTTAAGAAAAACGGACATCGGTGGCGTTGACACCAGGAATACAAAGAATAGAAATAAGAGTCCCCGCAGGAATCGAACCCAAGCATTTTGCATGCTAATCAAGCATTCTACCACAGAGCCACGTCCGGTCTCGAAACTGCTTTGGCAGAACACCCTATGCAGGCTTAATGTTGGTGAAACGTATATTGTGGTTGCAGTGCTCGCTATCTAATTTTATAAACATTACATACGTACTATGACGAAGGAGTCATGTCGGATTAACGTCAGTTGTATAATTAAGCGCCATCCACTGTCGTTGCTCTACGTAGCACTATCCAGGGTTACCATCCTTGCAAGCGCAAGCTCAACATATGATCTTACGGCTTCTGGTCTTGGCAATACTCATGTTTCTGTTGGCATCGTTACACAACTGTAAAGAACTGGTTATATTAAACATATGCGACTCTTCAACATGTCTGTGCGTGCAACATTTGTACATATCTTTAGCGTCATTTCATATCGTTTCGCTCAAAAAAAAAAAATTACAACCCAGTCACCTTACCTCCGGATGCTTCGCATAACATCGATTCCCATGGTACTTGGGATCTGCCAAATTTTTCATGGTCATCAACCACAGCATCAACAAAGTGCGTGCACGTAATACCTTACAGATGCGTACCGGGCACCTCGCTTCTGCGCAAAAGGATGTATAATGACACTGTGGGTACTCCTAACTTCGAAAAATTATGATGATTTTTCGCGTAGTGGGTATCTTGCAAGCGTACTTACAGTAGTCGCCACAAGAGAGTTTACAACGGCCTCTAGAAAGGGCACTCATCCGGATCCGGCTTTCGCTGTGGCTGGCTGCGTGTTCCGCGGAAGCCTAACCTGTTTTTTTTCTTTGTTTTTTTTTTTCTCTCGTCAGACATGTAAGTCGACGAACAATCAGCTAAAGCTAAACACGTCGTGAAAATCTCTGCGTTGCAACATGGGTACAAGGTGAAAGGTCTCTGTAGACAGCATTCCAGTAGTCAGTTGCACGAGGTTTCAAGCGTTGGTAAACAAGCTCCGCTCGGAGAACGCGTTGACAGAAGCAGTTGTTTTCGTGAAGTGACAGTTTCCTCTACACCTGGCAAGCGCTTCCTGCACTCTAAGAAAAAAAAAGTATGTGCTACTCTTTACGGGGAGTCCTGACTTGAGATTCCTCCGACGAGAGTATAATGATATCCAAAGAGAGTTAACGTGTCTCCCTTAAAGAGAGTCATATATGCGGCAAGTCAGGTCTCACACACAAAAAAAAAGGAGTCAAAGGACCTTTTTTTTTTTTAATGTGTGCCTTTGAGCTCGCAAATACACCCAAAAAAAAAGGAGTATGTGTGACTCCTTTCGGTGGGTCCTGACTCGCCTCTTATACAAGACTCTCTTTAAAGAGGATATCAAGTTCAGCTTGCTGGCATGGCTTCATCATAGGAAACGGCGTGGGCAAACGGGACTAGAGTCCTGTGTGTCTTTCTAGTCCCGTTTGTCCGCGATATCTCTTCAAAGAGACACCTTAAAACTCTCTTGTGGGTCGCGCGACTCGCCAAAGCATAGGTCGGCAAACTTACTCATGAGTCGACTCACTCAGACTCAGAGCGAGCCGTGAGTCTGGGTCTTAGTGAGTCCGTGTGAGTAATACTTTGGTGAGTTTAATTCCGAGTGAGTACGGCTGAGATAAACTTTAGTGAGTCTGAGTTCGAGTGAGCCCTAAGCGCTATATATATTTCTTGAGTAAGTCAGAACGAGCTTCACATTTTCGTGCCGTGCTATGCTCCCAAGAGATTATAATGATCCCGAAAGAGAGGTGACGTGTCTCTTCGAAGAGAGTCATATATGTTGCAAGTCAGAACTGTCAAAAAAGAGTCAATAGGATTTTTTTAGAGTGCATCTTGTTCGGTTTGAACAAGACTCGATCGAGGCAGGAGTCGCAATTTTTGTTTCCTTCATCATCTATGCATTGTAAGGATGACAGCGCCACTGAGGCGCGGGCGCGCGCTAAGCTAGAGCAAGGAAGAGAAGAACGAAGGGCAGAATAGAACAGCCTTAACTGAACTGAACTTAACTGAACTTAACTGAAGACATTGTGCTAAGCTTTGGTGCCTCAGGGTTGGGATACTGCCATAGGGATGCCTTCGATGCTGTGTGTAATTTCATGCAAACCTCTAAACGTGTACCATTTTAATCTTGCCTCAAAAATATTCGTTATTAAAATGCGGTAAAATCAAACTAATCTCATCAAATCAAAAGTGCTACGATCAGGTTAATACGGCAGTCTGGAATACGAGCTCAATAGCAGAATTTTTTAAGTATAAATTTGATGTATTACTTATTATTACTATTTCTTCTCTTTTTTTTTTCTTATAATATTATTTAACCTTTTAACATTTTTCGAATAACCTTTTAAATTTCAACAACGCATTCTTGGCCCATCCCCCAGAGTGGGTACGTGCCATAGACCAATAGGACAACCAAACCAAACCAAACAGCCGGCCCGCAGCAAGGGCGTTGTCTCTGTGTCTCATTCTACAATGGCGCAGTCGTCGAAAGGCTTTGGCAAACCCCAACTGCTAGCTTGAGACAACGCGTCTTCCCGAGGAACGCCGTCACGCTTCCTCAGTGATGGAGCCCGCAAGTCTACCACCGCCGCAAGTCTCCATTCCATCACAAGTGGACGGCGTCCAGGCCTCCATTGTGCTTCCGAGGAACTACTTGACTGGCGGCGTGCTACTTCGCGCCGACGATGTGCACGGGCTCGTCTCGCCTGGTGACGTCGCTCCATGTTCCCATGGCAAGTATCTCATGACCGAGACTCTGCCATCATCTGAGCCACCAAGGGACGCCGTCCACGCTTCCTTGGCCATGGACCTCGCCGCCGTGAGCGCTGCGACCACCGCAGACTACGCGGCCGCAACTCCTGGTTCACTGGGAATTTCACCCTACAGCGAAACGGAGCTCTTCCGTTTCCTCACACAACTATTAGCACGTCTCGACCATTTGACGCCTCTGAACTCCGAGTTCTCGCCAGCCGTTTCACCATCAGCGGCAACTATTTGGGCAGTACCGGAGTTCCATGGCTTCCAAGATGACGTCTTCGGGTGGATTGAGACCGTCAACGCACTCGGCACCCTCCATGCCTGGCCGGAAGACCGAAAATGGCTATTTGCCATCGACCGCCTTCGCGGTGCGGCCAAGGCATGGCACGGCTACGAAGGCGTCAAACAACAATCCTGGTCCGAATGGTGTGCAAAGTTGACGAGCCTCTTTCGCCCACTTTTTGATCCCCGCGACCCCCCCTCCTCCCAACGGAGTCTCTACTACGCATCACATTTGCGAACCACACCACCTCGACGGTGCAGCTCGGGCCCTTACGATCCGGCCCTCCCTCGGTGGCCAAGATCAAGGGAACAGTCCTGACGGTGTACCTGCGCCTTCCACCAACGACCCTACCCTCGGATTTCAAGCTCCTGAGAACCTGCCACCAGATGGTACAGCTGTCTCCTGCAGCTCCTTCACGGCAAACATCGCGGAACGCGCCGCGACTGACACCGACAAGGACCACCAGGTGGACTTCGCGGTTGAGAACTCAAACTCATTGTCGCGACCCACCTCACGACCTTCCTTTCTCGTGAACCAGGCTTCCTCTAAGACACGGAAGCCGATCACGCGGGCCCCAAGCTTATCTTCACCTTGGCACGTGGAGAAGTCGACACCTCTATTTGTCACCACGCCACCAGTTCCCAAGCTGCACGAGCCTATGCCAGCAATCGGTACTAATGTCCTCTCAGGCACCCCAGAGCTACCCACGCCAAGTTCAGCGCAGTCATTGACCGATTGCGCAGATGGTCAAAGTGCCCTGAGTGACAGCCAAGTTGCTGGTACAAGAGACCTGCCAATACAGCCCATGTGCGCCGATGGCTCGATTGATGACTTCCGCAGCGATGTTGTCACACCCATGACTCCGCAGTCGACGCTTCTAGAATATCGGAGACGCGCACCGGAAAGCGCTAGAAGGGACGTTCCCATCCCGTTCAACGACGTCTCTCAGATGGAGGCCGGAGGGACCAGCAAGGATGCAGACATCAATGACATGCCACTTCGATCCAAGTGTCGCTCTCTGACGACCAAAGAAGGGGAAGTTTTGCGGCAGACACAGCACCCAATTGTGTGCGGCGCCGCTAAACTAGTGGGTACTGATGACACAGCATTGCGGACACTTCCTGCGAGGTTGCAGAAAAAGTGTCAGCTGCTAGCGTCGTCTTCTGCCGCTCACCACGTTAGACCACAACGCAACGGAGACCTTCAGCCACCACCCCGACACAGCCAGTGCCGCCCCCCAGAATGTTCGGCAGCTCGGCAAGACATGTCGCGGCGTAAACAAGACAGACCACTGCGGCACAGTCAATGCCGCCCGCCAGAGACGATTTCGGCAGCTGGTCATACTTCGTCGCAGTCGCGGCCGAGTGTAAGGATGACAGCGCCACTGAGGCGCGGGCGCGCGCTAAGCTAGAGCAAGGAAGAGAAGAACGAAGGGCAGAATAGAACAGCCGGCCCGCAGCAAGGGCGTTGTCTCTGTGTCTCATTCTACAGCATTTTGACGAATTGAACAACTAGAGAGATGCTACCATAAGCATGTTTCATAAAGAAAGTATACATTCAGCGTCCGTCTATTTCCTCGCAAACTTCCTCTTTTTTTTAAAGTGCCAACGTTCTGAATTGATATGGTTCGTCGTTCGAAAGTATACCAGATCAGAGTCTTGCATTTTTGTCTACTTTCATTTCGTAATAAAAAAAAAAAAAAAAAAAAAAAAAAAAAAAAAAAAAAAAAAAAGGTGTTGCCCTTGCAATGTATCGGTTCTGCTTAGACTTCACAGAAAGGTAGCATTTTACGTTAAAATGCTACTTTTACGTTGAGTTGTTAGTCGGCGTTTGTGCTGTCGACTTCTCTCTCGTGTGCGTGTTTCCACGCCCAGTTCTTTAACATGAATACCCAGCAACTAGCTCAGCTCTACGTTATTCTAAGCATTTTACGGTTGCGCTAAATGCAATGGTTGTCACCATGACTTGCCAGGACGCGGCCCGAGATTATTAACCATGGGATCGAATAATTGTTTCATCAAGGAAAGAAGAGGGTACACGGAGGTTTCACCGCTTCATGTTTGAACAAGGATGGAAACTGGTATCAATATGCCGGTCAGAGATCTAGGCCCGTATTCACAAACCAACCTCATGCACATACCTCGAGTTTTCCTCATCGCTCTTAAGCCTTTATAGAGCTTGATGAACGAAGTATGCCAGTATTATTGAACCAATCTTGTTATTATCTTTAACCCTGTTACCATTTTTGAGGCCTTATAACGCATGTAGAGTCAAGAGGAAAACGTGAGGTAAGGCCGAGGTTGGTTTGGGAATACGGGACCTTAGTCTCCATTGGTGAGAAAGTTCGGTGAACTGCCTTCTGTCACCAAGTTATAGCTCCGTTTTGATTTGTGATCAGGCGCTCTTTTAGCGGCAACTATCGACAGATCGCGACAAGAAAGACAAGTCACAATCAGTGAGGAAGAACACAATGTTTTATTTATTCATTTTTCTTGCTCGCGACTAATTTCTTTTTTCTTTATAACATAGTCTCCAGGTGTAGTATCAACAGAGTTGAAACTACTCTGGAAACTATGTTATGAAGTAAATGTGTATTTTCGTTCATAGTTGCGCATATTCTCCTATGCATTTCCACTGTACAAAACGAATTAACGTTACTTTCTAGCTTTTCGTAGTATTTGGGCGACTTTCCGCTATTATATTTAAATATATTTTCAAGAATGAAAAAAAAATGTATTAACTACTGCTTCTTTTGGTCTTCTTCTTAAAAGCAGATTCGCATTTTTTGGGGGGCTTCTTTCGGGATGATTATTTGCCTTTTAGCTCGGCAGTACCTGGTAACTCTGATCGTGTTGCATAGTGCATGTGACGCTGTCACAGGCATGTCGTACGGTCCAGCGCTGTGGGCATCTTTCCTCGAGGCTGGGCAGGCTGGTTGCTGGACTGTAGCACTCTACTTCTTTCCCACACTGCCGTAGCAGTACGAGGCCTGGAGCGCATCTGGGACATGTTGTGCTTGAGGTGGCCGGGTAGTAACAAGCCGAAGAACAGATGGGGCACCTCGGAGCTGTAATGAAAAGCGCGCGCAGAGCTTAAGGAATGTTACCACAGATGTAAGCGCAGCGAAGGACGTGTTACCGAGGACAAGAACAGACAGGAGAGAGTATTATCCGTTACAAGTCGGCCGTTGATATTGATTAACTTAGTTCTATACCCGGTCTTCGAAAACGTGCCAACTGGCCGAGTTTCTTCAATGAAGGTTCAGGAACGTTCAAGATCAGCTCTGCAAGCCGAGTTTTTCTTCCCGACTTTAGCGATTGTTGTCCCAAGCTCACCAGCACGGAAAGCCCCACGGTCCCTTCAGCGATACTTGAAGGCAGCTGGTTTAAGTGCTCGTCTGTAACTACGTTTCACTGTGCGCGCGACTTGTGAATGACGTTGACTCACATTTTATCTCTCTCTTTAGCCCCATTCCTCTTCCCACATGTAGAGTATAGCAAACATGATAAAGTCGACTTAACCAATTGCCTGCAAATCTAGCAAGGCTAGAACCACCGGCAATCTACAACATCTTCCTCCTCCTCCTCGTAATCCTCCTCCTCATCATCATCATCATCATCAGTCCAGTATGGCGCGCGTTTTGCACCGCTGCGAAAAGTGATGGCTGCGCGCAATTCACGTTTCATGTCGACGTAGACTCCGCTTAGCGTTCGAGGTACACGTAACAGGCTCGGCTTTCTTCCGCGTGCGAAAACGCAGAAAATTTATAATGTAAAACAAATACAAATATCTCACTGGTGTGGGCTGCGTCCCGTCTCAAAGAGCTATATGTAGAAATTAAAGGAGTATTCTTGATAGGTCACGCAGAAAATTACGGACACAATTGTGGGAGTAATACATTCATTATCGCTACAATACGCGCCATTTGGCCCTGTGTCGTTCGCTTTGTTGCTCTCGTGTACAGGGAATTTTCATACATTAGTGTGTTTGCCATCCATGATCCGCCAGATGACGACCTCACGAGAGCGAAGGCCACAATCCTACGCGCCTACGCCGCATACAAACGCACTCTTTCACCAGTCCTTATAGACTGGCAATTATTACGAACGGAGAATTTGAACCGAACTGTCCAAATGGTCCACAGTTTACAGTTCAAGGGCACAGTTCTTTGAAAAACTTGTGCTTCGATGCCAAACCAGCCAGCCCGCGTTGCAGTGCTAGTGTGCATTGAAATACGACCAGAGTGGCGTTGGGGATGAACGCGAGCGCATGACAAGATTTAAAAAAAACTATTTTGCTGGCTTTCAGAACAAATGTTCTTTTAATCTATTGGCTGCACCACGAACATACGTACTGCGTGTACTTCCTGTAATCCCACCTGTTATTCGACTTCCAGCATTTATCTATATATTCTCCTACGTACTGTTTGTAGTATATTTTGAAGTTCTCGCGTCCATCGGACATTTTCCTTAGCCCTAACCGGATGCACGTGTCATACCAGATATCCGCCTATAAAATCATTCACCGATGCATTTCAATTACAGCTTTTCATCACAGCACTCTTTCAAGCCAGCCCCATACATTGACATAATATGGAGGGGGGGGGGGGGGGCGTAGTCAGCCCCATACATTGACATAATAGGGACGGGGGGGCGCTGCGACGAACCTTCGCGTCCCCCTGAAGGGGAACCCTGCGCACGCCTATGGTGTGCGGAGTCCATGTGCGTGTACTTACGGCAGACACAGATACCGCAATAGCTGGGGTACTCGAGGCCCAGCTCGCAGGGACACCGGCACGGCAGTGACGGCAGGCAGCCACCGGCTGCAATGTAAATTGAAGGACATGCTTAAGAGGAACATCTCGTATTGGGCCGTAAAACCCGAGATACTATTATTATTACTAAGAGGAACATAGCCAGAACAGTGGAAACAAAAGGCTGTCGGTATCGTATACAAGGTGGTTCAGCTAACGTGCGCCAAGTACTTCTACAGCGAAAGCTGTTATGAGATCACAACAAGGGCCGTTTTTGCGCCGTAGTTGTCCGCCGCCGGTGTCCGTAGCCACTATCGCTCGAAATAAGAAAAAAGCTAAATAAATAAAAAATACTTATAACAGAATGGGAATCGAACCCGGGCCCTCTGCGTGGCAGCCCAGCACTCTATACCACTGAGCTGTGAAGACTGTGAACAAGGCTACCGTACGGTAGCCGAAACGTCATTTTTTAATGTTCTAAACCTTTTCATTTGGTCGGCGCTCATTCTTTTCGTTTCCTCATACTTCTTCCCGACCAGACGATGTTTCGTCAAACCATCGATTTCATTGAGCTACACCGGTGCTTCAAACTGCGTTGCAAACTGATCCTAGGCAGGCTTCATGTCGGGTATGGAATAGCGTTAACATGTGTTGTAAAGCGTTTTAGAAGAGTAAAGTAACAACCAGGCGTCACACAATGCGAATTGCGTAATGAGTGCGTCGTTCAATGCTCCAACCCATTACAAAAGCCTCAGGCACAATTCTTCATCGTCGTCAGCCACAGCATCGACAAAGTGCACATAATGCGTTACAAGTGTGTAGCGGGTACCTCGCTTTTCCGAAGAATGACAAATAATGGCATAGTAGACGCTTCCCCACTGCACAAAAAATTTGATTATTTCTGGTGTAGTGGGTACATGCAAGTGAGCTTGTCGTAGTTGCCCCAAGAGTGTTTTAAAAAATCACGCCATATCCACGAAGTGAATGATGATGAGTGGGCGAAGCTCCGGAGGTAATCTGGTAAACCGTCAATCCCCGTAAATTTTGCCCACTCGATCATCATACAAAGACCTGACACACAAACGCGGGGGTCCTCATATATGACGTTAAGCTCAGGGGAACGTTTGCTGTCGGCGTTGCCGTTTTGCCTTTCGAGGGCGAGAGCGCGTTCACGATCGTTTCCATCCATGGCAGAAAGAGAATGTGTGGTCTGGAACGCGCTTATACTTCATGGTCATCAGCGTCATCGTCATCGTTATCACGTGTAGTGGGTACATTCCACAATACTGGAACGCGCTTATTCTTCATGGTCATCAGTCGTCATTGTCATCTTTATCACGTGGAGTGGATACATCCCACTATACGTGGCTACCTACTACTACTACATACTACAGAGGAGGGACAGACCCACACCCTAAGGAGCTTCGCCCCTAAAAATGATCTAGAAAGGCCGTTCTCCCAGCTTTCGTTGTGACTGTGCTGCGCGTTCCGCGCAGGCCTGGCGGTTTTTTTTTTTCTTTTTATTAACTTCGACGGAGGATGGGCATCGGTTAGTCTCCTCTTCCCCCCCGCCCCGGCCGAAGAATACTGCGGGACTCACTTTAAATTAAGTTTATTCATTCATTCATTCGCAGACTCTTAAGAAAAGCTGGAAAAAATGAAACATGGTACCCATCAGCATAGATGAAATAATACGATGTTGCTAAACAAACGTTACAACTTTTATATTGAATATTTTTTCGTAGAGCAGCTATTTTAAAGGTTAATTAAGCAATTTTTGTTAATTACCCAGCTTATTGGAGTGGCAACTATCGTAGCACGGATGAACTATTCCGACGTTTCAGAACAAGTGCTACAACTTTTGCATTGAAAAATTTTCGCTTGAGTTCCTCATTAAAAAGTTAAATAAGCAAGCCTTGTTAATTAACCCAGTTTGGCGGATTGGAAAAATATCCTGTCGTGCAAGGTACGGCTCACAGCAATGTTAGGCGCGCCAGTTTGACATGTGTAGGGCATGCGTTCTTTTTTTTTTGTTTTTTTTTGTTTTTTTTTTTATAATAGGCGCAAGTTGAAACACATTGTATGTACACGTAAGGAACTGACCTTGTACTCGCGTAGATACATGATAAGTGCGGCTCACTAATAACGCGAATATGGAATGAGTATTCAAAAACACAAAAGTTAAAACCATTTTCATGCGTACATTTTCAGTATGATTCTCTTATAAAGGAAATGCGTAATTAGTAAGGACACCACCAGAGCTTGAAAGTAGCATAAATTTTATAGGAATAAAGTAAAATAAGGTGTTTGGTGTGAAGCGCGTTTGGTAGATTTACACTGACAAGAAATTATAGATGATGCCTTCATCGATAAAACCTATACAATTGAGGTCGGTCTTGGTTCATTTCTCGCTGCGCTGAGCCAAAATTGTATGCGAAGTATTACATCATGAAAAATGCAACGGACCAGGACGGTCTCCGTGCTCAATCTAAGCTACGTAATCTTCCCGTAATATAAATGCGTCCGTTTCCTGCGTGTCATACCGTAAGTGAACGACTCGCTTAATTTTCACGTCAAGCTATCAAATAAGCGAAAACCATGGACAGGCAGTGTAGGGCCGATTGTGCAAAGTTGGAACGCTGTACTAATGGGATGACGCTGCAACTCCCAACACGCCTGGTGATATCAGTCGGGTGTAAGTGTATCGTCAATATTGTACGTGTCAACCTTTGACAAGTCTTGTTTCAATGGTGACAAAAGGCTGCGAGAAACGGCTGTTGGAGTCCGTTACCAAGCGCTCGGTTCTTCTCGACGCTTACACGCAGGCTGAAAAAAAAAACTGTTACGATAAATGTTGCATTACTCGCACTATTTCGTCTTAGCCGCGTCCAAGCTATAAGCCATTAAGACTTCGGGGGAGAATCGTTGCGCTCTTAATAAACTTAGATCCCTCTCATTGTTATTTAGTGTTTTATATTTAGGTTTCTTTATCTTTTGGTATCCAAGAAGATCTAATCGCAAGACTTCGTCTAATATCTTCGCAATGGCAGCTGTTTCTCCTTCCAGCTGCTCCCCTCGGTTCACTCTTCATAGGCATGAAGAATGTGCAGCTCTCCGTCGCCTTCTTGGCCCAAAGATACTCGCCGGTAGAAGCGATTCTTGATTTTCTAAATTAGAAGCCTTACATTTTATCTTATGTCCGTTGAAGGACAAAGGCATCGCCCAGTGATCTCCAACCCACCCTGTCCAGCTCGAGCTGGTTCCATTTTACGCCGAAGAAATTTCCGTCGCTCCACCCTTTTGCTGTCCTCGGCCTGCGCCTCCCATCTCTTGGTATCCATTCTGACCATCTGTCCTTCTCATGACGCAGCCTGCCTACGTCCATTCCTAGGCAGGTTAAGCCCAGCACTGGTGAACAGAAATGATCATCATCATGAACCGGCACTCGCTCTTTTCGTCCTCTTCTTCCTATTCTGCTTCGCTCCCAGAACACGTGCGCCGATTTGTCCGGTGTGGGATGAAATAACTCTGATGGCCTAGAGGACGAGTAGAGAGAGAGAGGGAAAAAGAAAGAAAGGGAAAGAGAAACATCTTGGCGATGCGGGGTTAAAAGCCGCGTACCCACGATCTGAGGCGAGCGGTCTAATCACTCGGCTGTCGAGGCACGCTAGCAGAGCATAGCATCATAGCCTTATAGCGTAGCAGTATAGTGTTGTGTAGCAATGTAGTGCAGTACAGTATAGTGTAGCAAGGGGGTGAGAAAAGAAAGTGAGCTTGAGGAGGAGCGAGAAATAAACAGAAACGAAAGGATGAAAGAAAGAGAGAGAAAAAGAAATAAAGAAAGCGAGGGAAAAGATGGAAAGAAAGAGAAAGAGAGAGTAAGAAAGGAAAGAAATCGAGAGAGAGAAAGAAGTAAATAGAAATAAACAGGACAAAAAAGGCATAGAAAACAGAGAAGAGAGAAAACCAAAAAAAGAGAGAGGGAAAGATACAGAAAACCGAGGAGAAACAAAGAAGGCTGCCCAGCTCCGCACTTCCTTCAGGCTTGGCACCACAAGTGTGAAGCTGCCTTATATTTTTTTTCTTAATATAAGCTAGGAGATTGGCCACCCATGTTTGTTCTCTGATTCACTTTGCTGTCTTCCATATATCTCTTACTGATACGCCTGCCGTTTCTTTGTTCCATCACACGCTGTGCGGTTCATAATTTTTGCTCCAGTTTCTTCGGTGGTACAAGTTTCTCCATGTTTATGCCCCATACATCGCGCGTAGTGCAAAGGATTCTGATTGCTGTCACTATATCTGGCATCCGAAGTTCACTGAAGTTTGGTCAATGGGTGTACTCACCAGCCTCTTGAGAATAAACGGCGATGAGAGCGAAGGCGAGGACCACACTTGCCGACATAGTGACTGCAAGGAGACAGTGTATTAATTATGATATTACGATGCGTTCACATAAAGCTGAATATTTATACTAAAGGGTAAACTAACGTAAAAACGAAAACAAAACAAAGGATGCACCCAGGGTTGTCGTTGGCGGCTACTTTGCACTAAACTAGGCTACTTTACGACCCCGTCGGGCGACGAAAATTGTAGGTTGGACGCCACTGCTACTTTCTGGCTACTTTGAATTTTATTTTGGCGCCTTTAGCGGCCATTTTTTCTTATTGTTTGTACATAAAATACCAAGGCAAACCTAACGACTGCCCTTTGTTTCCGAACTTTTCTGACTTGTGACCCGGTGCATGCGCATGTACTCCCGCCGCCAGCAGTCTGGTTCTCACCGGCTGTCTGGTTCTGAACGCAACGCGTGGGGCACCTAACAAGACGCAGTGGTGAAGTTCTTGTTCGCCTAGTCATCTGGTCTAGTGAATATAACTCACACCCACTGTGGGGAATCGGCCAAGAATCCGGTGGTCTTATAAGTTTAAATAAAAGTTAATAATGGGGAAGTTATACCAGTATAACTTGCAAATTAAATATGAAATTTAAGCACGCCTTTCAGTTAAGATCAAACTGACGAAGTTACGTGCATGTTGGCAAACGCGTGACCAGCCCACACGCCACCCGCCATCGATGCCTGACGCTACGAGCCAGTTTGTAAGTGCTGATGCACAGCGCGTGTGCTCGCGTGAACTTGACAAGAAACGAGATCAGCAACAAAAAAATGAAGTTGGACTGGATCATCTTCAACCAGGTAGCACTACTTGAAGATACACTGGCACAATGATAACTTCTAATCATTTTCGGTCCGCGACTTCAAGCACGACCTGCTTCTACGATTAATGTTCCTAATGACTGCTTGGCCGGAATGTTCCAATCTTACTCTGTCTCTTGAAATTACTTTATCTATTCTACATAGACTATATGCAGGCGCACGGAAGTTATAAATATTTATTTTCAACTTGCTAATGAAGGCCAAGCAAGAGGAAGAAAAAAATGTGCTCTTAATTTCTATCTTATTGCTCGCTCAAAATGATATTGTTATTCAATGTTCAATAATAAAAACTGCTTTCATAATACTGCTTTTCTTCCCATTTCGCTACAAATCTGGCTTTAAGATTAGATGGCATGGCTACTTTTCTACTTTTAGCTTGAGGTCTGGCTTCTTTTTCCAATCTACCCAATGGCAATCCTGGACGCGCCCAAAATGCATACAAGAAATTAACACGAAATAGTGCGGGACTGCGACTGGCGCATTGCTGTTGAATCGTAGCACACAAGAGTTGACACTATTGACACAGTAAGTGTAACTAACGCTTCAGAACTCACCAAAATGTTAGTGTCCGAATACGCAATCTCCTTTCGAAAGGGTTACAGTGACGGGGCTCTGACAATGTTCCGAAATTTAGCAATCTGCTGCTAACGTTGAAACCGCACCCCTCCCCCCCCTCAAAAAAACAAAAAAACAAAAAAACAAATTCAACAAAGGGCCGCATTTGCCTTTTATATGCTGAAGCTTTATTCATCTGTACTGCGTACTGTCATTCTTAGTGCGTGCGAACGTGGTCTTATTGGCTCGTGTGAAGGTTAAGGCGCAAGCTGCTGTTGTCACAGGTGGGCCTGTCTTGATTCACTTTTGCTTGAACCAAATTAGATATGTCGACACCCAGCTCTTCGAGTCGCACGTTCTATACGGCGTCACTCGGGTGTCAAACGTGCACCATGTACCGCATTTACTCGACTGTAACGCCACCACGATCGTAACGCGAGGGGTGGGCTTTTCATTGCGTCCAGGAAGAAAAAAATAGAATTTTCGGTATTCAATTGTAACGCGGTGGTCGACTTTAGGTAGCAAAAATGTAGAAAAAAAAGCTCGCGTTACAATCGAGTAAATTGGGTATTTTACAAGCAGAGACCTAGGCCTCAACCCATCCGTCTATACCATCCGCGCCCGCGTGGGTCTGTTGCGACCAGCTATCCGAGTTGCTCAACTTTACTCACGGGCAACAATGTCGTTGAGACTTGTTTAATTCATTTGGAAGGCAGTGCTCGCCAGCTACGTGTGGCTAAGCTTTTGGCGCTGATGGGTAGAGTAGCGTAAGGAAACAATGTTGCACACTACAAGCAGTGCAAGAAACTGCCTACAACAAGCTTTCCTATTATCTTTCCATTGAGATATATAACGAACATTTCTTGTTTTAGAGTTTTCATGAATGTTGCGTATAACATCGTTTATAAAACTTTCCGGGGACACCACAACGAATGCACAGCGGATGCCGGCTGGCGAATGCGGCAGAAACCTCTACATATGAACGGCCTTAACCAATGCTTCCACACGTACTCACCGTGTTTTCAGAAAGGCAGGCAGGCAGGGAGTATGTACTGTATGACAGCGAAGATCCGGCTCTCGTTCGAGGCCTTTTAAGTACTCACGCTGTACACCGTCACGTGACGTTCATCGACTCGTCCGGAAGTGTCTCTTCCTCCGTCTCTTTAATGACTGCCAGCCGCTAGCAGGCAGCACGTGCGCGCGCACGTCAACATTCGGCCGCGGTCTTTAAACCCTCGGTTGGACTGGCGACACGTGGCCATCCTAAATCTAAAAGTGGCTCCAAATAGGTGCACAAACGACGCGATGTAGCCCGAGTTGATACAAGCGGATGCCGTGCTTGCGGATGTCGCGCACAGTTCTGAATCTGCGGGGCATAAAACCGCGCATATTTTTTGACTGTGGCGGCTCCATAGAAATAAGCGTTATGTTTTTGCCGAGACAGTGTAATCATAACGGATTGTATATGAGGGCGTACGGGGTTGTTTCACTGTCGTGCGAGTTATAATCGGTTATTTAATCCTAAAAAATGTAAACGTCCTTTAAGCGGTGGCGTCGATTCTGTCGACAGCTGCGTTCAGCGCTTGTAAATATAGGTACACGGAATGCAGAACAAGCAGATGTTTAATAACCGGGGGTTGCTATGGGGTCGCTTGATCGATGCATTATGTACTCTTTGATGACGTGGAGGTTATTACAACAACGCCGTATATACCGAAAATCAGACGTGAAAAAAATTCAGGAGCATTAACGAAGCTTGACGTGTGCGTGCATGACGTGCTACATTTCTTCCTTTATTTCTTCCTTTCTCTTCCTTCCTTCCTTCCTTCCTTCCTTCCTTCCTTCCTTCCTTCCTTCCTTTCTTTCTTTCTTTCTCCCTTCCTTCCTTCCTTCCTTCCTTTCTTTTTTTGTTTCTTTCTTTCTCCCTTCCTTCCTTCCTTCCTTCCTTCCTTTCTTTCTTTCTTTCTTTCTTTCTTCCTTTCTTTCTTTCTCCCTTCCTTCCTTCCTTCCTTTCTTTCTTTCTTTCTTTCTTCCTTCCTTCCTTTCTTTCTTTCTTTGTTTCTTTCTTTCTCCCTTCCTTCCTTCCTTCCTTCCTTCCTTCCTTTCTTCCTTCCTTTCTTTCTTTCTTTCTTTCTTTCTCCCTTCCTTCCTTTCTTCCTTTCTTTGTTTCTTTCTTTCTCCCTTCCTTCCTTCCTTCCTTTCTTTCTTTCTTTCTCCCTTCCTTCCTTCCTTCCTTTCTTTGTTTCTTTCTCCCTTCCTTCCTTCCTTTCTTTCTTTCTTTCTTTGTTTCTTTCTTTCTCCCTTCCTTCCTTCCTTTCTTTCTTTCTTTCTTTCTTTGTTTCTTTCTCCCTTCCTTCCTTTCTTTCTTTCTTTCTTTCTTTCTCCCTTCCTTCCTTCCTTCCTTTCTTTCTTTGTTTCTTTCTTTCTCCCTTCCTTCCTTCCTTTCTTTTTCTTTCTCCCTTCCTTCCTTCCTTTCTTTCTTTCACCCTTCCTTCCTTCCTCCCTTCCTTTCTTTATCTTTCTTTCTTTCTCCCTTCCTACCTTCCTTCCTTCCTTCCTTTCTTTGTTTCTTTCTTTCTCCCTTCCTTCCTTTCTTTCTTTCTCCCTCCCTTCCTTCCTTCCTTTCTTTATTTCTTTCTCGCTTCCTTCCTTCCTTTCTTTTTCTTCTTTCTTTCTTTCTCCCTTCCTTCCTCCCTTCCTTCCTTTCTTTCTTTCTTTCTTTCTCCCTTCCTTCCTTCCTTCCCTCCTTTCTTTCTTTCTCCCTTCCTTCCTTCCTTTCTTTCTTTCTCCCTTCCTTCCTTCCTTTCTTTCTTTCTTGCTCCCTTCCTTCCTTCCTTTCTTTCTTTGTTTCTTTCTCCCTTCCTTCCTTCCTTTCTTTGTTTCTTTCTTTCTCCCTTCCTTCCTTTCTTTCTTTCCCCCCTTCCTTCCTTTCTTCCCTCCTTTCTTTCTTTCTCCCTCCCTTCCTTCCTTCCCTCCTTTCTTTCTTTCTTTCTTCCTTTCTTTCTCCCTTGCTTCCTTCCTTCCTTTCTTTCTTTCTTTCTTTGTTTCTTTCTTTCTCCCTTCCTTCCTTTCTTTCTTTCTCCCTTCCTTCCTTCCCTCCTTTCTTTCTTTCTTTCTTTCTCCCTTCCTTCCTTCCTTCCTTCCCTCCTTTCTTTCTTTCTCCCTTTCTTTCTCCCTTCCTTCCTTCCTTCTTTCCTTCCATTCTTTCTTTCTTTCTTTCTTTCTTTCTTTCTTTCTTTCTTTCTTTCTTTGTACACATTGCACAACGCTCCCTCCTAACTCCTTCCTTCCTGCATGCCGTCCGCCTCGGTGGAACAGTGGCTACGGTGCTCGGCTGCTGACCCGAAGGTCGCGGGTTCGATCCCGGCCGCGGCGGTCGCATTTCGATGGAGGCGAAATGGTAGAGGCCCGTGTACTGTGCGATGTCAGTGCACGTTAAAGAACACCAGATGGTCAAAATTTCCGGAGCCCTCCTCTACGGCGTCTCTCATAATCATAGCGTGGTTTTGGGACGTAAAACCCCAGATATTATTATTATTATTATTATTATTATTATCTTTCCTGCATGCCGGGAATTCGGCCTTCATCCACGTTCTTAGCCGCGCAGCGCTTCAGTTGCTACAGGCAACGACGACTATCATGAGTTTATATGCAGGCAACAACGAAGTGCGACAACGTGAAGTGACGCCTTATCTCAATAAAAGATAAGATTGCCATATCAGAAACTGCTGATCACCGAGAAGCCCGCGATCGAAGGAGCATCAGTTGTTAAAAAAAATGGTGCACACAAATATGCATGTGACTAGCGCACCTTCGAGGGCCGCATATCTTCGAGCTCGCGACACGGGTTCGAATCCCCGCCTCAGAAAGAAAATTTATTTCGTTTTATTCATTATTTCTATGACGAGCGCCAGCTGTGGTTGAGGGGCGTTTCTTCTTTCTTTTTTTGGGGGGGGGGGGAGGGGGGGGCTTGGCTTTTTTTTTTCCTTTTTTTTAAATACCATCACCAGCTACACAGCTCAGTCAATACAAGCTTTGCCCGAGAAGAAATCAAAATAAACTAGCGTAGTCTCGACGTTAGGGTTCTCTTCCAACGTTTCTACGTTGCATGGTACATCGCAGCATTTCCGTCGGTGCTTTTATCAGTCGCAATTTTCCTTGAACATCGCGTGAGTTCCGAGCAGCTGTTTTATACGGGAAACACGCGCGCTTCGTATAACAGTCTAAAAACCACCGCAACAGCGTAAAAGTTTTCAAGCGTCAATTTCTGTACGTCTTCCGGATAACGTGCCCTGTTGCTGGGCTGTATAGATAGTCTGCGCGATACGAATGTCGCCAAAAAAGGAAAGAAAAATAACCAATATAGTTCCACGAGTCATCAGTCATCCCGGCTGTAAACTCAACATTTCTTTCAGCACAGGGTTCTCCATACGTCCGCATTCAATTGTTTAATCAACACGGGCAATCTTTCTTTGGGAAGTGACTGTGTAAGTTTCCTGCACAACTTATCGTCAGTAATACACCTTGTTACTAGTATGTGGGCTGTTATCTCCCCATATGGGTACCTCCATATCGCTGATGGATAGCAACGACTTTCCACTTTTAAAACGGCGAAGCGCTCAAATTTATTTGTTGTTGATGATGATTTTTCACACGTGGAAGTTTAATGTCAATCCCACAACATATATATTTCTGCAGTACTTTTAGGCAAACAATAAAAATTACACCATCTCCCGCTAAAGGGAACCATGTGTAGATGCGAAGCAGCGGGCGCTAACGCCTTACACTGGTGGCGGCGTTGATGCTGGCGCTCATCGCGGCGTTGCGCAGGAGAGAAACCTGGGGAGGCGCAAAGCACGCAGTGATGGACCGGTGTTTCCTACTGGAACATGCCAATCACTGCTAATGGCACTGCTATTGTGACGCCTGTATACGGGAACCAATTTTTTCACTGCATTTCCAAGCAGAGGAGGTTGTTTTCACCTTATTTCCAAGCAGACGCGTGGCTGTGCCATAGAACACCTTGCTTGCCACCCAGACGGCCTAGGTTCGATCCTCACTTGGACCCGAAAATTTTTATTATTTATTTTATTTGCATCTTTCTCAATTTTTCGGTCACGGACAAGATGATTTTTCGCTCACAACCAACGACGCCGAGGCCGACGCCGGCAATTTCTGCGAAACGAGCTCTTTAACGCTATCGCGTTGAAAAGTTTCGGAGCAATTTCTTTGAATGGACGAAACAACCACACTGCAATGAGCTCTCGAGCCAGAGCCAAATAGGGGCTTCGAACGCTTCCACGCAACGAGTTTTTACAAAGAAATCGGTTCAGTAGTTGAAATAACCTCCAGATCAACCATCCAGAGATCAAACCGCGGAACAAAACCAAATGAGCGTCTAGTGATGATCGAGACACGACGAATTCCGTGCAAATAAGTTCAATGAACGAAAGGCCCGCAGTTCTAGCCTCGGGACTAAGCAAAAAGGGCTTCTACCGTTTTGACAAGACAAATTCCTCGCAAATAATTTCAATGAATGATAAGCCCGAGTTCTAACGTCGGGACAAAGCCAAGCGGGCTTCTACCGATTCGAGGTGATGAATTCCGTGTAAATAAGTTTATTGAATTAAAGGCCCGAGTTCTAACGTCGGGACAAAGCCAAACGGGCTTCTACAGATTCGACGAATTTCGTGAAAACAAGTTCAGCGAATGAAAGGCCCGAGTTCTAACCTTGAGACAAAAGCCATAACTGGCTTCTACCGATGAGGCACGACGAATTCTGTGCAAATCAGTTCAAAGATTGGAATTTCCCAAGTTCGTAATTACGGGCAAAGGCCAGACGGGCTTCTACTGATACTAATTGAAGAATTTTCAACAAATCAGTTCATTGATTGAAAAAACACCCCGATAACAACCTTAGGGTAAAGACAAGCAGGTTCTTCAATGGTTCCCAAAGCGTATGTCCCATGGACAAGAGCGGACAATCACTTCAGCGCCCTATATCCAACCGTATGGCCGACATAAAGAAATTGAATAGTTCTCAAAGATTTTGCCACGATTTGCCACTGCACCATCAGCGAGTGACGGTCGCTGCCAGTTAACCTGCGTATGAAAATCCCAATTCGGAACGAGCTCTAGTAAAAAGTAAGTTCGATTCATTCAAAACCCAACAATAAGACCAGAAATTACCTGCCAAACTTGGACGTTGTGAGGAAATGAAAGTGCGTGCGAACAGGCACGTAAGTTCCATCTGTTAACACTACAAAAGCACACAATGTATATAAATTTTCTTACCCTCCCCACCAAAAATTTACAGATGACGCGACATTCTTTTTTTATTTACTCTTCGCCTCCCTATAGCAACAGCTAGATGCACCATCCGTTGGCTGAGACATATTGCTTTCAATATAGGGCAACTTCCTTCGCTGAACTATTTACACCCTTTCCTGCTTAAGTTAAAGACAAAAAAAAATGTATACCGCACAGCGTTCGGTAGATGGCCGAGCGAAGGCGACTGGAGTCTTTCTGGAGAACACCCACACGCAGCAAAAAAAAAAAAAGTGCAGGACATCCAACAAAGTCTTAGAAAGGTACGAAGGCTTGACTGGTCCAGAGTCCCCGGTAGAACGATCAGGCCAGACGTCGTCGCTCTTGGGGCAATGCCACTGATGCTACCGATGTCAAGAGTGGGCTGGACCAATCTTCTGCGGCGCGTCAGAAGCGAGAACACACGTTGAGACCCTGAAACGACATGCGAGATGCGTGTTTGTATACTTCGAGTTATCTGAAGACAGGTGAGCTTTACAGCTTTCTGCGTACATTGGGAAAGAAAGGGAACAGGGAGTGCCACTGCAGCCAACTTTTCTGCAAGCGGGCGTGTCTTTGTCAAGGCATCAAACAGGCTAAAACAGGTTGACTGCATGAAACGTTCGTTTCACTGACATTCCCGCCAGAGTTGGCCAGTTGCAGCCATATTAAGGTCATTTAGGCTTTTTTTTTTACTCTAGTCGTTTGCAGAATTTTAAAGTGGCTTGACGCATCTTTAGCTTATTCGTGATTTTCCTGCAAATCATCGACCTTGTCGATTACTGTCGAGCTCTGCGTCGAAACTGAAATACGACGAAGCACTCGCGAAGCAGGGGGAGGGCAGGAGGAAGCTATGAGGTCTTAGTCCCTCACGACTTTTGTGTTCGGCATGTTTATATATATATATATATATATATATATATATATATATATATATATATATATATATATATATATATATATATATATATATATATATATATATATATGACTTTTTGTTGCCTTGTTCTGTTGTGCCCTCGTTTGCATGTCTTCTGCTTTTGTGGAAGTGTTATCTAGTGAGCAGATTAGTCTTAAGAGCTGAGCACAATAGGATGAAGTAAGCAAGACTATCGTTTAGAAGTTCGGAGGTGTACGGTTAGCCTTGACCCTCGTCATTAAGAAACTACTAAACGAAATAAACAAAGCGACTGTAATTTTGTTTCTGTTTAGCAAACAGCAAGGCACAATTGGAGTGTCGCAAGTGCGGTTGCGACACCCCAACAAACGCACGAGATTTTCTAATGACTGCGTTGGCATGCGAATCTACAGGCGCTTAAAATAAATATGTATAAAGCAGATAATCTGTGCAATTGAACTCTACATCAGCTGCTGTGTGCGGACGTCAAGGCAAATACCAAGGGTGAAATTACGCGCCTCGAGTGTCAATCATGGAGCTAAGATAAAATATTATGACTATTCTTACCTTTTACAAAGGTAGCACAGTGTGCCGTCTGCACGGATGACGTCATCAGTGAAGCAGTGCGAAGGGGCCGAAAGATTCGGCCATACGTTGACTGATGCAGCAGGTGATCTCAGGAACGGATAGCCTTGCAAGCAGTCTGCAGGAGCCAGTTCTATGTCCTTGTCACGGGTAGCGATGAAAGCCAGAGCCAGGGAAGCTGCAATGACAAATGGCTGAATTGTTAAGCACATGTAAACACAGCTTCAATAAGAGTCGTATGAATATGGCACTTACCAACAGAATTGCAATGGTAGCAGCAATGTGCCGCCTGTCAGGATCACGCCATCAGCGAAGCAGTGCGAAGGGGCCGAAAGATTCGGCCATATGATGACTGATGCAGCAGGTGATCTCAGGAACGGATAGCCTTGCAAGCAGTCTGCAGGAGCCAGTTCTATGTCCTTGTCACGGGTAGCGATGAAAGCCAGAGCCAGGGAAGCTGCAATGACAAATGGCTGAATTGTTAAGCACATGTAAACACAGCTTCAATAAGAGTCGTATGAATATGGCACTTACCAACAGAATTGCAATGGTAGCAGCAATGTGCCGCCTGTCAGGATCACGCCATCAGCGAAGCAGTGCGAAGGGGCCGAAAGATTCGGCCATATGATGACTGATGCAGCAGGTGATCTCAGGAACGGATAGCCTTGCAAGCAGTCTGCAGGAGCCAGTTCTATGTCCTTGTCACGGGTAGCGATGAAAGCCAGAGCCAGGGAAGCTGCAATGACAAATGGCTGAATTGTTAAGCACATGTAAACACAGCTTCAATAAGAGTCGTATGAATATGGCACTTACCAACAGAATTGCAATGGTAGCAGCAATGTGCCGCCTGTCAGGATCACGCCATCAGCGAAGCAGTGCGAAGGGGCCGAAAGATTCGGCCATATGATGACTGATGCAGCAGGTGATCTCAGGAACGGATAGCCTTGCAAGCAGTCTGCAGGAGCCAGTTCTATGTCCTTGTCACGGGTAGCGATGAAAGCCAGAGTCAGGGAAGCTGCAACGACAAATGGCTGAATTGTTAAGCACATGTAAACACAGCTTCAATAAGAGTCGTATGAATATGGCACTTACCAACAGAATTGCAATGGATAGCAGCAATGTGCCGCCTGTCAGGATCACGCCATCAGCGAAGCAGTGCGAAAGTGGCGAAAGGTTCGGCCATACGATGACTGATGCAGCAGGTGATCTCAGGAACGGATAGCCTTGCAAGCAGTGTGCAGGAGTCAGCTCTATGTCCTTGTCACGGGTAGCGATGAAAGCCAGAGTCAGGGAAGCTGCAACGACAAATGGCTGAATTGTTAAGTACATGTAAACACAGCTTCAGTAAGAGTCGTATGAATATGGCACTTACCAACAGAATTGCAATGATAGCAGCAATGTGCCGCCTGTCAGGATCACGCCATCAGCGAAGCAGTGCGAAAGTGGCGAAAGGTTCGGCCATACGATGACTGATGCAGCAGGTGATCTCAGGAACGGATAGCCTTGCAAGCAGTGTGCAGGAGTCCAGCTCTATGTCCTTGTCACGGGTAGCGATGAAAGCCAGAGTCAGGGAAGCTGCAACGACAAATGGCTGAATTGTTAAGCACATGTAAACACAGCTTCAGTAAGAGTCGTATGAATATGGCACTTACCAACAGAATTGCAATGATAGCAGCAATGTGCCGCCTGTCAGGATCACGCCATCAGCGAAGCAGTGCGAAAGTGGGGCCGAAAGGTTCGGCCATACGATGACTGATGCAGCAGGTGATCTCAGGAACGGATAGCCTTGCAAGCAGTGTGCAGGAGTCAGCTCTATGTCCTTGTCACGGGTAGCGATGAAAGCCAGAGGCAGGAACGCTGGTACGACAAACTGCGGAATTGTTAAGCACATGTAAATACAGCCGCCGTAGGAGTTGTGCGTACTTGATATTTACCAATATTAGGGCATGGCTCTTATTGAAGCCTCTCCTGCTGACAGAAGTATCAGCGATTGAATGTGGAGACTGCCGACACGGCAGTACGGTGTAGTGTCCAACGCAATTTTCTCGTGGTCTGAGGCTAGACAGCCTTCGGTGCACAGCTCGTTCGGAAACGGGACATCTGCAGGCCTTGGTGTATCTGAATGGATGCAAAAGCCGCTTGTTCAGGAATGGAAATGTAAAGAAAAAACTTACCAACTCACCATCTCCTGAGTATAGTGTGCGGCGATTCATACACGGACGCTTGGACAGTCGGCAGGACTCGAAGAAAAGCCTGGAAGTAAACCTCAAAAGTGCACAGTAAGCATAGCACCATAAACAAAAGGTATCATGAGGAACACAGCGACCAGGAAAAGCAGCAATGACAGCAATGAAATCGCGCTGTAGGGAGAACAATAAGTGTTCCAGCATGGTTAAATCAAACGCTGGCGAGGCAATTCCGGATGACGTTTGCTTCCGCGAAACCGCATATCGCTCGAGCGCACTATCGCGCGCGGGCTACTCGACACGAAGTAGTGGTCGCTTCACAAAGTCATTCGGAACGGGTTCAATGTCCGTGACGAAATCGCAAGAGGACACCTGTCATATTCTGCCTGTCGTGTTCGCTAAGGCTGAAGCTATATGCGGCGCGCCCCCCCACCCGTACCCCGTCCTCTTCGATTGTGTCACAGACAAGACCCGGTGTGGCTGCAACAGCCGGCCACCAAAACTGGGGGGCTCTGATTAGACACCAGAACTGCAACCTCGCCAGCCTGGAATACCACTGTCATCCCACTTGCAATGTTACGACGACGGATTCACGTGATGGTGCTCGGATGATTGCCGTAGTCCGACGTCGATGTATGGCAGCCCGCAGTGACAAGACATCTGAAACGTTCAAAAAGCAGCCATTAGAAACACGAATGTAGGAACCAACTCGTGTACTCACCGTGACGAGGTTCGCACGCGTACGCGGACCATGTTCCCAGAAGTCGACCAAAGCGGAGCGCGTCCAACGAAGTAAGCGAGGCGCGTACCACAGCAATGGGCAAACAGACTGCCCACACACGCTCATCAAGTGCAACAAGGTTGACCACCACTCACATTGGCTGCAGAAGGGAAGCGCTGATCTGCAACCTGAAGAAGTTCCGCAGCATTAACAAAGCTATCGAGCTAACGAGGCTATTCCGCATGCCGTTTGCTTCCTCAAAACCACATTTCGCATAACAGAAGACCACACGTCACTAGAACTCGTACTGCGCGCGATAATTACGAAATAGTGGTCGAGGTCGCAACGTCATTCAGAACGGGCAAATGTCCCTGACGAAATCGAAAGAGGACGGCTATCAAGCTACCCTGCCTAGTGTCAGCTACCTGCCTAACTGTGAGCTGACCTGAAGCTATATGCGTCGCCACACCAGCGACGCAGCCCGTCCTCTCAAATTCCGTCACGGCGAACACCCGATACGTGGCCGCAGCCCGCCCAGAAAAGATTCGGGCTTAATTTTACGATGCAGCTAACCTCGCGCAACGTTTTGCTCGCGTAACCAAGACGCCTGGCTCGTACCAATTCGATATACTCAACTGACAGACTCTCTAAGCTGCGTACCACCCTCGCGAGCTCGGGGACTCCCTATCTTACTTGTTGACCGATGACCAAGCACTCCGTGAAGAAGGGTGGCCCCACTGGTCCTCGGAGAGATGTCCACCATGAATCAAAGTTTTTTGTCCAGGCGACGCCGACGGTTGGTAAACGCGCACAACCAAAAATGAGTCCACGGCAGGCATGACTTGCGTCTTGTAAGTTCGCTTCTGCGGCTTCAACGGAGCGCCATTAGCGTTAGGCCTATCGCAACTTCGTGAACAAGCCCAGGTTCGGCGTATTCGCCGAGCGTCGCATGTATTTCAAAAGCTTGCGTGGAGGGCGAGAATTGTCATGCGGGAGCAACTTGAGGGTCGAAATAAATGTCCGTGGCAAGTTGGTAGCCACTTTTGCACATGTCGAGCAGCGAGCAGTCTTTGCGAGCAACCGGAGCACATTGTCTGCGGCATTGTCCGAAGGCTTGCCAGGCACGAAGTTTTTCGAAAGGTTCCCGACATTTTCTATGTCCGGAGGTTGAAGCCAGTTCTTCTAGAGTCCGTATAGAAGACGCAAGGTAACACGGGTCCCCACGTCGTGAAGTCCAGCCGCTGTCAGTGCGTGAATACGACAGCAATGCGACGCAGAGCTCAGCAGACACAGCAACCACCAACATCGAGAGAAGGAAGCAAAATGGCGGTCCCAGACCCCGAAAAGACGCTCACCGACCACGGGGACCACGATCCCATGATGCTTGCTGCATGCGTCGATATGCCTGGAAAGTTTTCTTTAATCGCGCATTGGTCATTCTTGTCTTTACGTCACTGTCGCACGCCGCCACGACGCCGTTGTTATCACAGTGATCAGCGCGACTGGCGATGTAGAAAAAGAAAATCTCAAGAAAAAAAGTCGCGTCAGCATGCTGCGGCCGGCATGGAATGTTCTAGAAGCCTCTCTCGTGTTCGAATTCGACAGAAACTGCGTAGTTAGCGCCGTCGCCTTCGTTTTATCGATGTAAAATGCAGAAATCCGCGAAAGCACCACATTAACGCGTGATTTTAAATATGCAATCTGGACGTAGCATTTATTTTCAGTACTTAGGCGCAGGAAGCCTGCTTCTGGTTTTCGAGAAAACGAATATATTGTCGAACGTATCGCTGCAAGGCCGCCTTCAGATTCGCGATGGCGCACTGATCACGTGCGTTCCCACACGTTCCGCGTTAATTAAATTATGAGCTCTTTTACGTGCCACTATCCACTTATGAGACACGCCAGGATCAATTTTGTGGGCGCAAATCGAAGTACAGCCTACCAAATCTTTAACTAGCGTGCGCGAGTGGCAGTTTTTTGTGTGTACTTGCAACGACAGAATTAAGTTCCAAAAAAAAATGGTTTGGTCAAGTGCATGCCCACAAAACAATTTTTTGCAGCTTTGTTCCATCATATGGCGCTGACAGAAAGGAATGTCGCTGCTGCGCCCGCTAGTTAAAGATTTGGGCGGCTGTACTCTAGTGAACTCGAAGAACAGCGCTATATAGTAACCAAGACGAGACGGAAGGTAGGAGCACACATACAAGGCGTTGACTAATAACCAAGCTTCTTTGTGTTTTCACGTGAATAGTTACTAAGGGAACAACCCGCCACGGTGGTCTAGTGGTTGAAGGACCCCTGACACCAAATTTGGAAACTCGAGATGCTTGTGTTGTTTGACAGTCCTGCATTCGGGGGGCACTTCTGACCGATTATTAGTGACGAGCGTTGCCTATAAGATATTTTAATTTGATTTTAAAGTAAGGGTCAGTGCTCATCTGAGTTATCAGCACCAATCGACATCTTCTCTGGTTTGACGTAGACAGAGGCACCGCGTGACGTTCCACGAGTAATGCGAGTATTGTCGACGTCAGAGAACATTTGCGGGGCGCGCACAATACCCCGATTGGCACCCGGCGAGGACTATTGTTCGTCACCCCTCTCGCTCTGTTGTCGGGCTGCTCTCAAGGTGGGTTTGGCCGCTTACGCCAGGAATGCTTTTCTTTTACAGCGAAAGCTGATATGAGATCACAGCAATGGGTGCCGTAGTTGTCCGCCGCCGCCGCCACCGGTGTCCGTAACCGCTATTGCACGAAATAAGAAAAAATATCCAGGATGGAACGGCGTTCGAACCTGGGGCCTGCACTGTGCCAGCCCAGGATTCTACCACTGAGCCATGCCTGTGCTCGAATCTCCTGTGCACAAAAACCCTATACAAGCGTTATGTCCGGAAGGAACCGCGTTAACAGGCGCAATATAACGTGGTAGAAGAGTAAAATAGCAACCAGGCGTCACAGAATGCGAATTCTGTAACCAGGCGTCACACAATATGAATTGCATTACGAGTGGGTCGTTGAATGCTTGCAGCTCATTACAAAGGGCTCAGCCACAATTCTTCGTCGTCATCAGCCACCGAATCAATTAATTGAGTAGGGGTACCTTGCAAGCGTACTTGTATTAGTGGCCCCAACAGAGCTTCTGAACGGGTTTTAGAAATGGCGCTCTTCCAGCTTTCGCTGTGAGTGTGCTGCGTGTTCGGCGCAGGCCTGACGTGTCTTTTTTTTTTTTTTTTCTGAGGGGACACGCTCAAAGCTCCCACATCGTTTCATTCTTCACCGCCCGCGGGTCCCACGATTTGAAAACGGTGAGTTCAGCGTCACCGAAGCTTGAGCGCACGTAGTCTCAGGCGCTCCCCCGCTGTGGGGCGTTAGTTTTCTTATGGCATTGAGGCGGGCGTTTCGAACTGGCGCAAAATCGTTCTGATTTAACGATGCTAGCATTAATTACACGACGCGTTAGAGCATTTACGATTCAATTTCGGGATTACCAGACGAAAAGCTACAAATTACTGTAAAAAAGTCGCAAAGTAAACTTTCGCTCTCAGGGGTCCTTTAAAGGCGAAGCTTAAGGGACCCCCAATTTTTTTATACCGTTATTGGAGTAAGAACAAACGCGCTAAAGCACTGCCAGCCACGTAGCTTTCCTGAATAAGCTTATCAACTGTCCTACGTTCATTTCATGGAGAACTGAATAATAAAAAAATGTGGATGCGTATTCGCGGTTATTTCAGCTCATCGCCCACGAATATGGGATTTCTTTCTTTCTCATTTTTTTTAGTATTCAAGACCAGCATGCACCAAGCAAAGAATGAATTAAGTCGCACTACAGCAGTGCAAAAGTAGGCGGGACACAAGCTCAACACTTACAAATAAAAATACAAGAAACGTGACATAGTGCGAAAACGCAGACAGTCGCCGAGCGCGAACATCCCTTTCAATGGCAGATTGCGTTTCTCTCACAAGTAATAGTAACGTTCGCCGAGCTTCGGGCATCTATTCGGCAATGGATGACATATATATTACGAGTAGGCTGTAGTCAGCGCATTTTATTTGCCGACAATCGGCTCACACCGCTCACAAAAAACCGCCAGGCCTGCGCGGAACGCGCAGCACAGTCACAGCGAAAGCTGGAAGAGCGGCCTTTCTAGAACCTTTTTTAATTGAATATATATCGCCACATAAATATGAAATTCGGTTTAATTTCACCGAATCATTAGATTAGTAACCTGTCAACCATCCAACTAGCGAGAAAAGTCGGTAATTTGTACCAACCAGCCCCACTCTCGTCTCCAGTAGTACTTTGGTACACAACAAAATAAAAAAAAACGTACATATAATGGTACGGACAGCAGGGTAAAAGCTTCATAACTGCAGGTTGACTGGGTCCACCGCTACCTATAGCTACAAGGCCAGCAACATGCGGTACATAAACAGTTTGAGTCGAATGCATAACTTTAAATGACAGTTCAAAGTCATGCATAAAAACACTCAAGTTGATCATTAAATCCATAATCAATGCGATATGGCTAATAGCTAGCGACGTCACTTGATGCGAGGACCTGACACTCCAACTGTCAGTATCGGTATTCTGGTTTCATAGTTCTGCTTTATCGTCTGCCTGAGCTTTAGCCCTTTAATTTCACAAGAAGGCGTGTGCCGTAAGCATCCATATAAATACAGCTGCATGTGCGGCCTTGGTTTGACCAATAAAGCATATTGTGACTACAGCAGTGCATCAGAAAGAATGGAACTTTTTATTTCTTTTCATGTTATCAGGCATACATAGAAGAAAGAACTTGTCTCCAAAGTAGAATATGCTCAGCTTCCCAAGTAACTCTAGATCTCGGGAAAATACTTACAACTATGCCTCTTCCTTTTCAGCAACGCCAACTTGTAAAACTTCTGTTCATACTCCTCGAGGATATTAACCTAAAGGGGCCAAGACACGTTCACTCAACAATTCGCGGTCTTCAGCGAAAAAATAGAAGTAGAGCGTTTATTGTACCAACACATATATGAAAAATACACTGTACAAGAATATTTCAGTGCGAACTAAGCCCAAGAAGTTACCCTCTATAAACCCTACTCGTAATCCGCCGCGGTGGAGCAGTGGTTAAGGTGCTCGGCTGCTGACCCGAAGGTCGCGGGTTCGATCCCGGCCGCGGCGGTCGCATTTCGGTGGAGGCGGAATGGTAGAGGCCCGTGTGCTGTGCGATGTCAGCGCACGTTAAAGAACACCAGATGGTCGAAATTCCGGAGCCCTCCACTACGGCGTCTCTCATATCGTGGTTTGGGGACTTAACCCCAGATATTATTATTATAACCCTGCCCGTAGCCGGCGACCGACATTTTGCCAAGGCGTGTGTGACGTCACGCGCTGCATAGTGCGGAGCCGTCGTCTTCTACCAAAGTTTCAGCCGCTGCAAAGCGTTCAATTTCAATGCCAAGCTGAAGAAAGCTGAAATGGCTGGATTGCACGCGCATGCTTACCAGGGAACGAAATTGTTCGCCAGAATACAGGCGCTCGCGCAGCAAGCAGTTTGTTACGTCACGGCTCGCGAGCGCGCCAGTGTTGCCCGACTCTCAGGCCTCTCGCGTCTTTATGAAATTATCCTATTATAAATAAAGTACTCGACCAAACACGCTAAAATTCCGCCAGCTTGTTTGCGAACGCCCGAGGATTAACCCAGGTAACACGGATTATGATCAAATATCGCGTGTCATGGGCCCTTATAAACTGTAAAGTGGCTTACATCGCAATCGTTAAGTTCTCGTTTGCAAATACCACGATCATATATTTTCTTTTTTGTTTCCTTTACTTTTTACCGCCCTCCTGCTCGTCGGGCGTTTCTGTACTCAATCCCCTTCCACTATATACAGAGGCGCCATATATAGAAGGAGGATGTTGTAGGTTGTATGCGGATCTAGCTTTGCCAGCCAGTTTCCTCCTTTCATGTTATGTTGAAAACATGATCATTTTTCTAAAAGCGAAGCGCGGGCAGGCTATCAAGAAGGCGCTCGCAGAGCGACTCAACAGCGCACATGCCGGTGGCCTATGAGCTATCCCGCGTACGGTACTGTGCCGGGCCCCCATATCACCACACCACACGCCAACGTAAGTGTCACTCATCACCAGTCACATGCGAGGTCTGTAACGTTTAAAAACTTCAAAAGTGGTCGCGACACCTCCTTCCTGGAGGCCCAGTGTCCACGCGGAAACACCATATCATTCACACTGTCGTGTGGCGAGTTGGAGTGCTTCAAAGAAGCATTGTCCATATACGCCGGCCGGATTCTCTGTTCTTCAATAAAGTCCTTTCTCTCTCTCTTTCCAAAAAGAATCAACGAGCACCCACAAACTGTTTTATTCTATTCGGAGTAAAGCAAGACCGTCAACGTCATCATTACTTGTAGCAGTGGTGTACAGGTGCGCAGGCCGGACACATTCCTGGATTGCGCTCGTAGTAGCACCTTGACGGACAGATCGGACACTCCTCCTCTGGGAGGGGGGTAAAAAACAACCGTCGGAATCAAACGTTTAGGGCATGAATTATTCAAATTTCACGCATGAATCAAAACACCTTAGGTGCGAATAGAAGTGACGCTACGTCAGTTCAGAACATCTATAATCCTTTCACATCATAAACGGACACCAAAGTTAAACACTAAATCCGTTTATTAAAAAGTAACTGCTGGGGCCTTACGTATCGATTTACCTCGATACAATTATGAGGTACGCCGTAGTGGAGGACTCCAGAATAACTTTGACTACCATCATGAGCCTTTCAGGTGGGCATGGTGGCTGCCCAGGCCCTACGGATCATCCAAAAAGCCGAAGTGCTCAAACATCCCTCATTGGCCTGGCTCCCTGAGCACCTTGGAACTTTTTGAGTGTAATAGAACAGACTTTTGGGCTAGTTGGTTTGTTACGTTCATTGAAGCCACAGTGCCGATAAGACAGGGATCACAGCGCACGTCCCGTCCTCTTTCTGTGGTCCCTGTCTTATCAGCGCTACGGCTTCAATGAACTATTGAGTGTGCCTCGCTCTACCCCAACGAGGATGCGCACTCAGCTGCACGAGGTTTGACTGACTGTGCGCCGGGTAACGCGACCTCTCCTGGCCGACCCGAGCGTCTCTGCTCGTACAACGAGATCTGCAAGCATCATTATCTCTCAAGAAGACTACAGCCTCTACCGCATTCATTGGCTGTGCAGAGGCAAGGCTGTCACTAAAAACAAGCACTCACACGAGCCATGCAGCAATGCACACAATGTATTATGTAGCCCGAACGGTTCCCAAGCCCGGACTGCCCCCCTGCGTGGTGGTTATGCGTACTTCGAGCATGTCCTGTCGGGCTGCGCCTCTACCGGTTCCCCTTTAACCCATGAGGGAATGAAGAAGCTTATTAAGGCCCAAGACCAAGAACCCTGTTTCAAGTCCAGGCGGTCCAGAGGGCCAGGGAGAGGGCGTCAGGTTTGACCTGGTGGTCGCCGAGTGGGCTTAGCCGGGGGACGTTCAGTTTACTCGCGCCTATTGTGGACCGAATGAAGTTGTTTCACTCACTCACCACCACTCACTCACTCACCACTCACTCACTCACTCACTCACTCACTCACTCACTCACTCACCACCACTCACTCACTCACTCACTCACTCACTCGCTTGCTCACCACCTGGGACCCCTTTAACATGCACCAAAATCTAAGCGCGAGGGTGCTCTTGCATTTCGCCCCCCATCGAAATGCAGCGGCCGCAGCAGAGAATCGAACCTGCGCACTCCAGTTTAGCATTTCGGCATCTTAGCTGATGCCGCGGCGGACTGCCACGCGACAACTGATATTGCAAGGAGTCGAACAGAACATTGGCAACGTCTCTTCCCGCTATACGACGACCGTCAATGTATCATCGCGCCGATACTGACCGCATACGCAGATTCCGCACCGTCGAGGATACGTCAAGCCAAGGTGACACGGGCCACTGCAGGTCGCCACTGGTCCGCACTGACCTGCGTATTAACGCTGCGGTTATACAATCGTCGTCAAGAAAAGTTCATAGGTTCACTCGCAGTCATATTTCTTTCGAGTGAGCGTAATGCGAAAGGCATTCGGGGAGTATTTAGGGAGTGCTTCTGCCACGGAACAATAATCGTCATCTGGCTTGCTCGCGTTAACTTTCTTGAAAACTTTACTCTCGCCACTTTTTCTATCGAGAATTTTATGTCACGCTGATAGCGCGCACGCCGTTCGTGCCCTGGAACTTCCAGGATCGCCGTGATAACGCAAGGAAAAGCGTGCGAGATAGATGACCATTGTAGCTGCGTGGCAGAAAAGCTCCCCATATACACGATTTTTTTTCTTAGAGCGTATGCATGGCTGCATAACTCGAGGCTCTCCGCGAAGAGCTCAATCCAGATTACGCACCGCGTATGCAGTCATAGGCGTGCGCACGACGGGGGCAGGGGGGGGGGGGGGGCGCCCCCTCGAGTGACCTAAGCAGGGGGGCGGAAAGCCTGCCCCATACATAGGGAGGGGGGGCGCTGGGATGAACCTTCACCCCCCCCCCCCCCTGATGGGGAACCCTGCGCACGCCTATGTATGCAGTTGTCCCTACGCATGGAACTCACGACCAAATGAAATAGGTAACTACAAACTTAACCGCCGGTTCAAAGAAACAAGCCTCGAGACTTCGTTTTCACTGGCTATCCCGGGCCATTGCGAGACCCCTGGTAACGGCAACGCAGCTGGAACGTCACATAGGAAAACCACTACGTCGCGATCCCACTCTAGAACAGACGCTGCGAGGCAGTTTCGCCGATAGGCAAGTATGCACCCTCGTCAGTCGATTTTGAATCGGTCATGGGTATGATGTATAAGGACGCATTGGACTGCGCAAACTAACAACTTCTCAGTAATACGGATCTACAGCGGTATTGCACCAGGCTCGAGGCATCTCTTTCACGTGTAATGCGGTTGGCGATGCCACTTTCGTCGATTTGGCATACAATGTCCAATGCATTGTGATGATTAGGCGTTTCGTTCACTGGTCCTACAGATGCTGCTGGAACATCGTTCCCAAGGATCATCAGCCCAGAGAGCGGTAAGGACCACCTAACATGCGAACATATTTTTAGCGCAAAAGTAGAAAGTGAAGGAACTCAGAGGAGAGAAGAAACACAGTGCGCAGGGTTAGCGGTTGCCCTGTGCACTGTGTTTCCTCTTCTGACCACCAACTCGCTCAACAGGAAGTTTTATTGAAGGACCACCTATATATGCCTTTTTTTTTAAAAACGACTTGTTTGTTCGAGCCCCTTTGATTACGTGGTTCGGTCCGCGCAGGAGGCTGTTATGTATTCAACGCTTTGCCTATTTTGATTCCCATTCCCATCCCCGCCACTCTCCCTCTATCTCTCTCACTCTCTCCCGAAGGCCGTTATCTTTGCATTATTGCTTTATTATCGCTTTCATGGCAACCGCCTCCATGAATAGAAGCGCGATGAAAATAATTCAGCAGTCAAGTGCGCCCGCCGCACAACCGTCTTTGGCATGATACGTACCTGTGGCATAGCATGCCACGTGCCTCTTACGTCACAGTCCCTACGCTGACGCTCATAAAAATTTTCATCGCTGCCGCTTCACCAGCTTCCCTACATTGCTGAAAGCCGAAGTACTGGTCCGTGCAATGTTATGGCATTAAAAGCACTCTGAAGACGTCTAAGGTGCCCTGGTATCAGGTTCAACTGACTCACGCCTTTGCTTACAGCGCCTCCTGGATTTGGGACAGCGCTTCAAACCGCGAGGTGCAACGCCGATGGACCACTTTTGACGCATTTAATGCTACTGGCGCTTGTCATTCTATTTCTCTGCGAAGCTAGAAGTCGCGAAAATGTTTGGGACCTGTTTGGACAGCATCAACTTGATACCACCGAATCAAATATTCTATATTCAATCATACCGAAACATTCCAGCTGCATAAACTACACAAACTTGTCTGCCGCACAGGAAGAAACAGTGGAGGCTCCAGTGTGCACCAGCGCACTCCAGTGAAAATTCCAGCGTTTCCAGCGCTTCCCAGTACACGCCAGCGTCACAGCGGCCAAGCCAATGCCCCTAACCAGTGCGACCCAGCTCTGTCCCAGTGCGCTCACCGAAGTGCCAGTGAATCCCAGCGTGTACCAGTGTTCCCAGTGCGATCCAGTGCCAAAAAATACGTACTGGTATCACGCTGGGGGTGCTGGAACGGCGCTGGTTTTTTGCAATAGGGAACTAAAGAGTAATTAATACTATATGTTCATTATTATTTAGTTATGTGTAACAAAACGATTGTGTAAACGAAAACCATGCTCGGCGATGTGGAGCAAGTGAGGCACATGAAAGGGAGAGAGAAAGAAAGAAAGCGATAGACAGAAAGAAGAAGAGAAAAATAGAGAGAGAAAAAAATGGATAGAAATAAAATAGAGATAAAAATAGAATAAAGAGACAAAAGCATAGAAAGACAAATAAAGACATAGGAAAGAGAAAGAAAGAAACATGCACGAAAGAGAGATAGAAAAACAGAGAGCAAGACCGAAAGAGAAAAAAGCAGAGAGAGAAAGAGAAAAAAAAGTTATGGAATAGAAAAAATCAAGATAGAAAGAGCGAGAAAGGGAAAGAAATAAATAAAGAGAGAAAGAAAGAAATAGAAAGCAACATATACAAGAAACAGAGAGAAAGAGAAAGAAAGAAAATAGAGAAAGAAAATAATAAAGAGAAACAAGGAAGGGCCGCCAGGCTCCGCTCTTGCCATCTGGCTTGGCACCACTAGTGCGAAGCTGCCATAATTTTTCCTTCGTTTTTCTTACCGTACGCCATGTGTACCAGGACTGCTGAAAGCGCTAGCAGGAAAAGGGATTTGGTCTCCATCGTAGCACGCTGCAATGAAAGAAAGCGGAAAGTCGAGAGTTTCACGTGATATGAGGAGCTCAGATGCAGTGAACGTTAACTGTTTTCGAGTTGATTGAGACTTGTGCATAGCATACCTATCTACCCAAATATCAGTAGACACCCGCAATTACAAATCTTGAGCAACTATCTTATCATTATCATAATCATCGTAACTACCATTCGAGAGACGCACCTGTATCTCGGAGATTTGGGTTTAGCAACCTTCCTTTCGCCACATTTGTACAGCACCAATCTTTGGAGTGTCGCGATCTTTCGTCAGGGTTTCAGGCGACAGTGCCGACAAAACCGCGCAATGCGTGCGGGTGCCAATGATCATTATCACCATCATCATCGCTATCATAACCACCGTTACTAACAACAACGATCACAATATCCACCACTATCGCTACGCTTTGTCTCGGACAAGTCCGAGGAAACCATACAAGCGATTCAAAACGGGGCATAGCGCTAATACACACGGACGAGCAAGAGACAACAGGACAAGCGCAAGCGCTTGTCCTGTTGTCTCTTGCTCGTCCGTGTGTATTAGCGCTATGCCCCGTTTTGAATCGTATAACCAACTAGCCCAAAAAGCCACGCTGACATACAAGCGAACCTACCTAAACTGTCCGTTTCTACTGCGCCAGCGCAGCTGAGTAAAACGCAGCGACCCCTTTCGGGCTTTCCTTTTATCGCGTCCTCCTCCACCCGCGTCCCACTCACCCTAAGAGCTCGTTCGATAAGGGAACCCTCTCTCGCCTACCGAGCCATTAATAAGCGAAGTGGCAGGCATGCGCCACTTGGAAGGTGTCGTTCATCCCCACCCTTCTTTTTAATGACACTTGGGCTCGCGCGGCACTCCGCCGAAAGCGACAGCACAAAGGCAGAACCAGTAATGAATAAGAGGGGAGAAGGGGGGAATCGATACACTAATGAAAGTTGATCGACGCCCGACGAAATCGTAGCTAATGGTTTAACGCGGACAGCTGGCACGGTTAATTGGTGCGCAATGACATAATATAAAGAAAACGTTACGTCTCCGATGAATGCCGGCATGAAGGTTCGTGAAATGAACGGGGCGATGAACAAAGCGCGCGAGCCTGTGGCCCTGTTGCCGCAGACTCCATTTCGCGGTTATCTAGCTCGACCTTTTCTTAGTATATATACAGCACAATCTAGCAGCGGGGGAAGGGGGGTGGGGGGAGGAAGATGTGGGTTAGAGGGGTTGTTTCCACAGGCCATGTCATCGTTCGCGTTCACAGTGCGCCGCGCTAAGACGTTCTATTCCAAGTAGCCTTTGGCGGGGCCTTTGATTAGAGCCTTGAGTCGTCCTCATTTGTGCGCTTGTTTTCGGAGACGCATTACTTGCAGAAACAGAAATGGAAGAAGAAGATATAGAAAACAGGAGTGGTGGCAACTATGACTCACGACTCACGATGAAACCCCGGCTTTATCGCTGCGATTGCTTCCATTCGCTGAGGAGTTCCAGGAACGCGGGCATGCTCAATCAGTCGACCGTTTCTACCGAAGACATATCTGTTCTCTAAGAATCAAAGCTTTCTTTGTTATCTCACCACGATTTGACGGTTCTGGTTGCTCAATTGTCTTGCTGACCATATAATAATAATATCCGAGGTTTTCCGTGCCGAAACCACGATATGATCGAGAGGCTAGCCGTCGTGGAGGGCTCCGGAAATTTCGACCAGCTGGTGTTCTGACATCGCGCAGTACACGGGCCTCCAGCGTTTCACCTTCATTCCCGAGTGATTACATGGGAAATAAGTATTGTAAAAGCGTAACACTAAGACAAACAAAAGAAGAAAAAAAGCTTCGCTTGAACCAACAACATGGCCGCCAATGGCTATCAAGCCCAAGAAATAAAAACGATGAGTGAATGACAGTCGTCCTAATTCTGATTTAATACAGCGGCTGCAAACATACGCGCCCCTGTCGTGAAAACCAATTTCTATGCTTAACTTATCGAGTACACGCCCACTGTACAGGCAGTGCTCACATTATTTGAGAAAGTCTCACAGGGTCATTCATGCATTCGCCTAAGACAAGACGACTCGAAGACGAGAGCAATCCGTTGTGGCGATTTCATCATCATCATCATCATCATCATCATCATCATCGGAGCTTGAGAGATCACGCGAGCAGCTGCACCCTACGTTGATGCTGTGGCTGGTGATATGGATCAGGCCTTTGTCATTGCTTGGCAGCCTCTAACCACGGACTGATTATGCAAGTCACATGGTGTGATGTCTGATTCAATTGTGCGCTTCAACCACGCAATGATTACATCTGTTCACGTGACTCCTTGCGTGACATGACGATGTCATAGGGTCTTTTTCCAAAGCAATTCTAAGCAATTGCGTGGCTCTGTAGTAAAATACTTGACTGCCACACAGTTAAAACCGGGTTTGAATCTGGCTCAAACCCCGATTTTCATTAAACTCGCTAAGGTCACCTGAGTTTGTACCGTGCGTCATGTTTTTTTTCAAGGCACTAAGTGATAATAATAATAATAATAATAATAATAATAATAATAATAATAATAATACCTGGGGTTGACGTCCCAAAACCACGATATGATGAGGGACGCCGTAGTGGAGTGCTCCAGAAATTTTGAACATCTGGTGTTCTTTAACGTGCACTGACATCGCAGTGTACTCGAGGCTCTACCATTTCGCCTCCACCGAAATGCGACCGCCGCGGCCGGGATCGAACCCGCGACCTTCGGGTCAGCAGCCGAGCACCGTAACGACTGATCCACCATGGCGGACTTAAGGCACTGAAAGGGGTCATTAGCCACCCCTGGGACTTGGTGTGAAAATACGTCCTGCACATAGCAGACACGGCTAAGAACATCTCAGCCAAATCTTGCAGTCGTGCGCGGCAAGGAGAGTTTAGAAGTGAAGCGGGAAGTTGCCATTTTCGCAGGCGCCCTCTTTTCATACAGATGCCTGCGCTCACTCTCTTCGGAGCTACCGACCCCCCTGCTGTTTGACGTCGAACAGCAGATAGCATGCTATTGGCCATTAGCCGACGTAAATCAAGAGCGACGTTTGGATCAGATGCCCTTCTTTCCACGTGGTACCGCCACGTACCGGCGCCGCGCTCCGCAGTCTAGTAACATGACACAGTGAGCCACACTAGCGCACAGGAATCGCAACGGGAAAGAGCGATCGCATTTCATCACGCACTCCCAAGGTCATGACGCGCGCTGACGTAACTTCTGTCCGCCGTGTAATCATTCCCTGTGTATTTTGCAGCGCGCTCGTTGAGGCGAGGGAAGAGAGAGAGCGCTTAGAGGGCCCGACGACCAATTTATATGGTACCTGTTTTCTTTGGCACCACGGAAATCTTACCGGTCAGAGTGTCCAATCGAGCAATGGTAATGCGGGAAACACTGTGGAAACATCTATGACAGAGGTCTCAAACTCGCCTCAGCTAGCGGGACGCAGTCGCCAAATCTTGTCCAGCAAGGGCCAGGACAGTGGAGAATAGAGCGAAGGGTAGGGGAAGGGGGTTGCTGTAGATTGTACAAGATGTCGGCTAACGTTGTCCTTTGAAAGTCGGCCTTCCCGGTATCTCATATATGGGTCATTTATGAAGAGTATTTGTCGCCAGGATTCAAGCATATCGATCCCGGTCTCCAGAATGACTAAAATCTGGACGCCGATTCTATAATAATGATTTTGTTTCACATTTATGTTTCAAGACATAGTGGCCACATGGGGTGCCTCATAAAAAAAAAAAGAAGTTTGAGACAAATCATGCATGTGTAGCTGATGAAGGTACTTATTGTCACGGGGTCTTGACGTTTGACGAAGGCAGCAGCCGGTGGCTTTAAGACCAAACTTTTTATTTGGGCGAACCTGTGCGAACCTGTGCCCTTAAACGAAACGTCACTATACAAGCAATACACGCTGTAGACTGAGAGCGGCAAACAGAGCGTCGGCCGTCGATAATCTGATCCGCGGTAACGCGCGTAGGCATTTATACATGCGGCATCGAACATTCGAGCGTTATCGCTGGTGGCTGCGTTTGTTCGAGCAACGCCTCCTCTATTTTATCAATGCCAGCCAAATGCTCCCGTTCCAGCCGTTCAGCACCCTCTCCTCTAGTCCTTTCATACTCTCACCCATCGCCTAGCCTTCGCGTATGCTTTGCGTTCATGGGGGAGAGCACCCGCCATGCAGTGCCTCACGACGGAAATCATATGAAGTAATTTTTTGTTCAGTTGTGTGCAGATCCGTGGGGCGGCGTCTTGCATCCCTCGTGTACCTCGTGTTCACTATGTTGGCTGTCACGCTGGCTCTGTAAGAGACACGGCGTTTTGAGATAGCGCGTCTCCGTTCGTGGCGCTATGCGGGCAACCAATGGGGACGCCTCACTGCGACGCTGCAGTGCATGCGCTGCCTTTAAGAGGTGCCTCACGAGCGCTGTGAGGCGGCGGCGGCATTGCTTCGAGCTACAAAGAAGGAGCACGAAGGAACAAATCGGACAGACGCATGATATCGGAGAGGGAAAACGCGTCTATCGCATCTCCGTGCGAAAGCGCTCGGACGCAAGTGTGACGCAAGCAGTTCTACCCAACATGTGGCGTAGCATCACGACCACTCCCTGAACTAAGGCGGACCGGCGCCTCCCATTGAGGGGCGAGCGTTTGCACTGGCATTGAATGAAATAGAGGAGGCGTCGGTTCGAGAATAAACTAAGCTGTTCGCGTCTGCGCGCTCAAGCCTACCAGATGATCCTGAAATAATCTGGAATGCTCCCAGACATTCTGGGAGCATTCCCAGAATGTCTGGGAAGGCTATAATATTTGGCTCGTGTGTTTGCACAAGGCAGTGACGTGAAACCCCAAAAATTACTTGATATAGTTATCGCTCTATTGCATGAATTATGAGAAAATCATTTGAGAAATTATTTGATATTTTTTTATTATTAACTACATCAAGAGGAACATGTACAAAAATTTTCAGATTTATTTGACTGTATTAATGAAAATGGAGGTTTGTGCCAAATATGGCACACAATGCAAGTGGGGGAGCGAAATTGCTGCTATGGCTGAAAAACAAAATCTCACTGATTGCGGTCTTTTTAGCATGATTTGTGGAATAAGGCAAAGCAATTGCTTCCTGTGTTCATGCATAATTGAACGTTTTGGTTAGTGCATCTGACTGCCGACATCTACGTGCAAGATGGCCGCTTACATGTTTGCCTGTTCGTATGGTGCCGCCTTGCTATACTTTCCTGCCCGAATTACTCCACTGAGTTGTGGTTGTGAGCGTCAGTTGCCGACAAATCGTAGAAGCTAAATATCGCCATGCACTGTTTAGACCTCGCATAATATTTTCATGCACCCACGCCAATACGCCAATAATGTAACAAAATATTGGCAGGTACCGTTGCTGGCACTCGAGACCTTCGTGAAGCATCTCAAAACCTACCACCGCAACTGAAATCTGGCAAAACAGAGCTGTACTGCATGATCTCAGAGGCTTTATTTTTGCTTGTATTTGCATTGTGCAACAAAACATAGATGGCATCATATTGCACAGTTCATCACTCACGTACATACTGTGCCAAATATGGCACATACCGATTTCCGACTTTATACCGTAGTGGGAAACGAAGAGCCTTAATGAGCATGAATTTTCAAAGCCACGAGGTTTGCCAAAATAATTTTTTTCTTGCTTCTGCAACGAAAAAACGGTTGCAAGAAAATTATGGCAGTCACTGTTGTTCGTGATCAGAGCTTGCACGTGCACTGTGAAATCTACTTCATGTCTGGATTTCATATTGCTCTTGGGATGGCAGCGCTTTTTTTTTTTGTATTTAGTGCAGGTAACTATAAGGATTACTCTAACTGTGTCACATTCTCCACTGGTCCTCTTGCACCCGCTATAAAAAATGTTAATCGGTATGTGCCAAATATGGGACGCCATGCAATAGAGGGTTATTTTGAAATCACAAAATGCAATATAAATTTGAAGCCACGCAGTTCCGCCATATGCAAAGGGTGCATTTCCGCTACAGATGAACAGCAAAATGTAATATTCATGTGCCAGTCAAGCATTCTAGGGAAGGAACACAAGTATGTCAATTTTGTTGCCCTTCAGCCAGCTGCATCGTATACCACGCACTCGGGAGCAAAGTTTATGCTGCAGTAAGTTCGCGCGGTTGATTTTATACCATCGATAGTACTATCAAACTTGCTATCGATAGCAATATCGGTAGTTTTTTTTTAACATCGATAGTTCGATAGTGACTGAACTATCGATAGTATCGATAGTGGTATCGATAGTTCTGCGTCACTAGTTCAAACTCGTAACCAATCGCGCCGCGGCGCGACGTGTTAAACCACACGGCAAAAACGCGTGTACTTACTTCGTCCTACTAACGGCGAGCCATTTATACACATCGTTTACCATTGGTAGCATGCACATCTCGGAGGGGCGTCGTCGTGGCAGAGGCTTGTTCACTGTCACCCGCGAGATGACGCAAAGGGCGCGCTTTTAGAAAGCTTTTAGCTTTAAAGGGGCCCTGCAACACTTTTCCAAGTAGCCATGGCATGGATTCACTAAAGGAGCTTATTGCCTCACGAATTCACCACCGCAAAAATTTTTAGAATTCATGCAGTATGAGCGGAGTTACAAAGGTTTGTTGCACGCTGCGATCGCATTCTGTCTTCTCTCGTCCCTACGAAAGCGCTGGAAGCCAAGCATGGAGGGGTGGCACGGGGGAAAAAAATACGTCACGTGCGCCTCGTGACCTTGAGCACTTTTTCTCTCTTTTTTTTTTTCTTTGAATGCGCGGCTTTTCAGTGCAATCGCGCGCTCCCACGCGTGGGCAAGTCGCGGCCTCCCGCGGCGGTCGCAGTGACGACAAAGCGCGCCATGCTCAAATCAGCCAATGGCTGATACAATGGCTGTGACGAGTGATTTTTGAGCTTGTAGCGTCATTTGTCGAGAGAAGAAAAAGCAATTTTTAGCTGACTGAGAATTTGTTGTGAATTCCAGGCCGCGTGTTGGGCTATAATATTTGGCTCGCGTGTTCTCGGGAGCCTCGACTACCGATCGGCAGCGTTTTCTAACCATGCTCAAAAAGTGTTGCAGGGCCCCTTTAAAGACCGTCTCCTCGCCCTTCCTTCGTCGCACCGCATGGATATAGGAGCCGGAGGGCGTCCTCACTTCGACCTATAGGGCGTGGTCGCCTGTGATCGCGCGCTTATCCCTAGAGGGGGGATTCAACAGATTGTTCATGGTTTCCTACGCGTTGTGCCCTCATCTCAAAGTTTGCGTTGGCGCCATAGAAAGCCCGAAGGTCACTTCGCTCGCTGCAGCGGCCGCGTTTGCTGAAGGAGTGAACTGCTAGCCTTTCTTCGTTTAACATTTCAATTGGTTTATCGCATTCACTGCATCGCGCTTGAGGCGCAGCTGTGACTTGTTTTAGACAGAGCTATACTTTGAAAGATTACTTCGCCGCATTGCGCCCGACGATTTACCCCAGAAAGAATTCTTCCAGAAAGATACAGCACTGCTGCCAAACAAAGATACCGAATCCTTCTTTTTTTCTTTTATTGGGCTTCGCAGTCTCACGACATTGCAGCAAGATTTCTATCTGTAGCAGAGTCTGGCCGATGCACACGTTGGGCACACCCCCGGTCCTTGTCGGAAATAGCATCGAGAAGGGCAGATGGGGCACTGCGTGGCTGGGGGGCAAAAGAGAGAAAACGTCTTTCAATGCACAAGCTTTCAAGCTTTCTTAAGCCACTCGTTCAAGAAAAAAAATAAAGCATCATTGGGAGCGACCTTAATCCTTGATTTTAAGGTAGTGAGTGGCACTGGTGTATCCGTGTGCGCTGGTGTATTCCTCGGGGGAACTTTGTGTTTGGCTGGTGCTCCGCTCGGTTCGTGAGGACACGTTACCACCACCACACACTACACACAATGGCCTTCGCAAGGAGGAAGACAGTGACCCCGCTCGGATGGCTCCGCGAGAGCTCCTTGCTCCTCAGCGATGCGCACGGCAGAAATATGGCGCCACCCACAAATCTCTTAAAGGGGAAGACGCCATGGACCTCCATAGAATTCAAACGGGGGTCTATCCAAATTTATCACGATTGCACAAAGTTTCCCCAACTTTTGTATGGGCGCGATTGTCCGTGGTGTCGCGAGTGTGGTCGGTCGCGACTCGCCACCGACCCTCTACCGCATCTCATGGGGTTGCAGTAAAAGTCTAAATAACCTTAACTGCATACAACACATGTACAGAATAGAAAACTCTTTGGAGCTATGGGAGGCACTCCTCGCTGGCTCGGACACGGAGATGCAACTAGCGCTTCCGGACCACGTCCGGCTGGCGGCACAAGCGGTGGAGCCTTGTACATGGGGCCCCACCCATCTAGTTCCTAAACCCCTTCCCTTTCCCGCAATAAAAGTTATTCTTTCTCTAACTTTGTGTTTCGTCGCAAAGCCGAAGCGCATTTCAGAGGCCACGTAGATATAAGCGCGTGGTTGTGATCTGCTCCGCCAGGTGCCGCAATGATCCGAGCAGCTCGCAAGAAAAGTGCAACTTTCACAATGAACTCAATCAATTACATTTCATCATTTATTCCGACAGCTAAATACTCCTTATCTTAATTAAACTTATGCACCGATATCATATGTATCCTATATAACTCGTACCTTGAACCAGAACCATCGGTACCAGTTTTATTTTAAATGCGAAGCATTTCTTTGCGTACTGTAAGCACTTTTGCGTTTCTATCTACGTATCCATCCATCTATCTATCTAGCCGCCTACGTCTGGGTGCTCTCGTGATGGCCTCCTTAACTTGGGGTAGACCAAAATTTGTATGGGAGGGTAAGAGATATTGACGAATATGTCTGGCTGGTCATGACATGAATAACGTGAAAATCTCGTCGCGTACGTCGTCAAACTCATTTCTCCGGACACATGTGGCTCATACCCGTATACTGCGGGCCGCGGAATGCGGGTATGTGCCACAGGACTTTGAAAATTTATATCTACCCAGGAATGGCGACAACAGGCATTGGCAATTTAAATGCGAGAGCGTTAAGAGAAACTGACATCGGTGGCGTTGACACTGGTAATTTAAAGGCGACAGCGTTAAGAAAAACGGACATCGGCGGCGTTGACGCCAGGAATACAAAGAATAGAAATCAGAGTCCCAGCAGGAATCCGAACCCAAGCATTCTGCGTGGCAATCAAGCATTCTACCACAGAGCCACGTCAGGTCTCGAAACTGCTTTGGCGGAACACCCTATGCAGGCGTAATGTTGGTGAAACGTATAGTGTGGTTGCAGTGCTGGCTATCTAATTTTATAAACATTACATACGTACTCCTATGACGAAGGAGTCATGTCGGGTTAACGTCAGTTGTATACTCAAGCGCCATCAACTGTAGTTGGTTTACGTAGCACTATCCAGGGCTACCATCCTTGCAAGCACAAGCTCTACATATCAGCTTACGGCTTCTGGTGTTGGCAATACCCATGTTTCTGTTGGCATCGTTACACAACTGTAAACAACTGTAAACAACTGAAATATATGCGACTCTTCAAGATGTCTGTGCGTGCAACATCGGTTCATATCTTCAGCGTCATTTCATAACGTTTCGCTCGATAAAAAAAATTACAACCCAGTCACCTTACCTCCGGATGCTTCGCATAACATCGATTCCCATGGTACTTGGGATCTGCCTAATATTTTTTTAAAACACATTTTCTGAATATTCAGTAAGCTGGAAGTGTGTGCAAGAGATACAAGAGTGTCACTCGTTGATCATGCCACTAAAAAGCTGTGCGTCGGTAACGCGTGACACATTGTGTTCCTAAGCAAGGGTGCTATTCCGGACGCTGTCAAATTCCGCCATCTTGTCAGAGTTTCATGATGGCGGTATTTTAAGCCAATCGGAGAGGGCATAGCAGCCCTCCGGGCCAATCGCGGATGACCAATGGTGGAATTCGACAATATCCGGAATAGCACCCCAGTTGCAGCTTTGAAAACGTCGGTTCCAGCGAGACCCCGTGTAGACGAATTTTTCAAGCTTCCATCTCTCCCCGAACTTCAGCCTTTATTGAGTTCCTCTATAGCGATACGTGGGCTCTATAGCGAAAATGCGTGGCACCCAGGTTTACGAGTGCTGAGCTTACAGCTACGAGTCCCATTGACAATTAGAAAATCGATATGTATCGAATAATTGAAAGTGATGACAATCACTGATAGAGGGTAAATGGATCCAATTATGGTCTATAGTAGATCGAAGCCAGGGGCGTAGACAAGGTCTTTTTTTTTTGGGGGGGGGGGGGGGTCACCTGCCTTTTATGTAAGTTTGTGCGTGTGTTTGTATTTGTGCGTGTACATACACATATGCTCAATACAACATTTTCAGGGGGGCTTTAACCCCCCACCCCTCCCCCCTATCCCTGGCTAGGCCAGCGGTCGAAGCGGACGAAAAGGAGCTAAAGAAACATGTGGACCTGAGGGTGGCCGGATCGAGTTTGGTGAGGTTCATAAGATACGATAATGGTTGCAATGAGTCTTATAAGGACCGGGAAGGTTCGGGTGCATATTGTGAGACTCTATCGGGCTATGATTGTGTCTTATTGTAGTATGTATGTATGTATGTATGTATGTATGTATGTATGTATGTATGTATGTATGTATGTATGTATGTATGTATGTATGTATGTATGTATGTATGTCCCTGTCTGCATGCGTAAGTGCACTCACCACATACGCAGATTCCGCAATAACCAGGGAGAGACACACCGAGCTGGCACGGACTTCTGCACTGTACGGTTCGTCGGCACTGGCCTGTGTGTGACACAGATGTAACAAAGAAACAAATTTGGCGGATTAACTCTTGTAAACCTTGTTATCACGAGCGAAAGGTACGTTTGGCTTGGTTTTGCACTGACTGTACACATTGTGTTTCACCTTCGCCACGTGGTACCACAGCGGCGAGGCTCCGAGCGAGTGCAGCGGCGCCGCCTTTCCGCAGCGGATCACGTGGCGTGACGTCACGCCTGCCGCACTTGCGTTCCGGAGGCTGGAAGGTCATTGCGACGCGATGAATGACCTTGGTAGACGTGGCGTAGTAGAGCTTTCGCTCTCAAACTGAGCAACAACTGACGAAACGGGAAGTGATGAACGCAACGTCAAAAATGGCCTAATTGTACTAAGTAACCGAGAGCGATCCTCAGTAAGCTGACATTCTACGCGAGGGTGAGAAAAAGAAGAAAAGGAGATCAGGTCACTTAGTGTGTAGAAGTCTACTAGATGTCGATTAGAGCAACAGAACAAATTTCGAGCGAAGCAAACGCTGCCTTTAGGTTCGCATTCGAACCACAAAACTTGCGTTCTGACAGGCCTGGGGCTGTCGCCATGATCCGCTCTTCAACGGTAACCGTCTACACGATCCATCATGGCGATTATCATCCATGAATGTGCCGTTTGAAAACTTACTTCCGGACCAAGTCCTCTCCACCACACTCACCGCCTGGAGATTGTCTCGCTTCAGCCGATTCAATCGTACGCTTTCAAAGTTATCCTCACTCATCTAATGCAGTGCCACATTCAGTGGTGTTTTCCCTTAGTCCAAGATTCACTAAACAGATCAGCAGTTTCCGACCATCTTACCCTGTGCCATATCTGCCAGCACTGCCGACAGTGCTAATACAAATACCGTCTTGACGTCCATGTCTGGACTCTGCAAAGATGAAAACGAGTGATTTGTGACACATATTATTTAATGAAAACAGTAATGTCAGTGGACATACGTTAAACGCGCCGGACACAGTGCTGACTGCAGAAACAGTACTCTCGAACATAGTAAATCTTTCATGAAGGTTCGGCTATAGCGAATTTATTACCCCGGATGTGGTGAATCGTTTGCAAGGTCTTTTGAATAAATAGATCCACAGGACATCTAAAGGGTGAGGACTGCTTCATACTACTTTAATTACAATCTTCAACATATCAGTTGCTCCGGATCACAATTACATCTGCAAAGACTTTTCTCGCCGTTAGCTTATAATTCAAACTTTCCCACCGTGCGCAGATTGCATACTTACCTCAATGTTATTCGCACGAATAGAATTGATACACCAGACCAGAAACGCCTGCAACAACCTGAAAACCCGTAAACTGTTTCTGTTCTTACAAACTTATCGAACTTGCCCCTTCCTCAAGCGAAGTGCAGCTCGGTAAAACAGGGGGACCAATCGCGGGAGGTCCTTTTATCACATCATTCGACCGCTTAACTCTTCGCACCTTGCCCCACTCTCCATCTGGGACGCTTGCTAAAGCTGCGCCGTTAATAAGCCCGCTGACAGGTGACAACGGGTATCAGGTGGGCATTCCGCCTCCTTTCATTTTCTTTCTTCGCAATAGAAATAAACAACACGCGTTGTAGTCGAGATGACAGGCGCAGTGATATCAAAGACGAATAGTACACGAAGGGACGTAATGAAGGTTGAAGACCAATGAACTCGTACGTTAACGGCCAACAATGCCCAGCGAGTGCGGGGAAACTGCTGCCTGTGCGCTCCGGACGTGTATAGAAGGGCTGCGGAGCCACGAAGAATGGTATAAAAAGGAACCGAAATTAGCCGTGATGGCGGAACCGCAAGAGGGCGCCGTTCGTTTGCTCGTTTGCCGCGGTTTTCTGTATACGCCGCAGATTCTTCCGAGTACTACTTGTGCCTCGCTCCTTACCCGGTACGTACGGTCTCTTGTTAGGTTTCCGTTTCCTTGTGTTTTGTTCTGCACTCCAGCTCCTTTCATTCTTTCATTGTCGAACAGTCTCAGCTCCGCAGCAGGTGATACGTTAGCGGCCTTGCTCTTCGCACAATTGCCTTCTGAGAAGCATTCTGGTGCCTCCTAGGGCCACCGAGATACTCGGAATGAAAGTGTGCCTGACACGCCTGAGTCTCGATACTGTATTCGAGCAGGAATAAAATAAGTGCGAAGGTGGTGATGGTGGCGGTGGGGGGTGTCGGCGGTGGTTGTGACGTTGCAGCAGGCAGGGTTAGCCCGGCCGACAGAGCCGGCTGTTCCACCTGAGCATCTCCTGAATTGTAGGGGTCTGTTAAACAGTCCAGTGACTCGCGGGAGGGCAATCAAAATTCGTTGCAAGCCCATCCTCGTTTCCGTGGGCCCTTCAGGAAAAAATTACACCATCTCCCGCTAAAGGGAACCATGTGTAGATGCGAAGCAGCGGGCGCTAACGCTTACACTGGCGGCGGCGTTGACGCTGGCGCTCATCGCAGCGTTGCGCAGAAGAGAAAACTGGGGAGGCGCAAAGCACGCAGTGATGGAGTGGTGTTTCCTACTGGAACATGCCAATCGCTGCTAATGGGCAGTGAGACAGAAGACTCCGACTGGACACAGAGACCCGCAGTCCGCTTTTAGTTAACGCGCACGCTGCGAATTTTTATTGTTCAACAACGCACAGGAGAAATCTCCCACCGGCACCACCTTGCAGGTCAAGATCCAGTGCCATATATACGGGGTGGCCAGTGAACGGTTGTGCAGCGCGAGCAGTCGGTTTTTTCAACCAAGAAACTCGCTAGCAGACGCTGCCTGCGTCGGCGTCGCGAGGCGAGAGAGGGGGGGAGCGTAGGAGAGGAGAGAGTGGGGGGGGACGTGCATGCGCAGTGGGAGTGTGGACGCCGCGGGCAGGGATGCCTAGAGGAGAGAGGGGGGGAGCGTAGGAGAGGAGAGAGAGGGGGGGACGCGCATGCGCAGTGGGAGTGTGGACGCCGCGGACAGGGATGCCTAGAGGAGAGAGGGGGGGGAGCGTAGGAGGGGAGAGAGGAGGGGAAGCGCATGCGCAGTGAGGGTGTGGTTGCCGCGGGGAGGGATGCCTAGAGGAGAGAGAGAGGGGGGAGAGGAGGTTTTTATTTTTATTTTTTTTGAAAGGGTTTGCGCATGCGCAGTAAGGGTGGTCACGCCGCACACCACCACCGGATTAAGCTTCGCAATAAGATGCTTCACATCTAAAAGAAATTTAGGCGGCTTCTCACTAGTGGTGCCAAGCCTGAAGGAAGAACGGAGCTGGGCGGCCTTCTTTGTTTCTCTTTAGTTTTCTATTTCTTTTACAGCGAAAGCTTTTATGAGATCACAACAAGGGCCGTTTTTGGCGCCGTAGTTGTCCGCCGCAGCCGCAGCCGGTGTCCGTAACCGCTATCGCTCGAAATAAGAAACTCTTTTGAAAAAACTCCTCTGCAAAAAGACCTTATACAGGCGTTACGTCGGGAAGGAACCGCGTTAACATATGCAATATGTGATTTATGGCGCTGGACGAAAAGGAAGAAGAGGTCGAAGAGGGGTCGCTTCGGTTCGTGATGATAATCATTTATGTTCACCCGTCACGGACTAACGGCGAGCTTAAATGGCTCCGCTGTTAAAAATGACATCTTCATAAAGTTCGGTGCCCTATGACAACCCCTTAGCAGGCGTAAAATATGTGCGAAATGCCTCTTTTACTGAACTTAACCCACCCATGATTCATTTATTCATTTCATTTAGCCCCTCTTGGGTTACATATTGTCACGTCACCTCAGTGGTCCAGGCGAGGTTTATTGTTCGTAGAGCAGCAGGGCTCTTGGCAAAACAGCGTCGGCTAAGCTCGCTCTCGGAAAAGGATAGCGCGCGCACTTCTTTCTTTCGCGAGCTGTGCCACTGGTCATGCATTTCACCCACTAGTGCAGGTGGCAATATATAGGAGAGGAGTTCATCATGAAAGGTGATAAAATGCAGTAGACTCGAAGGTAGAAGGGTATGTTTTTGGAGGCATGTCAGCACGTTCCATTAGTGGGATTTTTCTCTGAACAACTGAAACGGTGCACTGATGTGTCTCGAGAAATGAATAATAGGCACAAGTTCGGGGGAAGATGAAAGCTTGAAGAGATAAAAAAAAAATCCTGGAAAATTGGTGTGCCTCTGGAGCGAACGTTTCAAGAACGTAAGTCCGCTTGTCGAAACGTTGGCTCCAGAAACCAGGGGCGTAGCGGAAATATTTTTCGGGGGAGTGGGGGGCACCACCTTGATCTGAAGTGGGGGCCGGGCAGGCAGATGTGGTCGAGTGCGATTTTGTGCTCTGTATGCTATGGCAAAATACATTTCGTGGGGCGGGGGGGGGGGGGGGAGGCACGGGCCCGGAGTGCCACCCCCTGGCTACGCCACTGCCAGAAACTGATCTGAAGTGGGGGGCCGGGCAGGCAGATGTGGTCGAGTGCGATTTTGTGCTCTGTATGCTATGGCAAAATACATTTCGTGGGGCGGGGGGGGGGGGAGGCACGGGCCCGGAGTGCCACCCCCTGGCTACGCCACTGCCAGAGACTGATCTGAAGTGGGGGGCCGGGCAGGCAGATGTGGTCGAGTGCGATTTTGTGCTCTGTATGCTATGGCAAAATACATTTCGTGGGGCGGGGGGGGGGGGGGAGGCACGGGCCCGGAGTGCCACCCCCTGGCTACGCCACTGCCAGAGACTGATCTGAAGTGGGGGCCGGGCAGGCAGATGTGGTCGAGTGCGATTTTGTGCTCTGTATGCTATGGCAAAATACATTTCGTGGGGCGGGGGGGGGGGGGGAGGCACGGGCCCGGAGTGCCACCCCCTGGCTACGCCACTGCCAGAGACTGATCTGAAGTGGGGGCCGGGCAGGCAGATGTGGTCGAGTGCGATTTTGTGCTCTGTATGCTATGGCAAAATACATTTCGTGGGGCGGGGGGGGAGGCACGGGCCCTGGAGTGCCACCCCCTGGCTACGCCACTGCCAGAGACTGATCTGAAGTGGGGGGCCGGGCAGGCAGATGTGGTCGAGTGCGATTTTGTGCTCTGTATGCTATGGCAAAATACATTTCGTGGGGCGGGGGGGGGGGGGGGAGGCACGGGCCCGGAGTGCCACCCCCGGCTACGCCACTGCCAGAGACTGATCTGAAGTGGGGGGCCGGGCAGGCAGATGTGGTCGAGTGCGATTTTGTGCTCTGTATGCTATGGCAAAATACATTTCGTGGGGCGGGGGGGGGGGGGGGGGGGGAGGCACGGGCCCGGAGTGCCACCCCCTGGCTACGCCACTGCCAGAGACTGATCTGAAGTGGGGGGCCGGGCAGGCAGATGTGGTCGAGTGCGATTTTGTGCTCTGTATGCTATGGCAAAATACATTTCGTGGGGCGGGGGGGGGGGAGGCACGGGCCCGGAGTGCCACCCCCTGGCTACGCCACTGCCAGAGACTGATCTGAAGTGGGGGGCCGGGCAGGCAGATGTGGTCGAGTGCGATTTTGTGCTCTGTATGCTATGGCAAAATACATTTCGTGGGGCGGGGGGGAGGCACGGGCCCGGAGTGCCACCCCTGGCTACGCCACTGCCAGAGACACCCCATGTTCCAAGGATTTTTAACAGCGAAGCTGTTTCAACCTGCCGTAAAGTGTCGGCCCTGCCACTATCATCATCATAAACGGGTATGGGCCACAGAACTGGGGCAAGTCCCACTACTCACTGCTACAGCGTGGTGTGTAGTAACCATGATGGGTGAGAGAACGAGTACAGAGAGAGAGAAAGAGAGAAACACACAGAGAGACGGAAAGAAGGGTGTAAAGAAAGAGAAAAATTCTTGCCGAACCCGCGTACCCTCGATTCGAAGGCAAACGTCCTAACCACTCAGCTATCCAGGCACGCTAGAAGAGCACAGCATAGTGCCCCGCCCTTAAGGGGCTTCGCCCCTAAAACAGGCCGTTTACTCTTGGGCTAAACATCTTGGTTGTAGGGGGGATGAAAAGGGAAGAGAGCGTAAAGAGGAGAGGTGTGATGGTGAGGAGGAGGAGAGAGAGTAAAGCGTAGCGCAGAAAGAATGAGAAAAATGCAGAAAGAAAAACAAAGGCAGGCACAGAGAATATCAACGAAAGAGAGAGAGAAAAAAAGATAAAAGAGGAAGCAAGCCAGCCACGCACACCAACGGAGGCATCGCGCGCAACCTCCGCTCTCCGTTTGCGACTGAGTGCAAACATTAAATTTTTTCATCTCTCTGAAGGTATGCTCCGAACTTCTTTATGCCGATCTCTACGTGATGACACGTACGAGCCGGAGCTGTAAACAGAGCAGAGTTAAAAGCGTAGCTTGTGCAATAACATAATACGGTATGCCGTTGTAGCGCATCATACAGAAATTGTGTTTGTATAATAGGCGGCATAGCGAGTCTTTCATCTGCATTTCTTTATTCTTTTTTATCTTCTCTACATAATTTTTTTTTTTGTGGTAGCTTCGAAGTTTCGATGCGAACATCTGTCTGTGGGAATAAATAAAGTAACGAACAAATGAATACTTCTTGCAGCATTTGGGACACCGAAGACCAAAAAGAAAAGAAACAGGTCAAGGAAGGTTGTGGATGCAATCACAGGTTTAACAGAGACGAGGAGACGAGGCAAAGCGGGAAAGTCAAACAGACGCGCGGCAGCTTTGCTACTAAATTTAATTACGTTATCTTCTTTTTTTTGCGTCTCGCTCTCACCAAATGCGGGCTGCCATGGCTGGGCAACGAACACGCGGCCTTGTGATTACCAGCACAACTCCGTGGCCACTAAGCGCGGGTTGTGCACGTGTTCGTACTGCAAATGAGGTTTGCGAAGCCACAGGGAAATCCGTGTGAATTTCCCAGAAAGGAAGGCTTTTAGTGGAAGAAATAAACTTCAGCGACGATTACGATACTGCCTAATGTGGATTCTGAGCGCAGCTGTTTAGGTGTTTTGATTTTGCGATAAGTTGAAGCGCGACTGCCTCGCTAACCGGGAGACCGCGGAAGGCAGCGCGTGGGCGAGTTTCATAACAGCTGCAGCAGAAGGGCATCCGTTCATGTAGCGCTTTATTTCCATATAGAGTAATGGTAGACGCCCTCTTAGTGATGACGTCATCAGCGACCCCACGACGGCGCGCACTACTGTGGTGCCGCGGGTGTCCGCCGCAGAACCTGTCGCTCAATGACATCGGCATACACACTTCTGAGTACACTCACTCACACTCATTTGAAAGGCGTGAGTGTATGAGTGAGTGACGAGGTGTGTGAGTAGGCGTGAGTATGAACGTGAGTGAGCTTTCATGACGGTGAGCAGACGTGAGTATGAACGTGAATGAGCATTCATGACCGTGTTAGACGTGAGTATGAACGTGAGTGGGTACTCATGGGTGTGAGTATGCGTGAGTATGAACGTGAGTACTCATGAACGTGAGCAGACGTGAGTATGAACATGAGTGAGCATTCATGACCCCGAATAGGCTTGAGTATTAACATGAGTGCACGAGCACTCATGAGTGCGTGAGTATGAACGTGAGTGAGTACTCATGAACGTAAGTAGACGGGAGTATGAACGTGAGTGAACTCATGAGGTAGGCATCAGTGTGAACGTGAGCGAGTACTCATGAGTGTGAGTAGGCATGAGTATGAACGTGAGTGAGTTCCAATGATTGTGTGTTCACGTGACTATGAACGTGAGTGAATGCTCATCAGTGTGAGTAGGCATGAGTATGAATATGAGTGATAAGCGTGAATGGATGTGAGTATGAACGTGAGTGAGTACTCATTAGGCATGAGTGTGATCGTGAATGAACACTCATCATTGCGAGTAGGCATGAGTATGAACGTGAGAGATAAGTGTGAGTGGGTGTGAGTATGAATGGGAGTAAGTACTCATTAGGCATGAGTGTGAACGTGAGTGAGTACCAATGAGTGTGACTAAACATGAGTATGAATGTGAGCATAGGCATGCGCAGGGTTCTCCTTCGGGAGGGGGGGGGGGGGGCGAAGGTTTGTCGCAGCGCCCCCCCCTCCCTGTTATGTCAATGTATGGGACTGACTTTGCGCCCCTCCCTGCCACCCCTCGCGCGCACGCCTATGAATGTGAGAGAGCACCGATGAGTGTGAGGATGCGTTAGTATGAACGCGAGTGAGTACTGATGAGTGTGCCTAAACGGGAGTATGCACGTGAGTGAGTAATTAGATGTGCGAGTAGGCGTGCAAGCGAACGCGAGTGCGTACCCATGAGTGTGAGTTGGCGTGAGTATGAGGTCATAGAGTACCGATGAGTGTGAGAGTGAGTATGAACATGAGTGAGTAGTCATGATTGGGTGTGGGCATGAGTATGAACGCGAGTAAATACCGATGTGTGAGTAGGCGTTAGTATATACGATATGTGTGTAGTCGTGAGTATTAACGTGGAGGAGTTCCTTTGTGTGAGTAGACACAAGTACATACATGAGTACCTATGAGTGTAAGTAGAGCGAGTATGAACCTTAGTGTACCCGTATGAGTTTGAATAAAGTTGTTCTTGAGCTTGAATAAAAAAGAACATGGCTGATCCCTCCGTCATAGCAATCGGTATAACGCGGAAGTGAAACGTGTCTTCACAGAAGTAGAGCTAAATGTGTAGTGACATACGAGAGCTTATAAAATGTCTGTTGGTGATTGGCAGCTATAGCACCGTTTGACGTGAATGCACACACGCTGACGCCTAGTGGCATATGTTCATCGCGACGACTAACGCCCATGATCATGATTTGACCGTTGTGGTAGCTGAAGTTTTTAGCACATACCTGGACACCGCGTATCGTAAATACTGTGCAAATATGACATAAACAAGCACATAATGAACACTGGCACTCGATATGCACTTCTTCAAAGCGTTGTCAATTAAGGAGAGAAACGGCACGGTGTGCGTTCCCGAGTAATAGGGTAACCTAAGCCTGTGCCCATGCATACACTACCACACTGCGCTTCAGGAACACGGGAGGTAGAGGTTCGCTGCTTAATTGAGCCGTGAACACGCGAAGGCGTTCCACGTCCCGCTAGCCTCTGTCTCGCTCCACCAAGGCACGACATTCGCCCGTCGACATCGTTGCCTTTGTGCTGCGTTTACTGCAGTAGTTTTATTAGTCGTTGCTGTCGCACTCGAAGAAGTCGGCGGCGAAATGTGGAAGCTGCGTGACTTCGTGCTACAAACGGCTGGCTGTCAGTTGTCCCTTTCCTGTGTTCGTACTGCTCCATGGCCGAGTGCGTTCGAAGGAGCGTCACCCCTTCAGCCCGGCCGTAACCACTTGATTCGTGGCGGCGTTACGCCTGCAGCGTAACAGCGAAATGTAACTCAACATGCGCAGTGTTTAGATCTTAGTATGGGAAATCTCCATGCGCAGAACGCGAAGCTGAGTTCATGCAGCTGCCTACATTGCGCCACGTTTTCACGTTGAAACAAGAGTCGCCTTTGTTATTTAATTCTCGACCACCATCCGGCGAACATCCTCTTTGTTTTCCCGTCTCTGTTTTATGGCGGGAAATAGCGAGCGCCGACCGATCGTTGAAATGAAAATAAAAACCCGTTCTTGCGCCATTACGGGGTCCTTGTTCACAATGACCTCTGACAATGATCTTCGTTTTATATTTGCAAGCTTATTCTGGTTATACAATGCTTTATGCCTCTATTTGTCGACCATGTGTGTGTACACACACACACACACACACACACACACACACACACACATATATATATATATATATATATATATATATATATATATATATATATATATATATATATATATATATATATATATATATGTGTGTGTGTGTGTGTGTGTGTGTGTGTGTGTGTGCGTGCGTGCGTGCGTGCGTGTGTGTGTGTGTGTGTGTGTGTTTGTGTGTGTGTGTGTGTGTGTGTGTGTGTGTGTGTGTGTGTGTGTGTGTGTGTGTGTGTGTGTGTGTGTGTGTGTGTGTGTGTGTGTGTGTGTGTAATATGTGTGCGCGTGTGGGGGGGGGGCAGCGTCTCGAAAAGAAGCTGCAGCGATTGCTGAGGCAGTACACCACATGGATTCAAGCAAGACAGCGAATGTATTTAAATACCTCATTTTATTATTTTTTGTTTTATTTCACCAGCAGCAGCGCGGCGCCAGTGATGTTAGCGGTAGCAGAGCCTGGCTTCTGCGCAGCCAGGGCAAAGTCCCGGTGCCGGTTTGGTGTAGCACTGGGATCTACACAGTCTGCACACGGGAGCTGCCGGAAAAAGAACGAGCAACAATTAGAGGAACGGTAAAAGGAAACAGTTTTTTTTTAACAGCGATGCTGTTTAAGCTCGCCCTAATTTGTCTATCAGAAACAGAAATGATCATCATCATGAACTGGCACGCGCTCTCTACATCCTCTTTTTCATCTTCGTCCTCTTCTGCTTCGCTCCCAGAACACGTGCGCGGATTTCTGCGGCACGGCCTGTAGTAACCCTGATGGGTGAGAGAACGAGTACGGAAAGAGAGAGAGAAAGAAAGAGAGAAATTCTTGGCGAAAAAAAATTTCTTCACGTGGCGGGATTCGAACCCCGAGTACCCTCGATCCGAAGGCGAGCGTCCTAACCACTCGGCTATCCAGGCACGCTAGCAGAGCATAGCGTATCCTTAAATATAGCGTAGCAAGGGGGGTCGGAAAAGGGAATGAGCGTGAGGAGGAGAGATGTGATGGTGAGGAGGAGGGAAAGAAGGAGTGGAGAGAGTAAGGCATAGCATAGAAAGAATGAGAAAGAGAGAAATAGAGAGAAAGAAACGCAGAAAGAGAAAGTAAGAGAGAAGTGGAGAGAATCAAAGAAATAGAGAAAAAAAATAGAGCGAGAGATAAATAAAGAAAAGGATTGAAAGAAGAAAGCGAGAAATATAGATAGAGAGAGAGAAAGGAAGGGTTGAAAGATGAGGCAAGCGAAAAATAAAGTGAAATAAACAAATAAATAGAAATAAACAGAGAAAAAAACATTGAAAAAAAACTAGGGGCGTGCGAATATTCGAGTTTCGAATCGAATAATACCTAATCGAATAATTCGATTCGACTTTCGAATAGCTGATATTCGAATTTCGAATAATTCGACAGGCCGAATATCTGAAATGCGACAAAGGCCAATGGTGCAACTTGGTTAGGGTGGGTGGCTAAAACAAACGCTAACGTCATTACACTAGGCCTTTCGTTAAAACTTGCACCGCTATCCTGGTTCACAGCGAGTGCATGTTTATTTTAAAGGAGATTATGCCATTTACGCACGTAAAAAAAAAAAAAAACGTGGGAGAACTTTTAAGCCCTCCGCAACTTCATTTCCCAAACGAAGGTACGGACTTCTTGCGTGGTTCGGTCGCGTACGCCGCAAGTGTTGTAAATCGTACCCGCTTTGGCCCGCGATACCCTCAGTGATTTGCTTCACATGTGGAAATTTGTTCACGCTGTGCACTCGCCACTGCCGCACCGCACCACTCGTTCAGAAACTCGCATCGTTCCGGCAAGCAATTAAAACGCTGCTGTGAACGGGCGCCCGAAGATATTTGGGCCCGCAGCACCCATAGCGATGAAACACGTCATTACCTAGTCAGATGAGCCGTATTGCGCGACCACAGAAAAAAAAAGTGACATTATTTCCTCTGTTAGCTCTCAGGAGGTTAAGCGTGGCGCTACTGACTGGAATGGCAGCTCTTTTATCAACATGCTTACGCGCTCGCCAAAGCTGGAAAAAGCAGCGACAAAAAACTAACAAGTGCGTAACAACGCTATCAGAACACTGTAGCTCCTTTATCTTTCCTTTGTCTAGCCAAAACTTGTGGTACACGTTTCGTGTAAATATACTATTCGATATTCGATTCGAATTCGATATTTTTGGCCACTATTCGGCACTATTCGATTCGAATTCGATTCGAGATGAAATTTCACTATTCGCACACCCCTAAAAAAAAACTGTGAAAAGACAGGAAGAAATAGAAAGAGAAAATTTGCAAAACTTAGTAAAACTGCAACTCCAGTGCAAGCTGCGCTAATTTTTTTTTCTCTAGGTCTTGAGCTGAAGCATAATCACGTAATTTAACGTACCCGAACGATGCATCAAAGGGTTACACATATGCTACTCGTACCACCACATGTGCTACTCGTACGTAAAAGGATTGGTGACAGCAAGTACGCATATGCTTGCAAACGTTCATAAACCGATAGTTAAACTATTAAGTTATCTGAAAATACCGGACTTCGTATTATTGGCTTATTGGCACTGTGTATCTGACATGACAGATAGCAAAAATTACTAGCGTCATGTAACAATAAGACTACGCGTGATAAACGTTTTTTTTTTTTTAATCTTTAGAGCGATAACTCTACTCCTCCCTCTAGGAACCCAGAAAACGACCTTGCGTGTGCTTTTGACCTTGGAGAGCAGCCAACGTCAGTTTTCTCCTATTCTTCGCAAGTGCGTCATCATAGCAACGGACGTGCGATGTGCGAGTTTGTTCTCTCCCGCGCACCCCTCTCCATCGTTCGGCGACAGCCGCGAGCCGGCAAGCGCGCACGCCTCAAGACCTCAACTCCTGTCACGTGACTATCAAGAGAGGTGTCATGGCCTCCGAGATCACCGCTGGCTAATCTCGGAGGCCACGGAAGTGTGGACGGCGTGCCGCTCCCTGCCGCGCGGGGGCGCCGACGCGCGACACACCGCCGCGACGTGCCTTCCGCGTTATTGGCTGCTATCGTTCGGCAAGCTTGGTTTAACCGCGTTATTTTTTTTAACACGAAAGTGTTTTATGTCAGGGTCCACCAAGACTTCACTAAAGTATTTCCGTCACGGAAATGATGCCGAAACAATTCACGCGATCAGATGGCAAATCCCTCTGTCATGGGAATCGGTATAACACGAAAGTGAAATGTGTCTTCACAGAGGTAGTGGAGCGTTTATTGTGCATTGTTTCGCCACAAGGGCGAAGGAATGAATGCTATATCAACAAAGTGTAATGTCACGCGAAGAATGGCAAGAAGCTCGAAACCTGCGGCGCGCTCCAAAGGACGCACGAAAGGAACATACAAAGGACGAGCGCGGACTAACAACTGTCACAGCCCGACACTTAAAGCGCTCTGCGCAAGCACAAAGAAGGACGCACTAAACGAACGCACACGTATACACAAGACGAGCGTGAACAACTGTCACAATTGTTACTTTGTGTGTGAGCAGCGCGCTCCTTTCGCAAATCCAGCCGCTGCAGCGAGCGAAGTACCTTCGTGCTCTCTGTAACTTCAACGCAAATTTGCGGTGAAAGCGCAAGACGTACAAACCACTCCCATCACGAGATACGCGCGCGTGAGCGAGCGACCACGCCCTGTAGAAGCGCGCGCGCCTCGTAACGAGCAGGGCGACGACCTTTAAAGTGCGCCCTCCCCCCACCGCGCCCCTTGCGCCGTCTCGATAGCGGTAACAAGACAACGCTGAAGCCACCGAGCTCTGTGTACTGCCAACGGTAAATGGTATATATAAATAGCTCGCCGTTAGTAAGCGACCGATCCCGAGGAAGCCGAACAGGTTGCCATCGTGCTGGGCCTGCTTGAGGACCGCACCGAAGCCGTATATACAGCAATTCTAAGGCTTCCCTCCGAGCACACATGGAAGGTCGCATTTCTCCCAAAGCACTTCGTATCTTCAATCACACCACTTCATCGCACTTGCTTCACTGGTTCCCTGCGCACATGGGCAGCATAGAGGAGATTCCTGTCAACCTTAACGAGGTGGCCAACACAGCCGCGCGCGAATTAACCGGCCGCGCGGCTGCCCTCTCCTCCTCCCCCTTAAGCGACTTCCCGCAGACTTTTAACCGAGATTACGAAACACATATTGCACTGTCGCGTAGGTCCTTTCCTCTTTCGTATCCTAAGCTTAATCGAGCTCAGGCCATCTTACAAGAAGCGATGGAAGTAGTTAATGATTTTGCAGAACAAAGTGGCATGTCCTGCGCGCCAAACAAATCTGAATGGATAAGGCTACACGGCCGCAATTATAGCAAAGACCAAAGCGTTAGTCTATGGCTAGGCAACACGGAAATCCAGGAAAAACAAAGAATCCGAGTCTTAGGTTTATAGCTACAAGAAAATCACAGAGCCGACTTCACTATCAAAGCCCTGAAAGCGACCACCAAGCAAATAGCTCGCATGATAAATAGAGTGGCGAGAAAAGGCAGAGGTCTAACGGAAACGGAGGCCATCCAACTAGTACACGCGTTTGTTCTCAGTAGGGTCACATATAGCCTGCCGTATCAAGAACTCAGCCCTAGTGAAACCAAAGAAGTGGACGTGATCATACGGACGGCGTATAAAGCAGCCCTGGGACTCCCACCGGCACATCGACTGAGAGACTACAAGCGCTCGGACTTCAAAACGCCTTCGAGGAGCTGAGGGCAGCGACTATGCTGGGGCAAAGGGAACGCCTCGACCGCTCGAAGGCAGGGAGGCGGGTCCTTGCTGATTTAAATTTTCCAATCCGACCACATTACTGCGAGGAGGACCTCGTTTCTGTGCCCGCGACTTTACGGGAACAAGTGATAGTTTCCCCTATCCCGAAGAACATGAGTCCACTCTACCATGGTGCCAGGCGCGCGGCCAGAGCGAGGCAACTCATTAAAAATTTTGGTGGGCACCGTGACGTAATTTACAAGGATGTCGCAAAGTCCGATCATGGTCACGTTCTAACGGCAGTAAATTACTCCGAACATTCAAATATAACAATCTCGGCCTCAGTGCGAACCCCTTGTACGAGCACAGCTGAAGCAACTGCCATAGCATTAACAATTAAACAAGCAGACGCAAGTGGGCACTCAATAGCAGTCATGACAGACTCACAAGCGGCGTGCCGAATGTACATAAACGGACGTCTACCAAGCATAACCCTTAAGCTACTAGGCGATGTACTGCGCGAATCTCACAGCATCACATGGTGTCCGGGACACTCCGGGGTCCCAGGAAACGAACGGGCGCACGCACTAGCTCGCGAATTAGCCAACCGAGCAGACGGCGCCCCGACCAAAATACCAAAAGACAACAACCCACATGACATCTTGGAGCACCAGCGTCGCGAACGACAAATCTACGCGTCTCCGCATCCGCAGCTAGGAGTAGGAGATGCCCGGAAATACAGAAAGATCCAGACAAACACCTATCCGCACTTGGGACTATGGCACGCAATGTGGCCAACGGCGTACGCCGGTCAATGCCCATGGTGTGGAGGGCGGCCGTCTCTTCCCCACATTATGTGGGAATGCATGTCTAGGCCACAAAACATCAACTCCCCTCTGGTACAGACCTTACTAAGGGAGCCTTGGGAGGCCGTTCTCGCTCGAGCCGACTTGGAGACCCAGCAGGGTCTCTTGGATCAGGCTGAGCGTACAGCAACGGCCACTGGAGTCCTGGACTAGGGACCCACCCTTGCCGCTCCCTTGGCTCTCATATTTCTTCAATAAAGTCTTTCAATCAATCAATCAACAAGAGATGCCGCGCATGCGACGAACACGCCACGCTATATACAGCACATCATGGTCGACTGCCAAGATTCTACTCCGAGCATCACAACGGGGGAGTGGCGACAACTCCTCACAAGTTCTAACTTCGACTCTCAACTCACGGCCGTCCGGCGGGCCCGCTGAGCCCGTCTGCCCCGACGTGGGACTAAGCCGGGTGTGCGACATCGTCGCGTCCTGCTAAAAGTTTTCATTCAGTCAAAAAAGCTTTCATTCAGTCAGTTATTAGTAAGCTGAAGAACGTACGCTTTGTGGCCGAGTCCATTCGCGCCACTCGCTATGGGAGCGAAGTGTCGTAGGTTCGACTTCCGGCGACGGAACTTTTTTTTCTAGTTTTTTTTCTTTGCCATCTGTGAGTGTATATTTTACAACGTCACATCCGTGACGGAGATACTTCCGTGGAGCCGTGGTGGACCCCGGCATAAAACACTTTTATGTTAAATAAAAATTTACACCATCTTCCCAAAGGGAACCCTGATGGGATGCGAAGCAGCAGCGTTGCGCATGGGAGCGGTGGAGAGGGTGAAGCGAGAGAAAGGTGACACGTACAGACATGTTTCAACGCGTACGTTAGGCGCGCGTCAGGTGGCAGCTGCGGGCGCTGCGGGCGCTGCGGCGAGCGCGCGGCAGGCGAGGGAGAGAGTGACGTCAGCGCGCACTGCGAGGGGAGCGTGACGTCAACGCGCAGCTGCGGCGTGACCTACTTGGCACCGCTCCAACACCTGCGGCGAGGGGAGCGCGTTGCGGCGCGTTCGTACGGATGCACGCACGGAGGGACAGCGTTACACAGCCTAGTCAAAGAGCTGCTTCGCATCTAAAATTTTCTTCAACGGGCGTCGAACCCACGACCGCTCGGTACGCAACAACCGCTGCGGGGCACATCCACTTCACCACGGTCACGTACGCTGCAAGCTTACAAACACGGCTTTTATACGTCCCACTTTTATCTCACCGTGTTCTTGGTCGGCGGGGTGGTGTCGACCTCTGGGAGCGGTAAAGTGAAGTAATGCATCATTACCGTGGCTTCCGCGATTAGCTCCTGCAACGCGCCTTTGCAATGGTCGTTGCTACTCGTCCGTTCTATTCGGCGCATTTTCAATAGGAGAAGCGCAATTTTGTCAACGCCGTAACACACCGCGAGGTAGCGTCGGCCTCTCTAATAGCATTCATCCTTACCAAAAATAGCTTTGCGACGCGCGCCCGCCTCGCCTGGCTTACGCTCAACCCGATAAAAATCGCGGCTGGGCTACAGGGGAGACACGACGCGCGTTGCGTTTCCTGTCCGGCCGTGGTGTTCAATCACTCTTTAATATGCCGCGGGATGGCGACCTTAGCCGAAGTTCTGCGTCCAATTTGCGGCGCTATTCAGGCTGTCACACCGCTTTCTGATTACCGCCTCACCGTTAACTACTACAGCTACCACAAGAGTTTGTTTAATCATGCATCATGGACGTGAGTCGCCGAGATGGAGATGTACCACGAAGCGTCAACGTGAGTGCATCCACGTTAAACCGTGCTGTAGTTGCCACACACCAATAGACATTGTGCAAACTGTCTTACATAAATGTACAGTAAACATTCAACTACTTCGGTAAGGACCCGTTTTACTTTCGTATTACACCGATTGATGACGGAGGGATCAACCATGTTTTAAATGCGAAGCATTTCTTAGCGAACTTCGGCGAGTTTGAGCGTATCTATCTATCTAGCCGCCTACGACTTTGCGCTCTCCTGGCCGTATCGTTAATGGGATTTATACCAAAATTGGTATGGCATAACATGACTGTATGACAAACATGAATGATTGGTCATATCATGAAAATCATGACTAACTTGTCATGAAAAGTATGATTTACACGCCATGGCTGCGGTACTCCTGCGGCCGTTTTCTTAACTTGATATATCCAAAAATTGGTACGATGAGACATTTCTGCATGACCAACATAAATGACAGGTGGTAATATTAAAATCGTGACCTGCATGTCATGTACAACATGATTTACATGCCACGCTCATGGCGCGCTGACGGCCGTTTCGCTAGCTTGATATACACCAAATTTGGCATTGCGTGACGTGACTGTATGACGAACACAAATGCCAAGTCGTCATATGGAAATCATGACATGTCATGTGCAAAAATGACTTGCATGCCACGCACATGGCACGCTCGCGGCCGTTTCGCTAGTTTGATATACACCAAATTTGGTATTGCGGGACGTGACTGTAGGACAAACATAAATGCCAGGTGGTTATATGGAAATCATGACATGTCATGTGCAACATGACTTCCATGCCACGCTCATGACACTCTCGGGGCCGTTTCGCTAGCTTGATATACGCCAAATTTCGTATTGAGTGACGTGACTATATGACGAGCATAAATGACTAGTGGTAATATGGAAATCAGGATATGTCATGTGCAACATGACTTGCATGCCACGCTCATGACACTCTCGTGGCCGTTTCGCTAGCTTGATATACACCAAATGTTTAAGGCGAAAGCCTTTAATGTCTCATGCTCATGTCCGTCCATCCGTCCGTCCGTCCCTCCAGCTGTGCCTTGGCACGGTGCCAGGTGGGCTCCGGGGCGCGCAAACGGATGCCGGTCGCGTTGGACTCTACAGCGCTCGCGCTTTGCTTGCGTAGCGTCGCTTTGTCCGGCGTCTCTAATCATGCAAGGAGGGAGACGCGCGCATCACGTTCCATTCTTACCGACCCCGTCTCAGTGGGCACAAGCGTTCGAGGAACACAGTTTGGAATTGACAAAGTGCCCGTCAATTTAAACTCTGGAACGCGGATGGCGCCTGCACGATGCGCAAAGCGCGAGAATACGAACGCATGCGAAACGGAGGCAGATTGGTCTCGCGTCTTGCTGCGATTCGAGCTAACAAATTAGGCGAAAATAAGTGGCAGGTGGTAACATGAAAATCTTGGCATGCATGTCATCTACAATGCCATTTACATGCCACTGTCATGGTGCGCTTGCGTGCAGTTCGCTAGCTTGATATACACCCAAATTTGTATCACACGACGTGACTGTATGGTGAACACAAATGACAGGTCTTAACATGTGATTGATGGCATGCATATTATGTACAGCATAATTTGCTTCTTGCTGACTGCTCCGCATTACATCGATTCCCACAGTGCGTGGGATCTGCCGGTTTTTTTATGCTAAATTTCTCGTTATTGTGTTTATTTTTTCGACGCGTCTGTGCCTGTCTCATCCTTCGGCTACGAGCGGAAGTGCGTGCGTCAGCATAGGCGTGCGCAGGGTTCCCCTTCAGGGGGGGGGGGGGGGCGAAGGCTCGTCGCAGCGACCCCCTCCCTATTAAGTCAATGTATGGGGCAGACTGCGCCACCCCTTCTTAGGTGACTAGGGGCCCCCCCCCTGCCCCCCCCTCGTGCGCACGCCTATGTGCGTCAGTGTCCGTGCCGACACATGTTTAATTCGCGCTTTTGTAAGCGCCTCTGAGTCATCACTCACCGCTAAAAGATGACGAGATATCTGCAGGAGCGTAAACACGCATAGGCACCGTCCACCGACCAGAGGGAGCTGCGTTGCCCGCACTGGCTTTACGCACTGGCCCGTCCCAAGTTAGCCGACATTGGCCGTTAGGGGCACGCAAAAAAAAACAGACACGCGCACTCTTCCCCCGTGTAGCCCGGCCACAATCCACCCACTCATGCAGGGAGGGAGACGCGCGCATCGCGTTTAATTTCGTCTGGGCCCGTCTAAAAATTGATTTCGTTATACGCATGCGTTCTGGCGTTGCAGTCACACTGGGAAATTCGACTGCACGGTGCCGATACCGCTTAAACTACATTTGGTCACTCGTGTCCCTGTCTACGTCGAATAGTTTGGGCGACACGCTCAAGGGCGGTAAGCATCATACAAAGTCAACTGAATCTTCGCAAGAATGTCGCAATAAAGTTCGAAATCTGAGCGCGAACAAGCGCGGCGTATCGTGCGCAAGTTGCCACTTTTCGCATATACTCACGACAAACGCAGATTCCGCACAAGCTTGGCCACTCGAGACCTAGTTGGCATGGACGTCGGCATGGCATTGATGGCCGGCACCGCTGACCTGTATGAAAGCACGGTTATATAGTGTTAACGGAAAGTTTTATTTGGGCGTCCGCAGCCAGCAGGTGTGCGGATGCAGGCTGCTAGCCATTTACAATGCACTTGCAGAGCTGCCGGCTGCGCGTGCCAAACTAACACTATCGAATGCTAATGCTAAAGCGGTTTCTATAGAGGCTAACGAAAGCGCTGGAAAACTGAACAGCGTTCTTATAGTATATATAGTACATACTTCCATGCTGGTGCAAACTTGCCGTTGTTGGTTTGGGCGTTCATTCTAACGACAAACTTTGCTTTTTATCCGATTGTATTATATGATTGCTTTCCTTTGCAAAGTATACCTGGCACAGCGCCAATGAAACTGATGTGTGCTCCTCTTTTCATGAATATCGCTATCTCACTGGTCAGTGACGCAATAACGCGATATGATTGTTTTTGCTATTGCTGTTTGTCATGTTTTGTCCCACCAAGTTTACCGAATAAATCTTCCTTACCTTGTGCCATGTGCACTAGGACTGCAGAAAGCACTAGGACGTAGACTGTCCTGACGTTCATTGCACTGCCCTGTAAGGGCGAGAACGTAGTAGCGAATTGAATGTGAAAAAAAGGCAACCAGCAAATAACAAACATTCTCATTTCTTTTAATTTTTTTAAATGCGAATGCATTTCTTAGTCGGGCTATGTCAGGCGCATCCGGCGGCGTCCGCGGAGGAGGAGGAGGAGGAGGATAGGTTGAGGAGGTGTCCGCGCGCCTGCATGTGTTATCTCTCCGCTCTCACTCCCTCTCCCATAGCAACAGCTGCGGGCGCGCGCGCTTATCCTCGCCCCTAGCAACCGGTGCATGTGGTGCGAGAGAGTGTAGGAGAGGGTAGGTGCACTGCTTCGCCGCTCCTTCTCTCACCGTTCGCTCTCTCTCCTCCCTGCGCCCCACTCTCCCGTCCGCTCGCGCCTCACTCTCGACCGTTCGCTGGCTGGGCGCCTCTCAAGACGATGGCAGAAGTCGGTGTCGGCGCAAGAGATGCATTCGCATTTCCTCACGATTCCCTTCGGGGAGGTGGGGGGCATTTTTTTTTATTGTCCCTCACAACGGACATTCCAGGATCAGAAAGAAAGAACAGCTGAGTCTGAGAGTATTGCGGTAAATGTTTGCACATTAAACCAGTAATTTCTCGGCTCATCATACTCGCAGTAAGGCAACACTAAGTCTAGTTTACGACGGAACTGTTAGAAAGGCCACTCATCCAGCTGTCTGACGCTGCATCGGTGTTTCGTGTACCGCGCAGACCTGAAGAACTTTTCTAGCACCTTAATATTGCCAATTTCAACATTTCAGTTGCGACAATTTAAATACAAACAGTTGAAAATTTGTCTTCTGAAAAATGAGTGTTTGTATATGGTCAACGTTGCTTGAGACTAATAGCTACATTTTGCTTTACAAGGGACATGGGACTGGCGCCAGTCCTGTGTCCCTTGTCTGTCCTAGCGTTGTTTTTCGCAACAATTTTTTTCTTCAAAAGTCATGAACTAACTAGCCCTAGAAAACGTTTTGCTAAGCCCTTGATCTATTCCCGTTATTTCGGTAACACAGCGCATTTGCAGTCAGCGGTCGAAATTCGAGGCCCGCATTCACAATAACATATAACTCTATAACTGTTCAAACAAGACAAAAGTCCACGAGTGGGTGTCGGCAGGATTTCGGCTTGGGGGTGCAAACCCATGTTGCATCGCGGCTCTGGGGGGAGGGGGGAGCGCTGGTGTGGCTTTTTTTTCTTGGGGGAGGGGGGGGGGGGCAAATGCATTTTCTGCACCCCCCTGCCGACGCCCATGAGTGCAACGGAACATGGAGGCTTGAATCGACGAGAAATCATTGAGCAGGGAATGGCGCTGGAGTGAATGTTTCGACAAGTGTACTTTTGAATGAAGGGGGAGCTTTCCCGCCCACCATTTTCGCCCCCCCCCCCCTTTGCCTCTTCTAAGAGGCTCATAGCATAGCCAATACAGAACGCAAAAGTTCTCCTCCTCTCTGCTCCCCCGAAAGGTCTCACCGAGGGTGCACGACCAGTAGAAAAAGATCCTGGCGCCGCCTCTGCCTGTTCAACGATTTCTCTCCGATTCTATAAAATTTTGTACGTCAGAGAAAAATTTTACAAAATCCCGATAATGGAGATACGATTTACGAAGCCAGTCGGCAAAATGCACTTACGGTCGGAAAAATCCTGGCGAATTCTGCCCCGGCAACGTTTCGCGATATTTATATACACGCAGGATGTCTCGCGACTTTTGCCACAACTAGATTTTATTTAATTACTGGGAAGTCATTGTTTCCCGAAGTTAATAGCGGGCCCGCAAAAGGAACGTAAACAACCTACCTTCGAGAAGAAAGAACCCTGGAACATCTCAGGCGAAGAGCGAGTGCCTCGCAGGCGTATTCGACGTTAAACACCTGTTGAGCACCATTTCGAGCGATGTCGAACAAAGCGTCGAACTTATTTATTTCTATCGAACTGACGAGAAATGACATTTTTTTAAAGATTTCATTTCCCACCCGAATGACAGGCCGGGACCACGGTACGCTGAGTGTAGAACGTGTAGGTATAGTCGACAGGTGTGCTGACAGCACAAACACTGGCGGGAGGCCGTTCTTGCTTTTCTTGTATTTTCTTTTTTTATCGAACAAAGCGTTGTTTGAAGGCGTTTAGCGTTATTTCTTTCCGACTGTGTTTATCAGCGTGTATGCTACGCTATCCCCTTCGAATCGCTCGAAGAAAAAAAAAACAAGTACTTCTAACGCCTTTTCTGCGCAGCCAATACGACAGAAAAACGGTGTCAATGCGTTTGTACGCGTCAGCGGCGTAGCAAAAGAGTGTGGTTAGGGGGTTCAAACCTCCCCCCCACCGCACCTCCGAAATTTTTACATTTGGCACGTGTACACTGTCCTTTTTTATGAAAGGGAACACACGCGAGCGCGTAGCCTGCAGCGCCGCGGCTGCCTACAGCACAATCAACCGACAGATAAAGAAAGCGCGTCCGCTTTTGGCAGGCATCGCCCGTTGCGAGACCGGAGCGGGAGCCCAATCTAGCAGCATTGTCCAATGGTCATGACTCGTTATTTTGTTTGCTAATAGATGACGCCAGAAGCGGACGCGCTTTAGGTGTCGATTGATGGTGCTGTAGGCAGCCGCGGTAGAGCGCAGGCCACGCGCTCGCGTGTTCCCTCATAAAAAAGGACATACGGGCACACATGGCCACTTTGCGACCCTCGTTATTATTATTATTATTATTATTATTATTATTATTATTATTATTATTATTATTATTATTATTATTATTATCATCATCATCATTTGGAGACGCGACTTATTTTCGCGATTTCTGTGCACTATTAGCAAGGAAGAGACCAAAAATACTGAGGGGAGTGGTACATTAAGCATTCGTTATTGCTTCGAGTTCTATTGTGTCACTTCCGGTCTGAGTTGCCAGAAGCTAACGAGCTAACAAGCAAATAATCGTCACAAAAGAAGCCCCAGAAAAGCGGCGCGACTTTCGTGAAAAAGCCCGAAAGAAGCGGAAATTTAATGAATTTTCCCATCTTGAAAATATTTTTAATTATAATAAAAAAATGTAACTCAAATCCGAAGTGGAGTTGAAAAAGATCACTTTAATTATTTTGTACGGCGAAAATCTGCGCAGCTATGAACGAAAGGCACATATTCACATTTTTAACGTTGTCTCCAGGGTAGTAGCCATTCAGTAGAATGCATGCTCGCCAGTGCACAATTAACGTTACTTTTTGAATTACCCCAACTTATGTTTGACTTCAACACTCAACTACACGAAAGTTGTCGACAAACGCGCTATTGGTGAACGTGATGACCACTAAAATAACTTATACTTGCTGGAAAAATGTAAATAAGCCCAAGAAACGCGTCAAGCGACTTGAAAGTTCTACAAGAAACTCTGCAAAAAAAAAAAAAAAAGCCCAAATTCGCTTATTACAAGAGGAACTGGCAACTCTGCTTCTGGCTGAAATATTTTGCTACACACGATCGCTTTGGTGAATGTGCATTACCGTGTTTAACGAGACGTTGGCCCGGGGGGTGTCTCGGCAGTACTTAAAAAAGAAAAAAAAGCATTTTACCTTTTAATGAATGCTCTCTGCCAGCGGATAACTATCGAATTTTTTTAGTGGGTCGTTGAATTTGGTTTATGAAGAAATATAGCATAAGTGACTGTGCAATAATTGCATAATTATTTTCGGTGTAATTGAAATTAGTTGCTGTAATATACACTGCAATTTGTTCTAACAATTCCACTTGCTTTAAGTTTGGTCTCCAGCACTTTTACATCAACTTATGCAAATTTCACGCATTTACAAACAGTCGATTATAATGTGTGTCGCAATTTATACAAACACAGGCAACTACTACATAACGGAGGAATGGACCTCCCTCCCCCCGAAAACATTTCTGGCTACGAGCCTGCCACGCATCAAGTGTCGTATAGGCATAGGCGTGTGCAAGGGGGGGGGGGTAAGGTTCGCAGCAGCGCCCCCCCCTCCCTATTATGTCAATGTATAGGGCTGACTTTGCGCCCCCCCCCCCTCCCTATTATGTGAATGACTGGGGCTGGCTTTACGCCCCCCCCCCCCCTGCACCCACCGTGCGCACGCCTATGGTCGTAGGCATCTGTTCTAGTTTGAATCATGCCGCGTGAGTTGGATTCTTAGAAGCCACTGTCGCGATGTATGTAGCCTGAGCGCTTCGTGTCAGATCTGAGGAGTTCACACGACGGTGTAAGTATAAGCAATTCATTTCCTCGCGGCTTGTTGTAAGTGAAACGAGGTAGACGGAATTAAGTGCAATTGAACCTCGGTATAGTCAACACTCATATAGCAAATTATCGGTTATAGGGAACTAAATACAAACATTGGTTGGTCGCCCTTCTTTTCGGAGACATCATGGGCGTCGGCAGGATTTTGTCTTGGGGGGCAAGCCCGAGCAACGCAGTGGGGGCGGGGCCTCCACTGCTTGGGTGAGGGCAAGTGCTGTGTGGCTTGAGGGGGGGCAAGTGCCCCTTTTGTACCCGCCTGCCGACGCCCCTGGGAGACATTTATTCTTTTTATCAACGAAACCGAAAACGCAAGAATCGCAGCGATCGTATCCGTTGTAATGAAGAAATACTTGCTTCGCGCGAGGCTCAAAACTCTAAAGCTAGCATAATAACCAAATAAATGTTGAAATACAGTTCACAACCACGTTCTTTTTTTTTTTAATGTGGAACATAACAATTTTCTTGAAATTTGGTTAGAAAGTTTGGAAAATTTCGGCAAGCAGGGCCTGTTTTGTCAAACGAACTTTGTTTTGATGTAATATTATAGTAATATCACCTTCTGAACAGGGTTGCCGTTGGTGGCTACTTGGCGCCAAATTGGCTACTTTCGGACCCATTGGCGACGAAAATTTCCAGTTGGCGCCATGGCTCTTTTTTAAGCTTGTGGTTTTATTTATTCAAAATGGTTTTATTTATTCATCAATAGTAAAGACTCTGTTGATGATATCGCTTCTGTTCTGTTTGGCTAGAAATTTGGCGATAATATCAAATGACATGGCTACTTTAGCTACTTTTGGCGTGAGTTCTGGCTCCTTTTCATGTCCACCCAACGGCAACCCTGCTCCTGAAGTTTCCATTCTATTTGGAAACGGCTTAAGGATTACCTCGTTTGTTGTGGGTTCGAAGCCTAGAATAATGCGTTTTTGTATCAACGATTTTTGCGTGAGCCTGACTGCCGACTTTGCTAGAGATGATTTTTTTTCATCTCCAGTGTTACAACGAATATCCGGATACGACGAACTAATTTATGGCGCCGGAGCTACTTTTTGATAACGAGGTTCGACGTATATTTCGGTCAGATCAAGAAATTAAGTGGACACCTAGGGGGAGTTGCGGGCGTGGCAAAGGTATTTCTTGGCTAGAAGGTGTCACCGTAAACATTACGCCTGTCACTTATTTCGAATACGAGAAGCTTAAATTGGGAGTAACCAAAGCAATTTCAGCTCTCGATCACGTCATTTGAATAGGGTTCGGTTTGCCACACTCGAAGCGCCATAATTAAACTGCCTGCATCACAGAGTGTTCTTGCGTGGGGTTCACACCACGTCATATAGGGCTGTGATATGCCCCTTTCTTTTGTTTGTAGCTTCCTTTTATTTGTTGCATGGTGCCCGGACGGACGGACGGATGGACGGACGTACACGTATGGGATGGGATGGGATACGATGGGATAGGATGGGATATGGTGGGATAGGGTGGGATAGGGTGGGATAGGGTGGGATAGGATGGGATGGGATGGGATGGATATCCAATGGATACCTGGCCATGATGGTACTTCGGGAAACAAAAAAGCGGCTGAGGCTGCCCGAAATGGGATCCAGTACCGGATTTTCAGAAGAATATTTTTTTACCAAAGTAGACGCCTCGAACATTGCAAAACAATATGCCTATCAAGAAAAAGACCGCCTCTGGAGTCTTCCGCTTCACCAAGATAACTTTCTGCGTTGCATTGACCCAGAAGTGAGAGCGAAAATTTCCCCGAACACTTCCTCGCTACTTATAAAAGCTGTATCATAGTATTCGACTGAACGTGGCATACACGAACAGTCATTTGTACCGCATAGGGCGTGTCACTAGTCCCTTCTGTGATAACTACGGCCGCATAGAGACAGTGGAGTACATATTACTTGAATGCTCCGTGTACCGCGACGAGAGACAATTGTTTGAGCGATAAACGGACACGATTTGCAACGATCAGTTAACGTTACACAGCATACTTATAGGCCCGGTGCCCGGCCCTTCAAAACAGCGATAGGTTTTACAGTCCCTCTTCAATTACCTGTCAAAAATTGGTGCAGTCGGAAAGCTTTAATGATTGACTACTTCAAATAGAAAAGCCTTAACTTGTCTGACACGTTGTAAATATTTCTATCGGGTTAAGCTCCACTGTAACAGCTCCACTGTTTCTATCGGGTTAAAAGCTCGACAGCCCCGCTGTAAAAGATTAAAAGAAACTACGCCAAAGCACTCCGTACATATGGCTATAACCAGCGAAGCGGAAACGTGCAGCCTTGTGTTTACCACCGAGTTAATCCTGATAGGCTCACCCTGTGATGCCCAGAGGCAGTTGTGCCCTGGAAAAATTGTGAGAAAACACTCACCGTTTCTACTTTTCTAGTAGAGTTCATTTCAAGAAAAACGTGAGTGAAATTTTGTTTGAGGCGTAATAACTTAACCAGTTTTAATTCAAGATAGTTAATTACTTTAGTTAAGTGTGTAACTCAGTGTAACTTCATTATAACGTGATAAATATGCAGTAACTGCTTTTCCATGAACCCTTGAGAGCTTTATTGCCTTTTTTTTTTAGGCATTATATTCAATGTATCAAATATGATACAGTGGGCATTACAGGGTAAAGGGATCCCGCAACACTTGTAAACATTGAATGGCTTCATTAAAAGAGCTTATTGCCTCACGAATCGACTACCGTAAAAATTTTTAGAAAGCTGCCCGCGGCGGCTCCTCCCCCTTATGGGGGCTTCCGAGTCGCCCCTCAGGACCATAATAAAGTTCATTGTCTGTCTGTCTGTCTGTCTGTCTGTCTGTCTGTCTGTCTGTCTGTCTGTCTGTCTGTCTGTCTGTCTGTCTGTCCGCCAAGCACGAGCAGAGTTGGCGGGGATTTGTCGCACGCTTCAAGCGTTTTCTATCTCGTTTCGTATACTATCGAGCGCGCCGAAAGCTACGTAGAGAGGGCGATGACAACGGTGCAAGATGATGCGTCCGTTCGTCAGCGCGCGCCATGAACTTGAGCGCTTTCTTTTTTTCATCGAACGTGCGGCTTACCTACTTCCAGTGTGATCGCGAGCGTGCGCGCGGGCACGTGTCGGCATCCCGCGGCGGCCACGGTAACTACGCAACTCGCGACGCTCTAGTCGGCCAATGGCCGTGGACTTTGGGTTTATGGCGTGGTCATTTGAGTTTATGGCGTCATTTGTCGAGAGAAGAGGGGACGATCGCTAGCCGACTTTGATAATTAATTGCAATTTCCAGGCCGCTCGCTGCGCTATAATGTTTGTCTCGAGTGTTCTCGGGAGACTCGACTACCGATCGGTAGCGTTTTCTAACCATGCAGGAAAAATGCTGCAGGACCCTTTTAAAATGTTTCTCAAGTATTGGTTACGTCTGTCCGTGTGTTCCCTTCTTCATTTATAGTGACCCAGTGGTGAGCAGTGGGTCTTTCCCAATTTCTGTGGCACATATGTATACGAGCTAGAATCTTTTGCGCACGTAGGACGGACGTATTTTTATTTCCCCTAGTCATATACACCTCCGCTGTAAGAGGTCTACGCAGGCGACCACACGAAGTCGAAAGGATATTATCAGACACTCGAAAAATAGCAATAAGCGAGACGTGTATTTGTCAGTTATTGAAGTGGAATTGTCAACGCGAGCTGTCGAAAAACAACATCTGGCGATAGCTAAAGCGCGTGTTCCCTTCCCGTACTTTTTGGAGGCCGGTTGCGGCATCTGTCACGCTTTTCGTGTGACAAGCATACAACTAAACGGAGGCAAAAGATATATCATCTGCCAAACGAGTAGGGCAACAGGACGCGTTCATGTCCTGTCCGCGACGCTATTGTTTTATATAAAAAAGCGCGTGACTTTTGATGACAGGTACATCCGAATGCGATCGCCGTCATCGTTTAAAGATATTTCTTTCTTGATCATCATCTTCGCAGAATAATAATGTGGGGTTTCACGTCCCAAAACCACGATATGATCATGAGAGACGCCGTAGTGGAGGGCTCCGTAAATTTTGACTATCTGGTGTTCTCTAACGTGAACTGACAATCTTTGCAGGAATAATACACAACCAGGCAGGATTAGAGCCCGATTTCATTTGGGAAATCTAGCTGGAACTTAATAAGCAGCAATAACTTAGACGCGGCGAGCTGCAAGGCGCGCGTACGATGGCGCATGCATAAAACCTGGATGGGGCGGGGCCAATAGGGGCTTCAGCTCCCCCCCCCCCCCCCTTAAAGCAAACATTGTCAAAACACAAAGCATAAGTTCCCCACCTATCTGCCAAAAAAATCCTGGGCCGCCCTTACCTCACAGACATTATATATTAAAGGGACACTAAAGCGGAACAACGACTTGGCTTAGATTGACAAACCATTCTGAGAACTCTAATGCCATTTGTTTCACTATCATAAGTTTGTTATTAGCGGAGAAAATCACTGTTTAAGTTTCATTTTCAAATTTCGCGCCGAAATCTCCGCGCGTGACGTCAGAAATTTCAAAATCTATTTTTTCGTATTTTCGAGACATTGGCTCGATGAAATTTTCTGAAACTTCGTATGCTAGGTCGGCGTCGGCGTCGTTGGTTGTGAGCGAAAAATCATCATCTTGTCCGTGACCGAAAAATCGAGAAAGATGCAAATAAAATAAACAATAAAAATTTTCGGGTCCGAGTGAGGATCGAACCCGGGTCGTCTGCGTGGCAAGCTGGTGTTCTACCACACAGCCATGCCTCTGCTTGGACATACTGTGAAAATAACTTCGTCTGCTTGGAAATGCAGTGAAAACAACTTGCATGCTTCGCAAACGCAAGCGTCCTTTATATAGGCGTCGCAATATAAACATGCAATATCCCAGGAATATTGCGTGGTACAAGCGTAAATTGCCATCGGGCGTCAGAATATGTGACTATCATCACGATTCCATAGTTTAAAGCCAGCCACCCATTACAAACGGCACACACCTTACTTAAGATCACGTAGTGGGTGCATAGCAAGTTCGAAAACATTTCCCACATTTGCCGCGCATAATTTCTCCTGGTTTAAACCATACTACCCATTACATAGTATGCACTAAGTGATTGAAGTACGCAGTAGGGACGGGATATCGCTATCGCGTTCAACTCTTAAAGGCGAAGCTTAAGGGTCCCCCCAATTTTTTAAAGTAATATTCGAGTACCCCATAGTGTACATTCTACACGATGTAGTGCACCCAGTACCATATAGTGTACATTCTAGTACACTATAGTACACGTCTATACTGGGTACACTATATATATAGTGTACCCAGTAGACGTCTTCAAATTTATGACGTCACTTAAAACGTATTTGCGGGCTAGTTGGTAAGTCATTATGGCATATGGCAGCGCACACCAGGTGAAAACAACGATCACGCACACAGAGGGACGACACAAGCGCTGACACAAGCATGACGTCACGGTGTTTGGTGCGGGAATCTCAAGGTGGCGTCTCCACCGGCATTTTCTTTTCGCGCGTTTTTCTCGCTTACCAAGCGTCGTGTCGCGGTAAGAGTGGTGTTTTCGGGATTGTGAAATATTGTACCACCATAACTGTACTTTACTAATACGCGAAAAATTGTTTTGCTCTTTAGTGTCCCTTTAAGAGAAAAACAATTTTTGTCGTATTAGAAAATTGCAACTTTACAATACCGAAAGCAAACTCTGACCGCGAGAAGACGCTTGGTTATAGCGAAAAAATAATGCACCGCAAGAAAAATACAGGTGGCGCCACCGCCTTGAAGTTCCCGCACCTGCTCCCCCATGAAATCTTCGATAACAGCGGCGTCTGCTAGGGCATGTCTAAGCCTAATTAGTCGCTAAAATGATACACATTGTGTTCTAAGGGGCACATTGTCTAGCCGTGGCAGAAAACTTCCCTGAACCACTGTGGCCAAAATGCGCGCACACACCTCGAAATTCGAGAAGTCACTAGGGTGTTAAGGTGGCTAACCTAACGTCACGTCGACATTCACGTGCCGAATTTTCGGCATGAAATTCGAACAATAGCAAACCCGGCGAAATTGGTGACAATAGTGATACAGAACAGCCGCCACAACGTGGCTGCATGAAAGAGGAAGACGACGTTACTTTTGGGTTGTTGCTGGACTGGCGCCATCTTGTCCACCTTGCGCTGTGCATCTTATATAGATAATTAAACCAGCTACTCGTAACAATAGTGTTCTCAAAGAATGAATGACTTACGTCTACTAGCAAGAAGCGCACTCGCGTGACAACGGCAGAATCACTAATAATTAAGCGGCTTACATACACTGCCATCCCAAAGCACCTCTACGGTACAGCAGCAACTGCTGCAGAAAAGGGGTCCAGCCAACAGCATGGAAGCATTCGGAAGTCACCACAGGGCCCAAACCTCACAAACTTCTTCACGTCGAAAACATCTTTCCCTCATTCTCACCTGCGCGCCAAACTGATCAAGCCCGTGGCTGGTGCGCGACCACGGTGAAAACCATTTATCTAGAGGACAACCTCAGGGCTTAAAGTCTCTCATCATTGGAGGGGGGGGGCCCTCGTAGGGCGGCGACATTATCTCTCTCTCTCTCTATATATATATATATATATATATATATATATATAAGAATGTTATACAAATTAAATATATTAGACATAATTTCTCCGTACACATCACTACTGCCAAGAAAATCAACACAAGTGCTTGTCAAGTGGGTGCAGCAATGGTACAGTTGACCTATCAAAGGGGGGGGCCGAGCCCCTCCTTAAAAGATGGAAAGGGGGCCGAGCCCCCCCTGCCCCCCCCCCCCCCCGACTTTAGCCCTGGACAACCTACCGCACACAATGGTATGTGCTTCCTACAGCATCTCTCCAAGCGGACGTTCTACTCTTAAAGGGCCCTGCAACACTTTTTGAACATGGTCAGAAAACGCTGCCGATCGGTAGTCGAGGCTCCCGAGAACACGCGAGCCAAATATTATAGCGCAGCACGTGGCCTGGAATTTGCAATAAATTCTCAAAGTCAGCTAAAAATCACTTTCTCTTCTCTAGACAACTACTAGAATCACTGCGTCACAGGCCCGAGTATCACGCCATTGGCTCATTTGAGCATGGCGCGCTCGGGAGTTACTGGGGGCCGCCGCGGGAGGCCGCGACTTGTCCGTGCATGCGTGTGCACGATTGCACTGAAAAGCCGCGCGTTCGAAGAAAAAAAAAGTGCTCAAATTCACGAGGCACACGTGACGTACCTTCTTCAAGGCGGTAGTGCGGGCCAGTTCGTTGGGATCGCTGGCATAAATTTCGGTAGCGGAAAAAAAAATTTAACACGCAGACACAGAAGAGGACACAAACAGGACGGGCGCTAGCCCACATTACCGCCTTGATCAAGCACCCGTCCTGTTTATGTGTCCTCTTCTGTGTCTGCATGTTAAATTTTTTTTTTTGGCGCTACCGAAATGAGTGCCAGCGTGCAATCTTCCCCCTGTGCCATCCCTCCCTGCTTAGCTTCCAGCGCTTTCGTCGGGATGAGAGAAGTGAGAATGCAATTGCAGCGTGTGACAAATCTTCGTAACTCCGCTCATACTGGACACATTCTAAAAATTTTTGCAGCGGTCAATTCATGAGCGAATAAGTTTCTTTAGTGAATCCATTGCATGGCTGATTGGAAAAGTGCAGCAGGACTCCTTAAAGGGGCTTGTACATTTCAAATACGCTGAGACAAAAATGTGACTGCGAGTGTTGTTTCAATAACACAAGAATTTTAGAAATGCGCTGCATCATGCAGCAAACAAATTCATCATTTTGAAGTCTAACGAGCCTTTATTATTCTCAGAGGCACCGAGAAACATCAACCGTTTTCAACATGAAACAGTATGCAGAGAACTTTTGTATACAATGATATGTAAGCTGAATAAATAGAATGTGTGGCACTCAAAATATTTTGCTCATAATGTTATCACAAAATGAGGGACTAACCACAGCAGTCTGCCTGCTGCGGGTTCTGTTAACAGCGCTATAAAATGCGTTCACAATAAAAGCGGATTAATACTGATGGAAAAGTATCACCGAATGTTTCACCGGTCTACGTATAAACTTTTCAAACAAATGAGACTCTACTTGAGCAACAAAATATAAAGGTTACTAAAAGTGCATACATAGGTGTAAAACGTAGGAACAAATTCAGGAATAAGAATGATGAGTCGCTTCCTTCACATGACCCACTTGTAATTGGTATATTCGCAATATTTGCAAAGTTTACACTATAGTTAAAAAACACCACTCTAAGTCACGAAGGCACACACGTACAAGGCTTGCTGTGTCAAAATAATGTATTTCCCGCCCAACCGGTGCTGTGTGACACATAAAAATGACCTTTAAGTTTCGTGTGGCCGGGCAAAGTGACCTAATAAGGCACAATCTCGCAGGGCACAAATACTAAGCGTCAGTGGCCTCGCAAAAAGGAATAAGGCAAAATGCAAAAGCAGATCTCTCGCTCTTTGTCACGACAAAAAGGCATCGAGGTGTCGACGGCAGTTGTGCACTGTGCAAAACAATTGCAAGCGCGAACTCATTGTGAGCATGATCGCAGCCAATGCAAGCGTTGAATGTTGGTTGAAGGAAATCGTGCGGTGTGACATCACACTTCATTCCTGCATAGCAGGCAAGTCTCAAGGTATGCATCTGCAGCATAAACTAACACCAAGGCTGGCATAACGTGCAGACTCTCGTCCCTCAATTTCCTTTTTATCGCCTGGCCATGCCTGCAGTGATGATGACAGTGTTAACATATGCATACATCACTCAAACCAATGAAGTGCAAAATAAAAATAATTTGAAGATAATTATTGCATTATCCCGACTCATGGCTCGCTAGTCATACGCAATCAAGTGCAAAAGTCCTGGATTACATTCAATCACATAGTATCAAATGAAAACTCAATTGTATGTGGCAATTATCTACGATGACTTTCGCAACGAATTATATTTGGTGCACAACAGTACACAATCATGAAATGACAAGAAAATGTGGCCGCAGTATAACTCCTGTGCACAAGGGCGCTCCGAGAACGCAAAAATTTCCGTTATATTATCAGCCGACAACTCACCCAGCAACCGCGATTCGGCACCTAGGGGAATTAAACCGCGCTTACCCTGAGGAAAGATGTGATTTCAAAACAACGTGATCACAAAAGCAAATGCGAAAATTTCAAACGAAAGGGAAAGCTATGCAGATGTGGATTTATGGACGCCTCACACACAGCTAACGAAGGAGATTCGTAATAGTCTGCAAGTCCTAAAAAAATATCGGATGTATATCGCGAGCAAGAAAAAAAAACGCACAGAAGAAAAAAAAAGACGTAAAAATTAGATCCTACAATTAGAACACTCGCACGATGATGACGAGGTCCCGTCTACACACAGGAGTGTCCAGCAGCGATAGGCTGCAGCACGTCGGCGCACATTCAGTGGCGCACTTCACTCGTCGGTGCCTGGATGCCAGATGCCTTCAGCATTGCCGAAAATACTGAGTTGGTGTCGTTCGAAAGGGTGAAAGGGCTGCCCATTTCAATAACCTAATAAAAGAGAAACGGGAAATGACAGATTATCCACAGATCTGACAAAGAGCAATACAGCCAATCAACAACATAAAAGCGTCAGAGACAATCTATTCTACCAGCAATGCAGCAAGTGTTGCATCATAATCAGTGTTCCCTATAAGCAACTACAGTAAAACCTCATTAATTTGACCATCGTTAATTCTGAAAATCGGATAATTCTGACATGTTTCCTGGTCCCAGCCAGCATACACTGTTTGATGGCAGCAAACTCTAGTTAATTCAGTCATGTTTCACCGCAACCAAGTTAATTCAGACAATCCTCGGAGCGCGCCGAACTCTAACCACCACGAATGTGCGATGCGAAAGAGCAACGGTGTTGGCAGACAACCGAAACAAGGCAGCTCTATCTACATCACTATCTTCATCAGTTAGAGACAACGGTTTCGCCTACAGTGTATTAAAGTAATACTCTAATACCCTATAGTGTACATTCTAGTACACTATAGTACACCATAGACTGTAATATTCTAGTACACTACATTTTTGTCCACACGTGGATACGGCACTCAACAGTTTCGTTTTGACTTGATAGAATGCACGCGCAATGTCACAAAACTCAAACATGGTGGAAGTCGTTGAAGATGAAGAGCTTCAGCTGCACTCAGCTCTTTTCATTTCTAGGAGGTGTTGGGTTGGCCTGCTGGCATAAAACTCGCTTGCTATATCATGATGGACGAACTATCAGTCACCGGCCATTTTGCCTACAAAAAAACTATACACGTGCGTGTGGTGGCGGTGGTAGTAGTTGAACAAAATAAGGGAGGGGCACAGAGTGCGTTTCGAGCTAATTAAACAAGGGACACTGGTGCCGTGGCTGTATTGTGAATGAAGTTGCAGCATGACAAAAACTGCAGCTTATACACCCCCCCTTCTGTGAAATAAGTACGTACTGAATTACGCATTCATCAAGAAAATCAAAGTGTGTTGATGTAACACACACTTGTTTATTGTTTTCCTAACTTTTGATAATTTGGCATTCGGTTAAATGGGACATTTTTTTCCAGTCCCGTGAAATCTGAGTTAATAAGCTTTTACTGTAGTACTATATATATGTAACTAGAAGATACTTTAAAGTGCTCAGGAGTAATTTCCCCTGCCCATCAGCCCTTCATGCTTCTAAGAAATGAAGTATGTATATGCTTCAAACAACAAATCTGAGCTAGTTCGCAAGGATTCATGACAGAAAAAAAGTCTCCTTTCTCTAGTGACCAAATTAACAATAGCCAATAGTAGAGTTTTGAGACACAAGAGAAGTCACAGTTGTGGATACCTAGTTAGCAAACCAATTACTACTTAGCTGGTATAATAACTAGTTTCCTACTCGAATAAACATCTCGCTGTTTTCTTTTTTCATGCGCCAAGTGTACCCTCTTCATGAACAGAAACTGAACTGAACAGGTGGTTCTAATTTTCTTGGGTGTGAAACGGTTTGAATATTATGGCAATGCGCTTGCCTGCTGGAACTGAAATTCACTGGTTAGTGAATTCAGTTATTCACTGAAATAGAGCATGGATAACGAAACTTCACGCCTGCTTGGCAAGAAGTTTTGTTATCCATGCTCTATTTAAAGGCAAGACGACGAAGGCACGACAACAGCACCGTGAACTTACGCGCTGTTGTCGTGCCTTCTTCGTCTTGTTTCCTGTCAGAATTTTGCACTTTTTTTCCCCTGTTATAAGCATGAACCAACTAGCCCAAGCCTCAACCCTAGCAAGACATACTACATGCTACACCTATCCTCAGGAAGTACATTTCCGAAGATACTGAGGGTTGTTATCAAAGACGAGACGTTTGAGCATTCTACCCTTGGGCTGTGCAGTACACCACGTGCACTCACCTGTCCTGCATCCAGCACAATCACCATATCACAGCTGAGAACAGAGTGCAGCCTGTGTGCTATGGTCAAAACGGTGCAGTCTGCAAAGGTCTCCTGCACCGTTTGTTGGATCAGCCGGTCTGTCTCGGCATCCACTGATGCTGTGGCTTCGTCCAGGACTAAAATCTGCAGGCAAAGAAAAAAAAATGTAAAAAGAACAGCTCCAGAGGTGTGTACAGTTATTTTCACAGCAATGAAAATGACGCCTATTAACAAAACACAAGCTCGCTGCTGTCACGTTGAGAAAATTCAGGTCTCCGACACCAAAACATGTACTTACTGGTAACGCAAGAAACTCTCTCAACACTGCTTACAGAGGCCCTGCAGAACTTTATGAACATGGTCAGATAACACTGCCAATCTGTAGTCAAGGCTCGTGAGAACAAGTGAGCCAAACATTACAGCACAGCAACGCGGCTTGGAATTTAGAATTAATTTTCAAAGCCAGCTAAAATTCACTCGCTCTTCTCACATCAAATTATGACATAATCCAAAATGACCGTGTCACAAAGTCCACGGCCGTTGGGAGATTTGAGCATAATGAGCTGCATGGTTACCGTGGCTGCAGCAGTGTGCTGTGACGTGTCCACATTGTACTCTATAGTGCTATAATTACACACAGTATAGAATTAAACCAGTGCGCGCACGAACACTCTGAAAGTAAGCCGCGCGTTCAAAGAAAAAAAGGACAAGTGCTCAAGATCATGACATGCGCTGACGAAAGGATGTAGCTTTTTGAACCTTGTCAAACACTTTCAGATTGCTTGCTGGTATGAAAGGAGACAGAATGCACTTGGAGCGTGCGACAAATCCTCATAACTTCGCACGTATTTAATGGATTCTAAAAATTTTTGCCGCAGTTGATTCATGAAGCAATGAACTCCTTTAATGAAGTCGTTTGATGTTTACTAAGAAAACTGTTGCAGAGCCCCTTTAAAATGAAATGGCCGTCAGCACGAAATCAAGAAATGCACACACTTTCATGAAAAAACACTCATTCGCACAAGTGTTCACATGAGTAAAATACCGTGCCTCATCTGATCATGCGTGTATATTCTCCCGCTTTTACAATGTACATAGCAGGCTTTAGGATCTGGTGCACATGACAAGCTGCTCCTACAGCTGCCGTATTGACTAGCATCTGCTTCGGAGGAACCCTCTCCCCTCCTCATCAGTACATATGGCTGAAGAGCTAATATCAGAGCAAAGGAACACACAGCAGCTCCTGAGGAAAATGCACAGAACAAATATCTTTCAAAAGACAACGCTTCTCAAACAGCACAACGAGGACAGTTGGGTAGACTAAAGTCACGCTCAACACAGTTTGGTGCAGCACTCATTCGCCAACCTTGTTGTGCCGCAACATTGCTCTCGCCAGGCACAAGAGTTGTCGCTCGCCAACGGAGAAGTTGTCTCCATTCTTCTCCACAACACATTCAAGTTGCTTTTCTTCTTTTTCAATCTACACAATGGGAAAAAACAAAAACGATGCATGAGTATTACGTGACTATGAAAACATCTTTACACTGGCTACACCATTTCAAGAGATTTAAATGTTCTAGAGTAACGCCGTAATGAGCACTTAGGAATAATATCGACCGTTTGGAATTCTTTATAATGTGTTTAACACTGGCATAGAGTTTTGAGTGTCCCATGTACTGCGAACAAACGAATATCTCAGTCACAAAAGGTGATCGACCCTGAACATTTTTTCGAAGCAAACGTCCTGGGACTAAATCTTCTTTATTTTGATCACTTCACACAGGCTGCGACTTGGCTAGATGGCATTTTTCAGGCCACAGGGAACAACTATAGCATCTTAAATAGTTTGTACCAAACAGATCTCATTGGCATTCATATGGCATCACCATCACTCATGATGTCAATCAGGAGTTGTCATTGGAGTGGTGGTAACAACAACTGAGAGTACAAAAGCATTTTGCGCCTTACATCAAAATGCTGGTGGAAGGTAAATGAACACACAACTTCATGCATGTCAGAGAAACATAACCGCAGAGCCACCACAACAGGTAGTATAGTTAAAACATGTCACGTGTCCCACATTATTTCAACTCCTTACCAAGGGCTTCGTGCACATTGTTTGGTTAGTGTCATGTGACGGGAAGCAAGGAGAAACGTACCTTTGCCTTTAAATGCGCTCTTTCTAGGGCTTCCCAGAGCTCTGCGTCCGTTTTCCTGCTGGCAGGATCCAAGTTGTATCTGTGAAAAGCAGGGGGGGGCAATCGCGGCACAAAATTATTCACATGCCAGCCACAACTTCTCGAAAAGTTTCACTTTTGACATACTCTGTAGACACCTTTGAGACAAACATTTGGGGATTTTTAGACAGTTCCAATGCTTCTTTGCCTCAAATATACTCATAGGCAGTAGCAGATACAGTGAGATGGTGACAGGTTATGGTTATGACAACTGCACAGACACTCAAGATCGATGCTAATAAAAAATATTTTCACCCCAATACGAATTCCGACACATTTCCTTTTTAAACAAGAAGTATTGACATTCGGGCAAGCCACTCTAGTTCTGCATTGGCCCCAACACAGTTCACATCTCAACACATACAGAAGCAGCAATGCTTTAGCTGTGTTTGTCAATCTCGACTGCACGTGAAAGGAACAAAAATATTTGAAGGTTAAAGAATGCTGGTCATCTAAGTGCACTCCAATAGTTGTAATATAAATATGGACATTTCAATATGATTCCTTTTAACAATAATTGACCCTATCTTGTCTCTCCATGGCGAATTTGACAGGAACAGCTGGCAAAAGTTAACGAGTTTTGTCAAGGTGCCGTAAGCTGGTGGGGCACTCACGAGTCACGGAGGACTCTTGAATGGAAGTACACTGAAAATCTGTTTCAACAGCCTTTCAGCTTGAAGGAAGTGCTGCAATGAATTAATGGCAGACCAAACAAAGCTCCCCAAAATGTTCAGTTTAAAATAAGCATATAAGCTTAACAAGCGTTCCTCTTTAAACCCTTCCCCTTTTCGGAAGAGCACAGGTCTTCCTTGCCGAACTGTCCCGAAACAGTTTTGGAGAAGTGTAGCTCGTCCACTTAACGGAAAAGCTTTTCGTCGTTGTCAGAATGATTAAAACTGTCCGAATAATGAAACCACTCTCAGAATGCTGAAAATTTCTTTAAAAGCATTCTTGTTCTTGTTTTGCTTTTTTATTTGCGGTAGCCGCAAATCCTTTGCAGGCAACCGGCTTCTTCTCGACGAGCAATGCTTATGCAATGAACAGCATACATGAAAAGTTCAATTTTTAAGAAACTTCCGAGCGACGTAGCACACACGCGTACATACCTGACCGTGCCCTGAAAGAGCACGGGCTCCTGCGGGATCACAGCTATCGAAGAACGCAGCTCGTGGAGCCCCAGAGAACTGATGTCGACACCATCCAGCATGATGCACCCAGATTCCAGCTCCTTCATTCCGCATCAGCGCCACCAGGATGGATGATTTGCCTGCATACACACAAATGCAGGCGCTTCTTTCCAGTATATTGCACTCCCGTAACCCTGTAACCTCACGTAAAGTTAGCTTTCTAGAAAGAATAATATCTTTAGGTATGTACTCGTATATTTGCAACTGCCTCACAATTTGCAAAAAAAAAATAAGAAAATTTAACCTGGCCTGCAAATACTGATGTGTTTATCCCAATATGCATCCTCTGCCTCCACTTTACGAAAGCTGGTGCAAGACATTAGATTGCGTGAAAGATGTAAAGTGCTTGTTAAAGATGCACTTGAGGTGCATGATGGTAAGGGCAAGCCGAAAAACGTTTTTTCTTTTTCTTTTCTTTTTTTTTGGGGGGGGAGGGGGCGTTCAACCACTTTTTATGCATGTTCGTGTGTGCATGTGGGCGTGTGCATGTACAAACGCCCCTAATATGCACATGCAAAACTGAAAAAATTTCAGGGGTGGAGGGGGGAGGATGTTGAAGTCGCCCCCCCACCTACCCTGGCCACGCTTATAGCAGATACTTTTTACAGCGAAAGCAGTTATGAGACCACAACAACGGCCGTTTTGGTGCTGTAGTTGTCCGCCGCTGCCACCGCTGGTGTGCCGTAACTGCTATCGCGCGAAATAAGAAAAACGAAATAAATAAAAAATATCAAGCATAGAATGGGACTCAAACCCAGGCCCTCTGTGTGGCAGCCCAGTATTCTACCACAGAGCCATGCCAGGTGCTTCAAACTTTTTTGCAAACAGACCCTTATGGAGGCTTCCATGTCGTGGAAGAGATCACCTTAACATGTGTAATAGAGCGTTTTAGAAGAGTAAAATATCAACCAGGTGTCACACAATGCGAAGTGCGTAACAGATGGATCGCTGAATTCTTCCAACCCATTAAATAAGGACCAGCCATAATTCTTCATCATCAGCCACAGCATCAGCAAAGTGCACATAATGCCTTACAGGTGCGTAGCGGGTACCGCGCTTCTCCGAAGAATGACCGAATAATGGCATAGTGAAAGCTTCCCCACTACACAAAATTACGAAGATTTATGGCGCAGTGGGTACCCCGCAAGTGTACTTGTATTAGTTGCCAAGGAATCGCATTAACATATGTAATATATATAGGCTTGTGCTAATATTCAAGCACTTCGAATATTCGAACGAATATTACAGTATTATAATTCGCTTCGATTCGAATTTATATTATTGGAAATTTCGAAGTATTCGAAATGAACGAATAGGTGTATATTAGTCCGCAAGTAACCCCCTGTAAAGCTGGTTTCACTGCAGTGGAGAGGTGCTATGCCGTGAACACACCCATCCAGGGGAAATCCGCACTGCCGCGAAGCCCCACTTCAAGGTTAAATGATCATTTTACCCTTTCACAACGATTCATCATTTTTTTAAGTTTAAAAGTTTGTTATACTTACTTATGTGCTCTGAGTACAGTAAATTGTAAAACGTAACATATGTTACAGGTTATCACTTGCATTCAACCGAAAGTCAAATCCTGCTACTATTCAAAGTTGCTTCAACTTCCTTTGAACCAAAAGGAATGACATTTGCACATGCCTTGTTTCATTTTTTTTTTAAATACTGCGCAGGTTAGATTGGGTCATGACAAAAATATGCCCATTTTCTTTATAATATGTGATATATACTATTCGAATTTGATTCAAAATCATTCGACCAGATCACTATGCACTTCTAATTTGCTTCGAACCTAAAATTTACTATTCGCACACGCCTAGTAATACAGCGTGGTAGGAGAGTAAAATAACGACCAGGTGTCCCACAATGCGAACTATGTAACAAGTGTGTCATTTAAAACTTTGAATTTGTTACAAAGGGTTCAGCCAAAATTCTTCATTGTCATCAGCCATCGCATCAACAAAGTGCACATAGCCTCACAGATGTGTAATGGGTACCTCGCATCTCCGCAGAATAAGGAATAATGGCGCAGTGGGTGCTTTCCTACTTCACAAAAATCATGATGAATCATGGAGTAGTGGGTGCCATGCAAGTGTACTTGTAGTTGCCCCAAGAGATTTTAAAATGGCTCTAGAAAGGCCGCTCTTCCAGCTTTAGCGAGGACTGCACTGCGCATAGTGCACAGGCCTGGTGTTTACCTTTTTATGTGAACACCTCTTGTAGCAAGTTGTCCCAATATCTGCCCTGCACACTAAGACACGCTCATGAACACAGTGCAATGAATGAATTAACGGTTCACGAGGCAGCTTTGTAATCTTCACGCCACAAAAGAGTCTCACAGTTCCTTCGGGAAAGTTAATTCCTAGGCAGTCGGCTTGAAGCACTGTTTTAGTTCGACGGGATATTGTATGACTAGCACCAGACAGGTAACATTCTACAGGGCAACAGTGTTTCTTGCACTGCACCATGAAGGCACGCTCAACATGGTGCCAGAAATGCCATAGCCGCTGACGCTAGCCATGCAACATTTATTTACAGTTAAAACTTGATCTAATGATACTCGATTTTACAAAATTCCCAGTCTAACAAAGAAATTTCCCATCCCTGGCAGGTACCTATAGGGTTCAATGATGTTCATCAACTCGAACTAATGAAGCTTTCATGGCACTGAACTCAATTTAACGAAGCCTTTCCGGAAATAAGTGAGCAAAAATACAGTGATTTTATTGTAATTTTTACATAGATGGCTTTTTTTCGGGGCCCCCTAGTACCGACACAACAATTTTATTTTGACGAGGCTGCACGCGGCAGTCGGTAGTACTATTGCTTTTACATGTCAAATGATGCTGGGCAGTAGTGGATTGTTGTCCCTACAAATATGCCTGCAGGAACATGGTGGTTGCTTTTGTTATTTAATGGTTTATGCTACAGATGGCGCTGATTGTCTCCGTTGGAACTTTCTTGCTTTGCCTGCTCGAACATTAACTGCATTCGTTCTCCCTGTGTTTGAATATCGGCAGCTTGTCATTGCCAAACGTGGCTGTCTACCTCGCCTGTATCGCCCGGACATGAGAGGAATTCGTGCTCAGGCTGCTCTAACAAATTTTTCACGCATGCAAACATGTATTAGTGGCAAAAAGAATGCCACGGTAGCTTTCTGGCAATGATACGCTAAAATTTTAGATTCAGAAGGATCGCAAAATCCCTTCCTAGATCTTACAACGTTCCCGATTTAACAAAATAATTCAACAGCCCGCATCACTTCGTTATATTGAGTTTCAACCATATTTATATATTTATTTATTTATTTATTCAAACCTTACAGTCCCAAAGGCATTGAGTAAGGGAGGTTACAATGAAAGTGAATAATAAACAAGAAAAATACAATGCAACAAAATTAACAGCAGTATGTTAGCAAAATTCAACAGCACATACAACAGCATATTAAAGAACGTTAAGGAACAGAAAATGCAACACTTCGTAAAACTAAAATAAAGCTTGAACTTCGTAAAAATAAAATAAAGCTTGAAAGCTAAACAATAAAACAATCTTACAACGCTATTGTAAGAAAATGCACCTCAAGCTTGCATCAAAACGTGTTAGGGTTACTATCAGAGGCAACATCATCAGGAAGATCATTCCACATGCGGATGGTTTGCAGTAGTGCTGATGTGCTAAACACATTTGCCTTACCCAAGATGCATGTGAAGCTGAGGTGATTGTCACCTGCGTGGCATGCAAAGGAAGCAGTTTTTCATAGGTGTAAGAACGATATTTTGTTACTGTAGACGTGCTAGTGAAATAGGCATAGCAAAGGCATTTCATTTCGCGAAAATGAAAGTGCTGCTCCTCCGAAAGCTATCGCTCGAGACCACCACTTCAGCTCTCTGCGACAGGCAGCTATCGCAGGGCCAGCTCTCGGAAGCACGCGAAAGCAGCGCGAGACCTTCGGCTCACCTGCACCAGTGCGGCCAACGACGCCCACTTTGTGACCGCCGCGCACGTGGAAGCTGATGTTTTGCAGCACCAGGGGTAGCCCCTCACGGTAACGCAGGCACACCTGGTCGAAGCGCAGGTCCCCCCTCGGTGGGCCAGCCTTTGATCTCTCCACAGCTCTGCACGTGCTGGGGCGCCTCCTCAGTCAGATCCTGCGACAAGCAAAACGGGGTGCTGCTCACACAAGCATGAACTGCTATCAGTTTTGTAATATGCGTTGCTGGCCTAGTTGATATTTTCTAGGAAAGCGGCACACTGAAAGACACCGACAAGAGACAAGGAAACAAGGACGAGCACACACTACCACCCAGTTTATTACTTAAAGAACCACTCTATAACCCATGTGTGCAGCACATATGCAGAGGGCAACCAAAGGCGATATCCCAGAAAAACATTCACACTGTGCAACACGAAAGAAGGTTTGCTTACATGCTTGGCATCATACACTTTTATAAAATATGCCTCAGCCAACTCTCTTGCTACCGTATCACGACTTCACTTCAGGATCACATTTGGGCTTACATGTGCGTTGATTACAGTGAAGCGATAGGTGCAAACCAGTTCTATTTTTTCTTGGGCAGCGCATGCTCATGTAGCTGCTCGTCTCTTGTCTTTGTCTTTCGGTGTGCCACTCTACTAGAAAACTATCAGTTTTTCTTGATGGAGCAAAGCATTGACAGGAAAGGCTAGCACAGCTTCATGGAACTGCTACTTGTGTGTTCTAAATTTTCCTTAGTGTGCGCATTAGCGTTGTGAAAACTGAGCATGGCCAAAGGGTCCTTTGCTCCTTCAGGGTCCCAGCGAAAATTTTGTGCAAAATGCGAAAATTTATGCAAAATGAGTACATGATTTACGTATCATCAAGAAAATGAAAGTGTATAGATATAACAGACATTCGCTTATTGTTTCCTTGATACTTTTGATAATTCAGCATTCGGTTAACTCAGACATTTTTTCCGTTCTCCAGAAATCCAAATTAACGAGCTTTTACAGTAAATGGAACACTGAGTGAGCAGATTGTTTCAACCTATACACAAAAGCAACATCTCTCAACTGACTTTTCTTTTTCACACCAGAGCTGAATGCCCACATGAAGTTCTCATCATGACTGATCACTGTGTTTTTAGTTTTTGTTTACTTTTTTTTTTTTCTTGTGCAGTTTATTTCTAGAGGAAGTCCTGTACACTCTAGGTTACACGAGGATTTGCAAATTATTGGGGTTTTAAAACAAATCACCGTTAGGTTTTCTCACCACAACCCAAACGGGAAAGGCATTTTTTCCAAAACAGATGAAACCGTAATCATTGACACGGCAGTCATTACCACTCAAAACAAACAATTCACACCAAATGTCAGCCACCAACATTGCTGCTATGCCCCAGATGACCACAAAAACATTTTTAAAACACTCAAACCTGCACGAGGTGAATCCACATAGTATAACAAATTATTGTGTATAATTGAACAAGTGCAAAATCCCCTTGAATACATTTTCAATACATAAATGTATAAAATAGTTTTATACGTCAATTATTTGTATGTATATACATAGAACTTTTTTGCCATCTTCAGATTCGATATATCCGGGTTCGACTGTAGTGAGGATCACTCACCTGACAGTACTCATGAATTCTTTCCATTGAAGTAAGCCTGGCTGATAGTTCAGACTTCAGCCTCATAATGAAAGGTATAAAAGTGCATACCTGCAAAGACAGAACAAAAGCACCGATGAATATTTTAATAGCATGCAGCGCTGCTCAATTCGCACTTTCCACGTGACTCAGAAAAGGGCACTGTTCGATGAGCTGGTGCTACATATTGTTACAATGTGGTGACAGTGACGAACTAAGCTGTAGCCAAAATGTTAAGAGAAGATTTAACTCTCTACTGAACAAACTGTTGCCCAATGAAATAAACACCACAAAAGGACAACAACAGCCACGAGCATAGTCAGCTCTTTATACATGCATCAATCTACATTGTAGATTGGTACATTGGTGTAAATAAAGCACACACAAAATTATTAGAATTGGTGATAACATTCAAGAAGCCCTTTATACACACATAACTACATGCAAGTGGGCCTTGTACAGCAGATAACTTCTCAAGGTTTGTTAGTCAGTGAAAAGCATTCCCCGGAAAAAGCAAACATGTATGCACGCCAATATTTGGAGGTCAAGAAATGCGTCCATATTAATGAGAGAAGGGAGCACAACCATTCCAAGAATATTTTTTTTTACTTTTCAGTTGTTTTGTACGTGTCCACAAGATTACAGTATGCACATTTCATAGTTTGCATAGCTGTATGTCATGATCTTCAGTTACTCTGATAGAGACAGAAAATGGTTAATGGAGTTTGATCACTACCTCCATTACAAATGGCAGTGCAAAAACCAAGGCAAAAGCTACCTAGCCTGTATACACAAGCCCTCTTGTTCGAGGTGGTGAAAAAGAAAAGAAAACTCCATGAAACAGTGGTGCAATGGTCAGCAATGAAGAGCATTGATGTTCAGGAGTCACGCACACTACGAGGTGCATAAGCAATTTGTATTCAGTTTCAAGCAGTGATGACGAATAATAATAAAAAAAAAGTTGAGGTTAGGGTGAGCACATTCTTTTTCTATACTCAACTTCAATTCACTAAACTTAGAGACTATATTAATGAGAACTAACAGACAATGATGCCAAGGAAAGTATAGGGGTATTAGTAGTAAATGTAATGTAAATGTGAAGAAAGAAATGTGGACGAAAAGATAACTTGCCGCTGGCAGGGACCAAACTTGCAACCTTTGAATAACGCATCTGATGCTCTACCAACTGAGCTACAGTGGCGGTCATCCCCCTCGTCCACTTTATGGGGTATGTACGTGCATTTAAGCCTGGGAGTGTTAGTCAGTGCCGCTAGCAGCCACGACAGTGAGTGTGGAACACTCTTTCTGCCTGTTGGTCAGCACCACTAGTAGCGGCGCTGACTAACACTCCAACGTTTAAGTGCACATATATACCCCATAAAGGGGACGGTGGGATGACCACCACTGTAGCTCAGTTGGTGGGTCATCGGACGCGTTTTTCAAAGGTTGCAGGTTCGGTCCCTGCCAGCAGCAAGTTATCTTTTCGTCCACTTTTCTTTCTTCACATTTACATAACATCTGCTACTAATAACATCCCCGATACTTTCTTTGGCATCATTGTCTGTTAGGTCTCATTAATAATGTGTGTAACAAAGAAACATGAGCTCTGAAATTGCCACTTCTTTCCTTTAACTTAGATACTGTATCATTGAGATGATCAATTCAGTAGAGACACTATTACATTTGACAGGCTAATGACAGCAATGGTGAAAATATATTTTTCTTTATTTCTCAGTATTTCCGCTCAATAATTAACTTGTGCATGTAATTCGATGTGAGTCATTAAACATCTCCGACTACTAAAAAATAGACATCTAATTCTCCATAATTAGTATGGCTCAGTTGAATATTTATTTATTTATTTAACATAACTCAAAGGCCCCCCTACAGAGGGCTTTACATGAGGGTAATAGATGCTGATAATATATATGAGGGTAATAGATACTGATACTGATAATAGATAATAATATGTTATCTTATCAACATCTTATTACCCAACATGCTCGCAACGAAGTGCCCGGCAATGCTGTTCAGAAGAGGAAACCAGCGAAAATAAAATGAAGGCGGTGAGGAACAACCAAATAAGACAAGCGCCATCACTTGTCCTGTCTGGTTTCCTGGTTTTCACTGGTTGCCTCTTCCGATCAGTCCATCGTAATTAGCGCCTGAATGACTTAAAAATTCAGCCTCAGAATACGCAAGGGGTCAAGGCAACAAAGTGAGCTGCGTACAGAAAAGACGGAGGCCAGCATGAGGCCTGCAAGACCAGTGCTGACGCTCTGCCGCATGATGACCACAATGAAGGCTGCAGATGCAACCATGCAGGTGCCGACAAACTCCATGCGCAATGTGAACCACCGAGAGGCCAAGTGGAACACCACGTGTGCTACAGAGTGCTTGTTCACCAACTCGTACATCCTGTAATGCACAAGTGTATAGACGACGGTCAGTGTTCATTCAAGCTATTAAGTCGCAGTCACAGTAATCAAATTGGAACTATGGACGGTGACAGCCAAAGAATAAATACAAGCTCCAACCCTCCAGAAGAGCAGTGCACCTGCCCTTCATCTGCACAAGAGAGTCGTGCGGCAACGTTCCCGTTCCAAGAGCAAGTACTTTTCCCACTGTGAATGTAAGTACTACACATATTAAGAATTAAATGCTTGTCGTCCTTACATAATACATTTGGCTGAGCGGTGATGCCAGAATCTTTGCCGAAAATTTGGCAGGAAGTTTTCAACCAAAACCAGCTACACTATGTCTGTATAAAAAATTGCCTACCCGAAAAACGCAAAAAGTGAGTGACCTCACGGTAACAAGCAAATGAGATTGTACAGGGCATCTATGGAAATTTCCTGTGGGTGGACCTTACATTTATTCTAAGGTCGTAATCAACCATAGGTGCTGTACATTGACAGAATTTCAGTCCCCATTTGACGTAGTTTCTGTGTAGTGCGGTTCCACGGAGAAGTCAACATGATCAAGGAGGTCCGAAAAGTCAGTCGGCAACTAACTTTTGTTCCTTCGTTCATTTTCACAGCACTTGGATGTTAACCTTTGAACATTTGGAAATATAATCGAATGCATATGCCCGTGGTCGCACGCCTCTAGTAGACCCAATCAAGTCACCACCTTTGAAACTTAATGAAACCAACAGACGATGAATCTAAGGAAAGTATAGGGGGACATTATTTATATAGCTTTTAACTGTAGTAAAGTCATTATGACATATAAATGGAAAAGAATTAAATTGGATGAAAAATCAACTTGCCGCTGATAGGGACCGAACCTACAACCTTCGGATAATGCGTCCGATGCTCTACCAATTGAGCTATACATAGTGGTGGTTGCTTTCCCATCGACTTTATTGGGTACGTATTTATGTCATATGTAATCCTGGGAGTGCTAGCCAGCGCCACTCACAGCCATGATGATGAGTGCCAAACACTCTTTTCTAGACCAACTGACTGCCGCTGTAGCTCGTTTGGTACAGCATCAGGTGCGTTATCCAAATGTTGTAGGTTTGGTTCCTACCCGAACCTACAACCTTCGGTTGATTTTTCATCACTTTAATTCATTCATTCTCTTTCATTCCTTTCCAATCTATGTCAATTACAATACGACAATTAAAACCTACAAATAATGTCCTTTATACCTTCCTTAGCTTCACTGTATATTGGTTTCATTAGGCAGTGTCTAAATAAAGAAACAAGCCCTCAATCAATCCCCCCCTTCTTTTATCCACCTTTGAAACTTGCGTCAGGCCAACATCTTTTGATTCACAGAGCCAGACTGCTGCTGAACGTGCAACAAGGGGACAACACATAGAGACATATCGAAGTGGTGCAAAAGCATCTCACTTGTTGGTGAACCACTTGTGGCAGCCGAAGACTCGGATGACCGCGACACCCTGCAGGGTGGTGGAGAGGTGCACGATCACCGCCGAGCGGGCCACGTTGTCCAGCTTCTTCACCTCGCGCACGCCAACGTTGAGCCAGCGGTCCAGCAGGAGGTACACGACCACGGCTGCACCCAGCACGATGCAGAACACCGTGTGCACGTACACCGAGATGATCAGCTGCAGCACTATTCGAGAGCAGGCTCTGCACCACCATCTCCAGGAAGAACGGCACCCGAATGTCCACTGCAAGTAAGAGAGAGACAAACAAAATACATTAGGACATTTCAAAGAATTATAAGCAAAGAAATTCTGCAGCACGAACAAGCAAAAACGAGAATAGACACATGAAAACGGGACGAGGGCTTGTCCTGTTTTCATGCGTTTCTTCTCGTTCTTGTTTGTTCGTATTGCAGAATCCACCTTTGAAACTTGCATCACACCAACATCTTTTGATTAACTGAGCCAGACTGCTGTCGAACGTTCAACAAGGGGATGAGACAAAAAGAGAGACACATCGAAGTGGTGCAAAAGCATCTCACTTGTTGGTGAACCACTTGTGGCTCTGTACAGAGCTCTAGATCTAAAGAATGTTGTCCGTTTTCCAAATATTGCATGCCGATTGAATGAATGTTTCAAATTTTTTTTAGAGTTGTTTCGGTTTCGAGCACATATTCTGGTTAACGGGGCCCTGCCACACTTCTTCAGCATGGTCAGAAAACACTGCCGATCGGCTCATGAGAACATGCGAGCCAAACATAGTGCAGCACGCGGCTAATTCTCAAATGCCGCTAGAAATCGTTCTCTCATTTCTGCAAATGATGCCATAAGCCCAAATGACTGCGCCAGAAACCCACAGCTATTGGCTGATTGGAGCATCATGAGCTGCATAGTTACCGTGGCCACCACGGGATGCCGGGACGTGCCCATGCACTCACTCGCGATTAAACAAAGTAAGCCGCACGGTTGAAGGAAATAGTAATTGGAAAAGGAAGCATAGCTTTCAGCATGCTCGCTGGTACGAAAGGAGAGAGAAAGCACTTGAAGCGTGCGACAAATCCCTGCAACTCCGCTCATACTACTTGACAGATTCTAAAAAATCCACGCCTCTCCACGAAGTGAATGATGACGAGTGGGTGATGCTAGGTCCTAAGGTCCATAACGTCTACGTTGAAGTCGCCGACTAGTATAAAGGGTTTGTGCTTGCAGGTGTTTTATATTGTTTCTTCACAATTATAATTGTTGTTTGTCTATTGTAAACCTTTTTTTGTGTCTCCCATATGTTACCCGAGCGTTGCCCCCCATATAATGTAAAATGAGTGGCAAAGTGACATAAAGAGTCGATGACAAAGCTCGGTCCTAAGGTCCATAATGTCTACGTTGAAGTCGCCAACTAGTATGAAGGGTTTGTGCTTGTAGGTGTTTTATATTGTTTCTTCACAATTATAATTGTTGTTTGTCTATTGTAAACCTTTTTTTTTTATTCACATACACACGTTTCGACTGTAGCAATGGTTTTCTAACCCCCATGACAGCGGACAGTGAGCTTCGACGACAAAGCTAGGCCCTAAGGTCCATAAGGTGTATGTTAAGTCGCCGACTAGTATAAAGGGTTTGTGCTTCTAGGTGTTTTATATTGTTCTGTCACAATTATGATTGATATTAATTAGTCTATTGTTAAACCTTTTTTTGTGTCTCACATCCACGAATCTCCTCGTGACGGACGCGGACGACGACAAGGCTAGGCCCTAAGGAGCTTCGCCCCTAAAATTTTTGTGGCAGTAGATTTCGCGAGACAAAGACTCTTTTAATGAAGCCATTCAATGATTACTTGGAAAAGTGCAGCAGGGCATTTTTAAGTAGTACTGCCCGACTTCCATTCCACAACCACAGCATGCACTCCCCTATAGCATGTAATTAGAAATTATTTACTGAATTTTTGTTGATTACTCAATTTTATCACAGGCTCCGACGTCTTTAGCTGTTATGCAGCTTTTCCAGCAAAATGTGTTTTAGCATGTTGAACACAGTTGCCGTAGAGACGTTTTCATGCTCAAAGCTGTGCAACATCACTGAGCTAATCGAGCACTCACTCTCATCCATGTCCTTGGAAAATCGGTTGGTGATGCGACCTGATGGGGTCACATCAAAGAAGCTTGGTTGGGCATCGCATTATACCATGGAGCATATGGTTGTGAAGCTTGCTGGAAGCACGCAGCAAAATCTGAAAGCGCAGTACAATGTACATGAGGATCCAGATGTAGGAGCACGTAAAAAGGCCAACTGCCATTGTGGTATATGAATGCATCCACGCATACAAAAAATTTCCCCCAATAATCTTTGCAAATAACGCACAAAAGGATCATTCGATGTTTTCAGGTTGCCAGAATGTGTGTTTAGTATCAGCACACGCAGAGTAACTGGAAGCACGCAACGGACACACAATTTTAGAAATATTTCCAGTTAAATTAGATGCGACAGAATGGCACTTAATCTGTGAGAACCCAAATTGTTCAGCTTACCAAGACGGCACAGGTACAGTACTGTTCTTTAAAAAACAAAACTGCTGTGTGAAGAGTAAGCAGCTCAACTAGAGGTCCGCAACACACGTCTACATGTATGTCAAAACCTACCCACTAGAATTTACTTCTCCTACAGCATAAGTAAAACCTTACCACAGTGCACGCAATTCCTTTTACAATGCCACAAAGCAGCATCACGGGCACAGAAACACCGTAGGCAATGTAGTAGATGCTGTCCGACTGGCCATGTGCATCCGTGGAGTTTTTGTTAAACGACTGGTTGTGTGCAGTCAACACACCTGCGCAAGATCAATTGGAAAGATAAGGCGCACAATGATAAAAATTATCTGCAGCATGCCGCCAAACACACCGAGCAAAATTCTGTACCTGTGAGTGGTGACTGCATGGACGTCTCATTGGCAAAGGCAGGTTTTCGGGTCTGCATCTGAAGTAATAAAAAATAAAGTTTAAGACTTTGTTCATAGTTCATAGACATCATTGATGAATATTAAGTACTACAAGAATGCGTGGGTTTTGCAGCTGATAACTGCAGACAGGGCCTAAGAACTAAGTTAAGCGCATTTGCACAAAAGTGGAACAAAAATCACATTTTGATGAACAGATTGAACAGCTAGAACAACACAAAATGAATGCAAGCTAGAGGCAATTACAGAACTTTGTACATTTGCAACCGAAAAATGTCTATCGAAATTCTCTACATATTGCTTTATAGTCAATGCAGCCACTTCAATGCATATTTCTTGAAGAATGCAGCTTAAAAAATATAGGCCACTTGTAAGCAAGCTGATCTCAACTCAGAAGACAGACCGATATACTTATATCTGTTCGGTAGGTGCACGACCTGAATCTGCACAATCTGACACACGTTTCAGAACAAGTTCATCGCTGAAACGCAAGCTGTTACAGCTATTCGAGACGCACGCGTTTTCGTACACCATGTCAAACACCAACATTTACAGCTGTTCGAGACACATGCCACCTAGCCCATACAACTGCTGTAGATGTGCTCATTAGCTTCTCTGTTCTCTACAGAGCTGCACCATGAAACAGCCACCGTTGTTACCTAAGTATATGCCTCGCTGCAACAAATATACAGTGTCGTATACAATATTAAGTTAACATATAGCAAATGGCTTTCTTAAAGCGTATGGCTATTCACATGCATCGATAATCATCATCAACACTTTCTGCACAGAAGTTTTCCTGCTCCAATGCCAAATGCAAGCCACAAGAAGCCAACTGGTCTCACAGTATGAGAGAGAAAGAGAGAGAAAGGCTTTTATGAAAAGCAGGAAATGTTAGCATGGCCATTCGCCTGACATGCTATTCCAAGTGCTGGGTGATGATTATGATGTACAGTTGAACCCCTTTATAAGAGACACCAATATGCCTACATCAAAATAGCGGTTCATAGGAAAATGCGAACGAGGTACACTGCTTACAAGAGACAGATAGTATAAAAGACGAGAATTCCTCCCCGGTGCATGTCTTTATATAAAGGGGTTCAACTGTATACACTGATAAACACATAGCACATACAGCCACACACACGTAGATTACACAATTTTACAAAGTTCGTTAAGGCTTGTGGCCCGCAAGAATTTCAACCGCACTTTCGTGCCGTATAACACACAGGTGGTACTTTGCCATGGGCCAAGAATATGCCGCAGTACTAAGCTCGAGTCCCATCGAAGGTGTAATGCCGCCTTCAGAGACTGTCTCTCTGATGCATATTGCCTACAGTCACACAGAACATGTTGCAGGCCTTCCTAGGCCTGCAACATGTTCTGTGTGACTGTAGGCTATTACATTGAATGCATATTGGCAAGTCAGCTTAACCTTGCTCTTGAAGTGGTTCGTACAGGCGACAATATGTTTTACTGAGCAACCCTTTGAGAATGCCTACCGAGTCGACCCAGCGCTGCAGCCAGATGTTGGCAAACATCTGCGCGCAGACGAACACCAGGAAGGCCAGGGCCAGTAGGGTGACCACGCAGGGGCCGCCTGCAGCCCTAACATAGAGCCAGATGGCACGCTTCGACAGGCCCCCCTACTGCCTTCTCTTCGTCCTTCACCAGGCGGCCGCTGCCTTCCATGCTGCCGTCCACTGCAATGCAAGTTCGAAGCATCACAACTCGTGCCGACAACCAAAAGATTCCTCAGACACAAGAAAGTGCATGAAAAGTGACAGATTTATGAAATGGTCCGACACCTTTGCACAACATTGAAGACAATGTGATGATGGTTTCTGTTAAACTTTGATATCACTTATATAGTTATCTTGCAAATATCAATTAAGCGATTATACTAGGATCTGAACATTTTAAGACTTCTCACGTTCAAATTTTTTCACGTCCATTGAAATATCTTATACACACTTTCTATAGTAAGTTTTTTGGCATTCTACAGTGGGTGTGGAGGAATACAAGAAATTAATGGCTCAAAATATGGAAGTTCCGTTAATGGCTCAAAAATATGGAAGTTCCGTGGCAGAAAAAAAGGGTCCAAAGTTCAGTGGTAGTTCAATGGCAGTTTATTGGCAGAAAAGTGGGTACACATTGTCATAATAGAAAAAAGACAGCAGATCCCACTCACTGTGGGAATCGATGTAATGCGAAGCAGCCAGGAAGGAGCAAATCATGTATTACATAATTTGCATGTCGTGTTTTACATGTTACGACCTGTCATTTGTGTTCGTCATACAGTCACGTCGCGATATACCAATTTTGGTGTATGTCAAGCTAGCGAACTGGACGCAAGCGCACCATGAGCGTGGCATGTAAATGGCATTGTAGATGACATGCATGCCAAGATTTTTCGTGTTACCACCTGCCACTTATGTTCGTCATACAGGCATATCACTCAATACCAAATTTGGTGTATATCATGCTAACGAAACAGCCGCGAGCGTGCCATGAGCGTGGCATGCAAGTGATGTCGCACATGACAAGTCATTATTTCCATATTACCACTTGTCATTTATGTTCGTCATAGAGTCATGTCACTCAATACCAATTTTGGTGTATATCAAGCCAACGAAACTGCCCGATCGCGCCATGAGCGTGGAATGCAAGTCATGTTGCTCATGACATGTCATGATTTCCATATTACCACTTGTCATTTAGGTTCGTCATACAGTCATGTCACTCAATACCAAATTTGGTGTATCTCAAGCTAACGAAACGGCCGCGAGCGCGCCATGAGCGTGGAATGCAAGTCATGTCGCTCATGACATGTCATGATTTCCATATTACCACTTGTCATTTATGTTCGTCATACAGTCATGTCACTCAATACCAAATTTGGTGTATCTCAAGCTAACGAAACGGCCGCGAGCAGGCCATGAGCGTGGCATGCAAGTCATGTCGCACATGAGAAGTCATGATTTCCATATTACCACTTGTCATTTATGTTCGTCATACAGTCATGGCACTCAATACCAAATTTGGTGTATATCAAGCTAACGAAACGGCCGCGAGCGCGCTATGAGCGTGAAATGCAAGTCATGTCGCTCATGAAGTCATGATTTTCATATTACCACTTGTCATTTGTGTTCGTCATACAGTCATGTCACTCAATCCCAAATTTGGTGTATATCAAGCTAACGAAACGGCCGCGAGCGCGCCATGAGCGTGGCATGTAAATCATAGTTTTCATGACAAGTTAGTCATGTTTTTCCTGATATGACCAGCCATTTGTGTTCGTCATACAGTCATGTTATGCCATACCAAATTTGGTATAAATCCCATTAACGATACGGCCAGGAGAGCACAAAGTCGTAGGCGGCTAGATAGCTAGATAGATACGCTCAAACTCGCCGAAGTTCGCTAAGAAATGCTTCGCATTTAAAAAAAAGTATACAACTCACTATAAAATATAAAACACTATGTGAATGTCATGTAGTAGAAGGAGTCTCCTCAACGCATGTAATATTGCGTGGCAGAAGTGTAGAATCGCGCTAGGCGTCGAAACATGTGAATTGCGCAATGAGTGGGTGTTTTAAAGGCCCACCCATTACAAAGTGCTCAGACATATTTAATCATCATCAGCAGCAGCAAAAGCATCAATGAAGTGAACAGCTACGTAGGTTCGCGTGTTGCCTTACGGACGCGTAATGGGCCCTTAGCTGATTTGCGAAAGGAAGAATTATGGCGTAGTGGGCACTTAAGAAGTGTACTTGCTGTAGGCACTGTAGGATACATTGAAAACGGCCAATGTTACATGCCCAGTTGTTCAATTCCTTACGTCACGGTTGAGGCATGCACCAAGAACCAAAGCCTGGGTAGCACGTGAGAAGGCGATGCGCACAAGGCCCAATAACGCTATCGCGTTCTACTCTTGAAAGCGAAGCTCAAGCATCCTCCAAGTTGTTGTTTTTTTTTGTCTTGTTTTGTTAGACACTTGAGCTGTGATGATTTGCTCAACCGATACATAGGCATGATTCACGAGAATATAATTTAATTTGAAGAAGTGCCCATTCCGCCTGGTTATCTTTCTAGTGTTGTCATTTCTTGCCCTTTAGGTTCAAGTATGTTAGACACTACTATATAAAGCCAATAGATGATGAAGCCAATGGGCATTAATAATTGAAATCAGGTCAAGAAAGAATAAAAGTATATGAAAAAAAATAACTAGCAACCAGTGCAGACTGGGCTCAGAATCTTTGCATTTAACTTTTCAATTAGCCTTGACGTCAAGACACCACTGCATCTGTGCAACTGGCAGGTAAATTTTGCAGAGCAGGTCTCATCTAAGCATTCAGTAATACTGAAGAAGACTACCAGCATTACTTAGATAGCACATCTGTAGCTACAGAAAATTTCAAGCAAGTCATTTTAACTTGCCTGTTTCTTTGTCACTAGACAACGCTTCCTTTGAGTCAACTGAATCCACCGTTGGCATATCTGAAGAAGAAGAAAACAAGTAAAATGACAAACCTGGTCAGTTTGGCACTCTCACTGAAGCTTTAGTTTCTAAGCGTGATTGGAACTGACGTTACGCTCCTTTTTTTTCTGTCTTTGCAATAAACTTTGAAGACTTTTCTGTGCATTATGTCCCTTCAGAATGTTTGGTCCCACAGAACTTTACTTGCAAAAAGGAAGCACTTGCATCTACACCGGTTCATGTACTAATCGCCTCTTCTGAATTCTTTTATGTGTCCTATGTATTATGCAAGATATTCCTGCTGAGAAATGCTGGAAAAGATGTAAAGCTGTGGACAAAGTCTTTGTAATGGAGACTTTCTTTCATAGCCCGCCATATTGCTGTGCCACAGCATTGCAGAAAACATGAATGTTTCACCTCAACCTGCAGATTGATGGGATGATTTGGTCAACGTGCACATGAAGTTGCAAACAGCAATAGCATGTATGTCAGAAGCACCGTAATAGCATGTATGTCAGCAGCACCATGTGTGAGAGGGACATTAACTTCTACTTAACTTGCAAATTTTTTTGCAAAAGCCATCAGCACTTCTTTTGAAAGCAACAATACTGACAGTGAATTCTTGCAAGTGTACTGCATCATGTCATATCGAATTACAGTAGATTCTCGTTTAATACATACTGAAGAAACCAGGAAAATATGTTCCATTTAATAGGAGATCCATTTACTTAGAGAAGAAAAGGGGCTGTGGACAAAGCCAATCATATTAGAAGCAGTTGTTCCATTCAAGCAACAGATCTGTTTAAGAGATTTTCGTGTGCTGAGAGCCTACTGTACAATGTTTATATGCAGAGCTCACAAAAATGCATTTTCAGGTAAGTAGAGTATACAAACCGCCGAAAGACAAACCTCCTGCTCCGGTCTCGACGGGAAGCTTGGCAGTCGCAGCATCCATGTGGAACATCTTGCGGTACTCGCCAGGAAACGAGACGAGGGCAGAGTGCGTGCCACGCTCAATGATGCGGCCGCCGCGCATGTACAGGATCTGCTGGCACTTCTCCAAGGCAGACATCGAGTGGGTCACAAGGAAGACAGTCTTTTCCCGCAGCGCGCCCAGGATGCATCGCTCCAGCAAGTGGCGTGCCACGCGCGAGTCCACAGCCGACAGTGGGTCGTCCAGCAGAAAGATGTCCCGGTCGCTGTACAGTGCCCGTGCCAGGTTGACGCGCTGCCGCTGGCCCCCGCTCAGAGTCGCCCCTTTCTCGCCAATCTGCGGCGCTCCCGGGAAAGCCAATGTTCCGCTCAAATGACAAGAACGGGCACTGTATTAACACTGCAATCAAACTATACATGATCCAACAATGGGTGAGTTGGTTACGGTCCATCCGACAAATATTAGCCCTGCAATAAGACACAGCACTACAAAAAATAAGATAAAACAAGAGCAGTGCCCATCCTGACTTTTGAACACCGAGATCGATTTCTGTACCCATAGGTATGCGCATAAGCGGGGAAGGGGGGGGAGGGGTGCCCCTAGTCAACTAAGAAGGGGGGGTGCAAAGTCTGCCCCGTACTCTGACTTAACAGGGGAGCAGCCGCTGCGATGAACCTTTGCACCCCCTAATGGGGACCCTACGCATGCCTATGTCTATACCCTTGCCTTCCCACAAACACCATTTCCCATTTAATATACTTGAAAAGGTTGATTGACAAATGGTTTTATTTGTGCTGCCGCACATCCAAGCAAGCGGGCATTCGTAGCCCTGATATCCACAGAAAATTAACAGGTCTAAGGCTGGACCTAAGTAACACAACATCAAGAGCACTCTGGCTAAAGCAGTGACATCCTTCAGCAATCGTATCAGCTTCATTCCTGTAAGCATCCATGACAGACTTTACTTAATACACAATTGATTTAATTGGGTGTAGTTCTTCCTGCACCCATTGATGCCGCAAGTAAATGGCTATCTTGGCACATTCCAAAAGCTGGTCAATTCACCTCCCCCCAACTTAATGATCGTGATAAAGACGGCATTATAACTCACCTCCGTGAGATCCGCACAACTAAACATTGCCAGGTCGGGTAAGAGGCAGCAAGCTTCGAGGACTGCGTCATATCTACAAAAACAAAAACATAGTGCTGATGTTCTTTATGTAATCTTAAAAAGTTTACCTTACACAGGATCAGATTAGTGGTTCACCTTGACTTCAAGTATGGCAGCCCGAAGAGAATGTTGTCTCTAATAGTTGCATTGAAAATCCAGGCCTGCTGGGTCACAATCGCAATGCTTCCATTCACATCCATTTCTCCCTTCAGTAAGTTCATCTGCAGGCAAATTGAACATGCTTTATCAGCAAACTGCAATTTTCTTTGTTCTTTAAATTTCAAGCGTAAATCTTTGATTGAATTTATTCTTTCATTACTTTTTGTAGTTGTTTTTCATAAAGCATGAAAAGTGTTAACAGTTATTGGGTCCGTTGCTAAATGCTATGCAATTTGATAACTAATAACACACTGCAAGCAAACCCAAGCTGTGACAAGTGAAAGACATTTCATTCAAATGCAGTTACCGTTATGACACCCATATTAGCTTCCAATACATTAAGAGGCTAACAAGTAGAGTTCAGAGTATTAGCATAAAATAGACAATGAATATAGAGTAAAACATATACCAGGTACTATACGTATTAGAGTCAACCGCGTGCATGCAAAGAAACACACGCGCGTAGATATTCACTTCTCTGTCCGTCATCTAGTCCATGCCAATGCACAGAACAGCATGGATAACCATTCGAATGGTACTCAAGCTTCCATCATTCATTGAAAAATCCAAAAGACTAAACAATGCAGCCAATATGCAGGAATACAAGGTTTTACTCAACTATAAAACGGCTTCGCTATAATTCTTCTTAGTTACAACTGGTGAACCACAGTAAAGGTTAATGAATACTTCACATAAATAGTAGCTAGCTTGTTCTACTAATGGCTGATAGTGACTTTCATCGGTTTCCAGTCGGGACTAATATATTAGAATTTTTCTAAACTTAGTGTGATCAAAATCAGCAGTGCAAACTTACCTCACCACACAACGCATTCAGCAATGAAGTCTTGCCACTGCCCACACGACCGCAAATGCCAATCAGTGACCCCTGCAAGCAAATGGCACAAGAGTATTATGACATCTGCCATTTACTCTTGGCACTTTAGGAGTTCATGCTATTCTTCCAGTTGAAACAGAGATAACGGGAAGCCCCAAAAATCTTATGCTCTGATAATACATGGTAAATACGCTTTTCTGGATAGCATGTTTCTTTTCAATGTCTGTGCATGCACGTGCACATACTGAGACGCACAATAAAAGGTTGTCTAAAAGTCAGCTGGTTTGTGACTGCACACGTAACACAGCGCACATGGTCATTTTCACCCTATTAAAACAATCCAGCACAATTCACCTTTCCATGTACTGTAAGGGCACTATTACACCCCCTACTCTTGACAGCTCTTCTCTGCAGTAAAAAAGTTTAAATATATCAAGATTGTAAAGAGAGTAGGGTATGTTTCCGAGTACGGTGATACGGCCTTTTCTTACCTTCTTGATGTGCAAGGTCACGTCTCTCAACGCCTCCTCTGGTTCGGCAATCGCTTCAGTCATCGGCACCCTCTCGTTCGCATCTCCATTGCACGCCTCTTGTGCTCCTCTGTGCCTCACCCGCTTGGCATTTGGCACACCCTTTCATGAAAAAAAAAATTTTTTAAATGAGAAAGGGGTATGCATGCAATAAAGTTCCTAAACATGCTAAAATACATGAAGTCATTGTATGATGTAGGATGACCACACATGGATGGACACCGGGGTCTAAATTTATGCAACAATCCTTTTCATTATTAATTGGTTTCACCCTTTGCTATACATGCTTCACGCGCCGACGTGCTGCCAATATCACGCGCATCAGCCGCAAAGCCTTTTCAAAATTGAAGTCCCCAACTTTAGTTTTATGGAATGAAAAATGACAAAAAGAAATATATGTACATTTCTATATGAAGCAAATTAAGGGGAGATGCGAGTCGAAAAACGCAATTTTTTTCAAAAATTACATATTTTTCGTTTTTATTTGCTTTCACAAGTTTAGCATTATATTCCCGAGTTTAACTGCATGATTAATACCTTTGATGTTTCTCTTTTCATCTCAAGATAAGTGAAGCATTGCAATCCTAACTTAATGACGTCATGGGTCCCACATGGCTTTATGGCTACCGATACTGTCGTACTGTACTCGTCCTTGGCTAGTGCTTCTTTAAGTTATTTTAAGCTCATTATACAACCAACCATCAGGACAAGCTGACTCACCTTAAACCTGTCCTTCACGATGTCAACACTCTTGATATTGTTGGACTGCACACTGTTCCACGTGAACGAGGCATCCGAAACCGTCACGGCGAATCGCTTGTCTTTCTCCTCAATCTTCCTCACCCATACTTTGGCATCGTCCAGTTCTAGAAGCTCCTGCGTAAAATCAACGAACGTGCTTGGTCTGACATTACAAGAAGCAAAATTCCGGAAAACAGCTATCAACAACACATGCAGTGTCGTTTATGATGGACGTAAAATGCATATCAATACGTTTCCACCACGAGATGTGAGGGCACTCAAGCAGGGATAAGTAGCAGAAGGCATCCTAGAACAAGGCCTTGAAACGAATTCACCTGTCAAAACTGTCATTGCTTTTTTTCCTTGGTCAGAACAATTACAGGACTTAGTGTAACCGCCATAAAAAGCAGGCAGAAAAAAAGTTCCAACCGTTTAAATATTGAATTCCTGGTATGCTGCGCACAACCTGAGCATATTTACCATCCTTTTCAGATTTCCTATACCTTGAATGCAGCTCAAGGATGCAGCATAAGCTTGTATTATAACAATGTCATTGACTTCTACGAGATTCCAAATTCCATTTGGGCCCAGTACCGCAATGAAAGAAGCTGCAACAGATTGCTTTATTCAACTTGAACGCAAGCAGAGGAGCTAAAATTGAGTCGATCCACATGTTCAAATTACATTAAGCGATGAGCATTCGTCGGATCTCTTCAAGGCCTTGAAATGTGCCCGAGTTAACCAACGAATTAGTGGCAGTAAACAACGAGTAGGATTCGCGTTGAGAAACAAAACCAAACTGCGAGTGCACGTACCTGTATTCTCTGCAGAGCTACTTTGGCTTCCGTAACTGCTCTGATGGCATATGGCAAGGTTCCTATGGAGAAGCCCATGCCATTGAAAAGCGCAAACAGAGTGAAGGCCTTGGAGGCCAGCAGTTGATGGCCAGTCGCCCCATATCCCAGCAACGTCGTCACCGTAGCCATTATCAAAATCACCGGCGTCACAGTCGTAGACAGCGACTGCAGAAAGTTGCCCTTCATAAGCACTTTGCGCTCCTCGTTCCGTACATCTGCAAGACGAACGAACACAGGGAGAAAGCACAATAATTAGTTGCTGATGTTACGTACTGTTTAATCCTATATATAGTCATGAGATTTTGTACCAAAATGACCGATGACGACTATACTAATCAACAACAAAAATTGGTCCCACATGGAACCAATAACAACTACACTCATCATGGTTGTCTTTCTTGATGCCAGATGGCCACACTTGAGCATGCTGTGCCATTTGAGTCTTGGCTTTCATTTTATTGCCATCTTTCATTGTATTGCCACGTAGTAAAGCCAACCTCGAGCAATTTTTTTATGCAATTAGTGAAACAAAGCAACCACACCGCATGGGGTGCCTTACAAAAACAATGCTTTAGACCAGTCATGCCTGTGTAGCTCACTCACATGCTTATTATGAAAATAAAAACATGGGACGAACATAGCCATGTGAGGGCCGCAGGCCGCATGTTTGAGACCCCTGCTCTAGCATTTCGCTTCCGTCTAAATGCCACCACAACGCCCGGGATCGAACCTGCTACTATAAGGTCAGAACCCGAGCACCGTAACCACAATACCACCATGGTGGACTGCAGTGTGCAAATAAGCAATCATTACTGCTCATTTACACTGCTCTGGCTTTCTGCAGTGAAATTCAATAGTCTTTACTGTTTCGTTGGGATGAAAATCACTGGCAGCAGTGCCACTAGAAGAAAAAAAAAAGAGATGTCTAAGAATAAAATTATTTTAAATAATAGAAACTATTATATTTGAAACTTTATCTGGAGTGCGTTATACTTGGTAGCATCGAGAATGGCAAAGTACTAAGCACACAGGGCAAAAACGATGGTGGCACCCACCATAAACCTTGCTTGCAAAAGGTTGCTCCCAAGCATACATCTTGATGAGGCGGATGTTGTTCACCACCTCCGCCATCAGCTCCACCCTCGCATCAGCCTTCTTCACGGCCAGTCGCCGCAGTTTGGCAATCACAGCTGCAATTCCACCCTGCAGACAAAGTGCAAGTGGACAGGCTAATCACTACTGGAATTGCTGCCCACAATTGAAACGTGAAACGTTAGTATGATGAAATCGTTTTCAAAAAAGAATCTATAATTGCTGGATTTGCACAGCCAACCATTACCATTTATGCAGCAGTAGTAATTTATTGCAATTACAGAGGTATACAATGGGAGCAGACCAACACAAGAGGTGATTATTGTAACTGCGTCAGTTAGTAGCTAACAAGGGAAAAATGAGTGGGCCTATTTTGACTAGTCAGAACAATACGAATCAGACAGGTAATTTTACAAGTCAATTGAACTGTCTCAGGAAGGTGTCGCTTAATATGTTTAGTAAACACCCAAACAGTCCCTTGGCCATAGGAAAGAACAATGGGTAACAAAATAAAGGGGAGAGGAAAGTCGCAAAAGATATTGGGAGGACCTACGTGAAACCTAACGGACATAACTGCGTTTGTCAACCAATTGGTCAGCACAACCCAATACTTCATAGTGTCATGGTAGTAACTTCAACTTTAAAGGTTTTCCTTCAGCGACATTTTGCTTGGTCAGCGAATTTCTGTACAGCTTGCTGCATGTTTAAATTGTTGCCAAGTCATGTGCACAAAACAATTTTATACAAGTAATGCAGCGGATGATACGGATGTCTTGCCATTGCTTCTAATCCGCAAAGAGCTCACCATGATTGGGTAGAACAGCAGAATCACAATGTTGCCCATGAAAGCCCAGGGCCCTATAAGGTAGCAGCTGTAGACTAGCGTCAAAAGAAACATCACCGGCGTCCCCAACATCAGCGTCCCGTTCATGGCAGCGTCAAATATCCGTTCCATGTCGTTTGTGACGTGGTTGATCACCTGGAAAGAAAGAAAGAAAGAAAGAAAGAAAGAGAACAATGACATGGCATCTTTCCTTCTATATTGCAATATATTCGAGTACGTAAACATAAAGAGAGTCTACAAACCTGCCCCGAATGTTTTTCTTCTACCCTAACCTTGAGCATTCTTCGGTACAACAGCAATTGCAGGGCTCCCTGAAGTCTGATAGCTGCAAAGTGTGAGAATTCAATAATATGAGAACGGTGCACAAAAAATGCACTAATTTTTTCATCTGTAATAAACAAACACAGATGTGGAAGTTCATTCGCACAAACTGAAACGCTTAGTAACCAAATACCATCAATCATAGTTGTAATAGTACTATGTAATAGATAAGGATTACAGGTTCTGAACTGCCAAAAATATGTCAATTATTTAGCAGTGACACTCTTACAACAAAATCGTACACATCTTACAAGATTTTGGCACCGCAGTCACCAAGTCACCAACCACTCTAAGAAACAAGAAAGAAAACATCAGAGAAAGCATAATGCAAGCTAACTACAATTATGCAACACAGCTTTCAGCACATAATATACATACACAGAGACAGGCATATGACGTGCTTTTTATTTTTTTGGAAATGCAAAAGCACCGCAATGCAGAATATGCCGAGTGCACAGTGGCTCTGGCATTTCATTATCAATTTACGATTCTCATCGTTCTCCATCTTGGATACGAATAAAAAAATATAGCATGCAAAGGCAGCATACAGGTGACACAATCACGGCACAATTCCCGAGCCATAACTCCCGTGTCACAAAACTTGTCTGATGCAGTAAAGCAACGCAATCACATAAAACGACCACAAAAAAAGCGATGCATACATATACACAACACATGTCAAAATATATATATATATCCAAATCTAAACACACATGCACTTGCGCAGGGAAGAAAGACGTAAGGAAAGCAATTAGCATCAGCCAACAACATAAGATAGGCAAGAAGAACAAAGGCAGAAGCAGAAAAAAAAGCAATCTTTCATTCCAGATTCTTTTAGGCTGCAGTTAAAGTTTGGAGTACCACAAGCTAAAGCACCCGTTACCTATTCTAAACACTTCTAGGTGTATGATAAAATAAATTCTGTGAACACTGAGATCGTGTACACTTACACTACTTCAGTCAAGTTTGCATGTGCATTGCAAGAAAGAACTTGTAGGGAAACTGCTTGCTAAATTTGCCATTGAGCACATTGACTAGAGATTGCATTGGGCAAGCATGCATCATTCAGTTCGAATGTTTAACTCCAATGAATCAGTATTTCTAACGAGTATTTTTAAACAATCTGAAGGGTGCAAGCATTGTACGATTAAGTACAGTCACAGTGTGATCATTTGGACGCATTATGTGGTTCGCTACACAGTACTGGAGCAAAGGGAGCACTATAGAAATTATTTAACCCTCCTGCTTTAAAATTCAGCCTAAAAGAAGGCAAAGTAGAGCGCAAGAAAAAGGCAAAAGCACGAGTCCATCGCTTATAAGCAGAGCCTTTTCCAGGAGGCAGCCTCACCAGTGTGTGCACCAATCACCCACGACATGCTCAGGCATCCCGAACGCATCAGCTGAGTCCCGACAAGCCCGAAGGCAAGCAGCAGGCCTGTGCTCAAGCTGGCGTGAGCATCCTCAAGGTACAAGAGAATCGCACGCAGCAGCACAGCCTGAAACGTGAAACGGCTGTGTCAGAGGACGCGCTGATGAATGACGGTTAGGGCACTGTTGTAAATAGTAAGCATTGCTGCATGTGTCAGTCAAACGTCTCTATGCATAACAAAGCATTCAGGAATTTCAAAATACGTTATAAGGGTCACGGCATTGTAAAGGCCATGCTCCACAAAGCCAAGAATACAGCAGTCTTGAGGAATTCTTTACAGGTCATTTTGTTGTTGTGGCAAACATTACCCACAAGGGGAACCTGTCAGGGGAGTCAAAATTTTTTTGCGGCAGTTCACGCGTTTTCCTTTCAGCAGAGGAGGTTTCCCAAGGAGCACCGTAACAATGACTCTGGCACCTTTTAGTCGGCATTTTAAGCCAAGCGTTTAGTGTTCTCTCAGTTCAGATACATGTGCCATGCCAATTAGCATAACGCTGCTCGTTGAGAATGCCAGGGGTGCATGCGTAGAATGCTCATAGTGGTACGAGAAAGAAGAATGCTGTACCAGCTCTACTGCCGTACCAATTACACAGGAGGCGAGCATGAATCTACTTGCCTTTTATGCCATTTTGTAGTCAGGTTTACTGTGTGTCAGGCATGCCTCTGCTTATCAAAAACAAAATCGGCACAGTTCGTTGCTCCACGTGAGCATTTTAAATAAGTAGTGTAGATGATAAGCAGTGCTCAGCATTATGCTTTGAGGATCCCAGAATCAAGAACGTTCAACCTACTGCTTTATGTCACTTTCTAGTTATCTAGCTAGGAAATTAGCTAGCCTGCTCGTTAGCTATATATCTAGCAAAGCAAAAAGCCAGCCAGCAAACTATTTCTAAGTAAATGAGCTGTAAATGAGTTATATGCACTGTTAACTACATAATGGCCAATCAGAAGGCTAGTCAAGACAGTATTTAGCTAACTAGATATTTGTTTTATTAACAAGTTGTACGGTTAGCTAAGCGACAAAATAAGTGGCTAAGATAGATAGCTACCAAACCAACTTGTTCCTTTCTTGCGCATCAATGTTCCATGTTTATTCTTTCACAGCAAGGAAATGTTCTATATTACACAAGCACAATTAGCATTACAAATGACAGAGACTGCCACCTGTAAATGAAGCAAATGAAAGGGTGTTTCAACCCCCAAGGTCTCTTAATGCAACAAAGCAGCCAAGGCAAGGGGACACGTGTGCACTAAGGTGCTTTCAGGCTTTTAGCGTTCACCCCAGTTGCCAGCAACGTGTGAATGGTAAACAATGGCAGTGGCTCCTGCCACTACGATGTTATGACTTGTGACTGCACACAAGTTTTGCAGACTTGGCTGAGGCCCATGATGGCAGCTGAGACAAAGGTGCAATCACTTACGGGACCGAGGAACTGAAAAGTCATGCCGAGACAGATGAAGAGGCCCGCAACAATGGCACGTGTCTTGCAGAATCTGGTGGCTGCTCTCCAAAACTGAGCATTTTCTCTCCCTGAAGTAGCTGCTCATCTTTCCAGAGTCGCTCGAGCCTGCCAAGGACAAGAGGGAAAACATGGAAAGATAAAAATTTATAAGAGTGGCTAGTGACGCAAAAAGAAAATGGCAGCTTCACACTAGTGGTGCAAAGCCTGAGGCCTTCCTCATTTACCTTTTTTTTTTCTTTCTTTCTCTTTCTCGGATCACATTTCTTGTATGTTTCTTCCTGTATTTTTATTTCTTTCTCACTCATTCTATCTTTATTTCTCTTTCTTCTCTTTGTTTCTGTTTGTTACTCTTTCTGTTTTTTTTTTTTGTCTCCTTCTATATATTTATCTTTTTCTATCTCGTTCTATACTTCTTTCTCTTTCGTTGCTTCTTTTTATTTCTCTCTATATTTCTCTTTCTGTCTAGCTCCCTTTCTCTCTGTCTATGTTTTTGTGTCTTTTTATCTTTTTGTCTCCATATTTTCTATCTCTTTCTCTTTTTTCCCCAGTTCATTTTGGTTTGACACTCGCACTTGCTGTACACGGTAGTCGGGCTGGCCCAATTCCTGTGGCGCATATCCACTTGAGTTTTCTGGTGACACCACACAAACTACAGCGAGCCTCAATAAAGAGGTCGAAACCCCCTGAATGTTATACGGCAGTCGGGGAGCACCGCATTTGTGCTTTTGTTGTAGTATTATAAAGGACTGTATTATAGACATACTGAATACTCTCAGTAACTATCCGGAACTGGAACGACTACCTCTAATATGATCAGTTTCGTACTTGAATTCTGTACCTCTGCTTATCTATCAGTAAATGACACTCCTGTTAAACAGAACATATTTTCCAGGCCCATTCAGGTTTTGTTTAATGAATCTACCCAAACTTATACCTATTGCCTCAAACATTACACAAATGAATATTTGTCTTCTTTTTTTCTTATGTGTACCCTCTGCACAGGCACAGACAAGACAGGATTGTCTACAACACAGACAAGACAGGATTGATAGATGCGCGCTTCAAAGAGAATGACCATGAACGAACCCAACAACACATCTTTCTATTGCGTGGTGGTACCAGTGTGAAAACTTTTCAATCCTAGCTTGCATGTGATACACCTACAATAACCTCAATATAATAACGAACCAGCCTCACACTTTGAGGTCTGTTGTGAGGCCCCTACAGACAACAGAATACAGACACAGCAGTCCTTTGTCGGTTGCTGCTGGGCAAGCTCGTTTGTGGTTGATTCACGTGCATGTTTTCTCACTGCATTAAGCAGCCATCTATAAAAGAGTTAGTAAACACTAATTACTTGAACTTTACTTTTTTTTTTTAAGTTTTCAACCGGAACAAACGGATGGTGGGTAAAGGTTTTGAACCGCACAGGAGTTGAGAGTCACCGGGAAGTAAACTTTATTCGCAATAATCAAGGGAGTCCTCACGGCAACAGTAATTTGCACAATTTGAAAACTGCTCTTCCAGCCAAAATTACAGGAATGACAAGAGAATAAGGAACTTGGAAGTGAAGGTTCACCTCTTGACGTTGACCTCGGATGATTCGCTGGGAGCCATCTGCCACAGGTCCTCTTGGTGGATGCCCTGACGGTAGGCCTTCCACATCAACTTGGTCATCCAGACAAGCGAGATGAACGAGAACAGACCCGCCTTGCTGGTGGGCATCTCATGCTTGTCTCTGAAGCGACGGGGAGAAAATGAAACCACCAATTTTCTTTGTTTTTCAGAAAGAGGGGGTTTGCACTGCAACAAATGGCTAATTAATCTAGTGTGTCACAATTCTTTTTAGTCACAATCGCTAGGGGTGTGCGAATAGTGAAATTTGATCTCGAATCGAATTCGAATCGAATAGTGCCGAATAGTGGCCAAAAATATCGAATTCGAATCGAATATCGAATAGTAGCATTTTCGTGGAGGCGAAAATGCTCGAGGCCCATGTGCTTAGATTTAGGTGTACGTTAAAGAACCCCAGGTGGTAGAAATTTCCGAAGCTCTCCACTACAGCTTCTCTCATAATGACAATCGTGGTTTTGGGACGTTACCATCAATCATTATTGATATCGAATAGTATTTTTATATGAAACATGTATCACCAGTTATGGCAAGACAAAGGAAAGATAACGACGCTACGGTGTGCCGACAACTTTATAACGCCCTTGTTCGGTTTCTTTTTTTCAGCTTTTGTGGGCGCGCAAACATGTTGATAGAAGAGCCCCCCATTCCAGTCATCAGCGCCAATCCTAACATCCTAAATGCTAACAGAGGGGATACGGCAACTAGTTTATTCTTTTCCCTATGGTTGCGCAATACGGCTAATCTGACAGCGGTAATGTTGTGCTTCATCGTCAAGGGTGCTCTGGGCCCAAAAATCTTCACGTGTCCGTTCACAGCAGCGTTTTAGCTGCGCGCAGGAACGATGGGAGTTTCCGAATGAGTGGTGCGGCGCGGCAGTGGCTACTGCAAAGCTTGAACAAATTTTCATAAGTGAAGCCAATCACTGAGGCTACCGTGGGCGAAAGTCGGGACGTTTTACGGCACTTGCGGCGTACGCGACCCAACTACGCTGACAAGTCAGTGCCTCCGTTTCGGAAGTGATGCTGTGGAGGGCTTGACAGTTCTCCCATCAGTTTTTTTTTTATGTGCGGAAATGGCATAATCCTCTTTAAAACTAACATGCACTCACTTTTGAACACTGATATCGGTGCAAGTGTTAACGAAAGGCCTACTGTAACGACGTTAGCGTTTGGTTTAGGCACCCATGCTAACCAACTTGCACCGTTGGCCTTTGTCACGTTTTAGATATTCGCCCTGTCAAATTATTCGAAACTTCAATACCAGCTATTCGAAAGTCGTATCGAATTATTCAATTAGGTACTATTCGATTCGAATTCGAAACTCGAATATTCGCACACCCCTAACAATCACGTTATACAGACTGATAGCGAAGCACACAAAAGCATAGGCACACATACTGCAACACACTAGCATTCGTTCATCACCTCAATAATTATTGATCAGAGGCACAAGTTATGGGGGGTGGGGGAAGGGTATCTTTACCTCTCCCCCCACAAACTTTTTCACCGGGAGTTCTTGATAAAAATATCATGCGAGTCACATCTTTAATAAAAATTTTCTCTCTGGATTGCAACCATCAGTAACTTGTATTTGAAAGTTATGAGATCAAAAGACAACTCTCAAAGTACCATTTATGGAAATGTTGGCGTTAAAGAGCATTGACAACCTCATAAAAAAAATCTAGTTAAACGCTAACATGAGTAGACTCCCCCAGACTCAGATCGAGCCGCGAGTCTGAGTCTGAGCGAGTCCGGTTGAGGAAAATTTCTGGCGAGTACGAGTCCGAGTGTGCCCTAAGTGCAAAGTATATTTTCTGAGTGAGTGAGTGAGTGAGTGAGTGAGTGAGATCCACTTATTTCTGCCGATTTACACTCGAGACAGAAAACCATTGTCAGTAATTCTAAAATGGCGACTTGTCCTGAACGTGCATTAAATAAAGAAGTGGACAAAAGAAATAATGGGGTTGCTTTGCACTACCAGCTATTATCTCCGGTGCCTGCTGGTCTATTAAAATTTTCAGCTTGTGTGACGGGTACCGAGTGTGCAGCACACAAGTCACCTCTATGCTACCCAGCAAGTTAGCAGATGCAGAGAAGCATCAATCTCAAGAGAGAGAACATTATGCAAGAACATAGCCGACTGTTTTTACATCGCATGCCTGAGAACAACACTGGACATTGTGCACTACAAACTCTTCTTACATTCCTGTTCTCAAACAGGGGTCGCATTTATCTTCTATCACTTCTGTGGATATCTTCAGTTCAGCACGACAAAGCATTGCATCTCACAAGAGCAACAGGTGTCCAATCCACTGATCCAAGAATGAGTGCAGATGATTGCATCCAGAAAGTTTTAGATAGTGAACATGACCTCCAGGCATACACACATGTGCATTCCCTGCACTTGTCATCAGTCGTTTATTTTCGATGATATGAGCTCTTTTACACACAACTTTAATTTTAGCGATGCCAGGAAACCTGCATACAGTCTACCATAAACTGCATAATCCTTAATGGTCAGGCTTTTGTTTAACCAAATTGAATTTCATTATGCCGATTTTGAGCACAGTCATTGCCAAAAACAAAGGGAGCACACGAGGGCAGGCGCATGACAACAAATTTTGCCATGCACTTACCAAGACTTTCCATTAAATTCTGTGAAAAGCTTTTCCTAGGTGCATAATTAGGCAGCGCCACTGTCGTATTCTACACAGTAATAAGTAAAACTGACTGCTGCCTCATGTTAAAGGTGAATGCATATTCTGAATATGACTATCCTTAATAAACATGCGACAGGTGCACAAAATAGAAAAAGTGCAGATGAAATAAGCTCGTGCAGGACAAGGTGCATTGGATGTCATAGGGAGAGGCCTTCGTCCTGCTGCTGACATAAAAATGCGCTGCTTCTGCTGCTGATGCTAAAAAACAGAAGAATATTCAGCATTTGCTAGTGCCCCTTGCAGCTGCCATATCATTAATCAGCAAAGCAGCGATCTGAATATTTATTACTCATCTTATATTTATTACTCACAGCTGCAGCTGCATAAATGCGTTCACGTACTAGGTGGTGCTATTGCTGTTTCACTGTTATTCTTAGCATATGAAATAGGAATGATAATAAAAATGCTGTTTGCAAAAAGACAATAGCACTTTATTTAAGTGCAACCTGATGGATGTACACAATAGAATGTACTGAAAATGCAAGCTGTATGTTAGAGCCGTACAGGAAGCTTTGCTTTTTTTTTTTTTGCATTCTATCTCCCTTCCCCTTCCCCCGAGTACAAATCAGCGCAGACACATTTTATGCAGGCACACACGCACGCACGCATGCACCCCCCTTCCCCCCCTCAGCACACACACACACAGCTTTCACCTTCAGTACGTTAAGACCTTTAATGACACTTGTATGATTCTCTCAAAATAAAAATGTGTAAGTACATCTGCGACACTTCCACATCTGATTCACTTCAGACAAGTGTCATTCTAAGTTCTAAGTTTACAGTGACTAACGGCTCGACATATAACCTTTAATTAAGAGAACACAATGGTTTGAACACTCGTCAAAACATTGCTGACGTATTCAGACACGATTAACGCAGAGCATTCCTCTCATCCACACACTGAATGCATACAAGTGAACGAAACAACCCTGGCGAAGCTCGTGAATTTATGCTTGCTCTGAACCTTCTATGTTTGGTGTTCTCCCTATGCACCAATGGTGAGTGCATAACTTCACAGGCGAAATGAACATGTTGCACGTTAATTCGTACAGCACCGATATACAAGGGAGGACCCGGAAGCAAAAAGAATAATTTTTACAAAAGCGCAGGGGCAGCTAATACCGGTACATGCAACTAGGTATGCGTGCTGCACTGCCATCCCTATCAGTCCTTGTGTGATGTATCATTGGCTCATTGCACTGCTTTTCTTTTTCACTTTGAGTCTCTATCCCTGGCTGCTTTGTTTTTACGTCAAATGGTACTTACAGAACTGCGCATATGCATAAGGTTCCTTTCTACGAGAAGTTTCATTTAGATCCGAGTTCGTCTATTTAAAATTTGTACTGCAATGTCAGGCAGTCAAAGTCAGCCAGCACTTTTATGTTAAGTGCCAAAAGGGTTCCGTGATTCAGTTCTAAGAACACTGGTCTGCACAGCTCAGGCAAATGGCTATAACATCACGAAGCTCCTGCCCACACACCATTGAAGCCTGTAATAGTTTCCAAGAAATATGGGCTGACAACACTGCCTAACCTCACAAACTCCATGTCTCAAACACTGACCCTCAGAGACTTCCTGTCTCTAAGACTAACAAAAGAGCTTAAAGGCAAGTGTTCCCAAGATGCAAAGAACAAAAGGTCGTCTGCTCAGAAAACCCACTGAACAATGACGAACGCCGAATAAAGCAGCGGGAGAACATCACATACCGGGCACTGAAACGTTTGAATGCATTTCTTGATGGTTAGCAATTCGTGCTGTTGCCTTCTTGCCTTTTGTCGATCACATTTAAGCACTTCCTACTTTTTTCTAAAGTGCTTCAAAGGTTAAAATTTGAGTGTTCAAATCACTATGTGAAATTTTTTTTTAATGCATACTCGTTACATTTGGTTTCTCCCTTAAGCATGTGCAGGCATATTTTCCCCCCCCTCCCAAAATCAACTCACTTGGATTTCGGCCGGACGGGTATGAGGACCTTCAGGGCATCCTTGTACTTGGACAGGCCTTCATTTACCTTGAATGTGTCCAAGTCCAGTGAATCACTACAAAAAGAGAAAGCACGGGCCTACTCAAAATCTGTCTGCAACTGATCAGCAGCACTTTAGCGTTTGTGTCAAACAGCAAGAATTCCATGCTTTTCGTGCAAACAGTCTTGAAGCTAAAATTGAATTATCGTATTTTTCTCCTGCAAACAATAGTGTGTTAGAATCAACTGAGTGACCTGCCATGGTGGCTCAGGGACCATGACAGCAGGTTTCTGAGCACGAGGTCGCAGGTTTGACGCCTGGCTCCCACAACTGCATTCTGACCAATGCAAAATGCAAATTTATATATATACTGTACCGGTGCATATCGGCGCCAGCTCAGTGCCAGCGAGACGAAAGACAATCCCATTCGTGTGTTGCACGCTCGGCCTGTTTCTGTGCTGAAGCTGTTTTGCCTTCGTGCACCTCTTGCCAAGCGTCGTGCCGAAACTCTTCAGAAGAACACGCCTGTTGCAATATATATATATACATATATATATATATATAGTAACAATATATATAAATGCCTACTAAAGAACCCCAAGTGGTCAAAAATTAATCCGGAAGCCCACCACTGTGCCATTTGTAATACCTCACAGTCAATTTCCATGTTTAATCCCCCCTAAACCAACTGAAGCATTGCCCTGCAGCCTGTCAAAACATTGTTTAAATTCTTTTTTTTGTATATAATGTTTTGTTTTATTATTATTATGGATACACAGCTGCCTTGGCAAATGTTCTGTGATGTAAGGTTACAAGTTATGAAAACAAGTCAGAGACGCCTGGAAACAATTCACTGTTCATTAAAACACCTTTGCAGGCGTAAAACAATGAGCCACTTGCGATCTCCTGCAACTAACTTTACTTTTTGTAAAAGCAAAGAAGTGGAAATTCTAAGGGCTTGTTTTTCCTTGTTAGACACAATATTAATGAGGACTAACAGACAATAATGCCAAGGAAAGTATAGGGGACGTTATTGGTAGCAAATGTAATGTAAAATAAAGAAAGGAAAGTGGACGAAAAGATAACTTGCCGTGGGCAGGGACCAAACCAGCGACCTTCGAATAACGCGTACGATGCTCTACAAGTTATCTTTTCGTCCACTTTTCTTTCTTCAAATTTACATTACATTTACTACCTACAACATCCCCTATACTTTCCTTGGCATTATTGTCCGTTAGTTCTCATTAATATTGTCTTTACTTTTTGTTGCCTCTCTTGAAAGACGACAGCACTTGTAAGTGCCAAGAAGGAGTTTTTAATGAATAGGGATCCACATGTTATTCTAAACTAAATTTTGGCGGAAGCTCTTGTATGCATCGTTGGTTCTTATTTGATATGATTACAGCATGGCCCAAAAAATGCGAGAGTATCATCCATTATCATGTGCCCTCTCTTTCGTTAATTTTCATTAAAGAAACTGACCTTCAGTAATGATGAGGTATAAGTGGCTTTCTTAACCTTTTCTCAAAGAAAAAAAAATGTCGTTGCTGGAGGATAATGACATTTTTGTCACTGCCACCACAGTACAGTCATAGACAAAGTCTTTGACATAGCAATAGGGCAGAAAACAACATTTTGAACATGCTCTTTCAGACAAACAGATGCCAAGTTAAACTTAAGCTACGCGCCTCTAGAAATTTTAATGAACAGAACTGAAATTCCGTGCAGCTTTCTATGAGCAGCAGTGTGCAGTTGTTGTGATGTGTGGATTCCGAGAAGAAAATTTTTCTGTGTTTAATTAACACTTATTCATATTTTCAAACATGCTATCCATTTGGCAAGCCCATTGTGTGGGAACACACGACTGTGAAGCACTCTCTAAAGCAGGCTTTTCTACGTCTCTATCATGTCTTCAAATGTCTGGCGTCTCCTCATGCGCAGGCCACGCTGAGGTCAGTGCAGTTGTGCACTTTTGTCAGTGATGGCGCAGTGTTTCCGCGGTGGCACCACCTGAAGGCATAACCATGCAGGTGAAAGCTGTTTCCCTATTTCGAGGCGTTCTCCTTTGTTTTGTTCTTTTATCTTTTCCATGGCTTTGAATCGGCTTGACAAGTGGTTGACTTCGCATGCTCAACGGGGAGCTTCGCAGGACCATCCCATGGACACCTTCACGCTTCATCGAATGCACATTCGTCAGTGAGAGATCACCCATGACCAACGTAAGCCTCTGTTGCTGGCAGGAAAAAACATTACTCGCCCATTATCCTGGTGTGGGGAGTAGAACTTCCTCGATTCCATAACGCGTTACTTTGGCAAGCGGCATTAAAAATAAAATGTGGGCACCTGGCAGACTGTATAGAGGGCTCCATAGATGCTTTGTTGGTTTGCACTACTGTGCCTACTGCTCAAAATCCCACAAATGGCTTACAGTGACCTCAAAAATTACTGGTGCAGCCAGAAGAGGGTTGGGGGGGGAGGTTCAAACCACCCCTCCCGAAATTTTTCAATTCTGCGTGTGTATATATGCACGCACACATACAAACATGGACACAAGCATGTTTTTCATTAGATATTCTGTGCAGTCAAAGTGTGATGGGACAGATCTGATAGATGCCCCACAGACATTCAGATTAGCAACGGATAAAAAACTCAACTGCTTCCTTGCTTTAAAATCTCAAATATTGCTGCAAGACCCTGTTTAACTGAAGCTACTAGAAATAGTCCCACTTTCACGTACAGCATACTAAAAAAAATATACAGGGTGCCCCAGCTATTTCTAGCCAGAGTTTTAGAATATGTCAATGCACCCTATGGCGCTCGGACCAAATGCATGATGCCGATTACTGCATGGAGTAGGTCACACCATTTTTTTGTGTTGTGCTTAATAAGGCGAGATTAATTAGCTTTTGAAGCAATGAAGCTGGACAAAAGTTTGCAATAAGAAAGCTGTAGATTAGTTTGAAAAACATCCAATTCGACAGTTTCCAAGTTCCTCTCTATTAAGCACTAGTGTTTTTCCACTTACTAAAGATGCCTGCGAAGTACAGTACAAAAATATAGCACAGTACATGCCCGCTTGCGCACCGTGGTTGCAGTGCTGCCTAACGTTTCACTAACAAACGATATGCTTTCCGCACGGCAGCTCATGACAGTGATAAGCAGATGCAGGGGTTATCGCTTGTGCAGACGAAGGGGTCATCGCACAGCCACTGCCACCGTCGCAGCCCTGTCATCTTTTAAGTGGCAGCACACCCGTCCAAATGCTATGAAACGTGGAACATAAGGAAGAACTGCAATCACAGCGCGCATAGGCACGCAAGCAGATATGTCACATGGTGATTTAGTGGGCATCTATGGTAAGCAGAAGAACACTAATACTTGACATATAGGTGCTCAAAAACTGTCTAATTGGATGTTTTCCAAACTGATTTACAACTTTCTGATTGGAATTGTTTGCCTAGCTTCGTTGCTTAAAATCTAATTAATTAATCTTGCTAGTTAAGTAATTAAGCAGGAATCAACAAATAGAGTGACTTTACTCCATGATATAGTCAGCAACATGCACTTGGTCACGTCATAATAGATAAGTCGGCATATTTTTAAATTCTGGCTAGAGTTAGCTGGGGCACTCTCTATAATGGGAACAATTTTTTTAGTATATGATGTCGTCGCAGAAATGACAATTTCATCTATTCAGGCACATTTACTTGGCTACATCAGACATCTTTTTCAAAATAAATTACTATGTTAAAATGATATTTTAGTTACTGGCCTTTAAGCGGCCTCTATCAGTTGTAAAACTGAAGTCGGCTATTTAAAAAATTGTTTTCATGCAGCGAACAAAACTTTTAATGCTAACAAAATGTTTTACACTATTTTTGCCAAAGAATAGTTCTTAAATTTATGTCAGATCATTAGCAAAGTGTCCTGAAATGTTAAATCACGCACTGTGAGGCCTAACTAATTACAGTAAAATGTAGATGAATTCCATATGGACATCTCAGAGACCAATATTTAGGAATTGGTGCGAATTTTGTGATTTCCACTGGGTTAGTCTTTACTCCCTGGTTTAAATTATGCAATATAAACATGTGCTGCAAAGTGAATAATAATAAACTAATGAGCTAATAATCATTTCAATTTGCAGTGTAGATTCATTAGCATCTGCATCCTCGAGTTCATCTATTTGGAAAGCTGAAATAGGACTGTCTGCCACACTTTAGTGGTTCTGAGAGTTTTTGAAAAAGAAGCAAAAACACAAGAATGGGAAAAATTGGCGGCGTAGAAGCGACATAACAAAGTAGCACACAGGTGCAAAATTCCAAATGTACGATGGCATTTCAAAACAACCCTACATAGAGTTTAACAAGTGAATATTGTCATGCTATTTCTAAAAATATGCTAGCAAGCACTAATTTGAAAAAAACAAGCTACGACTATCACCTACTTGGAAATTAACTTAGTGCTTTACATTAGCACTGCTGCACACTGTTACATCACGACACGTGTAGAAAGAGGACAGGCGCAAATAAGCTGGACACGTGGAGCATCACGTGTACAGTCCATTTATTTATGCCTGCAGGAGAGTGGGCAAGCAGGCTGCCCTTGCGGTACCTCGCTCGTCTGTCATGTGTGTTCACGATTCCAGAAAGCCACGAGTTTTTGTGCCTGCCTTAGAGTGATTTCTGTGAATTGCATTTTATATGTCCCTTATATATATGTGATATAAAAGATATTATGTAATAATGTCTGTTGGTTTCATTAGGCTCCGTCTAACAAAAGCAATGAGCTCTCGATCAATCCCCCCTCTTTCATTCAAAAAAGATAGTGAAAGTACCACATTATTAAAAATTAAACAAATATGACATTGATAGTTCACACGACATCGAAGCACAAAATCTAAGTGCTTTAAGTGTCTCAGAACATAAGTGTCTATGTTTTTGGACAATGAAAACATAAGTGTCTACGACGATTTGAGTTTTTGGATAATTGTAAAATAAAATTGGTGATTTTAAACTGGACCTTCTTTTTTTCTTCTTTTCATTTTAAAGCAAACAGGAGTGAGAGTAGATTCCATCGGGTAGGATCATGTTGGCAGCTTTCACATCTCCCTGAGCATGGAGCAAGTTGTTAACTTCAACTACACTGACTAAATGCAGTAAGCAATGCTTTGGGATTCATTGGAGCATGGGTTAAACGAATTAGTTTATTAGCTCCAAGTGAGCAAACTTCCATGATACTTCTTTTCCTGCAGTGCTGCGATCAAAAGCATCAGTATTTCAGACTAGAAATCTCAACGGAATCGCAACTTATAACCTCCAACATTCTTAATGAAAATGAACACACCATCAAAGGAATCGCCAGCACAGAATTCATTGATATACTTCCATTGGTGTCTAGGTCTCTATGTAGACCATTGAAACAGATAGATTACATATCCTTATCAGTGCTAGAGAAAAACATGCCTCACTGCAGCATTTATATTAAAGTGTATTGTAGCAATCGGAAACTTTTTTGAAGACAGTCAAGTACTCCAACTTCACATGTACTGAAGTGAACTGTGCAGTGCTGGATGAAAACATATATAGATTCCTTGCAGCTTATTGCTACATTTTCGTAGGAGAAAGACCGTGAACTAGAAAATTATAGTTCCAACTGCAGCACAAAGCTGCTAAGGAAGCCCGCAGGAGTTTCTTGGAGAAAGCCAAGAAGTCAAAGGACTGAATTGTCGCATTTGGCAACAATGCAAGGTCCTCAAATTCTTACAGTTTCTGCAATACTGGAGTGCGCGGCTAACGTGTGACAGCACAGGAACAGATTACTGCCAGAGCCTGTCCGAAATTACCCACACTCTGTGCACCATAACTTGCTTTTGGCATGAAGCTGGCTGGTGAACATTTTTACAGTAGAGCTATTTTGGTCGAGGCTTGCCATGTGTCGCAGATAGAAAATTGTCATCATCATGAACCGGCACACGGCAGCATCATGAAATGGATGACTTCGAGCTAAGCAGTGCAATGCCTTAGCAAATATGCTACATCATTGGGTCTGCTGCAAAATATGAAGTGTAGGATATGCTTTATGCATGTGTTTAAAGCAGATATCAAAGACCATAAATTTGCAAGAAATATATCCACTTGTATTCACGATATCCATATAGTTGCCATTCATTCTGAATATTGAACTGATGTACAATTCGTTCACTATCAACACGTCTTCACACGCACTTCCCAAGTGAAATTTATTCACCATTCTGGCTGTGCAAGCGGTACATATCTCACACCTGTCAAGACGAATCCGGTTCAGCTTACAGGAGCAGACCCTGGATTCAAACCCGAATATATGCTTCCATATGAAATGCAAAGACATTATCGTATCCATCTGGATCATATTCCAACTGGGCTGAAGTATGATCAATAGCATGTCCTAAACCTACAAAAATACAAATCAGAACCATTTAGGAAACCTTCTAAAATACACGTAAGAACCTGTCTTCCTTACTTTATAAGGTGAGGGTATGGTATCATGTTAGCGTTTTCTGCTAGTTTTTTTTTTTTCTTTTAAGCGGCCATGACACGCATTTAGCTGGGCTAGTTGGTAGTGACTATATGCTTCCATAATACTAGCAAACGCGCAAAAAGACTACACAAGGACTAACTAGAGATTGTCCTGTGTTTTTTTGTGTAGTCTTTGTGCGTGTTCGCTAGTATTATGGAAGCAGTAAGCTTTCCCTTCCTTTTGTGGCCAACACGACAGAGACAAAAGACCCATTGTGAACTAAAAAAAAAAAACGCGAGCGAGAAGACCTCCTGCGCGGAAGTCGATGCATGAGAAAAGCGGTTTCCTTCAACGCGAACACGATCTAGCAACAGCTCTTCGCAGCTCGATATGGTACGTGTCGTCAAGGAAATGACGCGCGCACGCAGTCTCGCATACGCAGATCGGCGACACAATAGTGCGTGTTGCATTGTGCGTCCGTATCGACGAGCTTAGACTATGGTTACGTGTTGGCTTCACCGGCAAGCGCGTAGAAAACGAGACGAAGGGGGGGTCCGGTGACAACAGCTGCCGCGCGAAAGCAACAAGAGCTCGCCGGCGCGCGCCGTTACCCGACTAAAACGTGCAGACAGTTCGCGCGACGCATCGCTAAATTCAATCACCGCGCGAGCTGGCACTAAAAGCCACAAAGACCCGGAACGATTTCGGTTTTTTTTTTCCCCTCAAGGATGCGGTGAAAGTGTCTCCACGGCCTCGGTCCGAAGTTACGGGTGAAAGCCGACCCAAAGGCGATCTCGCGATCGACGGAAAAAAATAAAAATAAAAACGATAAACGATCAAAGTTGAGGAAAATAAAAATGAATCTACTCGGCATGTTGAAACACGAACGTCCGCGAGGTTTCACAAGAGAGAGTGAGAGTCGCGTGAAAGCTAGAAGCTAGCGCGCAGAACGAAACAAGATACGCGCACCGGGAGGTTTGATCTCGTTCGCCGATCCGATCTCTCGTCATTTAATTCACTCGGTGGTTAGGCAAGCGATACGCGTGAACGGCAGCTTTGCCGGCGCAAGCGTTGTGAGAGCGCCACTGGGAATGTACCGTACTTACGCGTTAACCATGTTGCACGCTCTGCCGTCAGCTGCATCTTCGTCGGCTTGTGCGTAGTCCTCCGCGGTGCCGTACGGAAGGAACAGGGAGCCCGTAGACATCCATTTGTGCATGTCCGTGGGTGCTCTGTTGGGCTTCGGTGCCGCCATGCCGTGTGCAGGGTTCCTTTCGCGAAAGAAATAACGCGATTCCTCCTCTGCCAGATGACTCAGACGCGTCTCCTACAGCTGCTGGGCGCGACAGGTCGAAGTACAGTTTCGGACGTCATCATTCAATGAGACGAGACGGGTAGAGAGTCGCCGCTGCGGCCTTTTGAGGTGATGGGCTCCGTATGCGCTCGCATTAGATTTTTAGCGAGAAAAGAGGCATCGTACCGTCAAGGTCGAACAGCCGGCTAGTCGTTAACGCGGAAGAGAAGTGAAGCTCGCGCCGACCTCGAGCGCATCGAGAACGAGCGGCGAGCGCGCGAGTTGGATTGGCTTGCCTCGACTACTGGATTGCGACTTCGGATTGCAACACTTCCGCTGCGACAGAACGTGACGACCACGATAAATATTTCGATGTATTTACAAGTTTTCAGGGACATAAAAGCGCGACCTTGAATATTTGCATGTTCTGTGCAAACTTCATACGACATATTTGACTTTTACAACAGAGGTGTCTCCGTAGTTAACTCATCTTGGCTCAGAAGTGCTAGCCAAGCCAAGTGCGATCTGTCTGCAGCTACAATGGCGGCGCCCATGTGAGAGGCAAGCTCATTTCAGTACTGGCGCCCCAATGGTAAGCGTTCAGCGTAGATAACCGTTTAAAAAAAGTATCAGAGCCCCGTGCGTTGATAAATTATGTAGTACCGATCAGTGACGCTACACCGCTCTGTGAAAACTGAAACGCGATGTCGGACAGCAGCTCTGATGAGAACGATGCGCGCCTGCGAGAAGCGGCGGTTACTATGAACGATATTTTTGCGAAAAAGCAGGGACAGAAAAAGTCGCCGGAAAGGTATGAACGTTACGTTATAAATGTGGGCATCCTCCGTGCTGCTTGGGGAATAGACCACAACTTTTTCTCTTGTCTTTTTTTCAGCGTGCGAGAAAGTAACGACGCATCCGGGGATACCGGCACAACGATAACAGACTTGTCGGCGGAGTGCAGACAGTTTCTCGCCAAGAGCTTGTCAAATACCTTGGACAAGTAAGTGCTAGTTAGCCGGTGACGCGGGTGAAGACAGAAAACCTTAAGCGTGTTTAAAGAACCAGTAAACAGCAAGTAAGTCTACTCCTATGACGAGTATTACAGCATACCTTCTTTCATTTTCGACGAGTGGAGATAATCAGTACCGAGGAGAAATGAAAGCGAAACTGTCCGCCTTGAATTTCGCGCCGATGGGCCTTTGTGACGTCACCGGTTTCTGCTTTTTCTACGCCGATTAGTCAAATAAGGTGTTTGAAACATGCTGCGTTAGGTCTTTCGTTCACTTTACAAGGAGGGACGGCGCTTCCGTGCTGGCTAGCAGACTTGCTGTGTCCATGCGAACTAGCCCGAAATCTGTGACGTCGCGGCAGGCTGGTTCGGGAACTTTGGGTTGGTGACACCACCTACCACCTGTATTCTGTTTTCACTTTTTTTTTTCTCTCTTCATTCCCGGAATCTAAGGCATTTTGAAAGTACAATCTGCCGGGATTACAGAAGCAGTGGGGGAGGGAGCTCTCGTCCCAAATTTCCATTCTTTGGAAGAGGAGGAAATAACTTTTATTTAAAACGGCAAGATTGGGAAGGATTGGCTCCCTTCCGTAGGTGGCAGCCACGAGTCCTTGTGCTTTGGCAGCATCCTCGGCTTGCCGAAGAACTTAGAGTTGCACTTCAGGGTCTGCGCTTAGCAGTGCGGTTTCCCACTGCTCTCCGTTAATATATCTTCTATTTTCCCTTGGCAGTCTGAGGCTCGTGTTAATTTCATGCTGGACAGACCTAATATCTACCCCAATGTGCTCAGTAACCCCCCATACATGGCCTCCTAACCAAGGCACCTTGTGTGTCAAGTGTAAACATGCCACGGGTTCTTTACACTCAATGACACAATAATCCTCGAATTAATGCTCCAAGACGGACCTTCATTATTCGTTTTCATGAACCGTTGTTCCAAGTTTTTATTCAAAACAATCCAAATCACACACTGTACCAAGGGCATGCTTTCTTTTGCTGAGCCGTTGTTTTAATCTTGTGCTTCACTGCTCTGACTTCTTAATATGTGCAGGTTCTCCACTAGCTATGAATAAAGGTCCTAGGTTGGCATTGCTGAAATAGGCTCAGATTAAGCATATTTTTTTATAGAATCGTAATGCTTTGCACATAACTTCCCACCAGAAAAACAAAAGCTTAGACTATTCTAATAAATACCAACTGGCCTTGATGATTATTAAACACCAAACCGTCAATATTAATAGCACAGTTATAATGCGAGTCCTCAAGGAAGAGATGTTTGTGGTTTGTTATGATCACTGGAGAGCCAGCAGCATTTAGCTGCGCATTGAGATAAGAAGGTCCGCCATAATCTTTTACTGTTTGTTTTGAACCATTGGTGACCAAATTTTGGCTGTATATATGTATATTGCGCAATAGCAAATGCTCTCTTCACACCGACGCGATGAAAACCTCATTGAGATGAATTCTTTTGTTGCAATGTATATACTGATACCCCCCCTTACTCAATGCCCTTTAATGGGCCTGTAAGGAATTTTGAATAAATAAATAATTGCCATTGCTTGCTTTTGCATTCTTCAATGCAGGGGGTATCGCTTGCAAACATTGAGCTGTCCTGTAATGATCCCAACGGGTCCTCGTATAGCTACCTTACCTATTGGACCAATTGTGGATTTAAAAAATTGCTCCTAAATTTGAACGGCACATTGGGCAACAATTTGCCGGAGTTGGTCCAATATTGCCTAGTCCTACGTATATGTGCACCAGCTTTCTAAAGCAGCCCGACAAAAAATTATGATATCAAAGCATTTAGGCGGCTTTGCATGTAACAAACAACTAACTTCAGTGCGCGTCCTCTGTGTTGCTCTTTCTTGCTGTTGTCTAGTTCAGACTCTTATTAACAAGATGTACTCAACAAAGAGGTTCACAGTTATATCTATCTCAAGATACTTTTACTTGCAGAAAAATATGAATGTTTACACAATGCTTTATCCCGTCTTTCTCTACAGGAAAATCAAGATAGTTGATAAGCATCTTGATATACAAGACAATGACAACAGTACAGGCAAGTGGCATTTCGTTCTTTCTCCATCTTTATTTTTTATTTTTTTTTTTTCATTTACTACTTTTCTCAAAGGCATCTGGCAACTATCAATTTTCCTTGTGCAGGCATTAAACTCTTTACTGACTCAACCGTGCAATTGGTTGAGATCGAAGAACCCGAAGTGCAGCGACCTCGCAAGAAGCACAAAAAGTCGAAAGAAAAGTAAGGCAACAACACTGCAACTGCAGTTCTTGTTTGTTTGCTTTTAAGGTTGTAATGCTATATATATATATATATATAGATTGCAGCATCTGTGAAGAACGCTTTTCAAGCAAAGACTCACGCCACTTCTGAAACACTCATCTGAAACTGCATGAAAGACAACAAAATGAAAAGTGTCGTATCTGCACAACTACAAGCCAAAATTTTTTTTCTTCCAGTTACAGATCTTTAGCTGTGGCAACTCGTACACCAACATTAGTCTTGTGAGAATGCCAACATCCCAATGCTTAAAGGAGTTGTGAAATGTTTTCTGAAAATTTTCAGCTACCGTATTTACACGAATGTAAGTCGACTCCAATGTAGGTCGACCCCCCCCTCCCCCCAAAAATCGCTCAGCAAAAAAAAAAAATGCTCTAGTTTTGGTTTCGATTCTAAGTCGACCCCCCCAACACTGGATTGTCAAATTTGAAAAAATGGGTCGACCTATATTCGTGTAAATACGGTACATGTGTATTCGGAATTCTGGCTGTCCATTCAATACTATACCTCGACTCGTTTCATCGTATGGGCTCATTTAATAGCTGTAAAAGTACAATTTCGATTCCTCAGCCCGCATTCTTTTCAACTCTACAGCTCACATCATCTTAAGTTGGCCTATCAAAAGTCTCTGTCATCACAAAACAGGGCGATGCAGCGAGGCCGGCTAAGCCAAGTTGACCGAGGTTCGGAGCATCACACCATTCCGATTGCTGTGCTCTGAAGACGTCACGTGCACAAACCGTGACAACCATGTGTTACTAATGCATGCGAAGATGATTTCATTGCCATACAATATTACAAAACGAGCCTTCATTGCGTGCGCCCACATTTATCGCCCGGTACCGAAAGCCCAGACGAGCGTGCCATCCGTCGGAAACTGCTAAAAGCTGGTGCAGGCACCGTTCACACACTTCTCATATTCCTCCACCGGGGTTAGAACTTAGTCGGCTTTTCGACTTGTAGCACTACTGTTAGCTAAAAAATTGCTGTAATATTTTATTACTTCCTAGCTTTCATACAAATTAATTATTTTAGAGCAAGCAAATGTTAACGATACGTTCACGATTTCAAATGTCTTAAGGTGACGTCCCCTCGCTAGGGCCTATGGCGGCCGGCGGTGACGCATTGTTCTTTCACGATTGCAAGAATTCTATGATTTCAAAAGGGTGTTACTAAATATAGGCTGAGTATTGCACCGAAATGTTTAGGAATTGGCATGCCCTATGCTTATTGAAGCAGTAGAAGTTACAATCGGGCAGCTTGATTTTCTTTTCATGACCCCTTTGAGGGAGCTCACAGTACAGACATGCGAGTTGCATTGGTCCCTAGTTGCTGTACAGGCAGCTGTTGCAGATCCTGGGCTAAGTTTTAATGCAGGCAGCAAGCTGTGCTTATGTGCCTGTGTGAAAGGAGCACAACAAAAGCTAAATATGGCAACAGTGCACCCCATTGGCCAAATAATGATCCTATCCATAACTGCAGTGCATTTCACAAAAGCTCCACCAGTGCAAATGCCCGCATCTGGCTCCTCATGGCCGTTGTCGGAAAAATTGTGTAATTGTACATCTGTAGACAGAGAGATAGAGTGAATCTGAACTGTGCAAAGTAACATTTGCTTGCAAAGTAGCATCTCATAACTTAAAAGGGAAGATGGAAGCTTTGAAGAGATGAAAAATTATTGAACACAGGGTGTCGATGGAGCAGATGTTTCAACAAGAGGACTTGTCTTCAAAGCCTTCAAGACAAGTCCGCTCGTTGAAACGTCGGCTCCAGCGACACCTCGTGTACACGAATTCTCATATCTAATAAATTAGCCATATCTCTTTACTGGCTTTTCAAGAAAGAAAAATCGGCATTGTCAAGCATGCAAATGTGCGTGTACCTGCATGGCCATACCGAGTTCGATGCCGTGCACTGCAGCTTTACAGAGAAGAGTAATGCACAGAGGTAATTCTGATCAGTGATCCATTCATCTCCAGTTCGCTGTGCATCAACTTGTATACAGCGGCAACTTGTATATTGCAGTATTACTCGTTTATTAGAGTTACCTTTATTTACTGGTACGGTCCTAGCATGTGTCAAAGCTGGTAGGCAGCTGGAACCGTATCAGGTGATGCTTCATTAAGCCTGCCTGCATTTACTTGGTACGACACCTAGTGCGGCAACAAATGGCACTGTCGTCCCATGTGCTTTCCAGATGCACGAGTCCTTGCAGCCTGAAGTGTGGGTACAGCATGATACGTAAACCAATAAACGCTTGTGAAATGTCTTCTGTTTGTGCAGGATAACCGATGACATGCTCGCGGCCATTGCCGTGACACCCGAATGGGTGCTCCAACAATCCGGCATCCAGGGTGCAAACAAATAGCCAAACGACACCTGTATGACGCTCAGAAGCTTCGGGTATACTGCATCCAAGCTTTGTAAGCGACTGTAAATACATGAGTCTGTTACATTTGTAAATAAACAAATGCTTCAGTTATGCTTCCTTTTTTTCCCCTCTTATTGCATCAGTTCTTAAAAAAGGACAATCACGTGCCAATGTAGAACTACTCTGATGCCTTTTTAGTGACTGGTAAAGCTTTAGAGGGGTGAGCAACACTTCCTGAACATGGTCAGAAAACAGTGCCCACCGAAAGCTGAGGCTCCTGTGAACACGTGAGCCAAATATTATAGGACTGCGTGCGGCAGGAAATTGAAAATTAAATTTCAAAGACAGCTATAAATCTCTTCTTTCAACAAATCGCACTGTTGTAAGGACAGACTAAAGACAGAAGAGAGGAGGATTTGAGCATCTTCATGCCGCCTAGTTACCGTGGCCACCATGCATGCCCACAGTAGCATCACTAACTACCTGTGACCAAAGTCAAAGTGAACAGGCGCGTATAAAAAAGAATAAAGATGCTAAAGGTCGCGACATGCACTGGTGTAGCTCCTTAGTCATTCCTCATGTGTAGTTTTGAGCGCACTCGCCGGGACGAATGGAGACAGAAAAGTACCTAAAGCATGCGACAAATCGCTGTAATTTGACTCGTATTTGATGGATGCGAGGAATTTTTGTGGGAATTGATTTGTGATGTAATCAACTCCAAAAGCAAGGTCCATCTATTAGTGTTGTAGTGCCCCTCTAGGCTGGTTTTACCATTCACCTCTGGGAACAAGCAGAAAATTGCTTGCTGGAAATACGGAGCATGTGCTGACCCAACAAATCAAATTGTGCTACACAATCTTCTACATATTTTGTCAAGTTTCTAATTGCACTGGTTCCTCCACTTGTCTGAAGCCTCTTTATTGTCAAATATGCCTTCTAGATATTTTACCTCCAATAACAAACAGCATTTGCACCAGTTTGTATTCACCTTATGCAAAGTGCCTCATCACAAATCTCATTTTCAAGTGCTCTCTTTCTATGTCGACATAGTTGTTGGCCATGAAATGCTGTTGATGCCGTAGACTTGCAGCCTCACACTAAAGTGAACTCAGTTGTGTTGACGAGAAACAGTGCCCATCGTGCTACGCCCATCATTGCACCTGGCTTTTGTACAGCCTCAAGTATAGACCTCTTGTGTAATGACTAGGGGTGTGCGAATATTCGACTTTCGAATTCGAATCGAATAATACTTAATCGAATAATTCGATTCGACTTTTGAATAGCTAGTATTCGAAGTTTCGAATAATTCGACTGCACGAATATCTGAAGCGCGACAAAGGCCAATGGTGCCACCTGGTTAGTGTGGGGTGGCTAAAACTAACGCTAATGTCGTCAAGAAGGCCTTCCGTTAAAACTTTCGTTGATATACTGGTTCAAAAGTGAGTGCATGTTTATTTTAAAGGAGATTAAGTCACTTGCGCACGGCATGGCTCCGCAGAAAAGGCCAGACAACAGTCTGGGAGACTGTCGAACTGCTAGTGTCAAAAAATAACCAGCACAGAGCTCATACCTGATAGTCAAGACGTTCAAAACTACTTGAATGAGCTCCTGACCCCAAGAAAGGATGATCCTTTGAAACAGTGGAAAGCACACAGAGCTGCACTTTATTCAGCTATCGCCAAAACTGCTTTGCGATACCTTCCCATCCCTGCTTCTGAGACGCGCAGTGAGCGCATGTTTTCAACTGCAGGAAACACCTTATGGCGAAATCCACTGGTCGAGCTGGAGCAAGTTTTCTTGCTCCGCGGCCGAGAAGCTGCATTCCACTGGTAGATTCGGAGCAAGTTCGCGTTCTCCGCTGGCAGATTCGGAGCAACCCACTCCGCGACGGAGCGTTCCGCGTTGCTCCGTCTTGCAGAGGCGGATTTCGCCGGAACTCCGGCAACTTGGTTCCGTCATTTTCGGCACAGTGGGGCATCTCGGCTGTCTTCGGCATTTTTTAGAGGCGGTGTCTGATCACCTAGTGCACTTGTTTACATTGTGTCGCCTGACTCTGCTGGACGAGTTGCATGATTTGCTTCTTGCTCTGAACGATAGCAAGAGCACAAGTTCTGACAGTATTAGCAGCAGCGTTGTCGACGAACCATATGTGCTCTACAAAATTATGTTTAAAGGATGTTCTCTGACCCGGTGTGCGCACGTCCAAAATTAATCGGCTATGTCGTAGAAGTTCAGGAGCCGGTTTGCGTGACGTATGCATACACAATTTCCGGAGCGACCTCACAACGAGCATTCACGCGTTCCACTGGCAGATTTGGCTTGGTGCAATCCGAGTGCTCGCTCCAGGATTTCAGCGACTGCTGCGGATCTCCCAGCGGAATTCGCCATTAGAAACAAGGTCCCCAAGTTCAAGTGAAAAAGAAGACATTAGCATCACGACGGGAAAGCGTCATGTGGAACAGCTTGTGTGTCTGCATGACAATTTGTAGTTTTTCGGTGGCAGTCACTCACCACGTTGTGTGCTCGAGAACATGAGCAGATTGCGTTTATTTTGTTTTCCACGAAAGCTTTAGTATTCGATATTCGATTCGAATTTGACATTTTTGGCCACTATTCGGCACTATTCGATTCGAATTAGATTCGAGATGATATTTCACTATTCGCACACCCCTAGTAATGACCTCACGATCACGCACAACTCTCCCTTAACCTTACTAAAGAGAAAATTTCTCTACTCTCACTTCTTCGACAAGCACCTTAGTCATCACCCCTCGGTCCAGCAAGTCTACAAAACTGTAGAAATACACAAACCTATGGGTGGGGTAGAATTAAAAAAGTTGCGGAACGTTGTGAAGTCCTTTGCACATACCTTTTACTCGCCAGCATTGATTCACTATAAACAGTACCATGAGCATAACAGCACCATTTACGGTTAAGCAGATCCAATTACCATGTTCAGAATTACTCAAGAGCCTGTTGACAGTCCTTCCAATCACTAAATTACAGGCAGCCTATTCTGAAATAAACCGCAAAAGAGTGCAGACTTGGTCTGGTTGGTACACATTAGAGCTAAATAGTGGGCTTGTGCGAATATTCGAACAAATATTTCAGTATTCGAATTCGCTTCGATTCGAATTTAAATACTTGAAAATTTTGAAGTATTCGAAATGAACGAATAGTTGTATATTAGTCCGCATGTAACCCCCTGTAAAGGTGGTTTCACTGCAGTGGGGGGGGTGCTAAGCCGTGAAAGCACTTATTTAATTGTATAATAATCTGCATGTAACCCCCCCTGTAAAGGTGGCTTCACTGCAGTGGAGGAATGCAAAGCCGTGAAAACACCTATTCAGGAAAAATCCGTACTGCTGCAAAGCCCTACTTCAAGGTTAAATGAACATATTACCCTCACATCCAATAATCATTTTTTTAAGTTAAAAAGCTTGTTATACCGGCTTATATGCTCCTAAGTATAGTAAATTTTAAAACCTAACATATTTTAAAGGTTATCACTTTCATTCTACTGAAATCAAATCCTGCTACAATTCAAAGTAGTTTCAACTTCCTTTGAACCAAAAAGAATGGCATTTGTACAGGCCTTGTTTCAATTTTAAAATATTGTGCAGGTTAGTTGGGTCATGACATATATGCCCATTTTTCTTTATAATATGCTATTTATACTATTCGAATTCGATACGAAATTATTCGAACCAAATCACTATTCGCTTCGAACCTAAAGTTCACTATTCGCACAAGCCTACTAAATGGTATAGCAGGGCACGGGACGAGGTGAATTAAAGGAATGAATTGAAAGCACGATTCCAATTGTTAATGCTGTTGATTTTCAGTCAAATATAATTAGTCATCTGTTACGGCATTAATTATTGCTTAAATTTCACTTGGGGATGCAAAAGACTATCAAGTTTCGTGCACTCAGCTATATTGATATCAACATTGAGCTGTGTAAACAAGCTTATTTGGTTCGATTTGGACAAGGTAAGTGTACTTACAGACACCTTGACCGAATATTTCAACATGCACTGTTATAGGCTTACATATATCACAGGGGCACTTCTGTGCAGAGCTCATTGGGCAGTTGTATTCCCTGCAGTCACACTCCCATCGCAGCTCTTGCAAAACAAATACCTATTTGCACTAGCAATAATGTTCAGAAGTGTACTACTGATTCAGTTCAGCCCGAATCAGGTATTCTTCCAAAACTGTCTTATCACACTGATAAATTGATGAGAGATGAAAAATTGGTCAGTTAAAATTTGAGCTTCACACCGGAACTCCATTGCTGCATCAATGCAACCTCATGGTGTTCAGAATATACTTTCATACTCTGGCCATCCCAGTACACTTAGCTGTTGCCAAAATGCTTTTCTTCACAGTTCCCATTTCCATCTGTCACTCCATTCGTTTGCTAAATGAATTCTCAGGTTTGGTGGGAAGCTGTCTCACTTGAGCATAAACTTGTGCCTCTCCCTGAAGTACTACGCCTAACCCACAACGATTAGCACAGCACCGAGTTTGCACAGGTATGAACTGGCTGGTATTCAGACGCTATTAAATTACACATCCAGATGTGGCAGCGGCCTGCATCGTGCTACAGTGCGTTCCAAGGGACATTATTAATAAAGTTTTTCCATCCACCCACAAACGGAGTGAGAAAGCAAGGAGACGAAGCAGTCCTGTAGGTTGTCTGAAATTTTTAGTTTTTTTATTACCCAATTTACACGATGCCATAGTATGCAGAGATATAAAGTCGTAGTACATGCATCCTAGCACACAAAGGGGGGGGGGGGGGAGAACTGTGGAAAAGTGGTCGGGGGGGGGGGGGGGAGGAGAAGAGGCGTGGCAGACGGGCGCAAAAATGACTACGTCAGGGGTAAACCACACTCTTCGGACACAATCGTACGAGCCCCCTCTCTTGAAAAAAACGCTGCGGCCACATTTTCCCAGCTGCACCGAGATAGCGAGGCGTCAAAGAACAACTGGGGGAGTGGGTGGGGAAGGCGTGTGAGGGGCCGACATGGGCATGTGTGTGTGTCCACAGCAAAGACGTAAGTGCTTCCACAAATGCTGCACGAACACTGAGACAAGAAACTTATATTTAAAAAAAAAAATCATGTGCACAGCACGAAAAAGCAGCTGAACAAAGCTGTTCTTACACAACAAACATCACATGTCAAAAAATTGTTCTCTGGAGAAATACTTCGCCATCTTTGGGTGTGCATTATATAAAATGAGCGCAACTAATCTCGCGTAGGTCCAAGACATGTCAGCGGTGTCTTTTATTTCCGCCATCGAGTCGAAAGGCGCAGTTTCGCGAAGGCAGTGCCTTGGGCCGCCGCAACGAACGCAACACATCCGCCCAGATTTAAAAAAAAAAAAAGAAAAAAAAAAGAGGGACTTTGAACAGAGGAAAGAAAAAAAGAACTGTATAAAAAGCTCGGTTGGTAGCGACTGTCGCAAAAGAATGTCTTCTCAAGAAAACAAAGAAAAAAAAAATCCGGAATGCTTAACGCAGGAGGCCCGAAAAATGGCAACTCTTACTTGTGCACCACAAGAGACTTGCTCACCCAAAAGGCAGGTGAAAGCAAAGAGAAAGACTGCAATGGTAAAAGACAGAGAAAACTGACACCCATTAACAAGCGCTGCAGGCATTCAACAAATTGGGGGGGGAACTTTTTTTTTTTCCTGCGAAGGTATACATTCTTGGCGCCCAAAATGGCACTACAACTACAGTTTTTCAGAAGCTAGTGGTCTTTAAAAAAAAAAAAAAAAAGGAGAAAGACACTCGCACATACACAAGACACTCACACACAGCGTCTGACTGTTCTCCCAAACATTCTCATTCAATATGGGAGAGTATGGGGAACATGAATGTGCAATGCTAACGACGTTAAAAAAAAAAAAACTGGATGGCGCAAATCTGCTAGTAGATCCTGGTTTCTGGCACATGCAACACATGAAGTGTGAATGAAAGGCACCACCTAAACAGAAAAGTAGAGGGAACAGAAGAATAAAGTGTTCGGCCCAATGTGCTGCACTTTGGCAAAAGCACGGGCGAGAGAGAGTGAGCGACGTCTATGGAACGCTAGCCGGCCGTAACCACGGCGACACCTAGGCAAGCCAAGCGCCGAGCAGTTAACGACTGCGCTCCTCGCACTCCTTCCTGGATGTCGTGGGAATCGCCCTCCCAATTGCCTCGGCTACGCCAAATGCCAGCACGTGGAAAGGTCAACGATGCATATGCTATTGCTTGCTCTTTTTTTTTTGCCTCCTTCAGTTTCGCAGGACCACCCTTTTTTTTTGAAGTACAAGGCATCTCGAGTACATTGTGGAATGTCTGCTTGTCGAAACACAAGACCAAAAAAAAAAACTTGAGTACTGCAAGGAAGTTGCACAGCTGACCAACAGACACTGTAACATACACTGCAGACACTAAAAGAGGCTTTTTTTTTTCCCACCTTCTATCCTGCTTTAGCCAAAAACTAGTTTGGAAAGCAGCACTGTCGAAACACAAAGGTCACGCTTTACAAACGCGTCTCGACAAACCATTCCGGACTAAGGAACTCGGCAGAGATTCTCGTTCACATCACCCAGAAGAAAAAAAAAAAAACAAGACGGCGGCGAAGAGTCCCAAAAACGGCTGTGCCAGACGCGTGCCCAAGCTCCTAAAGCCAGAATAGAGAGGGTGGAACCTCATAAACAATCGAGACTTGCCCACGGGACTAAAAAAAAAAAACCCATTCTATCCCTTCAACAAGCTGAACACCAAACAATACCTCACTAAACGTGTGAACCTTGCGAATGTTGCAGTGGAGACTTTAAACAGAAGCAGGTGGCTCGTGAACCACGTCCTAAAAGCAAGGAGGCACCTCCCGACTGCGGGGTGACTATGCAACTTGGGCAAGGCCCACTACGACGCCAAGGCCAAATGCCACACACGCCACACACACCGTCTTTCAGGCTGCTCTGCCGTCACACCGTCCAAAGCGGTTTTTTTTTTTTTTGGTCAAGGCCCGGTTACAAGAATGCTACGCTAAGTAAAATGCCCGGCGGCCAAGCCAGGTCCAACGCGGCGCGGCAGCCAAAAGGGGACACTGTGTGCAATGGGGCCGAAAAAGGGACAGAAAAATTCCTCTACTATAAAGTGAAGGAAAAAAAACAGCTAAAATGCATCAAACATTTTTCTTTTTCAATTTCGGAAGAAGCTTATTTATGCGAGTCGTCAAAAACTTTTTTTTTTTAGAAAACACTGGAGAATAAAATAAAAAGGGGGGGGACAGACTCCTGCAGCATTTTTAGGTCACTAACAAGCACGTACTAGTCGCAAAGACAGATCACTTGATCCACCACTGGTTCCCCCCCCCCCCTTTCTTCTTCATCTGCGGCTGCTGCTGTTGCTGCTCACATTCCTTGTAGAGAGAAAGCCTAGTGCCACTCTTACGAAACGTCTTGGTCTTCAACCTCTGGTGCCTGCTCCTTCTGTTCACCTTCACCTGCGAAAGATAAAAAAGCGAGATTTGCAAGGCAGAAAACTCTACCGCTCTCCATCTTTAAGAGAGGAGGTACACTAGACCACAGATCGTACCCCAGCCTTAGCGTGCACATACCTGCCAATTTGTAAGCTACTGTATAAAATTCTTACCAAGTTCTGAAAAGTCAACAAAACAGCTTGTGATGCCTTACTGCGTTACTTTTCCAGTATAGTGGGCCCTTTTTTGCATGTTATGCTTATACAGTAAAACCTCGTTAACCCGGATCTCACGGGACCGGAAAAAAAAGTCCGAGTTAACCGAATTCCGGATTATCAAGGCCCATGAAAACAAAATGAAAATGTACTCGGCACAGACAAACCTTTATTTCATGAAAAACTGCGTTATTTTTGTCCGCCTCGTCGACGGAATTTGTGCTAGAACGATTTTCTTCAACCCCATCAGGTGGTGGTGCGCACGCTGGCTGCTGTGGCCGCTTCACTCCGGTGACGGTCGCCATCATTGTGAAGCGCGACGGCGGTGGCAACGCGCACAAGGTCAGCCGTAGAACGCAGCGCTACGCGCGAAGTCACAACACAAAGAAACCAGCAGCAAGCAGCTGTGGTGTTGTGGTGGCGGTGAAATCGTCCCGTTCGACCATAGTCCCGTCGTCCGTGCGTGCCGCCATTGCGCTTTTAATAGACACTGGATGCGCCGGCGGCCCAAGCGCTTCCGCCGGGTGGTGACTAGCGCCACCTAGCCACTTCCCCCCTCATTCACTATCATCATGATCATATTCTGCTGTGGTTGTTTGTTCGGTTTCGGTTTCTCCAAAGCTCCGGTTTCGCCGTCGGTTACGGCAAGCAGGGCTCGCACCTCCAAGCCGCCAAGATCGCGCGATTCTAAGCATGAAGTACCGATTGCGCTCTCCGGAGTTGTCCGAGTTAAAGGGACACTAAAGGCAAATAACAATTTGCGTCAGAGTGAAAGATCAATGTTTGGGAATGTCTAAAACGTCAATATTATCAACAGCAGTGCTCTACTAATCGAGAAATTAAGGCAAATGTATGACACCACATGCGCTATGAGTGGGACATCTAGGAAACGATCCCAATGACATCACAGCTACCGGCTACAATTAATCACTGGTAATCAAACCAGGTGTAGTAAAAAAAGAAGCTTCCGTACATTACAACACATAATAAAATGCTCCTTGTCCGTTTCTGTTTGATTCATAGAAAAAGGAACCGCCTGGCGTTACTATGAGGAAAGGCGAGAGTGGTTCAAAAATTGCGTTTTCGCTTGGTTAGGCTGGATAGGTGGCGCCATCTAGCGGAGCCCAGTTGCACCAAGCAAGCAGAGTATTGTTCAATGGCCATTGTTGTTGCTGTGGCTCCCGCTACTTTCGCTCTGCTGCTGCTAGTGTCAGCGGCCGCGCAGTAAAGGCGGGCAACGTTGGGCACGGAAACAGTGACATCAGAGATTCCGCGCGCTTAGGCGGGTGATTTGAAGTGCGCTAACGTGATGCGGACCACTAAAACGTGAATTTTATTTCAAAATAAGCATTTCCTTGGCACGAAAGTAGCATTACGAGGTTTCTGGACCGCTATTTCAGCAATCAACGTCGACTTAATATTTCCCTTTAGTGTCCCTTTAACCGTTGCGCGGCTAAATCCCTCCGAATTAATGAGCATCTGACACCATTGAAGTATACACAGTTTTGCCGGGACCGCGCCACGAGTCCGAGTTAACCGAATTTCCGAGTTAACGAGATCCGGATAAACGAGGTTTTACTGTATTGTATTTAATAGCACTTGTGGTGGCCTGCCCTCTCCTCTGTGCTACCATGATGTCAATCTAGTGTGTGCACCCTCAGTGTGCATCCACTTTTGTGGTGGAAACATTGCTGCCCTTTGAAGTTGCACCCAACTAAAGTCATTTGCGAAGCTCTCACCACCTAACTGGACACCAGGGTTCCCATCCGAATTCCCCTACATTTAGTGCCCAATGCTTGGGAATCTGCGACATTTGGGAATCCGAAGAAAGCTGTCGCCAACAACGGTACAGTCAAACCAGACTATATCGAACTCTGGTAAATCAAAATATCCTTTATATCGAACTATTTGCGAACATGACTATGCCTTAACGCATAGGAAAATGTAGAGCTACATCAAACGTAGTCAGCCGAAACGGTTGGTATATCGAACATTGGGCAGCGCAAACGCCCCCCAGGAAGGGGACTTTTCCGCATCTATTTGGGAGCGAGCGGTGTGATCAGGAAGTCACCAAGCGGAGCGATCTAGGAGCTGCCAGTTGGCACCACGTGCTTTGTCCCATGATTCCTCATCATCGCACCTGTCGGCCCGTTGTGCGGGGTCGCTGTTCACTTCTCTGCTCCCTTTGTTAACACGATGGTTGCTATAAAAAAGAAAAACCTGCTGTTCTCCACAAAGCTGGCGATAATCAACACAGTCAAACATGCAGAAAGGTACGACATCGTCGCTATGTACAGCATCCCAAGAAGCACACTATGCACGATATTGAAGAACACAAGGCCGCCGTTAGGGCCAAGGCAGACCAGAGGACTCCGGCACCCGATCAGTACGCAAAGCTGCGTACAAAATGTTGAACCGCTGTTTACATCAATAGTGTATTTCCTCACGTATAACCTGTCTATGTAGTATGTAATCCACATCCCCCCACTACAAACCACAGAAAAATTAAAACATCCCCGCACATTGCCGTGAAGCCGCTTTCCTCGCATTATCGTGAAGCAAGTGCCATGAAGCCAACTTTGACACTGAAATTCACCTAGAAAATACAAGTCCTTTGAAAGATTGATATTGTATTATTCGATATATCGTACTAATTCCAGTTTTCTGTTGAGTTATATATATGCAGGTTCAACGGTACTGCATTTTTGTCCTTAAGACTAAGCAATTTTCACAGAGAAAATGGCATACATTCAGCAACCATGTTTCCTACATTTTTTTTTAATGGACACAACCCCACATGGTAAATGCCAGCGCGTCTTGAAAGGCTAGATTCACCTGTGACCAAGATCTCTCAGTGACCAGTGGCCCCTACCACTAGGTTTCAAACGGGCAAGTGGCGTCGCGGTTTGTAAGCCGAAACAAGCCTCGTCGTGCGAATGATGTTGCGCCACTTTACACCATCTTTACAAGGAACATCAAAATTGCCTGTCATGACTAACAGGTACTAAGCCAACAGGCTAATTGCCAACCATACTGCCCTGTCCTGTTCTCTTCCTTAGAGCTCTTCGAATTAAAATAAAGTTGACTCCCGGTAAACAGAGGTCTGCTAAATAGAACAGGTGACTCTTGTATGATTGCTTTCTGGCTTGTGTTCTGCACCTCTGCTCACCTACCAGTAAACAAAATTCCTGTTAAACGGTTAACATATTTTCCGTGTCTCTTCAGGTTCCATTTAACAAGAGTCTAATGTAAAAGATGTTATACATTATCCCAGACTACACAGCCTTTCCGCAGTGCCCTAAGAAATGTAATGTTGATGTTCTACTATCACTACAAGGAGCACTAAGGTGGGACCAGTTTGACAAGTGGACAACCCAAAGAAAGACACCCACCGTCGTGCTGCATGTCGGATGTCCAGAGGGTGAGGTTATCCCTGAGCAGCTGCATAATGAGCGTGGAGTCCTTGTAGCTCTCCTCGCTCAGGGTGTCCAGCTCGGCAATGGCATCGTCGAAAGCTGCCTTGGCCAGCCGGCAGGCCCGGTCGGGGGAGTTGAGGATCTCGTAGTAGAAGACGGAGAAGTTGAGCGCCAGGCCCAGCCGGATTGGGTGCGTGGGTGGCAGCTCCGTCATGGCGATGTCGCTGGCCGCTTTGTACGCCACCAGGCTGTTCTCGGCTGCCTCCTTGCGGTCGTTGCCCGTCGCAAACTCGGCCAGGTAGCGGTGGTAGTCCCCCCTTCCTGCGGAGACAACCATTCCATTTGCAAGGGTGCTTCTTGAAGGACTCAGTTGCTTTCCAATACAGCCAACCATCAGTGAACGGAAATCCGTGGAATGGAACTGTGGCTTAAATGGAACAATTGCTTCTATTATGACTGGTTTCGTACTTGAATTCCGCACCCCTGTTCCTCTCACGGTAAATGAAACGCCTGTTAAATGGAACACATTTTCTTGGACCCTTCAGCTCCGTTTAAAGGGGCCCTTCAACACTTTCCCAAGTAGCCATAGAATGGACTCTGTAAAGGAGCGCATTGCCTCACGAATTTATCACCGCAAAAGTTTTTAGAATCCGTCCAGTGCGAGCGGAGTTAGAAAGATTTGTCGCACACTGCAATTGCTTTCTTTCTTCTCTTGTCCCGACCAAAATGCTGGAAGCTAAGAGGGAGGGATGGCACGGGGGAAGAAGGTACGTCACGCGCGCCTCGTGACCTTGAGCACTGTTTTCTTTTTTTTCCTTCAAACACTCAGGCTTTTCAGTGCGATCGCACACACACTCACGCACGGATTCATCGCAGCCTCAGTAACTCCCGAGAGCACCATACTCAAATCAGCCAATGGCGTGACACTTGGGCCTATGACGCTATGATTTTCGAGTACATAGCATCATTTGTCGAGAGAAGAGAAAGCAATTTTTAGCTGACTGAGAATTTATTGTAAATTCCAGGCCGCGTGCTGCGCTATAATACAGCAGAACCTCGTTGATAAGTTTCCGAAAAAAACGCGAAAATAAATGTACGGTCCGGGAAAACGTACAATCCGAGTCATATGATTCGGATCGGGTTAATTTAATGTTCGCGGTTGCGAGCATAGTATCCGGGATATCATATTAAGCGGGAACGTATTAACGAGGTTCTACTGTATTTGGCTCTCATGTTCTCGGGAACCTCGAGTACCGATCGGCAGCGTTTTCTGACCATGCTCAAAAAGTGTTGCAGGGCCCCTTTAACGAGAGTCTACTGTAAATACAACATTACCGTATTTTCCGATGTACAAGTCGCACCTTTGTACAAGACGCACTCCCTACTTTTTACGAAAAAATGATATAAAAGACGCACCTGCTCTGTCGACATGATAAAACCCCACGGACACAGAGTACTTCTATTGCGAAATGTGTAGTCCCGCATGGCAATGGATATCAGTAAGCAGCAGTATAAAACTTGCAAATAACGCTGTCCTGAAGCGCACAAAACCAATATTTATTCCAATGGATTCGAAGCCACATCCTCCAGCACGCTGTCAAAAGTTCTTCCGCCTCAGGTGGCAGCATCACTGTGTTGCCGTTCTCAGCCTCCGAGTAACTCTTTTACGCAGCATTGTAAGCAGCTTGGAGCACATCGTTGGCATTGCCTCCACGGCATTATGAGGCTCGGCAGGAACACAAACAATGATCGCACCGCACAGTTGACACCGATACACATGCATACAAAGCATGAATGACAACCGGAAGCTGCGACTACCACTGGACTAGAGCGATGTCCGAGATTATGGCCTCTGAGATTAAGCTACACAACAGCCAAGTTTTGGAGGTCGTGCCTATACAAAAGCTTTGGGTTATGACATGCGAAACAGTGCCGACATTGCTCTTCGTTGGAAAGCAGAGCTATGAACAGTCTACAAACTTCTGTGAATGTTTGAAGAAGGCAACACAAGCCAAACCTTCTGTAACAGCTAGTTTTCACAGCTGCCAGCAGGTCCATACACATTTATGCTATTGCCGAAGTTGGAAGAAACAAGTAATAAATAAAGGCAATGTCAAACGTTTTTTCTTTTTTGAAACACCAGGCAAGTAACTGCATCAAGCATTACACTGAGCAATCCGTAACATAATATAACATCTTTCCACAAAATTTAAGCAAGAACACAGCAGTGGCAAGCAAAAAAGATTTTGTTGAGAGTTCAATGCACATGTCACAGTGCATACCAATCTGTGCATGCTAAAATTTGTAAAGATGGCACGAAACAGAAAGGGGGGAGGGGGGGAGAGAAATGGATGGAGTGCATTCGTAAGAGCTTCAGCCAGAGCGTGCACCTTACTTTCCTGGCATATGCACATGCTTCACCAGCAATGATTTAATTCAAGCCAGCAATCCAGGAACCGGCAAGACTGAGAAGCAAAAAACACTGCGGCAAACTTTTAGGCGACTGTAAATTTGGCCTTATTCAGAACTATACTGAATGGACCTCGTAAAACCAAGTGCACTAGAAACTGGAATAATGGGTCTTGGAATGGCACAAGAAGGCGGTGCAAGTACCAACACAATTTCTTTTCTTTTCCATTGCGTTCATTTTGTTGTAATTGTGTGCCAGCTTAGCTTTTAAGACACTTGAAACTTTGTTCCGAGACAGAATTTACAAGCTGCAAAACATGATGCAACTGTAATGGCCCGTTCACACCGAAGGCAGAGCGACGAGGCTGCGACGAGGCTGCGACGAGTGCGCATACCTGTGCAGGCAGCACGGCTCTCTTGGCTGCCCGTGCGGCCGAGGAGGCAAGGCATCTCGAGTTTTTGCACACGTGTCGCTATCACGTGCCCCTGCTTCTCCAAAAGCTACACCAGCGCCACCGCCGCAGCGCGTTTTGATTAGCTGCCGCAAAGCAAAGAGCTTCAGCGGGCCGCCAAAAATCGGTCACCCGAGCAATCCGGCTCGCCGCCTCGTTTTCCGCCCGCTTTAGCCGCCTGGAGAGAAGGTTTACCCTCTTTCAGCTTTCCCGCTTCGGCCGCTCCGCCTTCGGTGTGAACGAGCCTTAAAATTGTAAAACGAGCCCCAGTGTGGAACTTTACAAAATGAACCAGAGACTTGGCAGGTACGCAACTATCAAAATGCCCCGGCCCCTCCACCCACATATTTTAGATGCGAAGCAGCTTATCGTGGAGTTCAATCCGGTGGTGTGCGGCGTGACCACCCTTACTGCGCATGTGCAAACCCTCTCCACACACCAGCTAACATATGTGGCTGCGCCGTAGCCAACCTCCCTCTCCCCACATTCCCCCCTCTTCATTTAGATAAAAGGCTCGCGTTAGGTCGTATACACGCTCAGTCACTGCGCCCGGTGTCATGAGTTCCAACGTCAACGTCGGCGCCAGTTGCAGTAATACCTTAACGCCTGCAGAGATCGCGGAGCAGCGGGTGGAGCAGCGGAAGGCTCGATGCGCCGAAGCGCAACGTAAACGTCGGTAAGCGGACCCCGAGCTCCGGGCTAGGGGAAGCCCAGTGCAAACGGCAATGTCGGCGGGAAACTGCTACGGATGAAACGCGGTGCAAACGGCTGCTTCGCATCGCCTCATGGTCCCCTTTAGCGGGAAGATGGTGTAATTTTTTTTGTGTTGCTTATTTCCTGCAGCAGTGTTTAGGCTGTACGCTGCATTTTGTGCAAATCCCCACAATTCCGCTGCTGCTGGAAATTTGTGTGCTGTGTTGAGTCCCAGGACTATACAGTTAATGGATTCCTTTCACCGCATTCTGTTCCTTTCTTACCACTCGTGACTGGCTGACTTCGGTGATAATGCAGGCAGATTGCTACTCACAACCACTGAGGAAGCATGAGACCATTAAAGAGTAACTGTTCCGTTGTACTGGCTCAAATTAATAGGAACAATTGTGCCAATGCCATTCCTTTATCACATATTGTCACGGGGCAGGATTATAGCCCTATCCTCATTACATACAGGATCAGCCAGTCGTGACCGGTAGATAAGAGCAACGGAATCAAACACAAACCTACACGATATTGCAGCTGACCTGACATGCTCCACACGGGATCTATAGCATGTCTGCTGGCAGTGTGATTGGCTCCACCAAGAACGTGGGGTACACGACTATTTCATGTTCAACTGCTCTTGTAATGTTCACTAATGAAATTAGGCACACAGAAACGCCACCATGCCATCTACACACTGCAGGTTTTTGCAGTGGCCAAGCCTCATGAGCGCAGGGAGGTAGTGTTCACCACCAGAGCAAGTAACACAGTAATACGCACTTGTTCTTTTTTGTTAAGTACAGCTGAAGTACGCTGCTATGCACAGTTGACATGCACTGCAACAAAAAGCTAAGAACCATTTTAATGGGGAAAGACAAAAAATAGTATTGGCCTGTACTCACATCTTGTAGTAGAACACCTTGGATTCACCAGTAGAGGCAGTGGGGATAAGGTGCTTGTCCAAGACATCCAAAATGTCTTGGCAGATTTCTTTCAACTCCGTCTCAACCTGGTCACAGAACAAAGGAAGCAATATTCATCACATACACAGAGAGTAAACTGCAACACTGCAAAGCACAGGTTTGGAAACTTCAAAAGAAAGTACAGCGCATACATCACAGCACTGCATCTGGCTTCACATTTCATCGACACACCGCTCCTCACTAAATCCAATCCACTCATTTTGCTACGGCCTACATATTTAAAGCTCGGAATACAAGAGAAGTGTCACAAAAGGCTCACAAGATCACATGCTTTCGACATGGAAACTTGAAAGGAAAAAAAGAAAGGAAGACACCAGCTGCCATAATCGACTGCATGTTACTGAGAATGTACAGCTCCGGAGCTTGACCTAAATTAGACAAAGCAGCAAAATGTCAGAGGCGACTTCGTATCAACTAAACGCTATAGTCTGATACAATTTAAGAAGGCACAAGAGGCCCCCCTGCCAAAATGATGGCTGCCATTTGCCTCCATGACTAAAGAAATAGACCCACTCCGGTTCTCAGCCCCGTTCTCTGAAGGCCGAGTCACCGGTTGCTTGGCTCACATTCGTTCGCCTTTGAGGACGAAATGCCACTGCCTTCTATAGCTGCACCCGGCTGCAGGTGCATAAGTCTGCTTCACTGCTATAAAGACATTAATTGTAGCAAAGTCGACAGCCGGGCTAGTTGGTATGGTTCCACATTATTTAAAGCAGCGCAAACAACAGGACGAAGAAATTATATTTCTAATAAACAACTCCTTCAAAATACCCAAAAGCACTGTTCTTGCCACAAAAAGATGGCTGGTAAGCAAGAAAAAGAGCAATCAGAAAATACAGGTAGCAGGACTGCCCTCGAGGTTCCCACCACAAAGACTTCCATGATGTCATGATTTCACCAACACTTCTGCTGGGGGGACTGCATATTGCGTATCCGAAAAATGAATTGCATGGTGTTCTCAGGGAGCAAAAATACTTTCAAGAAAGCTGAACACGCCAATGCCACCAAATAGAAAAAAAAGAAAGGAAATCTGACGCCACAACGACATTCAGGTGCCAAATTTATGGAGATAAATAGTACAGAAATGAAATTCTCGACCTTCATTTTCTGTTTTAATAATGTAAATTGTTACAAAATTAAGTATAATAGAGTCCTCACACAATAATCTATAAGTCTCCATTGATTTAATGTTTCACATCAGTGCTCCTTCAATAAGAAAGGTCGTGTATGAAAGTCAAGGGGGGCCACAATGCACCTTAGCCAAAACTGTCCAAACACAATGTCACGATGTGGCCGTAACAGTGCATTATCTTTTCAGCTGCACTGTGGAGCAGATGGAATTTCAATGCACCGAAGAAACATTGACGAAATGATGCTGATTTCATAAGGACAAAACGAGAAGCAAGGAACTTCACGACAACAGATTATACAGGCGACAACGAGGCACTGCTCAAAGCTAGTTCTGACAACCACATACTTCGACATGTCAAGAAATTATGTTAAATTGATGATCTTTATAGTCAAATATCTTATCTTAGCATACTACTGAGAAAAGCTTTTTTCTTCTTATGAATTTCCAAATTTTTGTGACAGACATAGAAATCAAGCCAGCCTAATCTCAGAAGTTGCTACACTATTTATTAGGTGTACAGCATCTTTCGCCAAAACAAGACAGCGGTACATACGTACCCGCAGTTATTTGCATGCACGTTTATTACACTATTTCACTGCCCAATTCGAAGTATCAAAATGTTTTCGCGAAGTGAACTTATTTCTGTACAACTTGACAACAGTGAAATTACAGAACCAGGCCAAATTCATGAACAGAGAAAATTTGGAGTCAGAAGCATGCATTACCAGCAATGGTACTAAATCTACAGACTGCTGAACTCCAGCGAAGAATAACAAATAACCATTAAGCTTGAGCAGTTCAGCGGCACAAAAAAGAATTGAAATCCAACAGTGCAACTTTGGTTTGTAGGCAAGATTAGATATGCGTCATGGCTATTGTGTTTAGTCAAAAGTAGGCCATCACAATGTAATCAGCGTGTGCTCAGAAACACTAGATTGTATGAAAAGTGCTCGTTATGATAGATGCCAGTAGAACAAGTGAGAATACCTGTCATTGCTAATTTTCTACAACAACGGTGATCATGAGACCACAAAGTACATTAATCGCATGCTGCCCTTGAATTCACTAAACCAGAGAATCACCAAACGACCAGAAACCTGTGACATAGGTCTGCGACTATTACCCTAGATAATTACCGAAAGTCTATCTCTAATCAACTTTTGTAATTCGAACAGTTCGTCGTCACCGGCCATGGGCCATCTTGAGGTAATTACACTGGTTCTGATAATTGGCTTCTGCACTACTATTGCCAACGCTATTTTCGGGAGCAGTATTCCAAGCTAGTACTTTTGGGTACTTGCATTTCATTCAGTATGATTGGCTTAGCCTCACAATGCGCTACAATAGCTCTCAGTGCAGTAAAAGCTTCTTAATTCGGATTTCACGGGACCAGAGAAGTCTGAATTATTCGAAAGATTCAAACTACCAAGAAAACAAGCAAATGTCTGTTACATCTATACACTTTCCTTTTCTTCCTGAATACGTTAATCCTGTACTTCTTTTGCATAAGCGAAGTTAAAAACTGCAATTTTCATCATCCTGCGACTTCATTCTCAATGCGGCCATGGCGCCAGACTCCTGCGTTTAGCCCGAAACATGCTCCGTACCCCTCCCTTATTATGTGCTGCCACCTCGTGCATGTGACAATAGTTCTTTCGCAGGTAAAATGGCCGGCAACTGATTGTTCTATCGCAATGCAGCAAGCAAGTTTTATGCCAACCATGGTCACTTTGATGAAGACAGCGACGCGGACAGTGCAGACTCCTTTCAGTTGTATGCGAACACAGTTTTCGCTCTTTTGCATCACACACTTGCAGCGCTTTGCGCTCCGAGGATCCTCCGAATTAACCGGGCTGCAGCCAAATATGACTGAATTAGCAAAAGTTTGATGCCATTAAACAATGTATATGCTGGCGGGGACTGGAGAACACGTCCAAATTATCTGATTTTCCAAATTATTGAGCTTTGAATTAACAAGCTATTACTGCATTATTTTTTTTCTCTTTCCAGAGGTGGCATCATTTAGGCTTCCTTTGTGTAAACTTCCCTCAAGCAAAAATGAACCTTTCACAGAGTGCTTGCAGCGGTAAAGTTTATGCGTGAAGTCCTATGGGACAATGATGGAAGAAAATTTCGTTCATATGCAGGAAATTTACTTTCAACTTGTAATTTTTTATGTAGAATTAATGATTTAGCTTTTCCTTTGTAGTTTGCAATGCAAATTTGATAGTCCTTCGTCTTCACGTTTCTTTCTGGCTAGTTTCACCCAGACTCACATACAAGTAACGTCTGGTTATGACAGCTACTGCCAGCTTCATCCTCAGTGCCTCTCCCAGACTACATTACCCGAACTGCTGCACCCAGTTCCACCTGACACAATAACATGCTGTTTCCTCAACTGAAAATCAACACAAATCACTGCTGAAAACTCAAGACGCCACTGAACAAGAGATGCATCCGAGGTTCAGCAACATGACGCACCTGTATCCGGTACTGGCGGATCATGTCGAGGCGGCTCTCCGAACCCTTGTTCTCTTCCTTCTGCTCGATGGAACTGATAATGCGCCAGGAGGCACGGCGCGCACCGATCACATTCTTGTACGCCACTGACAGGAGGTTGCGCTCTTCAACGGTTAGCTCCACGTCCAGGGACGCCACCCGCTTCATAGCCTCAACCATCTCTGCAAAGACAAAAAAAACATGCATGCTCACAGTCAGAATGGGAGCTGGCAAAGAAAAAAAATGCTTTACACAAGCACTGATGGATGTCACTGAGCAAGATTTGAATGCAGCAACGTGTTAGTACATGGACCCAAACTGTGCTAGCTTTCAGGTTGTAACTACATGTGTTTAGTCTAGAAAAGGGCAACGAAAGCTACAGCACTATTTTTTTTTACTGTGGTGTTAGATGTTTCTGCTCAAATCACCAAATTTGACACTCTGCTCTTTTGTCTGAACCGAAGTCGATTTTTTTTTTTTTTTTTTTTTTTTTTTTTTTTTTTTTTTTTTTTACGATAAGTAAAATGTAGAATATGAAATCATCACTGCCGCATCACTTCTTCAGGAGCAGGGCATCGGCTTGAAAGCGGTGTGGTGTAGCAAAAAATAATGTTACTGCGACCACGGTGCACAAGCAGCAGCAACCCAACATGGTTCTTTTTTTCAAGGGCACCTTACCAAAACTTTTTATCCAAATCTAAAAATTGTGGAGCTGCTTATACAATATCGACTAACATGGATTTGCTCCATGGAATAGACAACTAACAACATGCCCCTTGACACATTCTCCTGTTGCACATCCAAAATTTTTTTAAGCTTGGCTAAATTTCACTGGGTACTGCTATTTCTCGTGCACACGTACAACCCACAACATGCAGCTTCCACCACTGAATTCAGTGCCTTACAACAAAAAGAGAACGATTACTGGCAATGATGCCTCTCCCGACATCACGATTGCCAAGGTCCAAACTTATGCTTCAATGAACAAAAATGCTTAAATCAAGAGAGGAAAAAAACTAACGCGCTTTTACAATAATTCCACTCCCTTTCACAAATCACAGACATGAAGTCTGCAAAAAACATTTTTAGAATGAGGAGGAAGAATCTGAAACTTAATGAACAACAGAAGAACGCCCACATTGCTTAAGGAAAACAAAAGGGCATGTTATAGCTTTCCATATTTCCTTATGCACAAGGAAACAGTCGCCGTTCGCTGAGCAGGGAAGTGTTTCATTCCAATCGCTCGCACAAAACATTGAGTGAGGGAGAGACGGTAACCTCTGAACGTTCATGACACCTTGGGAAGGGGTCTGCATCCGACCGTGGGGTCAAAGAGTGGCTACCTACTAAGCGCATGTGAAAAGTCCCATAGCATAGACCTCGTGATGTGAGGTGTCACCCCTCTCCCAAAGGACTGAATAAAGAGTACCACATCATCCCACAGCAGGTGCAAGAAACAATGTGAACAGTGGACAACCACAGTGCATCAGCAGCTATATGTGTACAAGTTATCCAAGAGTTCTCTCCCTGACACACAGTTTCAAGGTCGCTCCATCAATAACTACAAAATTTTTATGACTTGGAAAAATCGAAACTGCAGCAGACTCGTTGAGCTCCAATGCAAAACTTATGAATTTCTACCCAAATAGGGAGAGAGATGCTGAAGACTACTCAGCATCAATCAATCAATACCTTCGGTATAGCAAAGCAAGCCAACTCGCAGAATTCTGAAAACTGTACGTTTTCGCTTTTTTCCTCCAACACTTAATTTCCTGACCTTTCTGTTGATGACCGCACAAGCGCTTCAAGCTACTCAAAAATACCGCTCCGGACTATTCCGGATAATTGCCCACTGTCGACCTCCCTCCCTTCCTCCAGGTTGGCTAAAAGCCCTAGGAATTAGTCCTGGCCTACATGGTTAGGGCACCTAATGGTCCTAAGCTGGGCATGAAATTGAAAAGAGCTCACATAGGACAGCAGAACGAGAGAGAGAGAGACCTTGTGAATGGAGACTACTGCAACACACTACTCTCAAAAAGATGTAGTGCTTTCCATGGGCTTTACTGAAATTCTGCGTATCAAAGTCCTTATTTTCATCAAACAACTTGAAATCGTCTACCTGCCATTGACATCAGGAGTGCGTCTACTGCAAAAGAGCTTCTTGCTAGGATGTCGACTAGTCCTACTGCCTTTCAGCAACTACAACTATGAAGACGACGATACAAATAGACCAAAACGCAAGGCACAATCACATTGTGAAATTTGGACAAAGAGAAATCTTTGAAAGAAGAATATAAAGTGCAGGTAATCATAAGGAACTGTGCACATCACTAGACACATAGAAAATTTCAGCTATTTTCAGTGACACAAGAGCAAGTTCGTCAGATTGAGCAACTATGGGAATAATGCACTCGATAAAGCTTTAAATATCTTGTTTTAAAAGCAGCCCGTTTTCCTCAAATACAACTGTACTATAATTACACATGCCAAGACAACAAACCGATAATGAGGCACACCATAGTGGGCAATCCTGTCTTAACTACGACTGCGTGAAGTCCTTGACGTTCCAGCTAAATATAAGTACACCAGCATCATTACATCAAAATACAGCTGTTCCTGATGGTGTTCAACCCAACACCTTGAGTGAGGTTACTAAGTTACCGCCATGGGCGGCATTTCTTTTTTATGGTCTGGAAGAACACTGCAGTCCACTCCACTAGCCATACCAGGTGCTCTGCCCTTGAGGGCCAGTTACATAACTGCCAAAGCAATGTCCTCTTGAATAACGAAGTGAACCTAAATGGATAGTATTGTGTGATTTCATCATGTGGTTGTAATGCCAAACACTTCAACAAGAAATTTCCAATGTATACCCGCTAACCTGTGAGCATTAGAATGCGTAAAAGCCTCGCATTTGTCACCATGGCAGACGAATGGAATGAAACTTTAAAATTTGTGCTAAACATATGCACTTCTTTAGGGATACATGTGCACTTTTTTTTAACATTTAAAAGCAGCATATGCACAGCAGGAAACAAGGAACAATAGAGACGTGTAACACTGAATTTAGATTGCAGTAATTTATTCTGTTACCAGTTACATTCACAAAACATACTTTTCTAGTATCACTGAAGTTACGGCCGGAGACCAATGAAGATGATTTGTTCAAACATTGTTTGCCATAGCGAAAATCTATTTGTATTATGCATTGCTGGGAAGAATCGGCAGCATCCTGTTAAACTTCAGCATTCCTTTATACACATCTAATGTTTACTTGTGCTTTCTGTCAATTGAGTCTTTGTTGCTCACATACGTCCAACAAGAAAAAAAAGTGAGTTTGCAAGTCAACATGCAAGTCATCAACTAATGTTCTGTAAAACTTAATGATGCATAAACTTGAAAGGAAATTCAGGAAAGTTGACAGATATGCAAACGTGCCTTCGGTAGACCGTGAAGAATTATCCCCGCAAAGTCCAATGTATCGATTATGCTATGCTGTTCTGACACCACTAAGTTGAGACGTATACATAAACGTAAGAGTGTGGTAAAGTGGCACTTTCATTAGTAGCTAGGTAGAACCAATGAATAAATGTAATATTGAAGTTACTCCAAAATAACATTTTCATGCTTTTTTTATTACAAAAATATACTCCGCACGACCAGAGGTAGTGAAGACGTTTCAACTGTTAATCAAAGTTGAATGCTTTTTAGATTCACACAGCACACTGATGATTCAGAGACCCGTTAAAACCACGAAACAAGGAACAAAACACCACTATTTGGAAAGCAATGCTATGCAATGTCAATTAAACAGTGGAGACGGCAAGGGCGACAATAGTTGCTGCAGCTCTATACACACAAGCAGCTTGATAAGGCGAGCTGCATCAAATAACAATGGCATTGTCTGTTCTAGGTTATGCCCTCGACATTCAGCCTTACTAGGGTTTCTCGGATGCGCTCGTGAAATATCTCTACGCTTCCCACGTCAGTAATCGGAACTCGACATGTGAAAACCACACCGTGGGCTTCCGGAGTTTTTACTTTACGTGCAGCTGAATGGGAGCTGGCGCGCGCGTTTTCGCAAAGCAGCAGCCGGGGTTCGATCCCACGACCTTGTTGAAGCTCGTCGGCCGCGCATACATGCATCTCATTAGAGGCGCAGTGGCACTCGTGATGCAAATTCGTCCGTTTCAGGGCGTTTACACGGCGTTACGAGAAGGGTACCACACCTCTGAATAAATTACTACAGTTCATGCAAAAGAATGATGCCCTTTTTTTAACCGAAGTATCCGACGAACACAACTTATGACGTTAAACTGACAATTGTACTAGCGTTCGAACCCCTTTTCCGAAATATTTACACGAATTAATTTCCGGTTACTGAATAAACAGCTCGCCGCAGCCGAAAGTACACCCCCAGGCGCTTTTCAATTGTTTATGACCACAGCTAACACCCACGTTATCCGCCTCACATGCATAAAAGTATAAAGACTGAGCCTTCCAGCGCGCATATACAGTGAAACAACGGACACGGCGTGCCTACACACTCCGCCTCGCAGTGAAAAAGAGAGAGAAAAAAAATGGAACCGCTGCCAAGCTCTGATGACAGGCGCACACTTCCCCCCACGGTGCTCGAAGGGTAGGGCGCGTGCACCGGCAACACGCACAGCCGTTACACGGGGCTTTTGATCATCGAAATGCGACTTGCAAACGGCGATCGGCGAAGCTCGCATCTCGCGTGAAGACGCTTTCCGTGCAAGCAGCCACTCGCGATCGGGCAAATGTCAAAAACGGGCATATCGCCAGCGCCGGACAAAGCAGCCAGTGACCTCACCGCAGCCGCCCGGTAAATAGTTTCGCGCGCGTTATGTGACGCATATATTGCAATAAATTGCTACGTTAAAGCCGTTTTTCGACTCGAAGCGCACGCCACGAAGCAAAACCCCGCTTCCGAAGCCGCTCCTGGCGTGGGCAGGGCACCGCACGAGACTCTCCCCGTCTCCGGCATTAGTCAACCGACGCGTACGCTCGAAAAACGAGCTACGCGCAACACCATCCGGTGTTGCGGAGGTCCGCCGAAAAACATGCACCGTCCGTCTCCAACATTGCACGAGGGATCTAGCGGTTTGTCGCCGAATTAGAAACGGAACACTTGCGACCGGGCCGAAGAGGCAAGGTGGCATATAGGCCTAACATCCAAAAAGGGGACTCGACCACTTTTGGGAGGGCACCAAAACGTCGCTCACCGTCATATCGTTCGGCTTGTTCCGCTAGCTTGGCCTTGTACACGTTGTCTTCTCTCTCGGCCATGGCGAACTAGGAAGAAAAGGAGCGGACCGAGTTGTGTGCGGGCTTGGAATAACTTGGAACGCTCTTCAAATGCACCCACTCGGAGCAAAAAAAAAGGTCTGCTCCACCTCCCGGTATCACCAGGCCTAACAACACTTTGCCGCCACGAACGACAAGTTACTCCGCGCCACCGCTGCACGCACGCACGCACCAGAGTTCTTCAATCATGCGAGTTGCGGAACTCCCCACATGTCTCTTGTATCGAAATTCAAACAGATCCATTGATCAAAACTTCGCACTTTGCCGACTGTCGCGCGCTCTGTTGGATCATGAAAACAAACTAGTAAGCGCTATATTTTGTATTTTACGTTGCATAAACTTGTGAGCGCCGCCACATGCAGCAAAACAACATGGGAATGCATGAAGCAGTGGCGTGTTTGCGTTTTGTATTGCTGCTCCCAGATAGCGCCACATTCTGCAAGCTCCTCGCAGAGTCGGCCATCGGCATGTCTGGGTTTCGGAATGTAGTGTCGCATCTGGTAAAATTGAAGAACTCTGCGCACGCACTGCGCCGCAAAGCAAGCCGGTCCTCCGCTGCTTGTCTCCGGCAGCGGCAATGCATCCGCGCGCGCTGTGAAAATAGTTCCCGACCCAACCCCCCCTTTTCGCGCGGCTTGTCAGGAACCAAATCAAGACATATGTGGGCCCGGAGATGCGAAAAAGGACCGTCAATACGGGATCACCAAGTTCAGGGACGCGAGGAATTTCTCGCCGAAGCTGTCACTTCGTTCCTCTTTTATTTTTTATCCTTTAACGTTCCTTCTCTCCTTCCTAGCGCTGGCCGGCCGGCGTTGGCCAAACGCAACGCTTCTCTCGGAAGGGTCGATCGGTAGCTTGCGCGCTTATTCCGTGCTTCTTCGAATTGGTTTTTCAGCGGCACTCCCGTTATTCCCGACGCCAGGAAACGTGTCCCTTTCTCTCTTTTTTTATTTCTCGCGCGGGGCTTACACGTTTTGACTGCTAAAATGCACGGCGCATTAACGCCGCGCATGCGAATGGAGCCCGTTTTGCAACGCCGCAGCTCGATAAGTTCGGCGTTGTTATCGACATGGTAACCCCTAGAGTTGCAAATACATAGCTCTATGCAAGGCTGCACAGTATGATAAAGACATACAAACACGGGTTTTTCGTTTTCCTTGTCGCTTTCCAGCGAGTGAAGTTGCTCCAACGTTTTTCCTGTGCGAGAACATCGTAAAATTACGGGTATCCACCCTTTTATCGGCATGGAGAAAGTCTTATCCTCCGGAAAGAGAGTGCTCGTTCAAAACACTTTGCGCCCGGAGAAAGTTCACAGATATATCTGCGATTATTCCACTGCCATGCTGAGGAATCCAAACATGCTATATCTACAGTTGTAGCAGTCGAGTTGGCATTTTCACTACAACCAGCTGCTAACATCAATGTCCCACTGTTTTCAAAACACGCACTAAACTGTGCACAATACAATATAATAATAATATCTGGGGTTTTACGTCCCAAAACCACAATATGATTATGAGAGACGCCGTAGTGGAGGGCTCCGGAAATTTTGACCATCTGGTGCACAATACAATATATTAAACGAAGCTTCTGATTTCTTTTTTTTTTTTTTTTTAAGTGCACAACTGCGACTGAAAGTGTGCAGACCATATGTGGTGCAGGAAGGAGCTTCGGTTATGTAATTCGAGCTTGCGTGCGCAAGCACAGCTGCACACACAAACTGTGCGTTTGAAGTCGTATGCTGCACGTGAACGTCAAGCTAACTTAGACACCAGCTCATTGAAGGAGAGAACAAAGCGCACACCCACCACTACAATAGTTTGGGTCTATTAAAAAGGCGCAAGCACTTTGTAGGCGTTGCTTGTATTCACACTTTGTCTACATAACCCAGTAAGCAGGGGCGTAGCCAGAAATTTTTTTCGGGGGGGGGGGGGGGGGGCACCCTCTTGATTTCGGGGGGTGGCACCCCCTTGAAATGGCACGGGCCCGGTGGGCCACCCCCTGGCTACGCCACTGCCAGTAAGCGTGGACACCATCCATTGTCTACCCTGCACGTCAAATTCATCACGCAAGTGAAAACAAAACTGGCAAGGAAATGCCCGAGACCTGTCGTACCATTGAAGCACCTGGTATTGTTTGTCCACTTGTCAATGGGAACTGTTATTTTCACTTTGTTTTCGAACACGCATTTTTCAAATGTAACCCACGACACATAAAACATCTAAAAGATGTCTCGAAACGGTCACAAACAGCTATAGCGTCTTGGTCTACGAGAAGACCTAAAATAGACATTTTCAAAATGCACGATTTGCGCCTCAAATGTGCCATACAGTTTATTAGCCGTTTTAACAGCTACGGCATAGCCAGAGTGTTCTGCCAAAGTAGTTCATAACGTCTAATTCGAGACATTTTGTAGTGCGAGCGCACATCGACTACCTCAGTGATTCTTCGAATGTTTTGTCTAGAAGCGGCAAAATGTCCAAACGTCAAGTCAAAAGAGTGGTGACCGTCGGTTTTACTAACAAATGACGCAGATAACAAACCCCAAAATAGTTGGTTTCACACCGCAACGCGAGTGTACGTACCTGTAGAGATACAGTACTAACAGTTGGGTAAGTATATTCTTTTCAAGCCAAGTAATTAAGCCAAGGCGCTCATATGATAACGATGCCTACAGCAGCACCCATAGGCGTGCGCAGGGTTACCCTTCAGGGGGGGGGGGCAAGGGGGGGCGAAGGTTCATAGCAGCGCCCCCCTCCCCATTAAGTCAATGTATGGGGCAGAATTTGCACCCCTTCTCTTAGTTGACTAGGGGGGGGCGATCGCCCCCTCTGCCCCCCCCTCGTGCGCACGCCTATGGCAGCACCAGAGGCAGCACGCTCCCGCAAATGCGACCGACAACAGGACCAAAAGCAAAACGCAGGCGCGCGCACGCCAGCACTCCCGCAACGGTCCACGGAGGCTCGATCAGCGTGGCAGGCCGGCGGTCATCGTTTCGCGCTTTGTGTAGCGTTTCCAGCTTTTTTGTACGGATTACTGTGTTATCCGGCATAAGTAGCTGTGCTCATACTGTTTTTCGCATATTTTCCATCAGTGTTTCTGAAGCAATCTCTACTGTGTTTTCGCCGACGGTTCGTTAACAACGGCCGCATCTGCTAGCCACCTTCGTTGCAGCTCGGAACGTCGTACGTTCAGGTAACGTACTTATTTTGGTAAGTGAAATGAACTGCGCCTAACTTTTCGTCATTACTACTTGAATTTTTTAGCTGTCTCATAATTAAAACTTAAAGTATGACAGTTCTTTGGTGGTGGTTGAATCTTGGTCGAACGCGAAACTATATACAGGACGCGCCGGTGCGAATCGTAAGCCAGACTGACTCAAGCCCTATTTCAAATCATCTTGTTCTTATGCGGGTTACAACAGAGAACAGCTACCAGTTACAGCTCGTGTGTGTGTGTGTGCGTGTCAGCGAGCACTTGCTTGCTTACAACCATATGACGGACTGTCGCTGACAAATAAAGTGCAACGTTTCTTCAATATATAGGTGCCTCGCTTTGTGAGTGCAGTTATGATTGATTGTCGTTTATAAATACATGACAGCATTTTATCACATCTATAATTGGAAATCTGCCTTTAGAATGATTTGATGCTGTAGTTATTTGTTGTAAATCATTAGCTTTTTTTTTTGTATACAGCTTTTCTTCACTGCAGTTTTTACAAGACATTGGGCCAGAGACCACGCCAGCTAGGTAATGTGGAAGCCAGTGCAGTTTCTCTGACGGGACCTGCTCTGTAAACCAGTTTACACCCTTAAGGGGGGTTTGGACCGTGTCTATAATTAACACCCTAGGAAAAGGGTGTTTTCACGTATCAAAACACCCATACCATAGGGTGTTTATACTAGCCTAAACACCCTTTACCACAGAAAAAAAAACGTCAGAATAAAATCTATCAATCAGGGAACATGCAATTACAGATGACATCGGTATAGAGTGTACTAACATCGGCATAGAAGGTGCACGCACGCGCCCACCGTACACACAACAGATCGTATTGCAAAATACCCCAGGGACGGAGGGGTCCCGCTACACATCTGTTATATATATAGCCATACACAGTAAACCAGTTTGCACCCTTAAGGGGGGTTTTGCCGTGTCTATAACTAACACCCTTACATCCTAGGAAAAGGGTGCTTTGACGTACCAAAACACCCATATCATGGGGTGTTTCCAATGGCCTAAACACCCTTACACCCTTATGACTGAAAAAAAAAAACGGGAAAAATGAAATCTACCAGTCAGGGAACGTGGAATCCCAGTTGACATAAGCATAAAAGGTGCACGCGCGCGCCAAACCATACACACAACAGAGCTTATTGTAAAATATCCCATGGACTCTGCGACGCGCTACACAGCCTTAAAGTGACCATCGGCTATATATAGCCATGGTATCTTAAGCCACCGTTCAGTGCCGGTGGGGATATTCCTGTTCCCTATAAGTGAGCACTAAATATTAAGATATCAGGCGTAAATTTATGGTATGCTTGTAGATACCCCTAAAAGAGAAATGACTTTTAATCTAAACTCGCCTAAGGTCCAGCGACTCTTTAATCAGCGAGTCTCAGTTATCATCTGGTACGCTGTTGTATGGGCCATGGGTGTTTCGATTAGCCAAAACACCCTTACCCCCTAAAGGGTGTTTTAGCTAGAACATCACCCTTAAGGGTTATTTGAGGAAGGGAAACACCCTTACACCCTAATTTTGCAAATTTTGGTTAGGCAGAAGGGTGTTTTGCCTATTTGAAACACCCTTAAGGGTGCAAAGTGGTTTACAGTGTAGTATCTAAAGCCACCGTTCTGTGCCGGTGGGGATATTTCTATTCCGTATAAATGAACGCTAAGCAGTAAGAGAATGCGCTAAATTTATGGTATGCATTTAGATAGCCCTAAAAGAGACATATCCTTTAGTCTAAACTCGCCTAAGGTCCAACGACTTTTTAATCCGCAATCCCAGTTATCTCAGTTATCAGTAGTCCCAGTTATCATCTGGCATGCTGTTCTATGGGCCATGGATGTTTTGATAACCTAAAACACCCTTGGCTCATGAAGGGTGTTTTAGCTAGAACATCCCACCTCAAAGGCTGTTTGTGAAAGGGAAACACCCTTACAACCTTATTTTTGCAAGTTTTGGTTATGCAAAAGGGTGTTTTGCTTGCTTGAAACACCCTTAAGGGTGCAAAGCGGCTTACAGTGTCGAGTCGAGTGCATTCATGCGGAACTTGAATTTATGTTGCTGCCGCGGCAATCAGCTTCACTTTGTGCGGTCACCTTCTGTCGTATTTTGTGTCACATTCGGTTGTGCTTTATTCATTGATAAAGCCGCTTTTACAACATCGCGGGATAATTTATTGCTGCTGATTAAGCACCGTTATTTGTGCGCCATACACTAAACGTCGTTAATGATGCATTTATTTAAGTTATTGCTGTTAATCATCTGCGTGTTTTCACATTTAATGTAAATCGATGTGTTCTATATGAAAATTGGATATACGTGGTGTGCTGAAGTAGCCATTAATTTTCGCGGCACATGGCTCTGTAGTATGAGTGAGTGAAACAATTTTATTCGGTCCACAACAGACTCGAGTAAACTCAACGTCGAAAACTTAGATGCTACAGTGATGACGGATGAACAGGTATGTTAGGGATGTTGCGTGATTGTTTGGTCACCTGCACGACGACTGACATAGGAAGTGGGAGTAAAACGGGAAAGAGCTCTCGCGGGAGCTCTTTTCAGTCCCTTCAATCTCTAACTTTCTATGCCGTCAGGCTGTTGACCAAACGTGCTGCAATGACAGTTATAATAGCTTGTTTTATATTTCTAAAGCCATTACCACGAAATTCCGAAAACGTCTAAAAAGCTTCTTAGCTTGGTCTTGCCAAGACATTTTTTTAGATAACATTTAGCGTGACGTACATTAGCACGGCTATCTATCCGACGGTCGGATAGCCGTCTACGGCTACAGAATGTCCTTGACCAAGACATCTATTAGTTCTTTCGGCTAGCCATTCAAGACATTTTTAGACGTGAAATAGCTTCTTTTGTGTTTCATGGGAAGCACTGCATTGTGACAGCAGTGAGGCAGGTATACTGTCATCCACCCGCATTTACAGCCTTCAGCAATACATTTATGTGTGAGTTCTCCATAAATGACCGATATTGCCACCTCTAGTACTTACCTGACGGAAACGCGGGACCATGCAGCTGCACCAACAGCAAAAAGAACGCCACGAGCCCGGCGGGGCAGGGTTACCGTTGCAAGTAGTCAACGTACCGACCATTGTCAACAGAGACCACAACGCCAACGCCACACACACTGAGGCAGGAGGGACGCACGGACAGTCGAGTCCTCCCCCAACACCTTTGAATAACAACCATGGCTGCATCCAGCAAGTCCGATAATAATGAATAATAATAATAATAACAACACCTGGGGGTTAACGTCCCAAAACCACGACATGATTACGAGGGACGTCGTAGTGGAGGTCTCCGGAAATTTTCGACCATATGGTGTTCTTTAACGTGCACTGACATCGCACAGTACACGGGCATCTACCATTTCGCCTCCATCGAAATGCGACCGCCGCGGCCGGGATCGAACCCTCGACCTTCGGGTCAGCAGATGAGCACCCTAACCGCTACACCACCGCGGCGGACTTCCAGCAAGTCCGACGGCAGACGCAGTCTGGCAGTGGAAACTGTAGGGGCTTCAAAAACAAACAAAAAAAGCAACCATGGTGCAATACATGGAAACATTCTCGAAAAACTATCTTCCCGACGTGATTGCTTTGCAAGAACCTTTCTACCAGGCTATTTCACGTGTGGTTCCCGTTGCGAATGCACGCGGAAGGACTTTTGTGTACTCTGGTTACGGCCTTCATCGAACACGCACTTGATATCAGCGAAGAGTCGACATAAACCACGTCCACATCGAAGTCGTGCCCTGCAGAGGAACAAGGAAGACCGGCCTAAAAAGAGACCTCAGGCACAACTTCGGCGCCCGAAGCGGTGGCCAAGGCCGCCTCCAGTCCCCTCCTAATCTGCGGAGACTTCAACGCACAGCACACGATGGGGATAAGGAGCCGACTCGCCGAAAGGGAAGGGTCTAGCCGGATTGATGGACGAGCTCGGCGTGGTTGCACTCAACCTGGTGAACCGGCCTCTAAGACCAAGATCACAGGCACGTGCCGCGACACGTCCCCCCGACCTCTCCATCTGGTCGAACGCGGGCACGATCGCCTGGTCGTACTCCTTTGCGGACTTAGGGAGCGACCACAGGGTCCTGTGCGTGACTGTGGGAGAGTACGAAAGCGAGGTGGACGTCTGCCGAAAGGCCAGAGTCGTGGACTGCGACACGTTCCGAGAGAACAGTGAACGGAGAAGCAGGAGGGCCCGATCAAGGATATCGAAAAATGGTACAGGGGACTACTCGCGGACGTAGGGAGAGCTACAAAAGAAATCGAATGGACAGACGACAAGAACCTTCAAAAGAAGGCGGTGACAGGTCCCGCGGAGGCGTCGATGACGGCGCTCCCGAGCCAACCAGTGTGGTCAGCGGGCTAGCAAATCTCGTAGTGGCCAAGAAATCCAATCAACGGAGAGCGAGTAAGCAGAAACTCGACAGGAAGATACGCAATATCCGAGAGATTGAGACACTGCGCTCGACAGAAGCTCTAGCTGCGATACGATGGACGGGAACATGAGCGCAGGGCGCACCTGGAAGATTCTCAGGCACCTGCTAGACCCGACCAGCACCAGAACGGCGAACCGTGTGGAGATGGCCAAGCTGCGCGACACATTGCAAGTACAAAGACGACCCGGAGGGCTTCGCGGAGATCATGCAGACGTTCCTCGCTCGCCCGGCAGGCCAGAGTCACCTCGAATACCGTGGGGCTCCCAACGATCCTAGACGTGGACTTTTCCATGCAGGAAATAAGAGCGTTCCTCCAGCTACCGAGTCGGCGCCCGGTCCTGACAAGATCGTCAACCAAATTCTGAGGAACCTGAACGATGGCGCCATTGAGAAGCTATATGTCAGTACATCAACACGTGCTGGAAGGAAGGTCGCATTCCGCAAGAATGGAAGACCGCGGACGTGATACTAACACCCAAGCCAGGTAACCGCTAGAGGTTCGAAACATCAGGCCAATCTCCCAGACATCCTGCTTCGGGAGTCATGGAGCACGCCTGCCTCAACAGAGTGACAACGGTCCTCGAGGAGCGGGACGCCTTCATCATCCACATCATCAATTTCCGGAGGGTGCTTTCCACGCAGGATGCCATGCTGCAGATCAAGGAACAGGTTGTTAACCACCACTTAAGCACGCACGTGCACGACCTGCTCGGATTATACCCCTCAATAGCGCCTTCGACACCGTGAAGCACATGGCCATATTGGACAAGATCAGCCGACTTGAACTCAGTACGACCAAGGTTCCACCGGTACGTCAGCAGCTTCCCGAACGGCCGCAAGGCGATGGTCAACGTCGACGGGGCCCCGCCGCGAACGGTTGGATGGGGGGGGGGGGGGGGGGGGTGCGGGTACGCCGCAGGGCTCTGTGCTCTCCCCCATGCTCTCGATGACACAATCTACGCCGACGATGTCACCGCGTGGACCACGAAGAATATGAGCGTCGGCGAAATGCAAAAGACTACAGCCGACCGTCGGGGAGGCAGGCGGCACTTTGAAGACACGGGATTGCTCTCCCGATAAATCGGAAATCCTGCTCCATAGACCGCGCAAGAAAGGACTTCACCCGCAGGCTGTAGTAGACGTCCATCGCCTGGGCATCCATGTCACGACGAGGGAGGGGACCCGAATACCGAAGGGGTCCAAAGTACGAGTGCTCGGACTGTGGCTGGAAGAAAACGGTGCCAACCGCGAGCTGGTCGTGCGACTGCGCAAGAAAGTGGCCACCGCCGCGATGGGTAGCGAAAAAGAGGAAACGGCTGAAAAACACAACGTGACGAGGCTGATACACATAGGCGTGCGCACGGGGGAGGGCGGGGGCGCCCCCCCTATTTACCTAAGAGGGGGGGGGGGGGGCGCTGGAAATCGACGGGGGGGAGGGGGCAGTGTCAGCAACATACATCGACATAACAGGGAGGGGTGGCACTGCAACGAACCTTAGCCCCCCCACCCTGAAGGGGAACCCTGCACACGCCTATGCTGATAGATGCGCTGAGCCACATAGCATACGTCGCTGCGTGCGCCAACTGGAACAGGAGCGAAACCAACAAACTGAACATGGCGATCCACAAGGCGTTCAAGACAGCCCTGGGTGTGCCCCGGTACACAGAAACCCATAGGCTCCTCGAGCCGAGTGTTGTGGGTCCACAACACGCTCGGCGAGATCATCACCGAGGCACAGAGAATCGCACAGCTCGAAAGGCTGTCAGGCACCGGAACAGGAAGACGCATTCTCGACCTGGTCGGATTGATATCACGAGGCGCGGGGCTGAACGAAGCATTGCTACTGGCAGTCAGGGACTTCATACTGACAGAAAACATCCCCAGGAACATGCACCCCCGTGCGCAACCTGCAATGATGTAAACGCAGAGCGGTTGCGATCCTTAAGGAACACGGAAGACGAGAAGGTGTCCTCTTCGTCGATGCGGCCAGGTATAAACGGCCCGCCAGAGACGGGGGACGACCAGAACCACCGCCGCTGCAACAGAATGTGCAAGACGAACTGGACGCACTACCACCACCACCACTACTACTGCTACGACAACAATGGAAGCAACGCCAGCGGCAACATAAACGACAGGGTCGGCCGATGGCAGTGGCACCTGCCTTCTCCAGTGCGATCGTGGAAATGAAGGGAAAGGTCTGGTTCACGGCACCGGTAAGGCTGCCGTCGGACGAAGCTGCGGAAGAGATCACCATAGCCCTCGCGGTACTCCACGGAGGCGCGGAGAACACCTTGATTATCAATGATTCCAAATCAGCGATTTGGAAATACAACAAAGGCTGGGTGTCTGAGGAGGTGGCTCGCATGCTCAACGCCAAAGGGCAGGGGAGTTCGAGTCAGGCATGATTACGAACAAGGCCCTCAAGTGGTTCCCCAGAGACATGGGGGGACATTGCAGCTATCGACACCAACAGCCGTAAAAGCAACAGCAGCATTGCCAATAGCCGATGATACACCAGCACCCTACCCAACCACAACAAGCGCGCCCACCTCGAGGCAACTTACCCTCCACGACACGGTCACCCAAGGAGCAGCCACAGCCTTTGTTGCGAGGGACCCAGGCGGAGAAACGGTGGTGGAGGCCACCGGCTCCGGTGCCGCTGCTATTGCCACCACCAGCGCCTCCATTGTTGCGGTATCTGTCGTGGCGGAAGGAGCAAGCAACCAGAGGCACACCGGCTGCTATGCCGAAGAGTTCTTGGCCACGTACTGCCACGAGGTGCTTGGGCACTATAGAAAAGACTGGAAGAAATATCCAGAACCCCAGGTGCATCTGGACAGGTCGCAGGCAGTGGACACGAGGCGGCTGCCAACAGGCACTTGCACCAACCCCTACCACCTGCACCGCCTGTGGCCCGCGCTGTACCCGTCGCACGGCTGCCAGTGGTGCTAGCACGAATGGGTCAAAATGGCCCATGTACTTTGGGAATGCGCAAGAAATGAAGATAGGCCATGAGGAAGGATGAGGACAATTGAGGGACTCTTTGAAGCGGGGCGCCTTGCTGAGCGATGGCAAGACGAACTCCTCAGCGAGGCTCCCAAAGACCAAGAGAGGGCCGTCGCCAAAGACCTCAGGAAGATGTTCATCAAATGGCAGATCCCTGGCAGCCCAGCCCCGGGCACAGTAAACCTTTGGGCAAATAAAGTTTATTCAGCTCAACTTTACGACAACGTTCACGCTTTTAGTTGCATGCGTTTATCTAAAGAATACCGGACATGTCACAAGTACTAAAGTGGCACGACAACTGGGAAGGAATGGTACATCCATAGCATAGCACACTGAAGCGCATTATTGCACGGAATTATATGCGACTGTAAGCGGAGCTGCTTAGTAAAACAACCATTTGCTGTGTATCCCTCTTACACTGGAGTCTGGCTTCTCTTTTGGTTGTAATTTGAAGCACTACCTGTTGCGTCCCTTGTTATCTTCCTAAGTATTTATCCTCGCCCTTAATTGATCCCTTTTCTGAAATTTAAATTGCACATTTAGCTCCATCAAATATTTGCCTAATGAATTGTTGCATTAGTCATGGTTCAAATGTAGATGAAGTGTTAACCACACATGCAGGTATATTGTCGTCCGCACATGGTTTCGTCGTGAGAACTGCTTCTACATTTTGGAAGTAATATAAGTGAGCTGCGCTTTTAATACATGCACCACAAGAATGACTACACCAACGCTATTTGGGTAACTACCTAGCAGTAGACACAGTTTTACAATTGTTAAAAAAGGTCAAATTTTTAATGGTGCATATAATTCCTAAGGAACTTCGCATTTTTCACAGCACCTATGGCATATCTTTTATCAAAGTACGCTTCAGCTAGGACGGAACACAAAGAAAGAAGTGAGACAGACTTTCTTTGAGTCTCATCGAAACTGCCCATGCATCTTGATCAAAGATGAAATTGTACCAACTCGGCCTGCTTTGTATGCAGCTTAACCGCTGGTTCTTGTACGCTTGTCGCCTATTGCACACACCTGCCAGCACACGAGCTGAGTGCCGCATCCCCCTCGAAGGAAAACCAGTTCGCCGCCGCTGAGAGTCTCCTAAATCAGCACTTTTATTCGCTCGCTTATTCAAATTAAAACTTATTTACACGTACGGCCGCACAAAATGGCGACGCGGCTGTAGCTCTTGTCTAGACTAAGTTCTTGACTGTAGTCACCTCAGGCACAACCACCTCCTTCCTCTACTGGGGTTGACTTTTTAGATGCTGCACAGTCCACGATACAAGAACGATGCGAAGCAGGGGGGGAGGTGTGAGAATAGGTTATCCGTGGTCGAGAGATGTGTTGCGCGCTACATTTGTCTTCAGCGTCTCCCTGCTGTGGCCTTGCTTGGAAGTCACAGATGCTAGCAATATTGTTATGTCGTCCGGTTTTCCTCCTGCGAAAAGATGATGGAAGATTCGTGCAGTTAGATACAAGACACGACCATACCTGAGCAAACAACATTCCGCATGAATGAATACAAGTTTGACATTCTTTGCAATTATATACACTGCTCATGGATTGAAGCATGACAATTTAGAGCTAAGCAATGCACATACTTTTGTTTCCAACACCTTCAGTTCATGTTGTATTGGCGTAATTTTGTCTTGAACACTTACATCGGGGCCTTCATTACCTCTCGTGGCCAGATTTCTAGAGACATTATGTAGTTATATTGAGCAAATGAGCAAATTAGCCTTTTTATCACTATATTTGCATCATCCTCGGTTTTTTGCTCACGGACGACAATGCCAACACCGACGCCAACACCTGAATTTCTGCGAAACGGGCTCTTTATTGCTATCGCGTTAATAATCCTCAGGTATTCCAGAAGCCTGCTATTTCCGGGCCAGTCACCAATGAGCCTACGCAGGCAGGCTGCACTGAAGTTCTCTGTCTATTTCATTTTGAATGAAGTTACGACCCACACACTTGCTCACCTTTATAGCCTACCTAGCAACGGTAAAAGACACATAATTGCATCAAAACGAGCACAGAGAGCAACCGAGAAAGGAAGCATTAAATCTTACCGATGGTGTCAATGCCGTTGTCACGCGCTCGTAGGGAAAACGGCGACAAGTGAGCTTCGTCAAATGCAAGCCTCCTCGCCTGTAGTGCCAGAGAGTTCACCGTCTGCTGAATGCTGTCAAAGCTTGTGTCCTGAAAACAAAGCAAGCAGGAAAGAAAAACAAGTAATGACAAATGAGTAAGTTGATAAACAGTAAAAGGGGAACATTGACCACACAAGATTTTTAAAAAGATGCTTTGGCTCCTTTTGGTCACACTGTCTCGCGTTAGAACAGCTGAGACGTCTTTACTCTTTCACGGTCGGTGTTCCTGTCTTGCTTTTCACAGCATATCCACAGGGTTAATGATGAAGAGTTTGGGGCGAAGCTCGTGAAGCAATCATGGTTACACCATGAAATCTTCAGTGGTTTCGCCCAGCAGTAATCAAAGCGATTACTGCTGGGCGGCCTCCTTGGCGCGCACCGTCTCGGGATCCGCCTGAGGCCGCGCACGCTTGGCGGCGGCTTCGCGGGCACGCATCCGCCTCGAGATCCGCCTGGCGCCGCGCTCGCGTCGCGGCGGCTCGCACCTCGGGATCCTGCCGACGAGCACGAGCCGCAGCGGCGCGGCCTTCCGCACCCGGCGCTCCTCGTCGTCCATGGTCCGCCAAGCAGCACGATCCGGCAAGCGCACTCGTACGGCGACGATCCGAAGAATGAGAGATAGCGGGCGCTCGCCACCCGGCGCAACCCCGCGCAGCAGCCAATCGGAGAGCAGCTGCACCGCCAACGCCATCTAGCGTACCTTCACCCAACCACCATATTGTACGCATGTCTATGGGACAGCGCCCTCTCGGAAACGAGACGAGAAATGGAGATGACAACACAGAATGCGTACAGCGCCATCTAGTATATCGTCACCCAACTGCAGTTTGCATGCATCTCTATGGGACCTCGCCCTCTATTGTACGATAAGGGAACACTACGGGGTACAGAGGATGGATCGACAACCGACCAGGTCTCGCTATAAAGAGCTTCGCCCCTAAAAACAAGTAATGACAAATGAGTAAGTTGATAAACAGTAAAAGGGGAACATTGACCACACAAGATTTTTAAAAAGATGTTCTGGCTCCTTTTGGTCACACTGTCTCGCGTTAGAACAGCTGAGACGTCTTTACTCTTTCACGGTCGGTGTTCCTGTCTTGCTTTTTTTTATCACGATGCCTACCCACCAGATGGGTTTTCGTCAAAAATTTGCGGACCACCCACGTATAGTACAGTGAAACCCCGGTTTTACGATGTTCTCGGGACCGCGAAAAATCGTCATAAAATCCAAACACGAAAATTTATGCCCACAAGAACACATTTAGCCCAACGGATTTGTGAGAGACTTCAATGCAAACTACCAACAAGCTCTACAGTGGTCTAAAAGCCACAAAAGCATGTTCTCAGATGATCGAGAAAAAAAAAAAGAAAAGGGGGGGGGAGCATCTTCGCTAAGTTTGGCCATCGCGGCTGCCGTTGCTGCGGCCAACACACCTGCAAAGCGATCTAGCAGTTGCGCCAAACACCTGCCGCGGAAAAGGTCCCGTCTCCTCCAAGGAGCGAAAAAGGGCATTTGCCCCCCTCAAGCGATACTAGCCCGTTACACACACCCAAGCTTAAACCAGCACACACCCCCCCTCCCCTCCCACTAAGATGCTACACAAGTTATCACCCCCCTAGACAAAATCCTTCCGACGCCCTTGCACGACGACAGCGGGAAAGGATGGGGAAACCACAACCGTGCCCCTTTACGCCGCTTGCGCGGCCGCTCGGAGGGTGAGGGGAAGACGAACGAACGGCAGCGGAAAGCCGAAATGAAACAGTTTCCCGGGCGCTTGGCATGCGAACGGGTGCCCCTCTTGCTGGTGCGACGAAAGACACCCGCGGACTTCCCTTTTGTTCGCCATTTGGTCCCCTCGCTTCGCGGCTGGATCGTCATGAACCACGGGTTCGGCGTAAAATGCCGTCGGAAAATTGGGGTGTTTAATGCATTGCGTCTGTGGGGCTTTCGCCAGAATGGGACAAATCCGTCATAAAATGCGGGTCGTTGTGAAACGGGGACGTAAAACTGGGGTTCCACTGTATTTCCATTGACATGTCATGGAAATAAAGTCATAAGTGTCAATGCAGGAAGAGCAAGATACTCAGAAGGGTATGAAATGGGTTAATGATAGTACTTCAGTGCAGGTGTTGTTATTGTTCCTAGCACTTATTGTGTCCACGTTTCCTCTCACCATGCTTGCAAACTAAAAGTGTTTTAGAGGGCTTAAAATGTGTGTAACCTCTATGAAAAAAAATCTGTTTTTCCCATGCATCTCACAAAATTATGCAATTTATTATTTTAGGCATAACTGTCAGTTTTACGTGAGAATGTGAGGCAAGAAACATAGTATGAAACGTAGGAGCCGAGGGAGGTATCCTATGTAGGAAGAGGGCCGCAGGATGCAATTCAAAACTTTCTCATCAATATAACAGAGGACCTGCCAATACGAACGGTGTTTCTTACAATTCAGTTGCTCCTTCATTGATCTGAACTATCATTAGATGAAAAGAACAAAACAAACGTTGACATACCCTAAGTTGTGCAAGCTCGTTCACTATCATGTTCTCCGGCAGGTTGTCGAAGAGGCCGTCGGTAGCCATCAAGATCAGGTCCCCTTCTTGGACGGGAAAGGAAGAAGTATCCGCCGACTCAGGGCTGAAAAAAAAAAAAAAAAAGCAACACTCGTTCATCTGATCACATATTCCACAACCATATCGCCATATATAAACAGCACTTGCAGACTTTAGCTAGCCTTTTTGAAGACACTACAAATGTTGCAGCAGGAGCTATCACTGCACCTTGTACTGAAATTCCTGTGGCAGTTGTGGCAGACGGAAATTTCGCAAAACATTCCCAATATCTCACGTTGTACAGCACGTTTGTGCGTCAGTGGGACACATACGTCCCACTTTTCCGTCTGCCGAAAAAAAATTTCTCCCACATCATCCGTTGCAATTAGCACAACGCTAAGTCACTCATATCTTACCTAAGCCTTCGTAATCTCAAGGAAAATTCTTTTATCCTGCTTTCAAAGGCTGTAAATAGTGTTACAATGACGTTGAATTTCAATCAATTTTTTGCGATAACTTCTGAATTTTCCTCTTCTTCAGATAGAAAGAACCTACCAGTCAAAATGCCCGGAAAATTTTCTCTTTTTCTGGTTTTTCAGAGAGGTGATCTTAGCTCTCAGTCATCATGTGCTTTTGTAAATTTTCGCAATAACTTGACCGAGAAACGTATCGAAAAACAATCCGCGGGGAAATTGCCATGTTCATCATGCAGCATAATTGTGAATAATGGTGCGTGGAAATATTTTTCACGATATCACATACCTCTTGAAAAGTGCGTACATATTCAGGAACAGCAGCAGTACTTCGAAAATTTCAACCGCCAAAGAAATGATAGGCAAATGGGGAAAAAAATGGTTGGTGCATGCAGGGAAATGAGCTTTACAGGTACAGACCACAGCCCTATGAAGGCTCACAAGAGGCACAGGTGCAGAAGATATTTTTCTGCCGCAAATGAGGTGCGCACAACGTTCCAGCAGCACAACTCGAGAAGTGCTACTCTGTGTGCCACTAGCTTCAGCCATTTCATCCCAAATACACACCCGATGCAATCGCGGGATGGTGCCTTAATGAGTCAGTGGGACAACGTTTTCCCATTTTTCGAAAACACTCATGAGCCAGTGCGACATATGTGTAGTACTACCACTTTTTAGCCCAGCATAGTGAGCCACAGCAAGTGCCTTTCATTTGTTTTTTGGTGATTATAATAGAAAAAGAATTGATTACCACGTCCAAATTTCATGACTGTCCTTTTTTATATACTTCAACACGTATATTAAATAAGACTTTTACTGTTGAGGCAATCCTGCAAAATACACGGTTCTATTCTCACCGATGATCATAGCAGCAACTGTCAACTTGATCCATAAATCTGATTTGACGACACAGACAACAGACTAGCAGGGTTCTCCGGAAATGTACCCCTAATTAAAGGCATATACCGTATTTTCCGGAGTATAAGACGCACCTTTTTTCCGATATTTTTGCTGGTGCGTCTTACACAACAAGTGCATCTTATTTACGCAAAATGTCATGAGATTCTGCGAGACCACAATGTTCGATATGTCATTCACGAGTACGATAAACTGAGCGTGAGAGCATTTGTATAAAGATATCTAATCTTGTTATAACAATAGAGCGGGTGTGGTCTTGGACGTCAGCTACTTGCTGTTCAAGCACTGCAGCGACCACGGAGATTACAGCCGCAATAAAAGCCACCATCGTCACACAAACTATTTTATTGTTCAAATTATTTGTTCTTAAACGAATCATTAAACCCACAGAACTGAGACAATAAATAAAGATGGACACCACAACGTTTCACCGTAACGTTGCAGCGCCCACAATATCACCAGTTACAGAAACGAAAGCACCACTTTGTTATCATCATCAGTTTCCGCGTGAGGCATCACTGCAGTCCTGCAGTAGTCGCAGCTTCCGGCTTCCGGTCGCCATTAACGTTTTTTATGCGTGTGTGTAGGTGTCAAACGTGCGGCGCGATCATTGTTTGTGTGTTCCCGCCAAGCCTCATAATGACGTAGAGACAATGCCAACGATGTGCTCCAAGGTGCTTTCAATGCCCCGTAAGAGAGTTACTCAGAGGCCAACAACCGCAACTCCGCAATGCTGCCAGTCGAGGCGGAACATTTGACAGTGCACCCAAGGATGTGGCTTCGAATCCTGTGGAATAATTATTCGTTTTCTGCACCTCAGGACAGCGTTATTTTCAAGTTTTATAATACTGCTCAGAGATATTCAACGCCTGCGTGACTACGCATTTCGCAATGAATATACTCTGCGTGTGTCGTGTTTTATCATGTTGACAGTGTCAAAAATAGGCGGGTCTTCAACAAAGGTGCGTCTTTTATATCTTTTTTTTCCCGCGAAAGTCATAAAAAGTACGGGGTGCATATTATACAAAGGTGTGACTTATACACCGGAAAATACGGTACATATTTGTCATGTATAACCCATGCAAAAGATACACTGAATTTGGAGCAAAAGTTGCAACAACGCAAATTCCGATGCAACATGGCTTCGCAGCAGTGCTTTACAGCCATGCTGGAAAGCTATACTCCATCTCAGAATTTCTCTTCAGCACTGGGCCTCTTAGCCAATAGGAAGGGCGATTAGCCCCTCCACATGTATTCATCTGCGTCGCGTCATCTGCTCAGTGTCTCCATGGCCTCTGCTCACACGCATAAGGCAAGCAAAGAGAACAGACAGCATCGCTGAAAAAAAGAAAAAGGGGAAAAAAAAAAAAAGGCAGCACCCACCGCAATTGGTGCCCTCCGTTTTGAATTCATCGAGTCGTCATCGTGCGCTGTGTGGCCCGTAAGTTACAAACTGATGCTTGTATTTGCTTTAGATCATGTGCTGATGCTTCGACAGCAATGTATTCGTGACTATATTGCGCTAATTCCATGAACCGTCATCTAATTCTCGACGCATTAGGCTTAGCAGGCGTGGCTAAACAAACAGCTGATCTCACAAATAACGACAGAATGTACCTGATGCTTTCTCCTCAGCGTGAGATGACACAAAGCGATGGCTCATTTCACCATTTATTTGTTGCTGCCAGCGCAGTGGGCAAATAGGAAGCGCAAGTTCGGATCGAAGCAGGCGGCCCCGTCAGCTTGGGTGCTGCCATGTTTATGTGTAACCACAGTTACCGGCGGTTACTAATACAGCAATTAAAGGCACATGACATAAATGCAAAGAAGAATAAACATATCACACATCAATGGAAAGAAGAATAAACATATCACACATCAATGTGATGTAACATGTGACAAACAAGCGCAAAGGTCTCAACCGTGCCAATTGTAAGGTAATTATATCTGGAACTATGCGCAAGCGTATGGCTTGCTTACACCCTGTAGCCTTGGTAGTGCTGAACGGTAGTGGTGAGATGGAGTACAGCTTCACGGCAATACACGGGGATTTCTTTCAGAATATTTGCCCCGACTCGTCGTTTAGAGTGCAGGTACATGCACCACCCAACGACCACCTCTCCAGACAGTTCCCACAATCACTTCTCAAATCGTTAGAACAAATTCAAGCCAATGAAACAGCACTTTCTTTGATGAAGTTTGATGAAGTTGTCCATCAAAAGCAATAAATCAGGAGGCAATTACATGCCATAGTGGGAAAAGTGAGCAATGTGTGTGCCTCAAAATATGGATCGCTCGTGCAACAAGGGTCTCCATAATTGCAGATTTCCTGTACCACGTCACAGCCACGTAGTGTGGTGAAGCATATTAACAGCCGACGTGCCGCCATGCAGTGGAGCCTAGTACCTGGTGCGTATGTTCCTCATTTAGAAATACTTTACCTTTTCAATTTATCTGTATTCAAATGTACGAGGAACAATAACTGCACCTCTCAATATGTTTGCACTCATGCGCATGATGTCCTATGCTCCTAGAGGCTAAGTAGCTCCACAAACATTTGGTAAGTGCCCCTCCCAATTGTCATGCCCATGGTGGGAGAAGTAGCACAACTCCGGAAAAGTGCAATACTCAGCAGTTGTGATAATCATGGCCTGAAGATGCCAAACACAATCTAGTGTGACCCTGTAACGATAGGGCCAGTCATAAGAGAGAAAATTTCTTCTTTTGAAGTTTGCGGGAGCAAGTGTGCATGGACAACAAAACTTGCATATCTTTGTTTAATTGGCAGTTAAGGGCAGCTTCGAGAGGATATTTTCAAGACAGCATCGCTATGTGGCCTACATGATTAGGCTTAGCATTAATCATTTTGTACGTAAAACCTTTTTTTGTGTTGTGTGTGTGTGTGTGTGTGTGTGTGTGTGTGTGTGTGTGTGTGTGCGTGCGTGTGTGTGTATGTATGACAGAAAGGAATATTGTAGAGAAACTTCTTCTCAGCTGCTAATTTGTGCATTGCTAGAATGATCGCAATATAATTGGTGCTATCTGTTTCAATGCATACGCCATTTCTCCTGTCCTCTCAGGCAAAGCAGGAAGGTAACAGTTTAATGTCTGCCAGACTCAGTAAAGTTATCTAAAGTAACAACAGTTCTATACAGAACCTCTACATCAGACAAACAACAAAAGATCACAATAGCCTTTCTCGTCTTACAAAACGCCAGAAGGCTTAAAGAGCCCCTAAACAACCTAGAGGTCAAAATGTAGTTGTAGCGTTGCAGTTGTGCACAAGTGTACAATGAACACGTAATTGTAGAATTACACGCGTTTGATGATACAAGTGAGGCTTTCGCTCGTTTCACTCTTTTCCTTCACTAAGCTTCATTCATGCGAGGAGGAAGAGCAGCGAGCGCACGCACCCGCATGCAGACAAACGAGCTCTTCTTGTGGATGACATCAGCAAGTGGCAACGTTGACGTTATGGCAAACTCTGAGGGGCTGAGGACTGCCGAAAGACCCGGAGAGGAGAAGGGATTGTTTCGTGGAATTCATGGTGCACCCGCGGCTCGTAGCGATGCCTCATTTGGCAATGTTGATCGCGACGACATTCTGAATTCAATGCGAGCGTTTACTTGAAATGTTAAAAAATTATCGGAGGTTGTTTAGGGGCCCTTTGAGTAATCGTAAGGCACACTTTTTTTTTCTACAAGGGTGACCAAAACCAACAATCAGTCTGCCCTTATTATCTACAAGACCTTATTTTTAACTGCTTGGAGGCAGTGTTTGGATATTCACACTACAATATAGCAACAACCAGATGCACACCCTACCCCTTGAATGGGCAGCAATCGGGCAAAAATCTTGCTAAGTAGAAGGCCTATACTCGCGGACAACTTTTCTTGGCAATGCAGCGAAGGCTACACAGCCAAATCGCGCGTATCCTACCGCTAATGAATGTAGTCCCACAATTGTGTCCTTATTTGCTGTGTGAAATATGAAAAATACTGCCTTCATTTCTTGCATGTAGTTCTTTGAGACAGGACACAGCTCACACCAGTAAGATATCCGTATTTGTTTTAATTTATACGTTGTCACTTCGCGTTTTTGCACGCGTGAGAAAGCCCCGCCTTTTGTGTGTACCTCGAACGCCAAGCTGCGTCTTCGTTGATATGAAACGCTGCTCGCGCGCAGCTATCACTTTCCACAGCGGTGCGGAACGCATGCCATACCGGAACTACTTCGCGTAGTAGTACATGTGCAGAAGCTCCGCCCCTGTAGCTTTCCCTTCATTGCCAAGAAAAGTTGTCCGCGAGTATATCAACCAATTCCTTGCTCTATACTTCTGCACTACAGTACATACAGTAGACTTGGGACAACTCAAACTCTGATAATTAAAACTTTTGGTTCATTCAAAATTAATTTCAAATCATTGGTTGCCCCAGTATGTTTTTAATGTATCTTAAAGCTGCTTAATTCATACTCTTTCTTTGTCCATACTAGGTAACATGTGCACTGACAATCCTTTGTTGATCAAGGAAGAAAGATTAAAAAAAAAAGTGAGACGGCTTGGTCTTGATTTATCAAGTACAGAACACTTAAGTCACTTTCGCCGCAGTACAGTGGTGTCATGAACAGCGTACTAATATGGGAAAGGGCTACTAGATATCACGTGACACAACACATTCTGCCCCTTACACAACCATACACGCCTTGCATAATGAGTACCAGTGTGATTGCGTTGACTCTAAGAACATTACTGGCACTCATTGAGAGTTGTCTATGATGTTGAAAACAAAAACGCACGCCAGTTTTCTCTTGGCGTGCACCCCCACCCCTCTTCTACCACTGCTTTATGAATCTTTCAAATTTCGAGGTCCCCAGTTGACTTTATGGCACTACTTCCCAGTAATGCAAGGAAGGCGGCTTTGCAGCAGTAGGCGGGGATTTTATTTTGTTAATTGTGTTTTTCAGCGGTTTGTAGTTGGGGCTGCTGCTTATATGCAGGGTGAGTTAAACGCAAGAAAATATGGTATGTGAGGGTGGAGGAGGGGGGGGGGGGGGGAAGGCATGAAAAGTTTTATGAAAAGTATCCCATGTAATCCAAAGCCATTGTGGCCTGCAAACTTTTCACCACCACTGTACGCATTTGTGAATGTTTTATTGCAAGCCAAGTTGGCATGTTACCCTAGGTCACATTTATGAGAACTTAAGATAATGCAAACGAAATGTTGGGGTCTCCATAAGTAGGAATTATTGAGAGCCTACTGTACTTCTACATACCCGTGACTAGCTGTCTTTTCTTCCATACTGTATCTATATTCCAACAAAAACACAGTGAACTGGCCTTGACATCATAGGGTTGTTGCTACAATCATAAATAACGAGCTTCTCTGTCCCCACCCGATCCTTCCCGCACATAGACAATGTAAAGAATTTGGCGCAGCACCTGTCGCTGAGAACAAACTGGCTGACGCCCGGTGGCGGCAAGCACAGCTGGAAGGGCGTGTTGAAGTAGTGCTGCTGTTCCTGCGACCGGTGCACCACCTGGCCCCTCCGCACAACCAGGAACCCACTGTCGCCAAGGTTGGCCGAGTACAGGATGCGCTCGACGCAGTTCAGCACGAGCACGCACGCCGTACTGCTCCCTGCATTGGTCAAGCCGCTCGCGTTTCCCACAACATTCAAGTGCAAAAACTCTAGTCACTCATCAAAATCCTTAGCCTCAGACAACAGTGCAAGCAAAATGAAATAACGTGAAGACATTCAACAAATGCTTGGGGGGGGGGGGGGGTCGATGGCCTATCAAGCTTCATGTAGATTTTGCCCTGGACTCCATCATCCCCATGGCAAAAATCTAACTTGATTTTTTTAGATAAAGAACTCAATAATCATTCCAAATGGCCATTTCAGGCCATTTGCAACGAAACTTCATTTTAGCTAAATTTGTCATAAATGAGATATGTACTGTTATGAAGCTATGGGCTTATTTACAGTGTGAGAACACATGCAGGCGGCTGTACTCATTAACCCTTTCCCTACCGGGTTTTTAGGCCAGAAAGGATACAAAAAATAGTGACTTTTTTACTTGCCTATTTCATTCCAAATGTCTCGAAAACAACTAAAGAACTGTTAAAGGTGTTTTATTGACACGATACAACCAATACATTTTTCTAAATATATGCAGGAGCTTGGTTTCTCTGTACTGCATCACGGAAGGTACCCTAACCTCTCCAGTCTTTGGTGCAAAAAATATCTCTGAAATTTAAAATATAAAGTGCAGGGACAAGCGAGGCCGTGATAAAAAAAAAAAAAAAAAAGAAAAAAAAAAGAGAGAAAGCCCTTGGACATGCCGGTGAGGCTCCGCTTACATCTATCTAAGTCTACTGCCTACACGTCGAGACATACTCGTCGTCTGAATCCGATGATTCAGAAAAAACATGCTGCTCAGTGTAGTTGCTGTGACACTTGCACGAGAACTGAAATTCTTCTTCATTCTACAAAGGTTCGGCAAACATGCATCTTTCCCTTTTTTTAAATAGAGCTGTTGCCAGCGCGTGCGCACCACTTGCACACTGAAGAGGATGACATTTTCTAATTCTGGTTACCAGAATAAAATTCTTTTTCAAGCAAAATGTATGCTACAAGCGCGTTTTTAATTTTTTTACTGAACCATCTGTTCAAGCCCAAGAGAACTCAGCAAAATGAATCAGGGTAGCTTAACTGCATCACCCCCCAAATGCTTCATGCAGCATGGACGAGCCCAGCTTGTCTTCGGTGGGAGCGGTACAAAACATGCGGGCTACCTCAGCTCATCTTCAATGGGTAAGGGCTAAGGCACAATGCCCAGCAAACCAGATAGCTGGGGTACCCAACAAGTCAACACAGTGAATGAAGGTCAGTCACTGTCATGAACTTGCTGTCGTGCGAGTTGTGAACAGCAAAGATGACTGCTAGGCACTCTAGTTTGGCGGCAATAATGTTTTTCTCTTGGCTCTTGTAAAAGCCCGACTGGCATAAGCAGCAACATGCTGTTGATCGTTGCAGATCTGAGCAAGCACAGCGCCTACACCTAGCCCAGCAGCATCAGTATGCAGCTAAGTCAAGGCCTTCGGATTAATGCTGTGGAAGCAATGTTGCCAAAGCTCCATGGCTGGTAGTTGTCTTAGTATTCTATTACCAGTGTTCAAATTGCATCTAAGCTGACAAGAGTGCACCTGGTGGTTAATGGGACTAATAGAATTCAGGTAAGTTGGTGCCATCCTACACAATAGTTGGTTAACTACTAGCTTGCTTAACTTGAATATTAGTCAGATGCCAAAGGCACCAGGTAAGTTTTTGACGTGATTTGAGGTGCAACACAGGTTCTCAACATTCTAACTATTTTCCAACAACTATTTCTCTGCACACGTGCTGTTTTTTACTTTCGTTGTTGTCCTTGTATTAGCGCAGCTGAAGTATTACAGGATTAACGTCAACCAACTAGCCCCACTTTGTGCAGTTCTGCAACTATTTCATGTTTCAATATAAAAAAAATGTATGCTTCTGCAAGCTTATCATGACACATTCATTTTTATTTCGAGTACAAATTTTGCACATATGTTGCACTTGTCTTGGCTACCCAATGTTGCGCTTTTCATGCATTTTTTGTAGCAGTTATGGTCTTTTAAAGGGATACTGAACAAAAAAAAATGGAAAAACTGACGAAAACGTTGAAATTCTACTCGGAAGACGCAACTGACTCGATAAACAGAGCTTATTTCATGTATTTTTTCACAGTTGCCAGTATTTTTGGTGGATTGTCAGCGTGCAGCTGCTGCACGCGAGCGCGTGCCGTGACGTCACAATCACCGAGGCAAATGCAGTGTGCACGTGTTCCTGTCATCCTCTTCCCTTTCTCTACCTCTCTTTTCGTCCCACTCTCCCTCTTCCACAAAAGTGGTGATGCTTCACCCCAGCCGGGAGCATTGTCTGCTGCTGGTGGTGTTGGTAGTGGTTCTGGGAACGATAGGGGGAGCTGAGCAGGCCGAGAGACACAAGCGACTGCTGGCATTGTTGGCATGCCCGTTTCAGGCGGGCGTAACATCACCAAATGTCACCTCCTCTAGTTCACAGCGCAGCCACTAGACGCGGCAGCTTGAGAAAAACGCATTAAATTCATTATTTTCCTCTAGTTTCTGCCTGTCTATCGATTTCAGCACCCAATCTCTCAATTTGGCTGAAATTTTGGTGGCAAAAATTTTGTTCAGTATCCCTTTAACCAATGCATGATCAATGCATATTCATGTGTTGGAACATCCACATAACCATGTTCTTCAATGCATACATTCATACAGATGCAACAACCGTGCTCAAATTAAGCTTAATTTATTATTGCATAAGGGCCATGTTTTATTTGTTGCCATTTGAAACTATGCATAATGTCCAACTTGGTAAGTGCTCGACCAAAATTTGTCGCCACCTACAGTGACAGTCTAATTACTCCTCCAATAGTTCTCAAACAGCCAATTTCTTGTACCATCACAGCTGAATTTCCAACACCAACACTCCATCTAGTGCTCTGTCATGATCTGCTAAGTCTCTCTTCCCTAGGCACCTATTTGCATTGTTACAATGTATTTACCAAAAGCACAAAAACTGTTGACAACCTCTCACGTTGCCTTCCGGATGCATTTGACCATATTCCAGATAAAGCATTATAAAGGACTGAACAGCAACAGTTAGTCAATGCTCATGCCCTGAAAGAGGTTCCCCGCTGTTTCCTCCCTGGTTGCTCTGGGATTTCCAGCCTTTCACTATTGTGCAAGTGACAAGAGGTGATAACAGGCCCACACTCCTGTTGCCTAGAGCGAAAGCAAACAGGACGTGGCCAGTGGTAGAATACAGGCTAAACAAATTAAGCCACGGCCATCCTTTACTACCTTTAAAAGATGCAGGGCTGTACATAAGTAGTTTATTTGTCATCAGTGCTTCATATCAGTGGATGTAATACCATTGAAAACTTTGGCCCACCCCAGTCGGAGTAAAATACTATTTCTCCCGTATCGAATGGTGTACAAGTCATGCATCGAGGATGCTTGTCAGAGTAATTAGTAAGTAAAAGCTGTAAAAATACCGACTTCAACCGGACATGCCACAATTGTGAACACATTGCATTGCACATGATGTGCTAACAATGGTAGGTGTAGGCTTTAAACAAAACCGCTCCAACCAGAAACTCATCTTCCAAGCAATGGTAACATTTTAGCTGGTGAAAAAGTTACTTCACTATTTAGCATACATAGACTATGGTAGTCTATATTGATTCAAGTGGGGTTGATGCTATCCTATACAATAGTTGGTAAACTACTAGCCTGCTCAACTCGAATAATAATCAGGTGCCAAAAATTACATTATCATTTAGCTATGAGGCAGCAGGAGCTTTCTAACTACTATGATAGCAAGAACAGAATTATGGTAACACAGACTTGTACTTGACTGGTTCCCTTTTAACTGCTCAAGCTATACTTTTGTCACCATTCTGCCAGTGCAACACATTCTCCTCTGGAGGATATCAGAGAATACAGAACTTTGCTTTGCAGAACTTGAGGTCTGTCTGTCTGTCTTGGAATGTATCTGTGCATTTTGATAAGGCCTATGTACTGTGTAGTTAACTGTTAAATAGAACACCAAGACAGCTTTTCAGGTCTGACTAATGTTCAGTTTTGATGTTGAGGGTATCACAGCAAATATGAAAGGCCCACGTAAAGCACCACATTAAGAACTTATTTTTGCTATGAAGCTGATGCCACTGTTGCGAAGAAGAGGCAGGTACAGATGCTCATTATGCAATATTTCATCGCAACAGTATATTCATCTTGCACTGGTTTTAAATGCTCCCTAGTAGCATGAATCGTTGACACAATTTTGCGAATATTGCACAACATTCAGCAATGTTGCGTAATTGTTTACGAGCGATGTTTTGGCAATGTTGCATTTTCATATTGAACTGACATTGTAAAGATCTGTTTAGATATTCCTTCAGAGCAAGTGGCCCACCGTAGAAAAAAAAATAACTAAACTCCACTGCAACTTACAAACCGCACTACAAAACCACTGCATCAACGCTGGTTTTGAACGTTGGGGGAATGTATGCAAAAGCAGACATTAATCATGTTTATACGGGGCATTGCCTCAGCATTATGGCAACAATGCATGCTACTTGGGCGAATTAGAAGTTTCCGTTAAGAATAAATTGTAACGTAAATTGCTTTCACTTCTGATCAACTATCACAGCCATACTAAATTACAAACTAAAGGAATTTATTAAAGGAACATGCCCTATGCTTCTTGATCATATTCACAAATATCTTACTATCCTGTCTAACAACAGTACAACACACTGTAGTGATAAGCATCACACGCACAAAACACTGGCCTGTAAAAGCTTACCAACTGTTTCAGTCAGAAGAGCAATGATCGCAGCAAGTTATTCATAACTATTCTCAAAGTACACACTGCTTCTTTTTTTTTTTTTGTATTTTGAATGTTCGTTCGCGAGAATTCTTACAGTGGGCAGAAGGATATCGAAAGTAACAGTTCACCGTTCAGGCTGGCAGAGATTTCAACCGAGACGGCGAGAGAAAGGATTGGAAAGCCTTGTCTTCATTCATTACGTTTTCGAGAATGCGATCGGGTCGACGCTAGAAACAATACATACACTGCGCGACATCTGCCGTACAAGGTGCCGCAGGGCTCACCAATAATGTGCCTCTTGTTCTCCAAGAGCTCGTAGTAGCTCGACGCGATGATACTCGCCGGCGAGTTGGGCTTGAACCTACCGGAGTGGACGACGCGCTCACAGTTGCGCATCAACGCCGTCGAGAACAGAGAAGGGTCTACGCCGTACGTCCGCCAGCCACCGACGCCATCCGCAACGCCTGCGTTGAAAAGGGCCAGAGGAAAAATAAACGTAATCATTTTCAAAAGCTGGACGGAGTAAGTTGAAACTGGAAGGCAACATAGTTGAACTTCGCACTCGCAAAGTCCAACCGAGATTGCTGACAGGAATGAATGACATTCAGTTCATCCCGAGACACTGCAGCGTCAGGTCTTTTCAAAACCCGTTAATGAAGCCATCGTCCAACGCTTTCGACAAGCAAGGCTACGATCAGCCACACCCGGAGTGCGGCAGGAACGTTCGAAGGAGTTGACGATTGCGAGCCCGAGTGAAAGTAAACTTTTAGGCTTAAAAGGCGCTCACCTAGGACATCGAAGGACTTGTACTTCGCCGCGAAACAAGCGTCGTCTCCAAACTGACCCCTTCCGAGACCGATGGAGAAGCGATTCCTCTCCTTGGGGAAGCCGCAGGTGACTGTTTGGAGTCCGAGATCGCCCTTGGCCCAAGCGTACTTCGCGTCGGAGCTGGTCGCGCATGTCGAGTAGCTAAAAACACTGTTCGCTAGGGCCCGCGTGAGGATACGTCCATACATCAACACCGACTGCATGGCAGTGTGTGCGTGTTTACGGAGGGCGCTTTGCGGCTTACATGTTCCGGAGCTGACACTCTCAGCGACGGGAGAATTTTCGAAATTTTTTTGTTCCTCAGACTACGCGGTGGAAGAGGTACGGAGAAACTTTGAGACGATCAAACCATGCTGGATGAAGAGGAACAGCGCCTCTGGCGACCTTCACTTCGGCAATCACACGCACACGGTCGGCAGACGCGAACACAACTTACGGCAAATCCGGCCGATCGCGATAACAAACCGATGGTACCCAAAGAACGCGTAAAACCTAAAATCTATAAAAAGTTGTATATTTTGACCTTTAAAGCCAAGCTGACGAAAAAAAATTTAATAAAAGTAAATTTTTTATTTGAGTTTTACTTGTTAACTAGCGTACGAAACTAGCAACGAGGATGCGTGGCCTTTGCAACCGGCGAGCGGCGTTTCGCGTGGATTTTCTGTTCCGCTGCCGGGGGGGGTTTGCCCGTGGACGCTATGTGTTCGTCGCTAAAACTCGAATCGCGCGTAGGATGCACCGACTAGCTGATGCGTGAAAGGTGTAGAAAGTCGTCCCTGGACGAACGCTGTCTCCTAATTTCCTTAACTTTCGCGCGCTAGGCTTTATACCGCAAAAAACTCCGGCCGGCATCTATCGTCATAGTACGCTTCGTCGTCTTCGGAAGAAGATATGCGGCACTTCGTAGTAGCATCCCTTTTTCTCCCCATCTTCGTTCTGTTCCGTCTGTGCGATCCCGTACTCGGTCTCGGCGAAGTCATCTACGCGATCAACGCCGGCGGCGAGGAACATGTGGACGTTCACGGCATCCGCTACAAGCGCGACCCGCTGTTCGGAAAAGTCGGCACTGCCTCCGATTACGGCAAGCTTCTAGTCATTGGTCGGGCTCCCAGGCCGGACCACATCCTGTACCAGACTGAGCGTTATCACACGGCCACTTTCGGTTATGACATCCCCGTCAACAAGGACGGCGACTACGTCCTGGTGCTGAAGTTCTGCGAAGTGTACTTCGATTCGCCAGGCCGAAAGGTGAGCGTGCGCCAGGCCGGCTTGCGTGGCGTTCCATTCTGCCGGTCTCGCATTGATTCCACGGCATTTAACTGCATGCCATCAGCTGTCGCGTTGTACTGCACTAGCTTTCTCGGGCCTCAATTCAACTTTTTTTATTGATTCCAGCGCTCGCGCCCCAGTTTATTTCGCGGTTCGATTCGATCCGACTTCGTGGGTATGTGCTCGCGGCACGCAATACATCGAGCCATCTGCTGCTTTTCGGGCCGCATATGCGATATGACTTTCTACTTTTGTTTTCGTGAATTCGCGCTTGCTTTGTTGTTAGAGTGACCCGGAAAAGCTCCGTCGATTGTTCTTTTGCCCCGATCGCCTTATATTTTTCTTCGTATTTGAGACAAGCAGCTATAGCTGCGACAGGATAGAACACTTCCGTCTTTTCGGTTTCGCGCTCAGAACACCGTGCCAACGAGGCAACCCGACAATGTTTCTTTACACGTTTGCAGTCTTTTGTTCATATTCATGCCGCGGCAAGCGCGTCATTGTGCTGCTTTTTTTTTTTTCTCTCTCTCTCTTTAGAGGCTCTCTTTTAATGTAGAACGTGTGCACTGCTGCCTGGCGTGCGTCTTTGCTGACATTTTCTCCTCTCTGATCGTGGCATTTATTTATCCTTTACCTTCTTCGCGGAATTTTTTTTTATCCACTTTTTACGTGCTACATCTGTTGTTTCAACGTCGATTTCTCCTTAGCAGTCCGCTCATAGGCACCCTTGCCTTTGCAGTGGTAATTAAGACCTTGCCGTGATAAGTGTAAGCTTCTTTTTTTCTTTCTTTGGCAAATGGGTACAAGTTGTTAACTTTTTTTTTTTTTTTTCAATCTTGATCTTATTTTACGATGATGTTTAACTTACTCTTCGAGACTCTGAAAGGCTATGAAAGAAAAATATGAGTAATAGAACACATTTATGATAAAAAGGTTGTTGCTGCTATGATGCATCTATTATGTTACACATAATGATTGGCAGTAAAATTCTGCAGCCCAAGAGAACTTGCTACAAAGCATTGTGCATTTAGCTCACTTGTGTGGCATTGTTCTGGTTTTACTACGAAGCTGATTTTCTGAGGAATTGTCGCAATTTAATTTTTTCAGCAAAATTGTCACATAACTATATAGTCCAAGTTCTACTCATAAGTTGCGAGTAGGCGCACTTGGTCTCATTAGACAGTTTTAGAGTAGTGTAACCAGAGGTCTGCATTTGTTGCCAGTGCACATGCAAACCTCTTGGGTATGCATGTTGTGTTTCGACAATAGTGTGCGTATCCAAGCACTTCAAATGCTGCGCATCCTGTCCTAAAACACCCTGTTGTCTTTTCAGGTCTTCGACGTAGTCTTAAATGGCCAGCACACTGTGGTTGCCGACTTGGACATCCATGCCAGGGTAGGACGAGGAGTTGCTCACGACGAGTATATTGCCTTCAGCATCAAAGGCAACAAGCTGCGAATCAACGATGAAGAGTCCACCCATGACGGAAAGATCAAGGTTGAATTTATCAAGGTGTGGAAACAGCTTATATTTATATATTTACTCTCTAGCCAGGAGATGTGCTTTTCTCAATTGTATTCTGAGCTTATACAGTCTGTGAGAGTGCCGAGAATCGGGATGTTGAGAGAAGGAGCTATCTATATGGTTGAGCACAGGAAGGCTGTTATGCTTGACATGTGCATCACCAAATTTTGTGAAGTTTCTTCCATTTAAGATGTTGATGCGTAGCGTCTGGCAGGGAGCAAGCATTTGATTTAGGTGATCGATCTTCGCTTTCTTTTTTTTTAGCATGTGGTAAAAATTGAAATGAAGAAGGGGGGGCGGGGCATCAGGTCTATAATGTCAGCTTGTTGACAAAAACAAGATCGTAGTTCAGCAATCTGTATGGCTCGACTAGTTGCTGTTAAGGAAGTGCCGTTTCTCAGTGTCAACTCCTTTTAGTTCATAATAAGCACAGAATAGAGTGTGCAAGCCAAATAATATGCAGACTAATTTTAAGCACAACTTGTGGTGCACCTAAACTACAGCAGACCACATACAGCAGTTCTTACGATTAATTCATGCATATTAAGTCTTGTCTGCCGGGCGATGCTACGTGCTGGTTTTTGTGACATTCAAACACAATGAAAAAATATAAATTCTAATAAAACCACGAAAATAGCACTTGGTTCCGTCACTATAATACACAGTCTTTCCACTTCCACAAGTGTCAATTGACATGTTCTAGCTGGTTGTCAGACCCTTCAAACAGTATCCATAGTGTCGTGTATCTCACTACAGGCCACAGTGTTGCTTTGAGGACTGAGACTTCGCTGTCGTAGTTACGTGTAGAACTGCTATAGAAAGTGAGGAAGGCAGTCCATGTTAACTCTGACTCTTGTACAGCATCAAGCACAGATACAATGTGGGTTGAGCACTCTTCGTGCTCTCCTTTCTGATTGTTATCACTCTGGTGTTGTCATCTGTCATCTTTCCTGCTTACTGGAGCACGCTCACTCACAGATATTATTCACTTTACAGACCAGCTATCAGCGTAGTGGCTGACCTAAACAATTGGAATACAGTGTGCTTACACAGTTAAAGTACAAACTCTTTTATGTTTCACATTGTTTATTGCATTTAGGCTGAATGTGCAGGATACTTAAAACCATGTTACACGTATGTTTTTTCACGCGCTGGGTCCACTGCAAAACACCTTGGCTATGCTAGAAAGCCAGACATAGGCATCAGCTCTCACTTGTATGTTGACTTCACCAACCTCCTACGGTGCGTTGCGGTGCAATGGAAAATGCAGAGTGAGTCAAGGATGCAGTGTCCCTTATATAGCACAGTGATTGGCAGTTCAGAGGGGTCAAGCACGAGGAGTAAGTAGAAGGATGTTACGGGTAGTATTTTTACAGCGAAAGCTGTTGGGAGCTCACAATAACGGCCTTCTTTCGTGCCTTAGCTGTACGCCGCCGCCGGTGTTCATAACCGCTATCGCCTGAAATAAGAAAAAATATCCAGGATGGAATGGGGTTCGAACCTGGAGCCGGTGCTTGAAACTCCTTCGCAGAAAGACCTGTTACAGGCTTCATGTCGGGAAGGAACGATGTTAACATATGTAACATAGCGTGGTAGAAGAGTAAAATAACAACCTAGGCGTCACTCAATGCGAATTGTGTTAACTAGTGGGTCATCGAATGCTTCCAACCCATTGCAAAAGGCTCAGCCATAATTCATCAGCCACTGCATCAACAAAGTGCACATAATGCCTTACAGGCATGTCACAGGTACCACACTTCTCCCAGAATGACGGATAATGGAATATTGAATGCTTCCCTACTTACAAAAATTATGATTTATAGCGTAGTGGGTACCTCGCAAGTGTACTTGTGTTAGTTGCCAGGGAAGCCCATGAGCTCAATAAAGTTCTATTATAGTGTGGAAGGAGAGTAATATAGCGACTGCACGTCACACAATGCAAATTACATAACTAGTGGGTCGCTTAAATATTCCAACCCATTACAAAGGGTCTCAGCTATAATTCTTCATCATCAGCCAACCGCATCAACAAAAGTGCACATAATGCCTTGTAGATGTGTAGCGGGTGCCTCGCTTATCCACAGAATGACAAATAGTAGTGTATTTGGTGCTTCCCAACTTGACAAAAATTCGTTTTATGGTGTAGTGAGTACCTTGCAAGTGTACTTGTATTAGTAGCCCAAAGAGAGTTTACAACGGGCTCTAGAAATGCCACTCTTTCAGCTTTCGCTGCGACTGTGCTGCACTTTCTGTGCAGGCCTGGCATTTTTTTTATGAGCATGTCTAGAGCTTTTGCTCTCTTATTTAACGGTTGCTGGTACTGAGGTTATACAACGGGATTGTAATAGAGTAGTGCTGTTTTATATCTCAAGACTTAAGAAGGCCAACCCTCATTTTGTATGTGTGGCTTCATTCAGCAGCTAAGCAGGACGAGTGAATATATGAGCATACCAGCAGTTTTCTTTTATGAGCATGTCTGGAGTGATTTGTTCTTTTAACTGTTGGCTGGTGTTGGGGGGTTGCAACGGGATTGTAATAGAGTACACTGCTGAAGACATCAGAAGCTTAGCCTTGGAGTGATTTAGTAGTCTCGTGTGACCTTCAGAAAAGGCATATAACTCAAAAGGATGTAAATATTCTGGCTGCGTGGCAGTGCTGACTTGAAGTTGGATTAACCTATCATAATGGGAGCAGTTAAAACATAGAGCACCCTGAGAATAATGGCATATGAACAGTGATATGAAGTGTGTTTAAGTTTTAAAATTGGCATTGATGACAACTTGGGGCTCCTGGGGGCCTGTTATATGGCTGTCGGCTTGCTATTAAACTTGGTTATGAGGGATTTCCTGTGTGTATTTTTGTTTGTTTATTTGTTTCAAGGTTATAAGACTGTCTGGCGAGATTGCTGATTCGTTTATTTGTTTCAAGTTTACAAGCTCACTGGGGAGAGCTGCCCTAGTAATATATAGTGAACTTCTTTGCTACTTTAATCCAATCTGGGGGGCAATAGTGAACAGCCAGCATCCCGAAGCGCTGTATGCAAGTGTTGTTCACAGTAAATTGAATCATGTGCCTGCTGTGTACATTTCGTCTTGCAGGGCTACCGGGATAACCCGAAAATCAATGCCATCTATGTGATGAGGGGGACGCTTGACGGTAAGCATCTTAAACACACATGTTTTACTTCGTGTTTCGATTATGCATGTTATTTTTTCGCCCTGTTATGTTAGTACAGTCGAACCCACTTATAACAATACTCAAGTGCCACGAAAATTTCATTGTTATAATTATAATGAAGAAAGGAAGACATAGAAATCATGGGCTCAGCAATCATCATCACGAGGAGAGAGGCACGAGATCGGCGTTCGAACACCAGCATCTTGCTCTGCCTGCGTACTTTTTCGAGCTACCACCGGCTTGCTCGGCTCGCCCAATAAACCTCCTTACATAACCGATAATTGCTATAAACGGGTTGCACAAAAAAAAGCAAATTATGGGAATGGCAGGCTTTTGTGAGAAAACTATATCAGATGAGATATGTCAAAAGACATCAGTGATAAGGATGACAAAGCTGCCGATTTTTGGGACATGCTTGAAAATTTAGACACTTTTCATGGGACCGCCACAAGCCACATAGAGCCAATGTATGATAACATCTTGAGTTTCGGATGCTGAAACTCTTTCAAGCCTCAACTTTTTACTGAAATTGCATGTCTAAAAATGTATTAATAGGAACCACCGTTGCTCCCACGCCATAGCGGATTTCAAAAGCCGGCTTTGCTGCAATGCGATAACACTATGCGGTATAGCATACCACAAATCCCAAGGGGCACTGGGGGGCATTTGGGTTGTGGGCTCAGCCACTTGAAATTTTGTTTTCTTCCTTCTCTTCACGGAATTCGCATTCTATTACCTTTCAGCACGAACACACAACAGCCAGAATTCATTGTTATTACCAATAATGCAGCATGCGGGCATTGCTGTAAGCAGGTTATTTCACCCTGGAAAATACACATAAGCTGACGGTGCAGCAGCTCCTCATTGTTATAACCGATATATTGTTAAAACCGGTATTGATATATGTACGTTTGACTGTAGCTTGTGCTACCTTGCATGCATGCACGTGACAACGAGAGACGAGGGTGTTAAGACGATAATGAGACATGCCGCAGTGGCGGACGTCTGAATAATTTTGACCTTATGGGGTTCTCTAACATATGTAAATCTTAGTACGTGGGTGCTTTTGCATTTTGGCTCGATCGAAATGTGAAGGTCATGGCTGGGAATTGAACCCACATCCGCAAGCTGAGCTTGATAACACCTATAGCTGCACGGCTACCATAGCTGGTATGATTGTGCACTAGAGATATCATGAATATAATTACTACACAGCTGCACTGCATATCCCAAGTGCACATGTGGAAAGTTTCGTCAACCGAAATGTCTTTGAGATTGCGAAAGAGTGCGCCTAAATTGGCGAACCAGCAATACTGGCTGGAAAGAACAGTCATGAAAGTTGAGAATTTGTGCATACACACGGTCGCAGGACGTGTAAAAATATCTTAAAATTATCGACATTATGCAGCACGAGAAACGGAACAATATCCTTTCAAAAAGAACATAAGTCTTTCTATCGGAAACTAACCTACCTTGTGTCACTCTCATATAAATGTTGTCTTCAGGCATTGTGTAATCATGAGACGTAGTAGATAATATAGAATAATTTACTTAAACTCAATATCTCGCATGACACACAGGGCTACACAACGCCACACAGGCGAACAGCGCACGAGTCTCTGTCCTCAACGTCGTCGTCTTCAACTGGCCACGCCAGAACCAGTGTCCCTCATGAAAGTCGCTAGCGATGTGCTAACATAATAAGCATTGTGTATTCAAGCCTAACTGAGATCAACACAGTGTCACAAGCCTCGTTATGACTATACAAGCTACATTTTTGTATCTTTTTTTTTAATGTTGCCCTGTACTACATTTGAAAGTAGATTGTATAAGCCTAACCTTAAAAACTAGAAATTTAGAAACATCTTTTTTTAAAAAAAAAAGGGTGTCCTTTCATATATAATTGTTATGCACATGCCATCTCAGGTACTACCACTACACACTGCGTGCCCTCAGAGGGCCATATCAATCTAAAATGATCTGGCAAAAATATATTTAGACATTTGAACTAAACCACTCCTTTTTTACAGACAAACGCATGCATGCTGGATAGTGCTAGATACTAACATGTCACAGGCCTAAAGATAACTTAAATTCCCAGCCACGACATTTGCATTTCAATGGAGCCAAAGTGCAAAAACACCCACGTATACTTAGATTTATGGGCACATTGGAAAATGCCAGGTGGTCAAAATCAATCGTGTCCTCCACTAGGACTTATCTCATTGTTATATCATGCATGGTTTTGGCATGTAAAGCTCCTTCACTCAGTTTAGTGCACAACCACAAAAAAGGTTGGTATGTCGCAGAGGCTGTCTGAAATGGTTCTTCATAGCCTCCACTACATGAAAACAAAGTTCTTGAAACTGCAGCCCAATTCGCAACCTTGTTGCAACGCTACATGTCAGCATACTCCTTGTACTGTTCGTGCAAGGCACACCATCACACGCGAAAAAATGTCCCACATTGTCCAGTGTTATCGCAGCTCACCTTGCCTCAGGGAGATGACTTTCAAGATAAAAGTGTATCTCTCCCAGTCATAAAACAGTGGAGGCTGTCATTGTGATAGCTCTGTTTCAGTTGTTGCCCCCCCCCCTCTCCCCCTGCCTCTTTTTTTTTGTGCCTCAAATGCACACTTGAGGTACAAAGTACACATCGAAAACTTCTACTGCTGCACTCTCGGGTGATGGCAGTGATCTGAGACCTTTTATTTGTTTCATTAAAGTAACCATTTTTTGTGTCAACTTGTAGAAATGTTGTTGGAGCACACAAAGTTAACCGTACCACTCAAAGATGGCGGCATGAACTTTGCAAAAAGCTTTCACTTGTATCTCTTCGTTTAGTTTCTGTTAAAGGGACCGACAACCAATTTTTATGGTGCCTACTTTTTTTTAGCGCAACGGAAAGCTTACCGGTCAGTGAGTCTAATCACGGAATGGTAAAGTGGAAAACGCCGCGAAACATTTGTAATCAAAATTTTTCTATCTGCAGCGAATATGCAGTCATATACTCACATGCTGCTAACAGTGAGCGTGAGAGCCGTTCGTGTTCGAGCGCGCTGGTTTACTGTGCATGCGTGCACTCCACGCGCATGCGCCGCGGCTCGACTTGGTCCACTGGCGGCGGCGACAGCAGCGCCGCTCCTCCCCATGCAACTCCTTTTACGTCGTAAGCAGCACAGAATTGAGCGGGGCTGGATAATAATATACATATTTTAATTTTGAGGACTGGCGCCCATGACAGCATCAGGCTACGCGACTACGTACAGTAAAGTGATCGACTCCATATTCCATAATCCAGCTTCAAGGCTCTTCCGCTAGGCTGCGCGATCGTCACAACGCGAAACGAATGCTGGCATCTGTCACTATATTTCATGGTCTTGTCATTTCTACTAGGATCTAATCACACGTTCTGGCCAGTTGTCGGTCCCTTTAAGCATTTGCCAATGCAGCTCAGTGACTGTGGAGTTCTTCTGCCTATCTATTTTTTGTTCTTCACTGTGGTCATTAAAAAGTTTGTTGTTTTTTGCATTACTTTAGGATAGCATGAACCGAGAGTGTTCAAGCAACCTTTTGCATCTGGTGCGTGGGGGTAGCTCATGAGACTTGTCCCTGGGGTACAAAAGCACAATTTCATGGTTGGTCAATCTCTAAAGAAGACTCATTAAATGCCTTGAACAATGAAACTTGAAACCATATAAGGAGCCGAATTTCATACAGCGTGGGTGCAGAGGAGCTGTCATGCCACATCGTACCTTTGAAATACACGATTGGATGTAGAAATGATGCAGAGTCCGGAACATCGAAAACCACTATGGCATCTTGGCGTGAGGTTTAATACTGGTCAGTACCCGCATTGTCTGCTTTGGTGCTGCTTAAAGTGCGTTAATGAGAAAGGCAGACTACTAACAGCCCTGTAGCTTCGATGTGATAGCTGGTACGCACCACTAATTTAGAACCAAATTAGTCAAAGCGATCTTTTGTCCCAGTTGGCCTTCACGTAAGGGTTATCTCCACTTGCTACAGTAGCTTCCTAGCTACAACTTCCTACTGCTGAACGCAAAGCGGTCTATATTTTTTTCGGCTACAGTGGCCAATGCCGGGGATTTGAAATGTAAAAGTGTGTGTGCTAGCATACAAATGTTGCACGTTAACACGTAAGCCTCAAGTGGTCAGAATTGCAGAGGAATCAAACGGTATAATTTGAATGGATGCAAACTTACGCTTCATTTGGACAGCAGAACACAACAGTGTCTCTTGGAGGAACATAAAGTAGACAAGATCCGTGTTGTAAATGCTCAGTCTAACTTTGCCTCGTAACTTTGCCTTGTTAGTTTTCCTGCTATCACCTTGTATTTTCATCAGGATCACAATCTATAGAGAATGTCAGCTTATCTCGTAGCCTTTTGTTAATCTTTTGAAGCTGAAATGTAGAGTGTGTTGTCTTACTTGGTGCCATCTTGCTGTCCAGACGTGCCCGAGCTGCCCCCCTTGGAAGAGCTTGAAGAAGAAGAGGAGGAAGAGGAGGAGGACATTCCCACACGGCACGCTTCTGGCGACTCCTCTCCCGGATCTCAGCACCAGCCGCGCAGGCCCTCGGGGCCTCGTAGTCCAAACCCGTACACGGGAGACGACAGCAGCGCCCTCCTGCCCATCTTTGTCGCCATCGGAGCCTTCATCCCGCTGCTGTTCTGCCTCTGCAAACTTTGAGCGTGCCCCCCGTGTTGTGTGGGGGGCCACGGTGTCCCACTGTCTTCGAGAGGTGATGGGGAAAGGGAGATGTCGGGTGGGGGGCTTGTGATTGGGGGGCAGGGACTCATTTTGTGTATACCTGGACTGCAGTTGAAGCTTTTGCCTTTACATTTGGAGCTGCTCCGAGGTCGCATCTCACTCGTGACTGGAAAGGAATGGGCCATTGGAAGAAAGCACCACGGCAACAGCTTTCACTGCAGTTCGAGGCTCGGAGGGATCCTCCGCAGTCTCATCATGTGACTGTGTGTGGTGGTAGTTGCGCAGTTGTGAAGCAACGGTGTTGCAGCGTTTCATATTGAGGTCCCGGAACGACGAAGTTGGCGGGATGTCTTAGAGCACCGTTGCCGTCTCACCGCTTCGGCCACCGCACCTGTCGACCTGTGCGTGGACTGCACCAAATGGCAGCAGTGACGGTAGCAGTGAGGCGGCAACAATGTGTCGAAGCATTCTAGTCGAAAGGTCCGGTGTTGACTGAGGCCTGGCCCTATTGGCCTGCAATTGTGTCATAACCTTTATTCCTCTACACGTGGCATGGAATAGTACTTTGGCACATTGTGTTCCATTCCTTTCATCATCCAACATACAGTTTGTCTCCGCTGGGACTGGGCGAGCCACGTTTGCAATCTAACTTAGTTAGTGTGCATCGGTTGCATGGATTTTTGCGTTGTGATTTTGGCCAGTTGTGTGGATTGTGAGTGTGGTTGAAATCATTTCCTTCCCACACCCCTTTAGTTTTCGTGTGAATGTGGTTGTGCAGATGCTCGTGGTGAGGCTAAATGTCGGGAAAGGCAATTTATCAACAAAGAGTAGTTGTGCATTCGGCATGGGTAGTTCACACAAAAAATGCGATTTTCCCATTTTTCTTCTGCTAACACACGTGAACGGTGGCATACGTACAGGTCTAGCGGCTCATCGTGCTGTACAGGATGCGTTATCTTTCCATGCATCTTTCATTCGACGTTTATACATCGACAGTCGCACTGTACAGGTCCATTTTCCCAAAGGGGCACAACGTTGAGTCGTTTCCTTTCTTCCTTGCAAAATGGTAGCACATGACTTCGCCTCGGAAGAACGACCCAAGTAGCACTTTGCATGTTGTACCAAACACCTTCGGTAGCGGGGCGATCATGATAAGATGGCAATGAGCAATGGCATTTAGTGGGCATACGTGTCAGCCCTGATAGCGTATTTTCTTTGCCCTAGACACCTCTTACATTGTGCAACTTTAAAGGAGCAATGTGCAGGCTTGATTGTTTGCAAGAGGGAAGAGGTGCACTTGGTAGCGAGATGATAAATTAACACATCTTAACTTGCCGCGAATTGACAACAGGCCAGCCACCAAAGCAGCCTTTGGAATGTAAAGAATTCCAAACCTTCTCACTCAGGTGAAAAGGGCACTGACAAACTTTTGCCCTGTGCCAAAGGGCAAAACGCACAAGAGACTAGGCATTTTTTACTCATGCAAAGGGCTTTTACGCGCCACCTCTTAAGAAATTACTTCTTCCAGTGAAATTTCTTCACAGTTTGGTCAATGTGTGATGCATGAAATGCAATGCACATTTACTTTCCAAGCAGGCCAGCAAATCACTTCACAATGCAATCTGACATGCAGGCTTTTTGTGCAGTATTGAAAAAGAAAAGTGTCGCTTTGTGCATGTATGTGTGTGTGATCTGCTTCGTTGTTTTCTTGGTTGGTTGGTGAGAGGGTGCCGTTTTTTTCTTTGTTGTAAGAGGAGTGTAAGGGATTTATTTTTTGCGATTGCTCATTTTGACTCCTCTTTTTCATTGTTGTATGTTTGAAGGCGATGCACTTGTTATTCATTTTCTCAATCTTCTACCTTTTGCTTTTTCTTTCATGCAGGACTTTTCCTTTTGTTAATTAGTTGCTTAGCTTATTTGCTCCACTGCTGAGTTGTGTACACTTGCTTGTTGCTGCTTCGAAGTGCCGACGGTGTTTTTGCCGCTGCGTTTGCCGAAGTGTACGTGACTGAATTTTGCATTCGAGGAAGACTGAAATGCGCTTGTTTTCACCTTCTCTGTTGTTTCATTGGCATGACTTCTCTTGACTGTGAATGATATACATTGTATAATTGAGATGGTTTAAGGGAGAGGGGCACAAAGAAATTTATATTATATGTACACATCACATACAAAATTGTGTGTTCTACATTAAAAGATTTTGCATCCTAACCTGTGGTCTGTCATAAATGCACAATCTTGGCTGTTAACAAATTAAGATGGAAAGCAGCCTTTGGGAGGAACACGGTAACCAGTAGTTCTGAAGCAGTTTTAGATTGCTTTATTACGTACATTTCTGTGGTTATAGTGTCCTCCAGGAAAGGCCCAAGTAGTTTCATTGCAGTTGTTTCATTAAAAAAGTAAATCTTGCAGTAAAGCATGCCATACTGATGCCATTCGGGTTGACTAAGCCAGAGACGTAGGATTCTTTAAGTAAAAGCCTCACGTGCCTTATCAAATGGAAAAACTAGCTACCATTCGCGTCAACCGTGCGAATGGAATCTGTTGTCATACAAGATTATAAGACGAGTCATACGAATTGTAAAGATGTGGCATCATTGTGACGTCCCAGATTGCCAAAATTTGACATGACGTATGACGACCCTGATCACATGAGATCATCATTTGGGCAAAGTAGGGCCTATCCCAGAGGCAGTGCAGCACCATGTGAGGTGAAGCTTCAGGGAGAGTTACTTTTAAAATTGTTGAATGCGAGCTCTTTGGCATGAATCCATCTTGAGGAAAAGCAGCGCTTATTAGAAACGTGGACGAGTTAAGAATTAAAGGGGTACTGACACAAAATTTCGAATTAACACACGAGGACGAGTGCTGATGTCCAACAAATGCATTTATTGTGCGTTCACAAATACATGGCTTTTAAAAGAAGGGAGGGGAAGTGACATGGATGATTGTCGCTGAAGCACATGGGGCTGGCAATAAAAACAAATGTGTACATCATGATTAGTGTGGGAGAGCACTGGTGTAAATCATACAGTAGTCAGGGGGGTCCTTATCCCCATGTAAAATCCACCCAACATATTCAGCATACTGTTGCTTAATCTAGTTAAAACTCTGTTGAAATGCCCAGATTGTTCTCATTAGTTATGTTAAAAAGCAAAATTTTGGTACACGTTATCATTTAGCATGGTTGAGACCGTGGTTAAAAATTTGAGGGATTCTTGAGCTTCGTCTTCAAGAGTAGAATGCGATAGCATAACCGGGCCCTGCTCGCCTCGCCTTCTCAATCGTTAGCCTCACTTCACATCTCGCTGGACATCCCAGCGGTGCCACAAGGAAAGCAATGTCTGTGCATGTAATGTAGGCCCTTTCAAACTATTCTAAAATGCTTACTGCAAGTACAGTTGCAAATTGCCCACTACGCCATAATTCTTCCTTTTACCGATTCGCAATGTATCCACTATGTGTCCATAAGGAAGCACACGCACCTGCGAATCTGTCCTCTTTGTTGATGCTGTTGCAAACAATCATAATTAATTATGCCTGTGGGCTTTGTCATGGGTAGGCCTTTCAACCAGCCACTCGTTATCCAACTAATATGTTTTGACGCCTGGTGAAAAATTCTACGCTTCTGCCATGCAATATTATGTGTCTTAATAGCACCACTCACACTACTTAAAACCAACTTCAAGTACGTGCATAGCTGTGTGGTAGAACACCTGTTTGACACGCAGAAGGCCTGGATTAGATTTCCACGCAAGCGGAGTTTTTTTTAATTATTTATTTGCATCTTGCTAGATTTTTCGGTCAAGGACAATGCTGATTTTTCGCTCACAAACAACAATGCTGACACCATCGACACCGAAATTTCTGCGAAACAAGCTACCTTTAATGCTCTCGTGTTAATAAGCTGTTTCAAGCTGAAATTCGCAAGCTGGACATGAAGGTTTCTGTTGCACTACATTTTAAAGAGCTGGAAGTGGCCGTTTCCAGCTGGTAAAAGCACATTTCAGCTTCATCTGGAAAAGCTGACTAGCTGGAATTGTCACCAACCTGCTGAACAGAAATGCAGCCTCAACTGGAACATGTTATTTCCAGCCGAAGTCTCAAATTTACAGCTGGAATGCACCTTACAGCTGGATACTGGTGCTCCTGCAATGTAGCCAGAAATTCTTCTTTCCAGCTGGAATGTACGCTTTTAGTTCAAACGGGAGGTGTATGGTCTGCAGCCTAGTGAAGGAGGGAGGAGACTGAAGCATAGCATAGCCATGTAAAGTATAGTGCAGCAAGGGGTGAGAAGGGAAAGCGAGGAGGGGAGGGTAAAGTGCAGGATAGCAATGTATAGTATAGCGACGGGATGGGCAAGGGAAGGGAGGAGGGGAGATGGTCACAGCATAGCCATCTATAGTATAACAAGGGGTTGGAAATGAAAGTGAGGAGGGAGAGAAGGTAAAACATAGTATAACTACGAGTAGAGTAACGTAGCAAGAAGTGGGAAAGGGAAGTGAGGACGAGGGGAGAGGGTTTAAGCATATGATATAGCAATATCACCATGTATTGTATAGCAAGTTGTGGGAAAAGGATGTCAGGGTGAGGAGGAATGATGTGAGGATGAGGAAAAGAGGGAGGGAAGGTATAGCATAGCTCTCAGAAGGCTAGTGGGGTGTGTTGGAGACTGGTGAAGCGGAGAGGAGGTTCCTTCAGTGCTAACGATGCCCATCTTCACCTAGCTTTGCGTCACTTTGCATTTCATCACTGAGGCTTCCCCTCAGCTCCGCTTTACATCGGCCTTTACAACGTTAAGTCAGTTAAAGCCACGCATAAATTTTTTTTTCATGTGGGTACTTCTTGTCAGATAAGCTAAGGGGCGATGGCACACATTGAGCCTTTGCGCACCATTGTGAAAGACCTTTTAACACGTTAGGGGGCCGGGCTGTCGTATGTTGTCATCGTATGCTGTCGTAGCTTGGCGTAATGCAGGTAAAACCATAAATAGCATAGCCATCTGTAGCATATTGAGCGTGCACTAGCGCCAAGGAGAAGTCTTCTTCCTCTTGTTCTTCGATCGCCTTGATGATGATAAGTGCGAAGCATTTTAGGGGCCCTGGCTGTCGTAAAAATAGAAAAAAGAGGAAGCAGGCGATAAATAGAAAGAGAAAAAAATAAGAAAAATAGGAAGAGCAAGAAAGAGAAATAAATAGGTATATAAAGAGGAAGAAATAAATAGATATAGAGAGAGGAATAAATAAATAGAAATAAAGAGAGGAAAAAAAATCACAGAAAAAATAGAAAAAGAAAGAAAGAGAGGAGGAAAGAGAAAGAAAACCGAAGAGAAACAAAACAGGCTGCCCAGCTACACACTTCCTTCAGGCTTGGCACCCCTAGTGCGAAGCTGCCCTACTTGTTTATCAACAACACCTAGGTTTCTAGAAAGGATCACCCGCATTTGCGCAGTGGATCACCAAATTGTCACTTATCCTATATCTGACAAAGACACTGGCCAGTGTCTTTGTCACTTCCCCCTGAAATTTTTCAATTTTGCATGCAGGTCATACAGACAGGACACATGAACATACGTATATGATATGGTTGAAACTCCCACCTAAAAAAATCCACGCATCTCCACGAAGTGAATCGTGACGAGTGGGCGAAGCTCTGGGTATCATATGGGTGAATAACCATATGTTGCACCATATAATGTAAATTGAGTGACATAAAGTGACATAAAGTGCCATAATGTCTACGTTGAAGTCGTCGACTAGTATAAAGGGTTTGTGCTTGTAGGTGTTTTATATTGTTTTGTCACAATTACGATTGTTGTTCGTCTATTAATTGTAAACCTTTTTTTTTTATTCACATACACACATATGTTTCGACTATAGCAACAGTTTTCTATATACCATGACAGTGGACAATGAGAGTCGACGACAAAGCTAGGTCCTAAGGTCCTTAATGTGCCCGTTGAAGCTGCCGACTAGTATAAAGGATTTGTGCTCCTATGTGTTTTATATTGTTCTGTCATAATTATGATTGATATTAGTCTATTGTTAAACCTTTTTTTGTGTCTCACATCCACGAATCTCCCCGCGACGGACAAGCCTCGGCTCTAGGGTGCTTCGCCCCTAATAATTTCTGGCTACGCCACTTGACAAAGAGTGCAGCTTTCTCCTGCACTAATCATGATGTATGGATTTGTTTTTATTGGCAGACCGATGTGCTTCAGCTGCAATTGTGCTTCTCACTATTAATTCAGCTCCCTTCTTTTATGATATTGTACGTAGAGACCCCGTAGAACGTGTTTGTTATTGCACGGGCTCTGGGAGGCGTCATATGTAGTCTGAAAGTAGGGATGTAGCTAGGATTTTTTCTGCGGTGGGGGGCTGGGGGGTTGAATCTCCCCATCCCCCAGGGTACGCCAATGCCTGAAAGGCAGCAGCAAATTGAGGCCACAAATTAGAAGAGGCTGCAGTGGGTCGTGCATGACTGTATGCATGTGTGTTCAATCAGGCCCGCCGGGGAACACGCAGTCCGGCATGTGCTGTCCTTCAACTGCCGAATTAAGTGACAGCTTTCATCTCCGATTTTTTTCTCTCCCCCCTCCCCTCCCTGTGACTTCTGCTTAACGCACCATCTACCCACGTAGACAATGTGTAACGCTGGGTAAAAACGCGTTTCCACTCAACGGCCATTGTGCGCCCCACGAAGACGGGATGGCACCTCTCTGCCCATGGCAGAGGGATGCTTTCTATTTTTTTTAAGCACATACGCAGCACTTTAGGGGTTCGACTTCGTCCATCCACTGTCTCATATGTCGCATGGTCACGTGCAGTGTTCAATGCAGCACCAATTAAAACAAGGCTAACAATGCTTAAAACTAGTGTAAAGGGAAAGTAAATGAACAAGGTTTGTAAAGTAAACGAACTAGGTCTAAGATAATATAAACTACGGAAACAAACGACAAATAACCCGAATAATTTACCTAACATCGTGAGAAACAGGCCTGATCGAAGCATCCGGCTGATATGCCGCGCAAAAGAGCTAGGGCGCCACCGCCTTGGCAATTAAAAGGGACTCGCTGGCTTGTCCATGCTACGCACTTTCTGAGGTTTCATATGATAGTGTAGCTGCATTAAACACCAAGACAAAAAAGCCATTAGTGCGGGATTTAGAACTACACCGGGGCCTAGACAAGAACGACATTACCGTGGAATTTAGAACTATACCAAGACCTACATTAGCGCTACATTAATCCACAGAATTTTTTCTTTTTTTTTTGGCAATACAGTTGAAACTCGATTTAACGAAACCCGATTTTACGAATACCCCGATTGAACGAACAAATTCAGATTCCCCCCGCAGTTGCCCATAGGCTATTTTGCTTCCCGATTTAAAGAAGTTCCCGAAATAACGAAAATATTCGCGGGTCTCCTCCGTTAAATCGAGTTTTAACAATCGCCACTATCCTTCCTGTATCGTCCTTCCCTTTTCTTCTTTTATTTAGTTATTTTCCCTCCTTTTTGTTGGAACCGCTCTCGCAAGCGCATTCTTCGAACACGCTAGCATGTCTAGATCACGCTGTCTGTTTTTTATTATATTTATTTTTTTTGCGCTTCACCCCCCAAACTGCATGGGTGTCTGTCTGCCGCGGCTGTTCGTCTCATATAATGCACTACATTTCCATATCATATGGATAATCATATGCACTACGACAAACCAAGGCGCAGGCGTACGCAAAGCTTTGCATACCCTATTCCATAAATGTCTAATAATCAGTAGTACATTACACACAACACATTTGACAATGTGCAACAATCTTAGCAATAATGCGCCCTCTCGATGAGACCACGCATGCGAACTTCAGGTACAGCAGTGGCTCGATAACTGTGATGCACAATGCAACAAGAACGAAGAACGGGCAAAAAAGGTAAATCAACGACGCGTGGCAATATCAACGCCGGACATTTGTGGTATCGCTACACTTAGCGTCATATTTCCCGCCTGCTCGGAAAATAATCAACTGGATCATGTGATGAACGTTCTGCATCTACGTTGTAACGAAATAGAGTGCTTGCGCGCGCCCTCTACGCTGACTACGGCCTCGCTTTGTCGACTGCCGCAATCGGTCTTGTACTAGATCTCGCTCTTGCATGCGTATTTTTCACACTCGTTCGGTTCGGCGTGCGCGCAGCATGTCAGGTGTAGTTTGCAGTGCATGCTAAATTCCGTCATTTGCGTTAATGTAGCTAATCCTGTCTTCAATATACTTAGAACTATTCGTGTGTCTTATAACACTGTAGCGACTGTAGGCTGCTTCAGTTATTCCTCAACGAGGTTGTCGTCTTCTCCATAGCAGACTTGAAGAGGTGCGTATTTGTTTTGAGCTCATTGTTTAGAAATGCTGTGCACGGCTGTTAATATTTTAGTCATGGTTCGCAGCTGCTTTTGTTTTTAAACAGGAATTTTTTTGTTATAAGTAGTTTGTTGTATAGCCCCGGTAAGTTGTGTTAGTGGCACTTGCTTTCCGTCGTTATAACTTTACAGCGCTGTTCACAGGTGGTTCACAGGTAAAATTATTTTGTGAAGCACGCAGTACATTGTTGGTCAAATCCGATAGTGCAATAATCAGGGGGCAGTTGGTGAAGTTTTCGCGCAGCGACATAAGTTACGACCGTGCTCATGTGCTAGCGTCGCGCTGTCAGCGTCTCCCGTACTGTGCATGCTTTCGGCGATAAGTGCGTCGTTACGAAGTAATTTAAACAATTCGTGTTCAACTTCTCACGGGCACTGCGCATCCGTTAAACACACCTGTTTCTAAATTTCCTATATTGCGCGTACACGTTGAAAGAATTATGCTGCGTCCCCATGCCGACGCGCTTTGACGTGACTCCGAACCGTGCTTCACGCGGGCTTCGTGCCTGAAGACGCCTCCACATTCCTGCGTATTTAAGTAGGCAATAGTACTTAACCTGCCGCACGCTGCCCTGTTACCGTTTTATTTACAGGAGTCAGCTCTGCAGTATCGTAGCTAGTTGGCCGCCATTCCATTGAAAACTATTCCACATGGAGGTTGCACTGTCGTTGCTAGGCCTAAACGTTCATTTTTCTCAGCCGCTGCAGCTTCGGTGTCCAAGTAGCTTTGCGAATTCTCGCCTTTCGGCAGCCGACGCACCAATTTTCTGGCGTGCTTCGATAGCTTCCTTGCGGGATACGGAGTACGCTGCTTATTTTCGCAGCAGCGAAGTTATTCGTGCTGCCCCGTCAATCGAAAAAGAAAAGCATGGTGAGTGACCACATTGGGTCACCACCATTTTGCTTGCACTCGGTATTTTTTCTAATGTATTATAAAAATTAAGCAGTGTCATTTCCCTTCAGTGGTTGGAACGGCGTTGTCTTGTCATAAGTAACAGATTTCAGCCATTCGTTATGCACGTTTGCGCTTCTGTTTTTTGTTTTCGTCGGTTAAGTTGCCTTAGCGGCGCTGATTTGTTTCCGCGGGTAAAAAACGCGCGCTTTGTTTATCATGCGTCGCCGGAGCTGCTCGCACTCTGCACGTGCGGCGTTGTTGTGAAAAGTGTGCAGCTTTTGTTTCGTTCGCATTTTGCGAATAAATTTGGTCGTGCGCGGCGCTGAAGGGTTGTGGTATTTTACGACGTATTATGTAAGCACTAAAGGAGGAGCACGTGCTTTTGGGGTCGGCTGCGCGTCCGTGCCATCTCAAGGTTTGGAAAAGAGACGCTGCTTCAAATCTCGTACTCACCTATGTGGCTTGCGTACTAATGTAACAGCCTGAAGGTCTTTCCTGGAATCACTGATTGATCTTTCAATGTTGCCAAAGGGCATTGACAAACGAGTTATTTTTCAAGCACTTAAAAGTAAGCGCAGGGCTAACATTGCACAATGAAGCATCATTTTTTTCTGCGCTGGGGAAATATTGTTGCATAAGGCAGTTTCTGACTCTGCAGATGAATCTCTTGACTGTTTTAGAAAGTTTTCAAACTTGCTAAGTGTCTGTCTGAGCAAACTTGAAATGATGCAGTGTTCAATTGGTGCTGGTGAACGTGTTTTGTTGCTGGGAGAATGAGCCTTGCACAACAGCCACGTAATGGGGCAACAAGAAATGTGGCTGGGCCACCTTGCACGGTTTTGCAATTCACTTGCATCCCCCTGACCACTGCTGCTGCCATCAAGCAGGGCTACCTTCAGATTTAAAGGAATGTTGATGCAGTCACACGTTGAGTAGTCTACATGACTAATGTCATGAAATGTCAGCGACAGATTTCACTGTTCTCGAAACAGTAGCCGGTAAAGTTTGCAGGTACAGGAAGTGTGAGCATAAAGTGTTTGAAAACAATGTCGAAATGGCCAAACACCATATGCATAAAAACCTGCACAATGGCGACGCGAAAAGCTACGACAGTGGCAGTCGCATGACAGAATAGCTCGGTTTCGCAAATCTAGAAACCATTGCTTGTCACCCGGAAGTTGTATGACTGACTAACCAGTAGCAAGAAGCCATAGGCACCGTCCACTGACCAGAGGGAGCTGCGTTTCTCGCACTGGCCCGCCCCGATATCGCGGGCATTGGTCGTTAGGGGCACGAAGAAAACAGACGCGTGCACGCGTCCCTCGTGTAGCCCGGCCACGATCCGCCCACTCATGCACAGACGGAGACGCGCGCAGCGCGTTCCATCACGACCAACCCCGTCTCATTATTGCCTATTTTGTCCGCTAGGCTTTGCGTTCTGGCGCTGTAGTCAAACTGGAAAACTCCACTGCACGGTGCCTATAACGGGATGCATATGAGTGACGCACTGCTGGCACTTCACAGAAAAGGCAAATAACCAGGAGTTTCAGGACTTCCAGAAATATTTGACGTTGCTTAGCACAACAGAGCATTTTGCTTGACTAGATACCGCTGGCATTACGCCAGTTTCAGTACAGAGTAGCTGCACTAATGCCAGCAACACTAGAAATTTGTTGCTGAAGCCATTGCAAAGATGGGGTTTGGCCCTAATGCATCAGTCTCCAATGGGATGTGTTCAGTGTTGTGGAGTGGGCCCTTTGCTCAATTCATATGGAGACTGTCGCATAAAAAAATGCAGCTGATTTTAGCAGCAACCTTAATTTGCTTAGTTTTGTATGGCTCTGGCTAAATGCGCAGTTTTAACCAAAGCAGTTCTTGTGCAAAATGAAAAGATCAGCATTTTTGTTTTGCGCAGCTATTATTCCAGCCGTGCCCATTAAGTGCACTGACTGCGCTCTGCATCAGTGGCATTATCTATCATTGTTTGTTCTCATTGGCTCCTGTGTGTTGCATTGAAATAGAAACTGCCCATCTTCAAGTTACTGTGCGCTACACAAGTGCCTGGCAGCCGACAATTGGGTCAAACTGCACAGTGCTTTTTACTCATAAAATTTTGTACCTCTAACTGGTGTGACAATCTGCCTTATTTAAAAGGGTGTTGTACTGGAAATTCTTAGTGCTCGTGTGCATTCTGTTCACATGTTATTTTCATTTCAGCTGTTGTTGAGCTGAAAGGCATTTAGTGATATTTACAGGACATTCAAACCTTGTTGAGAGACTCCAACTGATAAAGGTGTATTCACGCGATTGGCGGGATTGTTGACAAATAAGTCAAGTGGAATGTGACATGATTCGGATCGCTGAGCAGCCAGCATTCACAAGACGGGCGAATTTCGGTACTTCTTGCCAAAGATCTTCACTGTGATTTGGATCTTAGTCGTTTTGCACATTGCTTTACCCAGACTGAAGGACTGCCTAAGGGACGGGTGTTGTAAGGTCACGTTATGTGGTCACGTGACTGATTACGATTTGGTCTGTTATGTGAATACAGCTTCAATGGCTGCGTCTGTATTTTGCCAAGTGCAACTTATCATAAATGATCACTTTAGTTCCAAACAGGCGACATTGTCGCTACCTGTGACCACAATACTATCGTAATCCGGGAAAAGTGTTTACTGAAATCACGCACACAAGGGCAGATACTAAAACACAATGTCGTTGCCTTTGAAGACTGGCTCGTACACGAGAGGAAGGGACCATGTTGTTAAAGAAAAATGCATGTAAACAAGAAAGCCTGTGGATAGGCTTTGCATTGCCTTGGTTGTTAAACTGGCTTATAATTTAAAAAATAAGCGGTGTAGTAAAACTGAAGTGCAAAAAAAAAAAACTTTGTCGGGAAAATAAAGTTCACACCTAACCTCTATCACCACCAATAGGAACGATATATAACTGATCAGAACTCCTCTCTCAAATGATTAAAGGGACACTGAACAAAATTTTTGCTGCCAAGATTTTCAGCCAAATTGAAAGATTGGGTGCTAAAATCAGTTGACGCAACCTTCATTTCAGGCAGAGGCCAGCAAAAAATAATGAATTTATTGCATTTTTCTTGAACTGCTCAAGCGGCACCATGGACTAAGTGGAGGTAACATTTGGCGACGTTTTTAATGTCTCCAGAAAAGGGCATGCTAACCTTGCCAGCTGTCACCAGCGTCTCTCGACTCTTCACTCCCACTATGGTTCCCAAAACCACTACAATTGATCGGCAGTGAACAGTGCTCCCAGTTTGGGTAAATCCTCTAAGTGGTGGGACACATCTCAGTGCCTTTGTGGAAGGAGAATAGTGGAATGTAAATAATGGGTGGAGAAAAAGAAGTAGCAGGACAGGGAAAATTTGTGGGTTTAAGCTCCTGTATTTAAAGGAAGCATGTCAAAAATTTGCATCCATGAGTAGTTATTGACCCGTCCGTAGTGATTTGTGACTGAAAGTGCAGCTGAGGGATGAATAACTGTTTTATTGATTAATATGACTAGCATCTAGCACGATACGGGTGGCAAGTCCACCAATTTGTAGCGCTAGCAGCGCTTCCTCGTGGTCACCTCCAGCCCGCGCTCCAGCTGATCACTTAGCCACATTAAGGAGTGACATGATTCAGCTGACACTTTGTCTGCTAGGCGCACATGTGCAGTCATATGTCATCACCAGCATTGCCATTCTCGCGTCAACAGTGTTGACAAGTGATGAAGACAACATTCTGGAACTGGGAATTGCCACGAATTATTTTTGCTTTGACCCTTTGCAAAACAGCGATTCAGAAATGCACGCCATTTCAAACAACAACGAGGAGGCAACTCAATGACCGACACTTTAGCAATGCAAGCTGGTATGTTTCGATTACTTAAATCTGAGAATTTTAGCGTACATGGCGTTGTATACTAAAGGGGCTTACGAAATATGCCTACGTTTACGCTAATGCAAGGAAGTAAAATCTATTAATGCTACCTGCGTGTTATACCACGTCACAGGGGCCTTTTGAAAGGTCATCCAGTCGATGGCCCTCTAAATGCCCAAACTCTATTGACTCGATGGAGTTGTCACGCTGATACACAGCAGTTTTGAACGGCCGTTGAGTAGTTCAGGCGTTTCTTGAAAAAATTGTGTGCCTCTGCGGATCCTTATTTTCGTATTCATGTCACCTAAAGTAAACTAATATAGGTTCACTTAAAAACTAAAATATGTCCGTTGATGCTGTTTAAATATTTCAATAAATTGTTTATTCGTAGTTATGAATGTATATTTAGCTGTTAAGTTGATGTATATTTAGCTTTTAAGTTGCTGAGCAGCGAAGCGAAACTGTGGCGAGCGATATACAGCAAGGCAGCACGCTGGCATGTGGCTGTTGTTGAGAGCATGTGCAGTTTGCACATTTCAAGTGGCAAAAATACTCTTTAAAGGGGTACTGACACAAAAATTTTGGTTTGCGTTTTTTTGCTGCAATGTGTTGCTGGCCTGTTAGTCATAACACGACACATTGTTTACTTACCGACCAGTTTCAGTTTCGGTTTGAGAGAGCTCCAAAAACGACAAGCCGCCGGGTGCAACTATCACCACCTAGCGTGTGCACTTCCGCACGGTCCGCATCAAGTCCTTTTGAACAGGAAACGGGGCAGCAGTGTCACCGAACGCAAAAATTTCAACGCGTGCGCCGCGGGCACGTACTCGCGAGCAGCCGCTGGGAAGTATAAACTGCGGGAACAAACGCGGCAAAAGAAAAATGGCGGCTATGATGTCATCATAACTTGTTTTATTGACTGCAGCGTGGTGACGTGAGGGAAGTAAAGACCCCATGGGGTCTTTTTTGGTGGTGTCAATACCTTCAAAATTCAAACTTCAAAATTGCTGTAAAATACCTTCCAAGCTATATTCACTGTTGATATTTTGCAGGTATACGCATGTTCACGGGAATTGATCCCGCAGGCTATCTCTGCCGCGAAATTTTGTCAGTACCCCTTTAGAGAACTCGCAACACTCACATATACTGCTTTTAAAGCATACGGGTTAGATTCCTTTTTTCTAATCGTGGGCACGGGCACACTCTGAACGAGAGGGCATGTTCATGCTGTTTCCGCTTCCGTTGCTCAATACCTGTCAAAATTTCAACGGAGGTGTGGGGTGCTCCATTGGCTGGATAGACTATTGACTCAATGGCCTTTGAAACCGCCCTTGTGGCAGCTCGTGCTTGACAGTGAGTCAATAGAGAGGTTCGATGGCCTTCCAAACGCCCGTGTGACATGGGTATTGTTGTCACCTTGAGCGAGTGCACTTACACCGCCAGAATGTAACTTAGGTGGCGCGCTGCTACATGGGAAAGGGAAGTGTACTTTGGAAGTGATGGTAAGGGTGATGGGTAACTTAGTAGCACAGCAATATTCGTTATTTCAGGCAGTGTTTATTGAGTAATAATGTGTTAGAGCTATAAGCAGCCTTTAAAATAAACTTTGGGACAAATGCAGTGGCTGCGGTCATGGCTGTAGACTGCCTGAGAACGAGAATATCAAGTAGTTCTCAGTGGTATAGCGTGTTTTAATGCATAAAAGTATTCCCAATTATGAAAGCTATTTTAGAAAATGCTATGAATGCAGCCTCGAATAATAACTTATTTATTATCGAGCCACTGCTACCGAGGCTAGACACTCCGTCTCCGCGAAGTGAGTTAGATAAATGCACTCGAGATAATGAGCGTGATAGATTTATGTGGAGACATACACAACATCTACGAAATATCAAGGGCAAATATAGCCTGGAACATATTTAAAATCATTTTTAAAATACATGCCGCATGACTTAGCAAGATGCGGAGCCCCTCGCAACGCCGACATCAATGCGTTGGCAATGTAAACAAATCTATGTCACGAGTTTGTGTTGGCTAATTGCTGGCACGCGTCTTGCGCTTGCGCTACCTGCGATTTCTTCTTCCGTGCCTGCGGCTTTGCGTGTATTGGCTGTACTGGCTGTCAGTGTGGCGCATGCTCTTGCATGTGGTGATGTTTAAACTGCGCGAAGACGACAACACGTTAGACACATAGAACACGCACACACGAAGCGCAGTTTATTTATTTATTTTTTTTCCTAACGTGTTGTCGTCTTCGCGCAGTTTAAACATGGCTTCAAAATCGATCAACCAACTAGCCCAACAACATGCATGTGGTGACCACGTCAGTTTTGAGTGGTCACCTGGCCAGCTGTGTTTACCTTGCCGCCGGAACTGCTGCATAGCTCGGTGCTCTTTGAAACTGAAGCTGCGACTGGGCACTCTAAAAACGTCTCTAAATAAATACCCGGCATGCACTCGCGTAAACGAGGTTTCCAGCCGTGATAAGTGGGCCATAAGTTACCTATTGCAAAAAAAAAAAAAAAAAAAAGGTGCGAAATTTTTGTCTGTGCTCCTTTAAGTTGGTTGGCCCATGTGATGGGTATTGCTTGTTAGTGATGATATTTATCTATACCCTACTCCACTTGGATAGCTTGTGGTCGTGTTGGCGCGTACCGTACGTGTCGTGAAACAACACAGTTTCCGCCTTTTCCACGCTTCTAACAACGTGAATGCACTGCACAATTGTTCCCTGAAATACTGGCTAATGAGCACACTACAATTAATTTGATGCGGCACGACGAAGATCAGGCATGAGGAGTGGAGAGGGTCGCTACAGATTTTGCTGGGTACTCTGCGGCTTGCGTACCCAGGACGGTGGGGCGGCTGCGCGTGCGTGAAGCCCCAAGCACATGTGTCCCCATGGCGCCAGGGCCGTGCATGCACACGACCAAAAGCATCATTGCCAACACTGACCTCCTAGTGGAGATCCCTAGCAGGTCACGTTATTCATGACATCAACTATGTTACTTCCACGGTGAGCGAAGTCGAGGCTGGCCAGATCAATCTTCCTGAGCACAAAGGCGCCAAAGCTCGAACATCATGGCTCGACCTACAAAGATGCTGCCTCTGGCGAAGCAGCACAGTGAACAAAATGGAACGGTACACGGGAGAAGACTCCGCTGATCACACCGCCACATTTTCTCCACGTGTATGTCGTCGTAGGACGACTGGCCTTCTGGATTGATTTGCATTGGCTTCTGTCACACCAAACACGTCATGGTAATGTCGATGTCACAGGGTGCTGTTGAGGTTTCGTACGCTGTTTGCCCTCGAAATAAAATAACTTCCAGGTGACGGACGCCATTGAAATTTCCTATGTATACCGAGCAATTGAATGAAGGACACATCTCGAGCTTGAAATTTTTATGTCAGTGCCCCTTTAACAGTTAAATGTAGTAGTGATATCCGCATGCGCACACACCCACACACGCACCCCATTGCCTTCCCAATCGCTAGCCTGCCTTTGCTTCTCGGTAGAGACCTAAACTGTGCCGCAAAGAAAGCCAAAGTCAAGGGTGAAAGTGCTGCGTCATTTGCGCCATGCTGCGCCAATTCACTTCTGTTGCGCCATCCTACTCCAAAACGCATTATTGGGCAGGAACGGCTCCCAGGAAGTCCTTGGTGCGTTCATGTGCTGCTGTCGTATGCGACATGGTGCGCCCAAGCGAGCTCCATGACGGCGCATAACAATCAAGCAAGAAATGGGATTACAACGAACTGTAATGTTTGATGTAATGGATTCGATCTCATGTAACTAACTTCAAGATGCTGGTGTAAGGAGATATGACCACTCCAGGGAGCGAAGCGGTTTTTGTGGTGTCTGTCATCTCGGTGCGAAGTAAGCAGGCCATTTGCTGATGATATCCGTCGAGATAGTGTACGTGCCAGTGCTAGCAACCACGCCCTTATGGTAAAAGTTAGCAGTTGCTGCTCGAGCGACGCAGCCTTCTCCCGCTCGACTCTTCTTCGCCCGACAAAAGACGGCCAGGGTGTTTCTCTTCTGGTGGAAGAGCCAGCAACTGCAGGCCTTGCACGCGGGGAGATGTTATTGCATGCACCCTTCGTGCATGCGATGCCTTAGGGTCTGAGTTACAATTGTTTGTTTGGTGTTGTGTTTATAGTGCCAGTCGGTCTGCTCTATGTATGTAGCATTGCAATTTCCATACGCTTGCACATGTCCTTGTCATTGTGATGTATTGTGCTGGCCATTTGCAGACATGGCAGATCAACCTACGGGGCGAGCAAGAGGCCGGTCGCGAGGCAAATCTCGTGGCTCCACAGCCCCGCCGCAACAGGAATCTGCAATGCGGAGGCCTGGCTTTGAGGGTGCTGGGCCGTCTCAGGTGGGCATGGTCTTGTTTGTTGTGTACTAGTAACTTTGTTGTTTGAATGGCCTTAGAATGTCATTTGCTTAGCCAGTGTATCAGTACTTCATTATAATGCAATGTGTTAGTAAACACAGTAGTGTAAATCTCTGAAGAAGCAGATGCATGTTGTTGAAATAAGCCTTTCAGAGGCACTATAGTTGAAGTTATGTCATGAGGTGTGGCAGCCAATTCATCCGTGATACAAGTAGTCCCACTTGACAGTCGAGCATGTGAGCGAGACAACTTGCTGGCTGGTCTATATCAGCAGACTGATATCATAGACCAGCCATCCGGTCTATGATATCGGTCTGTAGTGCGCAGCCATTGGTACACGTTTGTGTGCATCCACCTTTGAGGAGGAAATTCTGCAGATTTTAAAGTTGCCTCTGACGATACGGACAGTTTTTGATGAGGGTGGATGGGAGTTTGAAATTTTCATTGTGAATGTTTCAAATTTTTGAATATCTAACTCTAAGCAGTGCTTCAAGGAGTCTTAACAAGGAGACTGATGCGAGTGGTCCTTGCTGATACGCGCCAGGAGAGCCGTGGTTTCTTAAAGCACTAGTTGCTGAGCAAACATAGGGCAGATCACTTATGATGTATTATTTGCAGTGTGTTAAGTGTGGCCTTGCATGTATATGCTGTCAAGTGAAAAATCCCTTCTGCTTTTCTTGTCTGGATACATACATATATATATATATATGTATATATATATGTATATATATATATGTGTGTGTGTGTGTGTTTGTGTATGTGTGTGTGAACATAAACTTTGGAACCTCTAAACATATTTGAATGGGAACCAAGGATTAGTGAAACTGGATATTTTTTTTTAGCATTTTTCTGGTTAGGTTACAATTGGTGTTTGCAAAAGCCTTTGTTTCTTTGTCTGCACGGATGAGAAATTGGAAAAAAGATCAAGCTTATCACACAGCAAGTCATTCCGCTTGTTGCAAGACATCTTCTATTTGAGGAAGAGTAGTACAGCCTTTTCAGAATTGTAAAACTAGCTTTTCTGTGATGCACTTAGCCCTACTAATGTCAGCTAGTCGATTTCTTTAAAGAGCGTGTTCAAGCGCAGTTTTCTTGCATTGTGATGTGGAAAATTTAGACTTCGTTCTCTTGATATAAACACGAATAATAGACAAGCCCCAGCATGTGCAACTAGGACCTCCTCTCCATTTGAAGCACAAGTGCCACCATTAGTGGGGCAAATGTGCAGCGCAGGGAAGTGCACTTGCAGATCATGAAGAGGGTCATTGTCCTCATTTTTGTTTTTCTGATGGTATTTACTAGCCACCACAGGGTTATCAACAGCCACCGCAACAGTACCAGCAGCCACCGCAACAGTACCAGCAGCCACCGCAACAGTACCAGCAACCGCCCCAACAGTACCAGCAGCCGCAACAGCCAAGCTACCAGCAACAGCCAGGGTATCAGCAGAGGCCGGGCTTCCAGCAGCCACCGCAGCAGCAGCCAGCTTACCAGCAGCCGCCTGGTGGCATGGCCGGTCGCCCTCCCCCGCAGCAGGCGCCGCCGCAGATGCCCCCGACCGGAAGGGCTGCCCACCGTCCGGCGGGAGCGATTGCAAGGCCTGGGGAGGTTGCCCCGGTGCAACCGCCTGTCCAACAGATGGGGGGCCATGAGCTTGGCCGGTGGCGATACCGCTGGCCGGGGTGCTCGTCGCGGCCGCCGCGACGAAATCGCTATTCTCGCAACTCGGCCACAGCGCATCACGGACAAGAAAGGTGTGTGTGTTTTTTTTTTTGTGTGTGGAAGCAGTGTAGTTGCTTACGTACTACATTTCAGCTCGATGAAGGGGGGGGGGGGGGGACTGCAGTATTTACATGACTGTAGCTTGACTTACACTTGTAATCAAAACTAGTTTTGGTTGTAAGGTCAACGTACAGTCGAAACAAACAAGAAATCAGGCACGCTGTTGCATGGTTACATCATGTTTACATTTTTGTGCTACCTGTAACAGATACTGCATTTTCTCGTGTCCAGCCCGCATATTGCTGCGAGGCTAGCTTTTCTGCATAGATTTGAAACATTGCCGTGAAGCCACCTTTGCACACCGAAATTTGAGTTCATTTTCTCCAGCGCCATGGTAAATAGATTTCCTTTATGAAATGTGCTCACGTTTTTCCTTTTTTTTTTCTTCGCCATTTGTTTTTAGGGGCTTGATCTATATTCGAGTTGACTTGAAATCATGTAAATACGGTAAAACTGAGGAGGTGAGGGTGGACTTTTACTCTGCTGTCTTTTAGATGTGAAGCATCTTATGGCGAAGCTTAATCCGGTGGTGGTGGTGGTGGTGGTGGTGTGCCGCGTGACCACCCTTACTGCGCATGCGCAAACCCTTTCAAAAAAAAATAAAAAAAACCCCCTCTCCCCCTCTCTCTCCTATCCCTCCCTGCAGCAACCACACCCTCACTGCGCATGCGCCTCCCCTCCTCTCTCCCCTCCTACGCTCCCCCCTTTCTCCTCTTGGCATCCCTGCCCGCGGCGTCCACACTACCACTGCGCATGCGCGTCCCCCCTCTCTCTCTCTCTCGTCTAGGCATCCCTGCCCGCGGCGTCCAACACTCCCACTGCGCATGCGCCCCCCCCTTCTCTCCTCTCCTACGCTCCCCCCCTCTCTCGCCTCGCGACACGGACGCAGGCAGTGTCTGCTAGCGAGTTTCTTGGTTGAAAAAACCGACTGCTCGCGCTGCACAACCGTTCACTGGCCATCCCGTGTACAGTCGCCGACCGTTTATTCGGACTCGGCGGGAACCGCCGAAAAGTCCGAATAATCGAGGAGTCCGAATAAAAGGATGCACCAGAAAAAAGCACCTTTATTGGTCCAGCGGCCGGAAAAGCTTGTCAACGCACGTCTGCACACAAGCACAAGAGACCGAGTCGGGCTGTATTTCAGCCAGTGTTTGGCCATAACCGCAGGTTGTAGCTGCCATCGGCCTGCACGTCATCGGAGTCGCTGTTCACCTACGCTGATTCGGGGACCCGACAGACGATCTCATCATCGCCCAACTCGGCGAAAGCTCCCAAATAACATCGTATTGAGGTCGGCCGCCTTCGAATTGGCGAATAATTGTGGCCTTTTTCGCCATCCCCAATGTCTTGTGGTTGCCGCGTTTCTTCGTTAGTACCGACCGCGGATGGAATGGGTGGCGTCGTAGCTGTCGTAGTCATTTCAGTAGATTAGCCCTAGCCACAAAACAACTGACAAGCAAACTTTCAAATGCCAAAGGGAGGGAACGACATCAGGCTAGTTCGTAATACCGTCCTTCCTTGGTCCGTTTCGTACGCGGCCATTTTGAACGTCCAAGCAGACTTCGAGCGTGGCTTGGCCTGGCTTGCTGTTTGGCTGTGGTAGCTATTCAATGGATACTCGGCTGGCTGAATCGAAAACGCCCGATTACAGTCGCCAAAACACATGGCCTTCGAGATGGCATTTGTAATTTCTGCACTTTTCACACTGGCATGATGTCCAGCATACACAGTGCAACCTTTCAGTGCTGGCAACCTAGCGAAGATATTGTAAACACGTGTTCACGTGTGTAAACATATCGCGGACAGCTGGTCATGGAGTTCGACGTCGCTCGATCAGCCAGCCGGAGTCCCAAATATCGAAGCGGCGCGCCGTGGGGCGATCCACTGGTCGTGAGTTTACATTACTTCAATGGGACGAGTGGCGGTGCCACGAGGGTGTCCGAATAAAGCGGGCATGTCCGAATTATCGGCGTCCGAATAAACGGTCGGACGACTGTATATGGCAATGGATCTTGACCTGCAAGGTGGTGCCGGTGGGAGACTTCTCCTGTGCGTTGTTGAACAATAAAAATTCGCAGCGTGCGCGTTAACTAAAAGCGGACTGCGGGTCTCTGTGTCCAGTCCGAGTCTTCTGTCTCTCATTGCCCATTAGCAGCGATTGGCATGTTCCAGTAGGAAACACCGCTCCATCACTGCGTGCTTTGCGCCTCCCCATTTCGCTCTCCTGCGCAACGCTGCGATGAGCGCCAGCGTCAACGCCGCCGCCAGTGTAAGCGTTAGCGCCCGCTGCTTCACATCTACACATGGTTCCCTTTAGCGGGAGATGGTGTAATTTTTTCTTCTCCTTCAGTCCTCTTGTTTCCTTTGTATTCTCGGTTAGGGCCTAAGAAAAAAAGTCAGCTCTGTCCACAGGCATAGCTGAGCCTTTCACAGAGAGAATTTGTGTAGATGCTGCATCCAATGGCGCTTACTCATTTTTGTGATTTCAAGCACTTCTCCAATGTTCCAGATGACTTTCCCATACAGGTGCACGTTTGTGCTGCTGGGAATTTTGTCGGGGATTGAGGCATCGCTCCTCAACCAGTCGTAATGAACTTTTAACTCTTAATTATGTGCAGTATTTACATCAGCCTAGAAAGAGTATTTGAAGTTTGAGTGTAAACCAGCTAGCAAGACTTGTCTTTCACAGGTGAAGGGCAGGGACGCCGCAGTTCTGTGGGTGAAGCTTGCATTTTTTTTCTCAAGTTGCAACTGAGTGTGCTCCTAAAACGCCTACAGCGAGTCTTCATGAAAGCTGTCAATATGGAGCCGATTTACTCTGCTTGTCTCGGGAGTTTAATCCACATCTTGAACATCCAGCCCATGCGCGGATGACATGTCTGTGATATGCAGTGAACACTGATGTGACCGATGAGAGGTTGAGGCTGGCATCGAAGCTCCGGCGAAGAACTCTTGCGATGCTTCTTACTTACAAGAAAACACGTTTAATTTGCATATTTACAGGATTTTTACAGAAGCGTAGAGACGCGCCTTTACAAGAGTGCTGAGTACATCAGAGATGAGAGGGCCAGCGAAGGCCAGAGGGCTCCAGCACGCTCCCGACACTCTCCTTTTATAGCGGTTCATGCACGTGCTTTCTGTCAAGTGTTCTCGCGGGACGTGGACTGCGTATAGCAGCAACGCCGATGCGCGTTCCCTGCAGTGCACAAGATCTCTTGCATTCTTGCGGGATGCGAACCGTGTATGGCAGGTACACCAATGCACATCCCTTGCAGGCACGATCTTTGCATTGCCGGTGATGACAACACGGGAGGTCTTTCAGCTGGTGTCCGGTATGAGTGTCGAGGTTCCATGATGGTGCTTCGACGCGCAAAATACACAAGAACTAGACAAGACGAGCACTCTTGTGTATTTTGTGTGTTTGCGCTCCCAAGTGCCATCATGGATCAGTACAAACTCGCTCAACTACTGTTCTTCTAAACCTAATCCTGGTGTTTCCAATTGCTTTCAGGTACAACCGGAAACCCCGTCAAACTGTTGTCCAACTACTTTCGTCTGCTCACAATGCCCAACTGGGCCATCCAGCAGTACCACGTGGAGTTTGCTCCAAACATCGAGTCGTCTCGTCTGCGAAGTGCCCTCCTGCGAGACCATCGGGACCGGTTTGGCGGGAGCTACATCTTTGACGGGATGTCTGATTTGAAGAGCGCTACTCGGCTGGAGCATAAGGTAAGACCGTAAAGTTGGCGCTTGCGGTATACTCCTCTCCAGTTGCACTTGGCTTATAATGGCCTCCATAGTGCACCTGGGTGTACAGTTTTTCTCTCGTGGGAAGTGTTGGGCCAAGGCTGAGTTCGTTTTATTATTGGTGTAAGTTGCAAATTCGGACTACAATTTTGTGAATGTTTGGTCTGTCTTTATGAAAACCCCATACTCTGTTTGTGCTAGAGATTCATTCATTGGCTTCCTACCCAACGCCTCCTCTATTTTTTCAATGCCAGCCAAATGCGCCCGTTCCAGCCGTTCACCACCCTCTCCTCTAGCCCTTTCCTACTCTCACCCATCGCCTAGCCTTTGCGTGTGCTTTGCGTTCATGGGGGAGAGCACCCGCCATGCAGTGCCTCACGACGGAAATCGTATGACGTAATTTTTGTTCAATTGTGTGCAGATCTGTGGGGCGGCGTCTTGCATCCCTTCGTGTTTACTCGTGTTCACTATGTTGGCGGTCACGCTGGCTCTGCAAGAGTCACGGTGTTTTGAGATAGCGCGTCTCCGTTCGTGGCGCTATGCGGGCAACCAATGGGGACGCGTCACTGCGACGCTGCAGTGCATGCGCTGCCTTTTAAAGGGCCACTAAACCACCTCCGATATTTTTCAAACATGTCAAGTAAACACGCGCATCGTGTGTAGAATGGCGTCACGATGAACGATGCCACACGCGGCAGCGCTACAAAGCCGCGGGCGCGCCACAAATTCCAAAAGACAATCGCTCCTCCTTTCCGAGCCCTTCCGGCCTCAGCGTGACGTCAGGGTGTGAATATCTGACGTCGAGTGCAAGCCATCTGCGATTGGTCGCACATGAACTACGACTTCCGGTAAGTCAGCAATCAGCTGGCCGCGCTCCTCGTTGTTCGTCGTGTTTCCCGCGTGTGCGCGCATGCGAGTCAGCTACTGCGGCCCGCGACGCAACTGCGCCAACTAAATCCAACTGTGTTTAGCGTGGTGTTTTGCGATGGTTTTCGAGCATCCGTGTGCGGTGCTTGGCTGCAAGAGCGCCGACTGGAGAAACGAAAAGACGCGACATTTGTTACCTCGTGATGCCGCCTTACGAAATGCTTGGCTTGAGCACATCGGAGTTGAAGCAAAATCAACGTGCAACAGTGGTTTACGTGTTTGTGGGCGCCACTTCGCTGCTGAAGACTACCATCTTGACCTGAGCCTTGTCCAGGAGTTTGGCACCGGTATTCAACCCCGCCTGAGGCCTAACGCACTACCAACTCAGTTCCTGCCTAGACGGATCCATCATGTTGGCGATCCTCTGAAGGCGTGCGCGCAACACAGGGTCCATACTGGCACGATCCGACGGGCCGGCACGGCAGCAGCGGCAAGCGCTGGACACATGGTGCGATTCGGCATCCGATCCGACGTGCGGCACTGCACGCGGCGTACGACGAGACGACGATTCACGACACATGGGGCGAACGAGCAATCAGCGCGCAGGCTCCGCCCACACACGGCACCTCTGCTTGCACGCTCAGAAAACATCGTATCCTCTTCATTAAGTTCAAAACAAACCTCACACAGCCACGCTTCGTTCTTTAAGAAAATTGCCAACAAAGCTATGCCTTCGCGAGCTACAACCATCGCAACAGCCCACATTCACTCACGCCTACGAGCGTAGGCCTAGCTAGGCCGACGCTCGGTAGCGCCGCTTGCGCTCAAATGCGAGCTCATTGTCGAGCGCTTATTTTAGCCAACACGATAAAAACTTGTACTCTTATATGACGCGTTTACACGCGCAAATGGTGTTATTGACGGACTCGACGTGAAGAGCAACGGTGGGAACGAAGCGAGCCGGTTCGCCGAGACGGCCGGTGCCGCTGTTTAGGCCTACCTGTGAAACGGCCTTCCTTCACGGCTCGATATCTCGTTGGTGGTTTGGAAACGGACGGTGCCTTGCAAAAATGGCACACTGCAAGCATCACTTTATTCAATCATGAGGTATTTCACGTCAGAAACAGTTTATCCAACGTTTTTCATGCCACCGACAACGGCAATATCCACAAATCCCAGGACGATCTGAGCCATCGCAGCGGCGACGAACCACGACAACAAGCACGCAGTCGACGGAGCACACGGAATGCGGAGAGTCGCGGCAACCGGAAGTGACGGTGTTTCGAGCAGCGCGTCGGCGATGACGTATGCCTCGGCGAGAGGGCAAAGCGGCTTTGGGAGAGGATACCAACGGAGGGCAGCGAATGGAAAGAGCGAAAGGAGCGATCGCCGCGTTTCGATGATCAAACGCGTATAACTCCGCTATTATGGCACCGTTTCGAAAAATTCTCACGGCTCCGTGTTCGTTGTACACTCGTGCACAACTTCCCCACCACAACTGAATTTCGACCTCTGGGGTGGTTTAGTGGCCCTTTAAGAGGTGACTCACGAGCGCTGTGAGGCGGCGGCGGCATTGCTTCGAGCTACAAAGAAGGAGCACGAAGGGACAAATCGGACAGACGCATGATATTGGAGAGGGAAAACGCGTCTATCGCATCTCCGTGCGAAAGCGCTCGGATGCATGTGTGACGCAAGCAGCCCTACCCAACATGTGGCGTCGCATCACAACCACTGCCCGAACTAAGGCGGACCGGCGGCTCCCATTGAGGGGCGAGCGTTTTCACTGGCATTGAATAAAATAGAGGAGGCGTTGTCCTACCTTACCTCTGGTGCTCGCAACGAGCTTACTGAAGTTTTAGAGCGGTATCATAACTGGCAAAAACCTGTGTAAACCTCCTGGGTTGAAGATTTCTTTGTCCTTTACACAGGCTTTATTAGTCAAATATTGTTCACCTATGTGTGTGTCTTGCAAGGTTGCGTTGGGCAGAGTTGTCTTCTGCTGTGCGCTGTGTTTTAAAGGTAAATCGTATTCTAGGAATGGGTGTGTATCCCATAAAGGTGTGAGCTTGAAACATTTAAAAATGCACCCTCTTCCGTACTTATGAATTGGCAGGTACTATTTGCGAGCCAGATTCTTTGCTAACAAGTAAATACTGTGTTGGTGTTTCAGTGGCTGTAGCTTTTCTTACTCTTTAATATTTAGGGTCTCCACAACAGATTGTAATTGCTACTTCAGGGCTTCTCACAGTGTCATTGCCAACCCAATTTCAGGTCACAGAGCTGTACTCTCAGCGTCGCACTGATGGCGCCCAAATTCGCATCACAGTAAAGCATGTCCAGGAGCTTGCTCCCAACAACCCAGAGCTGCTGAGAATCTTCAACACCCAGATGCGCAGGTGATGTCACTTCACTTTCTATTGTTGGAGGGATGGCGCAGGGCTCTCACATAGCAGTAGTGCATGTGGGCCTTATCCTGCCTTTACGATTACTAATAGTCCTCGTACTGTATTTTGCTGGTCGGTGCAGGAACCTGGAAAGCATGCAGTTCGTTCAAATCCGGCGCCAGTTCTTCAATGCTACTGGTCCGAAGCCGATCAGCCGTCATGGGTAAGACTGTGTGCATTCTGCGTCACATTCTAGATATCTTGCTATTTTGCAATCTGTGTTCACTCGGGTGCCAGCCTGTGAGCATTTAGGGACGTTAACGTCCATCATAGTTTTGACTTTCATTTCAAGGTAAAGTTCATTTGGAGAAAATATTTTACTCGACACAGCAATGCAGTGAAGGCAATGAAGCCTGAAATAGGCAGTAGAGTTGGGTGATGTAGGTACAGCTCTGAGCGGGACAGGCAGCTCTGGTTTCAGCTGGCAATGACACAAGTGAATTTGATTCTCGAACTGCTGTGCGAGTTGGCTACACTTCCTGCGGTACAGCCGCTGACGCTTTGTTCTGTCAAGGACGGCACGGATCTGTCTGCATTGCACTTAAGGGGGGGACGCGGCTTTCGTATCGCGAAAAATGGCAAAAAAAATCGATTTTTGGAAAATTAAATTTTCAGTTTCTGGAACCCTTTTTCTATCTGATTCCATAATATCTACACTGAAAACCGCGCAGAAGTGCTTCGAAAAATTTCTTTCGCCCTCCTAGGTGACGAAAATTATTCTGGAAATCGCGAAAAAACAGCGATTTTCAAAAAATTATAGCTTCGCACGGCGCGGCCGGGAGCCGGCTTCTTGGGCTCATCGGAAAAAGCATTTCTCCGTATTCAAATTCCCCGCTTCAGCTGGCTCCTCCATTCAGAAAGAACCACGCAAAAAGCAAATACTTGAGGGACGTTACGAGGCCTCCGATTGGCCGCGGTCCGCCGTGTTGCCCCAACTCGCCTCGCCATTGGTCGAAGGCTCGCTCCGGGAGATCGTTGTCTGCTGATTGCGCGTCGCAAGGACACGGCTGTCGAAAATCGCGCTACTTCATGATGTGTTCGAGGCTCGACGATCACTTAGAATATAATTACTATTTAGTTAGGAGCTGTAAGCGGATGCTCGATCAGATTACTATGGTGCGCCGCGCTCGTAGAGCCCGCGGCGCGCCATCGGAGTCGTGACTAGGCCTAACTCCGCTGACGGCGAGACGAACCTCGAACTTTGCGGGCAAGAACAACGCGCTCGTGCACCCGTGGCAACGTGCTTCTTCGCAAGCAACGAAGCACATCGCTCGCCGGCTCCTCGGAACCGCGGATTGTCGTTTTACGCATCGGCAGCGGACCTCACTGTCAAGCTCGTCAGACCCCCCCCCCCCTTCACTGCCAAGGATTGCTCGGAACCGCGGCTTGCAATTACGCGCGTCGGCTCTCGAAAATGCGATACCAAGCACAGTGCGCGCTTATTTTTCGTCATCGTAGCTACGCATCTCGCGCGTTGTCATCGAACGCCGCCGCCAAGTGCATCACGCGCCGGCTCCACGGACTCCGCGACCGAGCACTTCGCGGTCATATGGAGTGCTGTCAATAAGCACTAGTGATGCGATTTAGACGTGCTTGGAGCCGTGATTGGTATCGCCGCAAGCGTCTATGAATGTTCTGAAACAATGAAAGCCTCGTAGATTAGCGTTTCCGCGACCGGCCGTATGATGATGCGTTTCACAGACTAGAGTGGCAAAAGAACATGTATGAAGCAGGGGAACGAATTTTTTGCCTGACTCGCGTCGTAAATAAACTGCTCAAAACATTCCTGTGCCACCAGTGTCTTGGCCATAACTGTTCGTTATTTGGAAAAAAAGCATAGGCTGTCAGGGTGGGAGCTATTTTCTGTTGCAATAAACTTCTCTTCATATAAAAATTTTTTTTATGATTATTTGTAATCAAGAAGCAAGACTTAATTACGCTAATGACAGTGTGAACACGAGAAAGATGTGTAATCATTTCAGTATATGGCCTTATTCGATTTCAATATCTTTTCTGTGATGTCGTATCACACCACTCCTTCATACCGAAAACTTGGTTTGAAATCCATACTTGATGTTTGTAGATGAAAAAAAGGAAGTTATGGAAAAAAGTAAGGGAACAAAGGCACACTGGGGAGAGGCCACATGTCCAAGAAGTCAAATATCACAAGGCATACCAAAGATCACAATTTTTAGGTGTTTTATAGAAGTAAAGAGAAGGTGAAACTTTAAACGCAGTTTTCTCAGTACTGTTTTTTCTGACACTATGCTCAGCTCGTGGAGCAGATATCTTGGTAACCACTTCACAGATTTTGATTCTGTTTATTTTGTAACGCTCCTTGAGCTGTGCTTCAGGGGGCTGCGTTCTTATTTTTTCATTTTACTTCTTCAAGAATTTTTTATAGGGCCTCTTGTTTGTAGTGCAAGTGTGCTCATTGCAGTGTCACTGGAGAAAACGTAAACTACAAGTTTTAGTGTTGCAAAAAAATTATTTTGAAAACGCTGCCCCCCTACAGCATACATTTGGCTGTCCATACAGTATTTACCAACTTTTTACTTCATTTTATAAATCCTCTAGCCGCTCCACGAGGTTCAATGAAGAAATAATTTGTCTCTCATCAAGTTTTAGTGGTATCGCCTTGAAATTTTTATGAAAGCACTATGAGGCCATTCATTGTGTCTGTGCCAATTTTCCTCAAGATCCAACCAGAAACAAGAAAGTTGGTTCCCAAAGGCACGTCCCCCCCTTAAGTGAGATGTACCGTATTTACTCGAATCTAGGCCGATGTTTTTTTTCAAAAACGGGATGTGCGAAAGTGGGGGGTCGGCTTAGATTCGAGTACCATGGTTTGACCGCAGCCGCCACATACTGTCGGCCGCAAAAGTTTACGGTATCTGCAGCGCGTGTCGGAGCGACGTAAAACTGCAGCGCTGCGTCACCTACCGTGACGGTTTTCGAGGCTATCGGCCTCAGCGATTAGCGAGGGCGCGTTTAGATAACGCGCCTTTGCCGGATCTTATCGCAGAGGCCGCGGCCGATATCCTCAACACCCGCCGCGTCACGGTAAAGGCTCGTTCGCACCGAAGGCGGGGCGGCCAAGCGGCAAGGCGGAAAGCGGGGAAAACCTCCTCTCCAGGCGGCGAGTGCAGGCGGTTCTGCATGCGCGTCCGAGGCATTTTCGCGACATCCTGCGGTAGCGTATGCACGGCGACGGTCGCTCAGCGGCGGAGTGGTGGGCCCCAAGACTACACAGGCGAACCGCGTTGTCTGCTTCGTACTATCCTTTGTTCCGAAATCTCGCAGTCATATACGTTCATGCAGCGAGTGTTGTCGAGCCGGCAAGATTTCACGCCGGCAAAGGTGGATCGTGTCACGTGATTGCGGCATAGCGGCGCCGGCGATAACCGTGCCCTCGTGCCCTTTGACACCCCCCCTCCTCTCCGCTTCTCGCGTGCGCGACAGGCGCGGACCTACGCGGGCGCAGTCAACGGGCGCGGGGCGCAGAGTTCGCCGTTTTCTGAAGTTTAGTGCAGTCGCATTGGTAGAGTTCTGGAAGTGTCGCGCCTTAACCACGTGCTCGCGAAACGCTTGCACCACATGTGCTTTTGAAGCGATGGCACCAATCAAGTGGCGCCACTGCAGCGTCGTTTTGCACGCGGAGAAAACTTCAAACCTGCAAGCGCAGCACGAGTTCGGCGTGCACGAAAATAATGTGCGCTACGGAGTGCGCGCTTATGCAATAAAAATGCTGGGTTTTCTGCCGATGAAACGGCATTTCTTTCATTCGGCCTGCATTCAAGGTAAACTTTTTTTTTTTTCCTGGCCTTGGGAATTTCGGGGGTCGGCCTGCAATCGGGGGCGGCCTAGATTCGAGTAAATACGGTAGCTGAAATATTGGGAGATTCTGGTTGGCACATTTGCCCCCCTCACGCACACCCATGTGTTTTGCATGTCCTAATTGCATTGCCGACTAAGGCATAGTCTTCGCATGTCAAAGTACTCGTGCTCCGGTAATACCGGTGGGTGTTGGTTCAAATGGTTTCACAGGAACTTCCACAGGTACTAGCTGCTTCACGTAAGTGATGCTCGAGTACTTCTCAGCATTGCAGCAAAAAGTGCACTGGTTTGGAGAGTAAATGTGCGTAGCAGACCATAGTGTGGTCTACTGTACGCACGAAGTAACAATTAATCTGTAGACAAAATGGTGCTTGCATGGACCTCCCAATGATGTCTCAATGTCAGTCGCGTTTCTGATGTGCCCTCTGTTGTACCAGTTGACTCGCAGTGTCTGCAAAGCTCGCACTCTTTCTTGAGGCCAGTGTTGCATGTAATGGGAGCATTATTCAGTAGTCACTGCAGTTTAAAAACGTCTGTTGCCTCTTTTTACATGGATGAATGAAACCTGGGAAAGCGTGCAGTGCAGTATTTGCAGATTGAAGTTTGACAATTTAGGGCTAAGGAGTGCACATACTGTATTTACTCGCGTAATCCTCGCACTCGCATAATTCTCGCACCCCCCCTTATTGCCCAGCAAAAATACGATTTTTTTTTTTTTTTCGCGAGTAGTTATCGCACCCCCGAAAATTGCAGCAGTAATGTCGTCTGCTAATTCCAACCACTGATGATGATAGCGCACAACAGCCTGGCGCCATCTCTTAAGTATCATGCATACTATCAACGCACGGAGGCCTAATCTAATCCAAGCCAAGCCACAAGTCGCAAGTACGCATGGAGGCGCGTTGTGGTGTGTTAGCTGGTGTTAGTGCTAGTCTGTGTAGTAGCGTACGTTGTTGCGTCCGTTCTGTGTTTACGCTATGGGTCGATACAGGAAGCTACACGGCTGCTTTCAAGTTGAAAGTGATAGATCGTGCACTAAAAAACGGCAACAGGGCTGCTGGCAGGCACTTCGGAGTCGACGAGTTTTGTGTCCGCTACTGGCAAGGGCAGCACGAGCAGCTGAAAGCCACCAACAAGATGCATCGGGCCTTCCGCGGGCCTAAGACTGGGAAATATCCGCAGGTTGAGGCGGCACTTCTTGATTACGTCAAGGGGCTTCGTGCAGAGACCCTTGAGACACTATTTGCTAGTGCCTTTAGTGTCTGCAAATAAATCTTGCTTTGTGTTGAACCTGTGGTTTTATTGTTAAGTCTTGATTACAGTGAAATCTCGATACAACGAATCTCAAGGGACCGCTGAAAATCATTCGTTTTGAAAAGTCGTTGTAGTGAAAGTATTAAAAATTTGCGCAAAAATCGTAAACACAACCACGTGAGTCGCCTACTTGTGCATCCGCTATCGCGTTGTGATCTAATAAACGCGAAAAAACGAACTCCTGAAATACAGTGAACTCCCCGTTAAGACGAACTCGGTTAAGACGAATTCTCGCTTATGCCGAACAACATGGGAACGTTTGTTTGGTTTCCCATAGACTCAATGCAAAAAAAAATCCGCTTAAGACGAACCGCCGAACAGGTCTCTTCGGATAAGACGAACTTTCGCAGTGACCGACAATGCTGGCGATTCTGCGCAAGGAACATTGCAGTCTTGGTGGGGCTTCAGGCGAACGGGAGAAAGCAAAAAAAAAAAAGCTCTTCCTGGCGCAAAGACCGGAATCGCAACACGCGGAGGGAGGGAGCGAGATAAGCGGAAAAGAAAGGCAGCCCATAGCAGCTGGCAGCTCACCCCCCAGCATGTGGGTGGGGAAAGTGCTGCCTTTATCAGCAAAGAAAGCAACAAAAAGTTGGGGAGGCAATGGCTGGGGGGGGGCCCAAGCCTTTGCGTCCTTTTGTATTCTCCCACATTCTTTGGTTCCCCCCCCTAGAGCTCAACTGAGAAAAGCAGAACACAAAACCTTGGGTCCCTTTATGGCGACCGAGCGAGAGTTGTTTCCCATAGTTTTCCCATAGGGCCTGTGGGCGTCCTATCTTTTCCCAGTAAAGTGCAAATTGTGGCGAGTCATTTCCATTATGAAAGCTCACGACATAGGATGGTTATTTTGCACACCGAATACAGCTGAGTTGCATCTTTTTCGTGTGCCCGAGGCTCGTGACCGTGAGTAGCGCGAACGGAGATCTTCAGCTGCACGTCGATCAGGAAACGTTATTACGGGCCGAAAACAGGAAAATATGCGGACCTCGAAGAAAAGCTCGCACTTTCTTATGCAGCTCAGCGTATATTGGCTTTGTTGGCACGCGATCGAGGCTTATGCAGAAGTGATATTAGAGCCAGCTAACCAGGCACACCGAAAAAAATGAACTGCTAGGAGAATAAATTTCCCATTCTGTGAAGGAAAATTGTGCTTATCTCTCCCCTTTTTTTTATGGTTTTCGAATTGTCAACATGGGGCCATGCTACGGACTTGTTGTTAAAATGTGTTAGCAATACATTCAAGAGCATTATTATGAACCCGCGAAATTGGGTGCTCGTTAGATTCGTGTAAATGCTCTGCTGGAAGGCATAGTTTTTATCAAGTTGAGCCAAATAAATGCTTTTTCTGGTTATTTCCACCCAATTTCAAGCCTACTCCATTCAGTGTTCTCAAGAAGCATATTTGGATGCACTTGGAATGTTAGCATGTCTCTTTAAGGGGGCACTTCTGATAAGCCGAGCTCCTGATAGGATGAACAAATTTCCGTGGTCCCTTCGAGTTTGTCTTAACGGGAGTCTACTGTATGACAGAACCAGTGCACGTTTATTTGAAAAAGAGTGCGATCTTTGCATGATGGGTGCAGCTCCACGCTGAAAGACGAACTCTTAAGCGTGTGCATCCTTCTTACGCACTTCGAAGCATCTGCATTAGATACAGATTTTTCGCGTTGGTTCGCGCGCGCTACTTCGTCGTCGCACTGCGCGTAGTGTTCAAACGTTAGTGGAGCACGACGGGTGAATCATCGGCGACTTCATCCCATAGGTCACTCACGTCGCGTTTTTCACTGTCGCCGCATTCCTTTCATGCTGCTTCCGAAGGTCATCGTGAACGTACAACCACCAATCTAAAGGCGAGAAAACAGCCGTGTAACAAGCGTGCAGGTAAAGCTGCTCCACGAAACAAAGGCAACGCGACGAAACGCCGAAACCCAACGCGAAAAACAAGTGCAGGCGATGGTGATGGCGATAGGGCTATCGCACATTTGAATAGGGCAGGCGCGAAGAGAAATACGAGTCATTCCGATGATGATGATAGTGGCAGGTACTGAGCTGGGCGTTGTTTCCACAGCCGCGAGCATGTTTATAAAAATGCTATTTGTTATTTTGAGGTGTTGTGAAGATATAAGGGCGATAAAATTCGATACGTTATTCTGAAACATTCGGTATTCTGAAATTCGTAGTATTGAAATATTTTTACATTAAACTAATAGACATGGAGGGGGATTTTCGAAAAAGTCGTTAATGTGAAAAAAATCGTTAATCTGAGGTTCGCTATAACGAGATTTGTCTGTAGTACTTCTCAAAGCTTTTAGTTGCTGGCGTGAGAACCCTGATTTGCGGCCGCTTTTTTTTTGTTTTTTCTTTCTTTCTTTCTTTCTTTTTTTTCTTTTTTTTTTTTTTTTTTAGCGCTCTGTACGTTTTTGCGGTGCGGAAATTTTTCCCCGCATAATTCTTGCACCCCCCCAACTTTTCATCGGTTTTCCGCGAAAAAAAGTGCGAGGATTATGCGAGTAAATACGGTACTTTTGTTTCCAGCATCTAAAGTTTGTCACATCGGCATAATTTTTACTCATGAGCTTTTGCATCAGAGCCAGCGTTGCTTTTAGCGACCAGACTTGAAGCAACATGATGTGGCTATCCTGAGCGCTTGCTAATAGCACTTATTATACTAAAGAAAATGATACCATGTTTTAATCTGTAAGTACCGTACGAGGGATGTTACCTGAGTTTTCGTGCATCAAGACCATGGAAGAGCTTGTAAATGAGGGAAACATGCTGTACATGCTGTTCTGTCATGCTGTTCTGTCATGCTGTGAAGAAACTTGTCTCCTTCTTGCCCTGCCGTGATACTCTTGTGCTGTCCGCAGCCCGATAGACGCCTCTTCTTGAACATCTCTCTGTGGCATGAGTGTTTACTTGGAACTTGTGGCTCGACTCTGCGCAGGCTAGAGATCTGGGAAGGTCTGACCACTGCGGTCGGTCAGCATGATGGCGGCATCCTCATGGTGGTCGACACGGTGCACAAGGTGCTTCGTACAGAGAACGTTCTCCACCTCCTTGGCTCACTGCAGCAGACTGCTCGCGGCAACTACAAGGACGAAGCCGTCAAGGCTGTGGTCGGCTGCATTGTCATGACCAGGTGACTTTCTTGTCCCACCACACTACGAAAACACCTTCTGGCGGTGTTACTTCTGGTTGTGTGCTTTGTGCTCACTCTGTTGCTTTGTGTCACTGTGCAGATACAACAACAAGACATACCGTGTGGATGATATTGACTGGACTAAGAATCCGCAGCAGACATTTGACACAAAGGAGGGCCCCATCACCTATTTAAAGTACTACAAGGATGTAAGTGAACGCTGTTTTTGTGTGGCATCTATAAGCTACAAGCTGTTGAAAACGAGTGGTGAAAAATCTTGTCCAGCAACTTGCCAATTGATCGCTGCAGGCTTGGTATCTTCGTCCTACCTTATACCGTTGCCAACCATTTATTCGGACTCGTAGGGAACCGCCGAGAAGGCCGAATAATTGAGAGTCCGAAAAAGGATTCACCAGAAAAATTGCACCTTCCTTGGCCCAGTGGCCGCAAAAACTTGTGAATGCATGTCTGCACGCAAGCATGATCACAGACAGTCAAGTCGGCCGGCATTTCAGCGTGATCCGGGAAAGCGTTCGAATTTTCAAGCATGTCGAAAGAATCCAGCTTTGTCATACTTATCACTGATGTCTGTTGGCATATCTCATCCAATATTATAGTTTTTTCGCAGCAGCCTGCCATCCCCCCTATTTAGCTTTTTTTCTTCCTTTTTCTTTTTTTTTTCTTCTTCTTTTGCAACCCGTTGTCACTGTTATCTCGGGAGTGCTTGCAGTGGATGGGATTGAGAGAGAGACTGGAGTCGGAGGTGGCACAGCAAACACATTTTTATCTAGCAAAGCGGCACACAATAATCAACAAACCCTAAAATCGGCTAACAATCGAAACAAAAAACTAACTCTAATCTAACTCAAGTTCGCCTCTAGCCCTCAGCCAGTCTCTAGTCACTATGGCCTCTCTCTGGCTACTCGCATGCGGTCGCGCACTGATCGAACGTCTTACTGTTGGTGGCGTTGGCTTGAAAGCGACTTAGCCTCGCCGTCTCGTCGTGTCTGTCGCTGACGTTCTCGAAGTGGTCGTACGGTCGCCGTCTGTCAGCATCCGCCTGTCGATCCGCTTTTCTCCTTTGCTTGTTACCCGGTCGTCGTGGGTCTCGGCAGGTTAGGCCGAACTGCGTGTTCGGCCTCTCCTAAGTACCGCCTGGCCGAACCGACGACGTGGCGCTCCGGGGACAGTCATGTGGGTCGCAGCCGTCCTGTTAGGAAGGTGAAGAGCTGCAGGAGCACCGGGAACCACTGAGATGAGGTGCCGCAGGTCCGGGGAGCGTCTCTCGGCGTCTACCGAGGTCGATGGCTGCTTCCCGGCACCCTCACGCCGCTGCCTCCGGATCCGGGTGCCTGCAGCTTTCGCCGCGAGAGTGACACTGACTCCTTGACCTTCCTCGTTCGGCGCTCCACAGGACAATGCCGTTTCTTCTCCTCTGGTTCTTTCGCCACGGCTCGGGTCGCGTGCCACGAGCTCTTCCCAGACCAATCGCGTGCGCGAGCGTGGCAGGGGCTTATACCATCAGGTACTTTTCCATGCCTCGCACACCATCGGAAGTTTCCATCATTGGGCGTGTGCCTCGTGCCCCTTTACTCATGACACCCGTTTATAGCAATTATCGGTTACAACAATGAAATTTTCGTGGCAGTTGAGTATTGTTATAAATGGGGTCGACTGTATACTGTTGAACCTCTTTATGAGAGACACTGATCTAAGAAAAATTTGGCGTAAGAGACACCAGTCGGTCTACATCTGTTACAGAAAGGTTCGATTTCAATGATTCGCTGACTATGGGGTTCTATATGCTACAAGACGTTTATTTGCATTATTTACAACTGAGTTAGGGAGCCGAGAATCTACGGTCGCTCGTTGTTCGAAAAGTCTGTCACTCGCTTTCAGCCGCCGAGTCACCCCACACAGACCACTCTCTCTCTCCCTCTCTGGTTAGCCGCGCTGTCCGGTCTAGCAAGGGTCAGTCTGGTCCTGTCAATCATCCCGTTCCCCGAACACATACGCAGGGGTCCCAATCACCCAACCTTTTCCATGGGAAGGCAGGTGTCGGTCAGAGACCCCGCGACAGTTCGAGAGAACAGGAAAATTTTAAGGGGAGACGTGGGTCTTAAAAAATGGTTTTTTAAAAGTTGGTTGAATGGCATGAAATTTAACACACTTATTCAGTTTTTTCTAGATTTGAAATCTTTAAGCAGATTTTTAATAGCTGCATTAGAACAAAAATCATGAAATTTCCAACACATATTTAAGCATATTTGTTATGGGTATTTTTGGCAACTTTGCTTTGTCAAACACAAAAACAAATTATGCGTCAAGATTGCCAGAAAGCTGGTCTAGCCGGTGATGCTATTTATTTTCTTATAATGTTGTTCATTAAATTATAATTCTGGATGATCAGAAATAGTATGCGGCAAAAAAATGTCACTCATATTTGCTTCAGTTTATTTTGCATTGAAAGTTCAATGAAAACAATCAGATTAGCATCACCGGCTAGACTACCTCTCTGGCAGTCTTGCCACATACTTTGTTTTTGTGTTTGACAAAGCAAAGTTGCCAAAAAATCTCCGTAAGAAATATGCTTTTAGAAATGGCACATCTTTTGTTCTAATGCAGCTACCAAAAATCTAATTAGAGATTTTGAATCTGCAGCAAAAATTGAATAAGTTTAAATTTCATTCAGTTCACCCAACTAATAAAAGAAATAAATCAAAGACCCGCCTCTCCCCCTTAAGGGGGGAGGCTACCATCAGATACCAACTTTTTTGTTTATTGAGATATCTTAATGAAATTTTCAGGATAGACTCAGAGCAAAAGCATTAGAATAACTACAAAATTTCATGAAGTTATGTTCACTGGTTTTCAAGTTACAGCAGTATGTCAGAATAGTGCACATGGTTCTCTTATTCCAGGCCTGGAGAACTTTCAAAAGGCGCTGGAACTGTGAAATCAACTATGATGATTCCCAGATTGATACCTCAGGGGGAGACAGAGCCCTTTCTTTTAATTTCCTTGCTGAAAAGTTTTAGCAGACCATCGAATTTAGTGTTGGTGATTAGGATATCATCAATCGAATTTTGATTAAGTATCAGAAATAATAGACACAATATACTGAAAAAATGGGCTTGTCTCACCCTCGGAAATTTATTCAAGTACATGATAAAAAAAAATTTATGGAAATCCGATGAGTGGTTCCAGAGATATGGCTGGAACAAGCAGCCTCATTAGCCAAAAAAGTCATTTTGAGAAAACGACGTTTGAAAGTTTTGAGCACATATGTAGTTCTAAAATGATTCTGCAGCGTAACTGGAGGTGTCCTTAGGCACTCTCTCTCTTTGCCGCCTTTCAGTTTTCTCTAGTGATCGCTTCTTGGCCTTTTTGAAGCGCAAAGAATCTTTCTCGGCTGCCCGTTGAATGGCCAGGTTCGTACCAGGCTCGTACCTTCATCCTAGTCGCGGTGCACCGCTGGCACGGGGTCCCAGATAGCAGGTCGTCTAGGGCATACATTTTCACAAGGAAAAATTTTTCGCCTTCACTTTTAGCGGTGGCAGCTTCATGATCGCGCTCCGTTGCCTGAAATTTCCACTCCGTCGCTGGCATAGGGCCAAGTTCTCTTTGCACAGCAGCGCGTTGTTGATCCGCCGCCTCTCTCCTCGCACGTCAGAAAACTTGTTCACAAATGCACATTTGACGACGCGATCGCACTCTTCTTCGAGGCCGATGAAAGAGAGAATGTGGAAGGCACTGTCGATGAGCACAAGACACCAGGCGCACTTGTAACGACAAATTCTTGCACCGGTGGAGCAGGAGTCCCGTTGCTAGGCGCGTCGATGCGACCTACTCTTACGCGTAGATGAAGAAGCTGCCCCACACGTACCGTCAGCGCGATCACCGTCGGCGCACGTGCGAGCGGAGAGCCTCGCCGCGAGGACAAGCTTCATAGCTCGCTTCCTTGCACCGAACGCGTTCGTAGATGAAGCAGAAAGGTACCGCCGGCGCGATCACCGTAGGCGCACGTGCGAGCGGAGAACCCGCCGTGCGGACAAGCTTCATTGCTCGATTCCTTGCACCCAACGCCTTAGAGTCTTCCTTATCGTTGGGCGCATCGTGAGCGAACGCAACAACGGTCTCGTAAAGTCGGTTGAAACGTAGAGCGTATGCGAACGGCTGACGATAGACGATAGCGAGGTAAACACAAAGAGGACGCCGACGACGGAGGAGCAGCCGACGGCGAACGGCTGCATTATGCGGAAGAGCACTACGTCATCGCGCGCAGCAGCCAATGGCAGTCGCGGAATCCCCCGCGTCCTTGAGGAGCGCGCGCTTCACCCAATCCCAGCTGCGCGTCTGGCCGCGGGAAACTTGAAAGCTCTCGCGAGCCCTCCAATCATGAGCGGCTTGCTCCTCTCCTGCGCTGCCGCCGGCGCCGCGGATGGCGGGAAAAAAAAGTGCAAGAATTCACAAACAAAACAAGACCAAAATGGCGGCGCTCCGTCGAGCGGTCGCGAAACTACGATCGCGTCAAGTTGGGGTATTTTGAGCGCTGGCGCGCCGCGCGAGGGCTGCCGCGGCTTGTTCTAAACTTTATTTCAAATGGTTTCGCGATGAATTAGACGTTGATATTTACAGAAAAGGTACTTTATGACACATTCTGCCCGAATATGCGGTTAGCCAAAAACCGAGTTTTTCGCGATTTTTCGGTTTTCAAAGGCCGCGTCCCCCCCTTAAACGACATCACAATAGGTGCTGATCTGAAAATGAGAACATGGTACCCTGCTTATGAGAAATCCCTCATGTAAGGGACAAGGAACTGCTCCACAGTGCATGCCTCCTTTAAAGGGGTTCAACTGTACTGCCAGATGGATAGTAACCAGCCGACAGTAACGAGTGTTGTCCAAAACTTGCGGTTTACAGTGTGCTCTGCTTTAAGCCCCGGATTTTGCCTGCCTCACGCATTTCTCCGTGTGCAGCACTACCAAAAGGATATCAGGGACCTCAACCAGCCTCTGCTCGTGTGTCGCCCGAGAGAACGTGACATCAGGGTTGGCCGCACGGACAACCTCTACCTCATTCCAGAGCTGTGCTTCCTCACTGGTGAGTGGAAGGCACTCGTACAAAGAGGACATTCATCTCTCTTTCTTTTATTATTTTATTTCTCTTTTTTTTCTTTGTGAGCCCAGGTATTGCATGAACAAGTTTTAACTGATCTTCATATTGACATTTTGTGTAAAAATGTGTGGAAAGAAAAATTTCTATCTTGTCCCCATCTGAACGAGCTGTAATTGCCAATTGCGTCAAAAGTGAAGCTGTCAAATGAAAGCAATGTGCCCTTCCAGCTAATGCACGCTGTTTGACAGGGGGCCTAGCATAGGTGGAACGCGATATTCTCGGCTATTTGCTGTTTTGGGATTGTGATCACATTTGTGAGATCTTGCATGATATGGATGTATCTGCACATCTGTTGGTGGCACAGAGCTAAGCACACCATCTTCGAACACCTGAAACACCATCAACACCAACTTGTCTGACCCTAATCACGCGAAATCTTCTCTGGTGCAATGTGTTCCCGTGTGCAAGTGGCCAAAAAGTGTTCTTTTGGATTTTGGCCGAAAGTGGCCATGCTGTGACCGTTCCTTTCATTGCAGGGTTGACGGATGACATTCGTTCGAACTTCAGCATCATGAAGGACTTGGCTAGTGAGATGAAGCTGGACCCCGGAAAGCGTGTGGCCAACCTCAATGAATTCATGCGGAACATGAGCAGGTGTGTGGATGAGCGTTTCTTGCATTCACCGAGGTCTTGAGATGGCTGAAAAACATCTTGGTTTCGTTGCCATTTGTATGCCTGCCTCTGTCGCATATAGTTTTCCTGGATCAGTTAGCTATCGCAGATCTGATTACAGTAAAACCTCGTTTATCCGGATCTCGTTTACTCGGAAATTCGGTTAACTCGGACTCGCGGCCCGGTCGCGGCAAAACTGTGTATACTTCAATGGTGTCAAATGCTCATTAATTCGGAGGGATTTAGCCGCGCACCGGTTAACTCGGACAATTCCAGAGAGTGCACTCGGTACTTCATGCTTAGAATCGCGCGATCTCTGCGGCTTGGAGGAGCAAGCCCTGCTTGCCGTAACCGACGGCGGAACCGGAGTTTTGGAGAAACCGAAACCGAACGAACGACTGCAGCGGAATATGATCATGATGATAGTGAATGAGGGGGAAGTGGCTAGGTGGCGCTAGTCACCACCCGGCGGAAGCGCTTGGGCGTAGCCTCCTATATGGCTTGGGCCGCTGGCGCATCCAGTGTCTATTAAAAGCGCAATGGCGGCACGCAAGGACGGCGGGACGGTTTATTTCTTTGTGTTGTGACTGCTTGTGCGCGTTGCCACCGCCGTCGGGCCGTCGCGCTTCACAATGATGGCGACCGTCACTGGAGTGAAGCGGCCACAGCAACAGCGAGTGTGCGCACCACCACCTGATGGGGTTGAAGAAAATCGTTCTAGCACAAATTCTGACGACAAGGCGGTCAAAACTAATGCAGTTTTTCATCAAATAAAGGTTTGTCTGTGCCGAGTGCAGTACATTTTCCTTTTGTTTTCATTGTCCGTTCGATAATCCGGAATTCGGTTAACTCGGACATTTTCTCCGGTCCCGTGAGATCCGGGTTAACGAGGTTTTACTGTACCTCCCACTCCGTGGCTTAGTTGCTAGTTATCTCCCGCTAATCACGATGTTGTTTGTTGGATTTCTGGGAGCAAAGTGCCATGCAGGCTTGATTACTTTGATATAATTGGACGTAAGTGTTCGTCAACCCTTTACTGCAGAGTGTCGTGAATTCGTGACATACCGAGAAGCTCCGAGCAAGTTAACGAAATGCGTGCCGCCTTTAATGCCGGCTGTCAAGTACTTGCGGGGAACGTAGCTTTCAGCACGAAAAATCTAGCGCTGTCTTGTGTAAGGTATTCTATGCTAGAATCGGGTGTTGTGTAGCTGATGGCGGAGGGCACGAAGCACGTAACAGCTCTCACTTTGTTCTTTCTCGCCTGAGTGACGCAAATTCAATCTTCTATAATTTATTTTATTTGGTGTGTACGCACCCAAGAGGTGGCACTCGACATGTTACCTAGTGTAGTTCTGAAGTACGCTTTTTGTTGCAAGATCCTCGCTTCTGCGGCATGTCATGAATTCACGACATACCTATAAGTATGCATTAAAGTTGCGTTTTAGATAATTTAACTGCAGAATCAAAGGTTGCTATTTAAAGCTGGAAAATGGAAACAATTTTTTTTTTAGGGTCCACCCTTTTCTGGTGCTTTCTTAGCTTTCTGTGGTAAATGTTTGAAGGAAATGAGCAGCTCTGCTTTCAACATTTCCTGCTGTCTAACAAAGACGTGCAGTGCCTACGTTCAGGAAGCTCTGTCGCCATTTTTTCATTCCCCAACTTTGCACTTTTCTGCAGGCATCCACAGGTCCAAAAGGAAATGGGCCAGTGGGGTCTGAAGTTCTCGGAGACCCTCGTCGAAATCGATGCTCGTCAGGTTCAGCCTGAAAGGGTGGTTCACGGAAACAACATCAGGGTAATCTAACTTTTTTTATTGACGGCGGACATAAGTCCGGAGCGAGAAGTTTGTTACTATCGGCCCTAGACACATGATTTTTTTTCTGAGAATATTCAGCTTTGTATACTGATTTCAAATATGTAACTACATTTTCTTACACCAATCCAAAAGAAGTTACAAGTAACTACAGTAGACTCTCATTGAATGGAACCTGAAGGGACCGGGAAAATATGTTTCATTTAACGGAAGTTCCGTTTACTGAGAGGTTAACAGGGATGCAGAATATTAGAATGAAACCAATCTTGTCAGAGGCACTTGTTCCATTTAACAGATTTTCGTTTATCAAGAGTACTGTATTCTTATTTTATGAATTTGGGATGTGACTTGCTTAAAAAGTAGTGCATAGGAGAGCTCAAATTCAGCAAGCATGTTCCTGAATGTTCAAACAGTGCAAATATGAAATTTAATGCTTGTACATCAATTTTAGCCAAAGTTATGAAGTCTTTATGTCGCAGTCTCTTAGCTGTGAATTTTTGCCGGTGATTTCTAGAAGGTTTCGAAATGTTGCAATGTTCTAAAACACTTTATCGTTTTCTTGAACACTCTGATCCTCTAGCATTCAAGCAAAAAAAAAAAAAAAAGGGAAAAAAAAATCAAGAAAATTGAATTTGTATTAGTGACACAGTGTTGATCTCAAAATTCAGAACATGCAAAAATCTTTATTTGAAGAAAATGCAAAAAAAAAAAAAAAACAAACTGAAAAACTTGTGAAAATGAAAATTTCAAGCTTGAAAGCCACAGCACTTGTCATTACAATCACTCATAAAGCCCCTGGGGAGTAATCTGAAGCAGGCTTCTGTTTGTGCTGCTTACTGCCTGGAACGCGCTGAAGATGCACGCTTTGTCTCCGAGCCAGTTTGCACGGCTGTGGTCTTTCTCAACTGCCCGCTGGCTAAGGGCAGCATGTTGGATCTAGCTGCCGTTCACGCAAAAGGAGTGAACTAGACTCCTTGTTTCCTAGTCTGAGGCGCATAACAGCATCTGCCACGGCAGTCTCAATGGCAAACGATTCATTCTTTTCCTTTTGTGACAGGCTCCAGATAACCGAATGCAATGCCTCATTCGCATTCTGAGTCTTTCCTCTTCTACATCTTTGCAGGAGCTTCTTGTCAGACAAGCGCTCGTAGACAGGACGCAGCGCATTGCTGGCAGTCTCTGGCAAGTTGTACAGTCGACTCCCGATAATTCGAAGTCGCTTGATTGGAATTTTCGGTTAATTAGAAGTCAACAAGTGGACCCGTCAGTTTTGCATGCAACCCTATAGGAAAAAATGCTCGATAATTCGAAGTTAAAAGCCCGTAATGTTGGTTAATTAGAAGTTATTTTTCAGTCGAGAGCCTCGAGGCGACCGTAATTTTTCAATAAAATGGGGAATATTGCAAGTGCCAAAACAGCTGTCGGACCACGCTGTTCCCGCCAGCACAACTGTCGCAGCTCACTGTTGTCGCCATCGCCACTGCCCGCAGCGCCACAGCTCGTGAAGCGGCAAGGTTGTTTAGTCAACGTCGGCGCATCGCATCGATCGCATCGGCTGACTAGGTCTTTCTTTGTGATTTGTTCAGGGCTTCAGCCACTTCAGCCGCGCGCGCTGGTTTGAATCTGCACGCGTTTCCACGTCTAATTTTGAGTGTTGCGGTGGCGACGTTTGATAATGGCAACTTGCGGCCGCTACCGAATGCTTGACCTGGCGACGAAAGTTGAAGTCTTGAAAGAAGTTGACGCCCCGCCAAGTAAGACATAGCACGAAAGTACGGCATTAAGCCTAACACGCTCTCGAATTTCATGAAGTGCAAACAGGTGAACTCGATGACGGTAGTTTTGGCACCGCTCTTGGTGACGTCCGTTTTGAAGAGTTCGTCGCCGTGGGACGCAACGTCGAAACATGCGGTCCTCTAACGGACAGCTAAAGCGACGATGACATCGGAAACGAACCACCACCGAGGGCTACCGACGTAGCTGCCGGTCTTGCTCTCGCGCAGCGTTTTTTGTTTTGTTTTGTTTTGTTGGAGAAGACAACGCTGAAGAAGCACTTCGACATGTGTACTGCTTGGAAAACTTGCTAGCCGCAGCCAGGTTCGGCAAGCAGAAGAAGATGACGGACTATCTTTTTTGAGGCAACTGTCGGGTTTTAAGCCGTTTTTTGTGCATTTTGCTTAATTGGAAGTTCGTTTAATTCGAAGTTTTTTGCGGGTCCCGTGAACTTCGTATTAACGGGAGTCGACTGTACTTGCTTTTTGGCTAGGGCTCATTCCTTGCTGTGGCTGCATTGTGCTTGCACCAAGACTCGGGAGCCCTGGGGACAATAGCTGTGGTTAGGTTTCTCATCAGTGGGCGTCACATGGTAATACGTAGCCCGCACAGCCTTTTGAATCTCGTCCATATTCCCCGGAATGGGATTTGAGAGCCGAGCGGTAGGACAGTCGCCGACCGTTTATTTGGACACCCTCGCCGCACCGCCACTCGTCCCATTGAAGTAATGTAGACTCACGACCGAAAATTCGGATGCCCCACGGCGCGCCGTTCGATATGTCGGACTCCTGCTGGCTGATCGAGAGCGCCGTTGAACTCCATGACCAGCTGTCCGCAATGTTTACAATATTTTCACTAGGTTGCCAGCACTGACAGGTTGCACTGTGTCTGGCTGGACATCATGCCAGTGTAAAAGTGCAGAAATTACAATTGCCGATCTCGAAGGCGATGTGTTTTGGCGACTCGTAATGGGCATTTTCGACTTCAGCCAGCCGAGTATCCGTTGAATAGCTACCACAGCCAAACAGCAAGCCAAGCCAAGCCATGCCATGCTCAGAGTCTGCTTGGTGCGACGTCCGTTATGGCTGCACATACGAAACGGACCAAGGAAGGACGGAATCATGAGCTCTGCAGCACGAACTAGCCTGACGTCGTTCCCTTTTGGCATTTGAAAGTTTGCTTGTCAGTTGTTTTGTGGCTAGGCCTAATCTACTGAAATGGCTACGACAGCTACGACGCCACCCATTCCATCCGCGCAGTCGGTACTAACGAAGAATTGCGGCAACCAAGGCCACAATTATTCGCCAATTCGAAGGCGGCCGACCTCAATACGATGTTATTTGGGAGCTTTCGCCGAGTTGGGCGATGATGAGATCGTCTGTCGGGTCCCCGAATCAGCGTAGGTGAACAGTGACTCCAATGAAGCGCAGGCCGTGGCAGCGCTACAACCTGCGGTTATGGCCAAACACTGGCTGAAATACAGCCTGACTTGGTCCTCTGTGTTTGTGCTTGTGTGCAGACGTGCATTGACAAGCTTTTCTGGCCACTGGGCCGATAAAGGTGCTTTTTTCTGGTGCGTCCTTTTATTCGGACTCTCGATTATTCGGACTTTTCGGCGGTTCCCGCCGAGTCCGAATAAACTGTCGGCGACTGTATATCTGAAATCTGAGCCATGAACTGAAAGTGAGCGCTGAAATAAAATCATTGCTGCCTCCACTTCCATTTGGCCAGCCTTGCATGAGGTGTTTTTCTGGCATGAATGCCTAGACTTTTACTCAGCATAACCTGTGTTGTCGGGTTTTGGGCCACGTTCGCAGCCGAGGCAAAAATTGGAAAGCACTACATAGTTGAGCACATATCCTGAAAAAACCTCTATTACAGCGGCTACTTCTATGTTAGAGGTGTGTCCTCGTGTGTGCCACCTTCCATCAAAAGAGCCGGCAATATTTCTGGGGTTGCTAAAATTGAGGTCCTTGTAAGGCTCTTTACTGTTGTGGCACATTTAGTCACATGTTCAGCACAAGCTCTTGTTGCTGCTGGCTGGAGCTTCGTTTTCAAGTACTCTTAGTAGGTTTTCGTATGAAGGCCTCTGTCTGCAGGTCTGCTGTCTCGCTCGGCTGTGCCAATGTAGCCGCTGCTGACTGTGATGACTCCTTGGGCTGCACGGCACGTTTTTTGCACCGCTTGCTGAATTTGTGCAGTGTGCGGAACTTACGAGTACGGTTCGGCATCTCGATTCCGATTGCAAAACCTTTCAGGAATGGCGGTAAACGCACGTGACCTGGCAATGTTGTCAGTCCCCGCTCTCCAATCACAAGGCACTGTTCACTCACGTGACCGCTATGGGCCAATGATACGGTGCGGTTCTTTCGCTTCTTTTTGCCTGGTATTGCGCGTTGGCGGCAACATTGGAGGCTTGACTTGGCAGGAAAGCAAGCCGAAAAGATGCTCTTTCTAACGAGACTTAAAGGGGTCGTGAAACGAAAATGAAGCTGCCCGGTTGTAATTTTCCCTGCTTCATTAAGGATTGGACATGCCAATTCCGAAATATTTCGGCGTAATATCCAGTCTATAATTAATGACGCCCGTTTGAAATCGCAGTTTTCTTGGGCTCCTAAACGACAATGCGCCCCTACCGGCCGTCATAGGCACCAACATGTGACGTCAGTGAAAGCGTCATGGTAAGAGAAGTTATAAACAGAGCGTTAGCTTTTTTTTTGCTCCGAAATGATAGATTTATAGGAACCTAGGAAAGAAAAAAATAACACAGCAAATTTTGCGCTCTGAGCTATTTATACTGTGAAAGTACAGCGAGTGATCTGCTTGGTTCCGCTTTCTAGTACATCTGGGCTCCGTCATGTGTTGTCTTCGCTCGCTCGGCGCTGCGAGCGAGCGAAGGTTGCTGGTTGCATTAGGTTGTATTTTACGGCGTGTTTTGGGTGGCTTAGTCCTCGCTGTGCCTACCATGTGCATCGGCAGACAGGAAACAACGTTCGTGACTGCATACGGCACCGCAATCGAACCGGTATGATGCTACGAACCTCGGTCAACTATGGCTCAGCAAACATCGCTGTGTCGCCATGTTTCGTCGACGACAGAGACTTTTCATTGGCTGACTTAAAGTGACGTCAACTTTACAGTTAAGGGGAACGTGAGCGGGGAATCGAAACTGTGTTTTTATAGCTATTAAATGAACCCGCACGATGAAATGAATCGAGGTATAGTATTGAATGGACGGCCAGGATTCTGAATACACACGTAGCTGAAAATTTTCGGAAAACGTTTCACGACCCCTTTAAGATGGCCACGTTCCGATGAGTGGTTAGTACGAGCCGAGCAACGCAAAAGAGGGCAGTTTTCGGCATCTTCGTAAGCGAAACCATGTGCTGTGACGAATAAATACGACATATTTTGGCTCAATGACTTGTCATTTCGAGCGGATTTTTCGCTGGCAGGTGCGCGATGATATGAAGAAAATAAAAATCGCAAAATTGAAAAATAAATGTTTGGTGGTGGTTTTTTGTGTCGCCAAGATTATTGTCTCCCCCCTTAAAGTTTATCAATGCCAACATGTTAGGAGCATTGTTCATTACCCCTGTAAGTTCATTGATGTGACTTCTCTCAAGTGTAATATCTAGGCTTGTGCGAATAGTGAATTTTAGGTTCGAAGCGAATTCGAAGCGAATAGTAATTTTGGTCGAATAATTTCGAATCGAATTCGAATAGCATATATCACATATTAAAAAGAAAAATGGTCATATTTGTCATCACCTAACTAACCTGCACAATATTTAAAAAAATTGAAACAAGGCCTGTGCAAATGCCATTTTTTTTGCTTCAAAGGAAATGGAAACAACTTCGAATAGTAGCAGGATCTGACCTTCGGTAAAATGCAAGCGATAACCTGTAAAATATGTTACGTTTTAAAATTTACTATACTTGGAGCATATAAGCCGGTATAAGAAGCTTCAAAATTTAAAAAATGAATTGATGTGAGGATAATCTCTTCATTTAACCGTGAAGTGGGGCTTCGCGGCAGCGCGGATTTGCCCTGGATACGTGCTTTCACAGCCTAGCACCACTTCACTGCAGTGAAACCACCTTTACAGGGGATTACATGCGAACTAATATGCACCTGGATAGGTGCTTTCATGGCTTAGCACCCCTCTATTGCAGTGAAACCACCTTTACAGGGGGTTACATGTGGACTAGTATGCATCTATTCGTTTCTTTCGAATACTTCGTAATTTTCAATAATTTAAATTCGAGTCGAAGCGAATTCGAATACTGCAATATTCGTTCGAATATTCGAAGCATTCGAATATTCGCACAAGCCTAGTAATATCCATGTATTTGCTATCTGTTCATCTGGGAAATCTCGCGTAATTATTGGGACGTGCCAGCTAAGATTTATGTCGTGGGCTCCATTTGTTTCTACTGTTCTGGTGTTGTGCATGATGCTGAATTGACCGTGTGCATGGGGGGGGATCGAGAGTCCCTGCTGCAAAACTGAAAGAAGTGGTGCGGCTTTGCTGTTCTACAAAAGTGTGCGAGAGTATGGACAATTTCCAAGCCGCATGCACAAGATGCCAACGTCAGTTTACACTGAAATAATACTAAGGTGGTGTATTTCTAGAAGAAAAGGATACGAGCATGTCGATGCTATAAAGGTGTTTATTCCCCATTGCGTGGTTTCCCATTTCTTCCATTCATGTCGAAAGACGTGGCAGCAGCGACTTATTTTTCTCTTAAATTGCTCTTCTTTGCCCCCTCGTCTTTCAGTCCAACGTGAATCCCATGACTGCCGACTTCTCGAGGGAGATGCGTGACAAGACAATGTTCAAGGCAGTCCAGATCCGGTCGTGGGTGGTGGTGTGCACTCGTCGCGACATGCAGAATGCTCAGGACTTTGTGCGTGAGCTGATGTGTGTTGGGCCACCAATGGGAGTGACCATGCAACAGCCACAGTTGTATGTATTGAGGCAGCTCAAGTGCATTGAATTGAATTCAATTTTCATGTGTGTAGTGATCTCCCGGGCTAAAAGGCACCCATGCGAAGAGAAGGAATAGCATGGGAAAGGGCATCGCTACAAAATTGTGGCCTAGGTAGTGTACAGTGGTTGTTGTGATAATGCAAAAAATTGTAGCCTGCATTGTTAAGGATGGTTGCTGCATTAAGGATGGTTGTTAAGGAGCGCTCTTTACACTCTGTCTCTGTTGTCCTTTCCTGTTTTGCGTGCTGTTACATGTGCTGCGTTGTTAATCATCAGTGCATGATAGTTGAGCACTGTGGTTGGTGTACTGCGTAGTATTAAATGTTGTGCAATGGGTAACATTTGTTACGAATATTGTTTGAAACTAATGTAATTTTACAACAAGTTTCGACAGCACACATTTTATCCACCACTCTTGCGCAAAAGAAGTTGAATGGCATGGCTGCATACGATGGTCAGAAAAGCCAGCTTTGCACGATGGCTATTCAAGTTTTGAAGTACCTCACAGAATGACTGTTGAATACGGTGGAAAGCGATTAGCTCGACACACCCCAGCTGAGTATTTTCTGTATTGGAGACAGATGTTTGTCAGTCTTTATTGAAGTGAGGTCTTGAATACATAAATATCTATGCGGATTTGAAGGAACGTTGCACTTCATTCAGCGGTCACTTGGCTGTCACATGCTATGCGCCCTGTGTTGTACCCACATTTTGACTTTGTGGTTGTTTTTTTTTTCTTCCTTCTTCTTTTCTCAGAGTCTCTCTGGATGATGACCGTGTCGGCAGCTACATAAATGGCCTCAAGAACATTCCCAGGGAGACCGAGCTGCTCATGGCAGTGTTCCCGAACAATCGCAAGGACCGTTACGACAGTCTGAAGAAGGTGGCCTGTGTTGACATGGGACGTAAGTGGTTTGGGTTTGATGCAGTGCGCTGGGTGTCCCATGTGTCAAATCATTGCCCTGTGTAGCTCTAAGCTTCGTGATTGGGCTTCCGTTGCAGTGCACACACAGGTGATGCTGGGAAGAACCATCAGCAACAAGAAAAACCTGAAGTCCGTGGCTACTAAAGTGGCCATTCAGATGAACTGCAAGCTTGGTGGAGAAGCTTGGGCCGTGGAGATCCCGGTATGTGCTTCCTCCCACTCGGGCAGTTGTATTATTTAGGCTCTCTCTACTGCTATAGACTGTTTTACTGGTGGTTTTTAGTCCCGCCATATTGGGCTGTTAACCTTTGTGTTTTGCATCTTTAAGCACTAAACTAACATTGTTACGGTTGACGCATAAGCATTAAAACGGTTGGGTTGGTGCATGCGATGTTTCATGGCCTTATTAATTCACGTCGCGATATATAAAAACCAGAAAACATCGGCTTAACAGCCCAAGATGGCGGCGCCCACATGTCTTAGGTAAAATAGTCTATAGGCAGAGGTGGCTGCTGATGTAGGTGTGCATTTGCATGCCTTGGTGTTTAAAAGCACGAAACATGCTCCCGGTGAGAAGCTTCTGGCTTTTGTTATTGAGGTCTGCACCGAACTCCTCTAGTATCGGCATGTCATTAGTATGGATGTGAGTTCATTATATAATGAGGTTATAGAATTTCTTTACTGGACTTTTTTTTTTTTGTTTCATTTAAACAATGATTAGTATCCAAAGTTTGATGTCGCTGACATAGTTTCAGCTTTTGATGTTGCTTGCGCTGTATACAAGAATGCTTTCAAGACCTGTGTCATTTTACCCAGTAGGTGCTCGCCCAGGTGCAGGTTCGGATGGCTAAACCGCGTATCATCGATGCTCTCCTGTTTTGTACTTATGGAGGCCCATGTTGCATCTTGTCTCGTGCAGCTCCAAGGTGTGATGTGCATTGGCTACGACACTTACCACGATTGCCGCCAAAAGGGCCTCTCTGCTGGCGGCTTCGTTGCCAGCCTAAACAAGACCCTGACTCGCTGGTATTCCCGCGTTGGCTTCCACCAGACGCACCAGGAACTGGGCAGTGCCCTCAAGACTCATCTGGCATGTGAGTGATTTTCTGTAGTTGGAAGATGCACTTGGCGCATTTGCAACAAATCGCTGCACTTTCGCGTGGAATACTGCTTGTTGTTGCGTCCCTCCCACTACAGTTGAACTCCTATACAAGAGACACACTGGGGAACAGTTGTCCATAATATGAAATGTCTCTTATGGGCATGGTAATACTCTTTTTCTTATCAACCCTTATATTGATGTAGGCACACCGGTGTCTCTCATACCCAATTGCCTGTTACACCGCTGCCTATAATAAAGGGGTTCATCTGTATGGATGTGAGTGCCATTGCTAGCCCTCATCTAATATCTGTTATCCCAAGGGGCTGCTTGTGTGAAATGCTTGGCATTTGTTTGTAGCAAGTCTCCGAGAAGGCTGTTTTGGACTACAGCAGTAAAGGCATCTTGTGACCGTATTATATACCACACGTGGTCTTTGCATTAGTTTACAGGGTCTCTGAAGAAAGTTCTGTGGAATGTGGCACAAGCTGCTTTCAAGATTGAATCTCTCTAAGAACAGGGCAATATTTGGTAGTGTTTTTTTTTCTCCAGATTTGCCTTCTTGTGTAGCCAGTGTGCATAACTGTCAACTGGTGCTCAATGAGAGTAAATGCAAGTAAATTGAGGATAGTTCTGAGCAATTTACACAAGTGTGAGGCACGATAGACGTTTACCACGTACTGCAGGAGCCAAATCAGCATTTTGACTTGCAGCAGATGAGCTGCTAAGTTGGAAAAAATGGCGGCCTGATTCATTGCTCCAACTGCGTCTCGTCTCTGCAGTGTCGCTGAAGCAGTACCAGGAGGAGAACAACACTGTGCCCGAGCGCATCCTGTTCTTCCGCGATGGTGTCTCAGATGGCCAGCTGCTCCAGGTTCAGGAGTGGGAGGTGGCCCAGATTCAGAGCCTGCTCACAGAGATGTTCCCTGGGCGAGAGTAAGTCGCGTGCTTACTGGGCATTGAATTTCTGTATGGGATTTGAGCTATTCTTTTGCGCGTGCACTCTGACTTTGTCTTAACGAAGCCGAAGATGCTTGCATCAATCTCGTGGAAGTGTCTAAGAATGGTGCTTGACTGCTCTTTCTTCCAATAGGCCTCAGCTTGCCTTTGTTGTGGTGACCAAGAGGATCTCCGCCCGCTTCTTCAGCATTGACAACAGGGGCGGTGCATACCAGAACCCTCCCCCAGGAACTGTGATTGACAACAATGTCACCAGGCCTGAACGGTGAGGCTTCAAATTGTAGTGCAGAGATGTAGCGTGAAAAACGGACGAGGGACATGCTCAAGACGAGACATGCACTTTTTGTGTCTAGGCCTTGTCTTTTGTTTGTTTTTAGCTGTATGTTTTCTGCATTATGATGAATTACCAATGTGTCTGAGCCTTCTCCTTTCAAATCATGTTTGGTTCAAGTGAATATGTGTTGCTGCAGGAAGTATCAAGGCAACATTTAGTTCAATCTTGAAGGAGCATGCAGGGAATGCTTCAGTCGCATTTTTCGCGCTCCTTAGCAGCCCGGAAATTGCCTCAAAAAAGAAATGCATTCCTCCTTACAGTCCCCAAAATATAATGTTCTGTGGACAGGAGCCCCTTGAAAATTTTGGCAAAGCTAACTTTTGGGAACTGCTGCAGCGACAAACAAATGTGAGAGCACAAATCTGAAGCTGTGAAACTCTTCGCCATTCATAGAATTGAATAGTGAACAATTTCAATCTCCAAAATTTCAGATATCCTCACACATTGGAAAAATTGGTTGTTGACTACAGTAGAAACTCGTTGATACGTTCCCGCTTAATACGATTTCCCGGCTCCTACAATCGCAATCGCAAAAATTAAATTAACCTGATTCGTATCGTATGATTCAGATCATACGTTTTCCTGGATCGTATGTTTATTTTCCGCGTTTTTTTTCGGAAACGTATCAGCGAGGTTCTACTGTATATTGCTAGCTTTGTGGTTTCGCTGTATTGCATGCAATTGAAAAAAAGATTATGCACTAAACTTGTGCCATCGAACAGATGAAGCTTGGTGTACTACACCAAACACTACACCAGCACTACAGTTGCTGATAGATGATTCACGGAGGCTTGACCTCTTGGTGTTACGGTATTGGCGTTCCCCCAGAACTTGTCCTGCATTTGCTAGTTGACCTTGAAGGCTGTTCTTGAAGCTGACCTTGAAGCAGCTCGTTTTGCTCTTTATTGACTGCATTGAAAAATGCTCCGCTGCTTGCAGTGAGAGGCAACAGTGTACAAATATTCAATGTGAAACCTGTACCTTGCAGGTATGACTTCTACCTAGTCTCCCAGAGTGTGCGTCAAGGAACAGTGGCGCCCACACATTTCAATGTCATCCACGACACGACGTCACTGAAGCCAGAGCACATGCAGCGCCTCTCGTACAAGCTCACCCACTTGTACTTCAACTGGCCGGTAAGTCCTTTGTGCACTGTCAGCTTGAGAGTGAAAGAGCAGGTTTGGTATACGTGTGGCTGCCGTGTATTGAGCTAATAAGCAGCAAGATGCAGGAGGAAAAAAAAAAAAAAAAGCTTAGTTATGTTGCTGGAGTGTTATTTACAAAAAATCTGTTGTAATACTCATATGTTCATAATGGTACACTAGAGGGAAATCTGCGCTAGTGTTTATGGGAGCTGCAGTGCATGGCGCTTCAGCCAGCATGGGAGTGATCGGTACTCCATGGATTTGCCTAAGCTTCGTTCTTTCAGCTTTGCGTTTTTCCATGTGGCCTGCAATTGCTTTCACAAGACGAGGGTCAGCAGTTCAGAATTCCCTTACTTCGCCACATTTACCCTGTTAAGCTTTCGAGTTCAAATAGGTTTGCAAGGTTCACACCAAGCCATTCTTTTATCTGAAACAAAAAGCAAAACACAATAAATAAAGCCACAAGTGCATTCGAAGTCCCAAGCACGAAGGCTCGGCAAATCCGTGTACTACCAGTCATCTCATGGTGGCAGAACGATCGCAGTACCACAGTTGTTCCGCTGCTACTTACTGTTGAAAACTGCGAGATACTTTTATTCTCTGCTATAAGACAGGTGATTCTCTGTTACGAGGCAGGACATGCAGACACGGATACAAAACAGTCTCGACTTCCCTCTTGTGTCCGTTTTTGCATGCCCTGTTTTATAACATAAATATTACGTAAATATTACGTAAATATAACGTAAATTTACGTAACATATGTACCAAACTCAACTCTTATTCTAACCTTTAGTCTGTGCTTTATTGGAGTGTGGGAGTGTTGCGAATGAGCCTTCTTTTTCCTCGTAGGGCACTATCCGGGTCCCTGCCCCATGCCAGTATGCCCACAAGCTGGCCTTCCTGGCCGGACAGTCTCTTCATGCCGAGCCACACAAGAAGCTTGCGACCACGCTTTTCTATCTGTAAATGCAGTCTTGTCTCGGGGAAGGCCACAATCACTGCCAAGTCACGACGGCGATCATTGTCAATGTTGAAAATGTGCTGTTCTTTTTTTTTTTCCGTCCCTTCCCCTTCATCTTCACATTTTTAGGTGAGGCTGACTGCGAAGCTTTGCCTTTTTTTTTTTTTCCATTAACCAAGACCATCTTGTTTTGTTTGTTATTTTTGCAGCTTAATGGTAATTAGTGATGAAATAGTCTAATAAGGAATAGTCAAATTTTTTTCGACACATGGGCATTAGATATCGATTGGTCTTCGCTTCGTTGTTCTTTACTGGAACATGCACACTCTACCTCCCGTTTAGCGATTTAGTACAATACTCGTGCTGCTATTCTTGTATCATTTGTTTGTGGACAATATTTCGACAGAGTGGTATTGTCGTTTCGATAGTTTCATCGCTGCAATAAATGAGTCATGTAGCAACTCATTTTGCCAAATGAAGGTGTAATTTTGGCAGAGGTGAAGTGCCTTGTCATATCATTTCATTGTTAAAAGTTCATAACATTTATTAATAAAAAGTTCTTTGCTACATGCGTTGGTCTGTGCTTACTTGCGGTGTGTATTATTCGTGCTAGTTGTCGGTACGGGGCAACGGAAGTGCACTGGCTACCTCGTGCAAGGCACTGCAACACATGGTTTCAAGCGATAATTCCCAATTGCTCTGCTCGAAAATTTTAAAACACTGTGAATTGTACCAACAGTCCAGAAGCAGTGTAGCCATTGATGTGGCGTCAATGTCTCCAGATATCGTTGCCAAGAGCCTCCTATGTGAAGGGAGCAGAAAACGAGTGGCAGAGGCCAGGAAAAGTTGTGGAAGCTATGCCTGATGTGTGCATAGTGCACAGTTAGTAGGATTCAATGTTACGTGCATTTGGCAAGTGGAAGTGGAAGCAGCTTGGTGCACGATGCAGGTCCATACCCTTATTTGTTTTCATAACACATTCATACCAGATCTGTTGGCTTGTCAGTTATTTTGTTGCATTTCCAAGCATGTAGCTCAGGATTAAAAATTTGACTATATCTGCCACATTTCAATCTGAGCTAAATGCTGTTATGTGTTTGCTGTGCCAATATGCACTAAGGGGTGAAACCATCTACACACCCAGCTACATTTAAGGTATGAGGCCAAGTTGAAAATGAGACTTTTTTTTTCAAAATGTCATTTTTTGGTTTTTGGTCATGTTGAACGCGCAATTTATTTCCCTTCATTTTGCTGCAAAAAGTTTCCGTCTACGCAGATTTTGTCAAAAGGTACAAGCAAAAATGTGAGACCACCCATCACCTACGAAACCGAAACTGAAAGTGCCAGTTTTGTGTGAATCATAAGAATAACTTGATATGTTGTATTTTGTTGGTTATTTAGCAATCATATCAATTGCGAACATGTAATAATGCTCTAAAAGCGTTGTCAACACATCATTTTTGTTGATAAAAGTCATAAACTTCTCACGGGGTGAACGCGTGATGTGGTACATGTGTTGATCACACTCATAGACACATACGTGAGCCTGTAAACCATCAAATTTGCTTTGTTTGACGCTGTGTGTCAACAAAAGCACATTTTATTTAAGTAAATTCGGAACGATCCAGGCCTCTACACTGCAAAAGCTTGCCTCACAAATGATCCGCACCACAGCGCGAAAGCATCCCATCATGGCACTGATGCTGCAATACAAGCTAGAAAAAAAAATTGAGAGTTGCCGCTCGAGCAAAGGCACACAATAGTAAGGTCCACGATGGAACTGGCTACAAATATTGAGAATTTTATCGCTCTTGATCACTTTGTGTAAGCGCTGCACCTGTTTCAAATCTTTTTTGTTGATTTTCTCAGAACTTATATTTCTAGTATTTTTCCGTACGCGAACAGTCATAACTCGTTTGCTAATAAACATTTTTCATTCAAACTTGGCAAATTTCCTTATCACCTTAGTAGGCATGCAATGAACCTCAATAAGCAAAATCGTGCCACAAGATTTATTATGGCTTCCTCTTATACGAAGGTGCCCCTAGTGCAAGTGCATACTTTTTTTGGTTATTTTATCACTATGTTTTTAATATTCATCATATCTCATTTGTTTTGGTTCATTGCACAGGACAAAGCCTTTTCCATGTCTCTGCAAAAAATAAATCTTTTTTAATGAGCGTAATTTGAGTTAGGAGTGCAGGCGTAAGGCCCACTTTTAATGGCATTTTTAATTATGGAAAATTAACAAAAAATAGGACTTGCTTTAAAATGCTCAAATTTGCCTAAAAAGATGCGTTTGATATTTTAGGCTAGTAATTTCTAGTGATTATCGCTTTTTAAAAAAATTTTTCCGAACACTTGGCCTCATACCTTAAGCAAAAGTCGCAATTTGCACCATCTATGTGCCGGAAAGTTCTTGCAGCGTTTCAGAGGAAAAGTTGGCACGTGTTCCGTAGCCCTATCTATGTTGCCGCTGTAATCTTGACATGCGAGCAGGCAGGAGAACTCTGTAGTGTAAAAATGTTTGTGAAGGCCAGTAATTGCACTAGACAGGGAATATTTAAAAACAAATTGCCCGTATTCCCCAGTACATTCCTTGTAACGACTATGTCTTATGCGCAAATTGTGAAACCTGTCTTTATTATTGGGCATAGTTGGTCGTATCTTTCCTGGGGCATAATCGATTATCCCTAATAGGTGCGACATGTGTAGTGCCTCTGGGCAGACTGGTACTGTCGATGATAGCAAAGCAAAGGCTCTTACATTCATTGCCAAAGTGCGAATGCCACAGTCATTAGAGCATTAACCATGTGGACATGGATGTACAATCAACCACAAAAGTTTACGAACCATGCGAGCACGTGGCCAAGGAACTCTTCGCAACACTTCCACTACGTGAACGCCAATAGACAGCAGCGCTACGCCCTAAGACACACCCCCTTTAATCGATGACTTGGCTGTTTTCTTGCTCGGCAAAAATGTTTTCCACCTTTCAGAATGCGACACGCTCTTCGGGAGCCTTGGCTACGTGCTTCTGTTTCGCAACTGTTATCAGCCGCAATATTTCTTGCAGTGATGTCAACCCAACAGTGTGATAGCTTTGATTCTGCTGTTCAAATAGAAGTATGACGGTCATACTCCAGATAATTGCTTTGCGTAAAAACAACAAACTAACGGATGCACCAGCAGAAAATTGACATGCCAGTGAATAACAAGACCCACTTCTGGGCCAGCGCTCCGGTCGACGCTAGGTTGGCATAGACAGCAGTTTGGCACGCGCTTGCGTGGTCCGTAACGTTATGTGGTTGAGTGTACATCGGTTAGTACACCCAGATAACTTCGTGCATGCATGTACTGAATAGACATGAATTTCTCTTGCTTATGCTCATTCAGTGCCTGTGAAGAAACTTGGAATTTGCATATCAAATTAATCTTACATGGCTGCAGTAGCACATTGTTAGGGCAATCATCAACGCACATATTAATGTGCCTATCATGCAGCACATATTGTGGAGTCGCGAGCATCTAAGAATGTGTTATCGTTCTTGTTCGGGTTGGTCGCCAGAGCTGCTGCTCTAGTCTTCCTGTACAGTGCTAAACTATGGCACAGCATGTTCTCATATCTGGCAGGACGTTGACGTGTGGTCATTCTCACTGTTGTCACGTGTTCAACTATTCAATTTGAACGAATGCCTTGATCAGCGTAGCAAACCTTACTTGCAACTCCGAACAGTGGTGGATTGGCAGCTAGCTGTAGATTGCTTTATATTGCATGAACTCAACTTTGGGTGTAAATGCAGATGTAATGGTACATATCCACTCTGGTGCACTGCTCTAAATTAAATATCTGCAAACCACATGGAGAGACTGCATTTTTATTGCAACGAAATCTGTGACATCGAATAATGTAAGCAGATTATGAATACATGAGGTATGCACAAATGTTCTGTGCACAGCAGAGTAGAGCAGCAGCCAGTGTGCAGCAGCATCATGTCGTAGCATCAACAGAGTGGTTTTTTGTCTAAATTGAACAGCGTTAATAATTGTCCGGGTGTTACGTCCTCAAACCACAATATGAATATGCAAGACGCCATTGTGGAAGGCTTTGGAAATTTTCGACCACCTGGAGTTTTTTTGACATGCACCTAAATGTGAGCACAAGGGCCTCTTAACATTTTGCCTCCATCAAAAGTCACCGCCGCGGCCGGGATTCAATCCCACAAACGTTGGGTCAGCAGTCAAGCACCATAACCACTAGCTTGCCATGGCAGGTAACTGAACAGCGTTCATCAGTACTTAGCTGCTGGAAAGACGTTTGAAAGCAAGACGTGGCCAAAGAAAAAAAGACTGTACAATTTACTGATGCAGTTCACTGCATTATCTGAAGTTTATAATAGGTCCTTGAAAAGTATGGCTTCGCCTTTATGGCATGAAAACGACAATCACTGTAGTGTTTAGGTAACTAAGTCTGGTTCTACTCGAACAACGGCACATCCAAACACAATGTCAACTGTGACTTTCACCGAAGTCTGTGTGAGCTTTGGCTTCTGTTCGTTTCTTCTTGGCTATCCTGTTCACAGCCGGACGACGAAAGAAGCATTTGTCTCCTCATCTCGTACAGAATTATCGATGCCGCAATCGCTGTGTTCAAGCTGTCGACACCGTTGTTCGCTGGCACATGCACTCTCGCACCATCACAGTCCACGGCAAGCTTGTGGGCCTGGAGGCTAAGCCCCTGTGTTTCTCCTCCCACCACGAGAACGCTCGGCACATTGGCGTACCTCACAGTTGTGTACTCGTAATGGGGCACACCGATCTCCCTGCAATCTTCCAGCTCATCCATGTCTCTGTATGACTCGTCCACTGTTAACCTCTGCCCGTCTGCAGTCACCGTCCTGTACCTAGACCCCTCATTGTCCACGTCGTCGTCTTCATCATCGGAGGTTTCTGCATAATGGAACAAAGTAACAATGACATTTCACGATTTCGCATGCTCCTGTAGCCTACTCTGCCATAGAAAAGCCACAAAGTGAAAAGACGAAAGCTTCGCCTTATGGACCCATGTGGTGTGAACCAAACAGTTAACAGACATGATGCCAATTTCAGGTTACAGCCTTGTCCAAGTGCAGCATATTGCAGCATCTGAATCATTTCTGACGAGCGGTAATGGTAGAATGTTCGGAGAATTTTAGTCTTGAGAAACATCCGTTTTTTAATTAGCTTTTCGTCGTGCTTGGACACAGGGGGTGCTATGCAAGTAAACCTACACTTTACTAGCCCGCTTATGCAGTTCAAGATTTTATTGTAAATGGCCTCTAAAATTAGCAGTCATTGATTTTGTGTGAAGGCAGTAAAAGCAGCTAGTGCACTTTTCTTAGGTGTATTGTGCATTTCACTGTTGCAGTGACAGTAAATCTTCCTATCCCCACTTACCAATCACAAAAGTATTCGGACTGTGAATACGAGAGCAAAATTTTGTTGCAGCCAATGCTCCTGCTTGTTCTTCAATAAAAGAGCACCACACTGCTCACTGAAATGTGAGTTTGCAGGAAAACTTATCAATCCTATTCAAAAGCCCTGTTTCAAAAATTTTGCAGTATGCTAAATCAAAGATATCTGCACTAGCAGGGCCATCTCAACTTCAAATTGCTGTGCACAACAACAAAATTTGGTTGAGATGTTCACAGCTCCATTTTCTATCTGCACTATGTGTTTTTGCATCATGCCTGAAGGATCATTCAGGGCCCATTTAAGCCAAACCAATCAAGGTAACCGTACCAGAAAATTCTGCACTTTCCACAGGAGAAGCAGAAAGACGATTAGAAATATTTGGGCCAAGTAGAACAATGACTGTATGACACTAACCTTCGTCCAGCTCGGTGTCAACCTCTGGAGATGGTCTGCGTGCCCGAATAAGTTCTTCGCTACGGTGGTCCGCTAGGTAAACGGGCGTCTCGGGGCTCACGTAGCTCGGCATGTATTCCCAGGCTATGCCACTGTATATTGGTATTCGAAAATGTGACCCAGCACCTGCACGTAGCACTTTCAGCTCCCATGGATCCACACAACCTGTTGCAGTAGCAATGACAATGAAACAGAACAGTTATCCACAATGGAGTAGTGCTTTTATTGCAAATGACCATGGTGTAAGAATATTTTCTTATTCTTACACCGTGCAAATGACACATGAGGCACTTATTACCGCTCTTGCAGGCATCAGTAAGTGTACCACTGCCACTACCGAAACAAAATGATGTGATCAATTGAATTCACTTTACTTTCTCACCTTTTAATGAGTGACTATACTAGCAAATGTAATAACTAGGCTTGTGCGAATATTCGAACGAATATTGCTGTATTCGAATTCGCTTCGATTTTCAAATTATTGAAAATTTCGAAGTATTCGAATGGAACGAATAGATGCATACACTGAAACCTCAGTATAGCAAAGTTGCATCTTACACGAAAATAAGTTCGTTATAGCCGAAAATTCGTTATAAAGGTATATTCCTAACACTATCTATTGCAAGACTATTCTTCATTTACTTCGTTATAACCGATATTTCGTTATATCCGGGTTCGTTATCTCGAGGTTTGAGTGTGTTAGTCCGCATGTAACTCCCTGTAAAGGTGGTTTTACTGCAGCAGAGGGGTGCTAAGCCGTGAAAGCATCTATTCAGGTGTATATTAGTCCGCATGTAACTTTGTAAAGGTGGTTTCGCTGCAGTGAAGCGGTGCTAAGCCGTGAAAGCACCTATTCAAGTGTATATTAATACCAATGTAAGTTCCTGTAAAGGTGGTTTCACTGCAGTGAAGTGGTGCTAAGCCGTGAAAACACGTATCCAGGGGAAATCCGCACTGCCGCGAAGCCCCACCTCGCAGATACTACCCTAAGGCTTGCTATACCAACTTACATAGGTCGGCACTTTAAGGGAGTACTCACTAAACTCACTCACCACAATTTTTTCTAGCCTTCGCGCTCACTCACGTTCACACTCACGTCCACTCACACTCATGAGTACTCACTCACGTTCACACTCACCTCCACTCACACTCATGAGTACTCACTCACGTTCATACTCACGTCCACTCACACTCATGAGTACTCACTCATACTCAACTCGCCACGTTCAAATGAGTGTGAGTTGAGTGCACTCATGAGTGAGTGTGCCGAGCTCCATAGGTCAGCACTTTAAGGGAGTACTCACTCAAACTCACTCACCACAATTTTTTCAGCCTTCGCACTCACTCACGTTCACACTCACGTCCACTCACACTCACGAGTTCTCACTCACGTTCACACTCACGTCCACTCGCTACGCATGAATACTCACTCATACTCAACTCACCACGTTCAAATGAGTGTGAGTTGAGTGCACTCATGAGTGAGTGTGCCGAGCTATGCCGGCTTATATGCTCTAAGTACAGCAAATTTTAAAAGTTGACATATTTTACAGGTTATCACTTGCATTCTACCGAAAGTCAAATCCTGCTACTATTCAAGTTGTTTCCACTACCTTTGAAGTAAAAAAATGGCATTTTGCACTGGCCTTGTTTCAATTAAAAAAAAAATGTTGTGCAGGTTAGTTAGGTCATGACAAATATGCCCGTTTTTCTTTATGATATGTGATATACGCTATTCGAATTCGATTCGAAATTATTTGACCAAAATCACTATTCGCTTTGAACCTAAAATTCACTATTCGCACAAGCCTAGTAATAACCTAAAAAATTCATTAGTACAAGCATTCTTAAAAAATTTGCAATGCACTGCCCTCCACGCTATAAATGTGGTTCTCATGAGTATGCTGATACTGAATGAATGTGACTGGCTGGTGCATCCAAAGAGATTATTCCAAGCTGCGCAGGTGTGTATTTAGACTGCATTCTTAGATGGTCATCCACTACAGCTTGTTACGTCGTGGAATTTTTTAGGCGTGGGCTCAGGTGCAGCTGTTTACCAACAAATAATGGCCATACTAGATCAGATAACTTGTCATGTGGTACAACAGCCTAAAAACTGGAAAACGATTTGAAATCTTTGACATCAGACTTTTATAAGGCCACAGATTCTATTATGATGAAGGCTACATGGCTGAAAGCCCAATAAATCACTGTAGGTATCCTTCTATCTCTCCGTAAATATTTAAGTGTACCAATAAACATTTTGTTTGGAGCCTGTGTGTGTGAAAGCACTACCTCGGTGCATTTCTGCTTTGCGTTTGTTATGTGTCGAGTCCCTTTCTTGTGAAGTGTAGTCTGTAAACGCACTACATATCTGTGGCTGTAATACTAGTTTCCAAGCGTGACACAGACTGGCTATCCCAATGGCTCCCTACTACAACTTACCCTTGGAAAGCAGTAACTGGCTACATCCTGCAGCTGCAGCAGTTCGGATCAGTGTTCCCATGTTTCCAGGATCTCTAACGTTGTCCAAAATCACGCTCACAGGGATTGTATCTCCTGATCTTTGAAACTCGATTTGGTCCATGGACGGCTTTTTGAACACACCTAAAAAAAAAAAAAAAAAAAAAAAAAAAAAAAAAAAAAAAAAAAAAAACGACTGTACACAGGCGCGCACATTGACAAACAGTTGGCTGCAGTTCGCAAAAGCTGTGCTTCATATGGCTGAAAGTGCCCAGAAATCGTACTCGGTGCATTTAAAATAAACATTCATTAACCAAGTATTCTTTCGAACTTTCAGATCTTAAAGGATTTAATGGCGATTGCTCGGAGATGAGTCATCTAAGACTGTCTTCAGTTTAAGTAGGCAGTGCCAGTGGCGTAGCCAGGGGGTGGCACACCGGGCCCGGCCCCCCCCCCCCCCCTTCTCGAAATTTTTTTTTCGCCAGGGCATACAGAGCGAAAAATGGCCATTTCTAGGAGGTGCACCCCGCGAAATCAAGGAGGTGCCCCCCCCCCCTTGAAAAAATTTCTGGCTACGCCCCTGGGCAGTGCACGCAAGATGTGAAATGCAGCGGTCTCTTTAAACTCGCAAACAACGCAGTTAGACGGAATATAACGTACCCATTATTCCGGGACAGGTCGTCATGTCCGACCAAATTTTCATCTTCTTGTAAAACACCTTCTTTATCTGGTCCTCCCGTAGTGTGTCCAAAGGCAGACCTTCGATGTTTTCGGGAAGCGAGAAGTAAATGCTCTCGCACTCAACGCCGGCTTTCAGCGCATCGGCGATCAACCTCTTTCCTTCGAGGAGGACCTTGTTTAGCTTCTCCCTCTTCCGCTTCATCTTCAGTTGCATCATGGTGTTTCTGTAAGAGAGCACAACCTTAAACCAGTCCTTTCGTTGCCGCCTTCGCCTTGACTGCGGTACCAACGGCACTGGCGGTACTTACGCGAACTCGTCGTCATTGCTGCCCAACTTTAACGTATCGTGGAACGTTGTCGCTCGCTGGCGGTTCACTCGTCGTACTACCGTCGGTTTCCGAAGTCGGATAGATGACCTTCTGAGCCGTTCTTACAAAACCCTTCCGACGAAATCGCACCGACTGCACACAGATTCCCGACCTAACGTGGTGGCTGCACATCGTAACAAACGTAGAGGCGCTCCTTCCAAGAGTCCCCATGATTAAAGGGAAAAAAACGTGAAAATAGGGCGCCTAAAGCGTAGGGTCTTGCGCCGACTCGCCTTTAAACTGAGGTTCACGCGTTGTAGTGAGCTAAAGCATGCTGCCAAGCGCATGGATGAGAGCGGCCATTTTAGGTTTCTAGTGGATCGGATTGACTACTTGAACAGAAAGTGGAACCGAAACTGAAACTAGAACGTAGACGCGCGCTTTCTTGCGTCGCGTCAGATGTACGGTTTAGGAATCCCGATGGAATCTGTGTTCGGCGCGAAAAATTGCGAAAGTTGTAGTGCATTTTTGTGGCGGGTGGATGCTCGCGGGTGTGGGATAACGAGGAAGAAAGCGAGACGGTGAACGCGACAGGCGCGTGGTGGCGCGTGATTGGTGCCCCGCCCCCCTATCTCTTCGCCTCGCCTGCGGTACTTGTGCAGTCGGCACAGGTCACCTTGGGCATCTGGCGAACGGCAGCACTCACAGCCAGGCCGACCTTCCGATAGCTCGCCGAGTCCCCTTCAACCCGTGAAGTGCTTTCGCGAGCTTTCGTCGTTCGGGTGAGTGGACGACGGCACCTTTCTGGTCCCAGATTTCAGCGGCCGCGGGCGATTTTACGTAACCCAGCTAGCATTCGAATCGATGCGCGAGACAGTGTCGCGAGCCCACGGCCGTTTCGCCTCTCGGAAATGACACTTCCGTCTAGTGTTACCAAACAAGAGGCCTTGAAAGCCTCGTAGGCGTGTTTGTAAATTGAGGGATTAACGCTCGGCACCCATTTTTTCCGCAACGCACGAAAGGCGCACTTGGATTTTTCCCGAGGCGCGACACGGGAGGTTCTAACCGCCTTGCCATCCTCTTCGTCTTTGATGTGGTGCAACATTGCAACATTATCAATTCACGTCAGACGATGCGATTTATGCGCGGAAACGAAACTCTGCTTTCCTCATTCGTAAACTAAGTTAATCCTGGGCGCTTCCTTGATCTTATCAAATTTACAGATTCTCCAGGCAGATATGCTGTGCAACAGGATGTTTCATTGCATATGCATTGCCATGGAACGTTAGCTAGCGCTTAAACCAACCATTCGTTCAAGCTTCAGCAGACTACTTCATGGCCCTGTGCAGATACAGCTGCTGGTTTGATCAAACGTCTAGCCTGGTTTAGTATAGCTATAACCAGCCTACGAACTGCAGCGTCAAGGTAATCTTAGCGGGCGCGCGCGTTTTGTCTTGTGTTTTTTTGCATAACGGCACTGGTTTTACTTAGTTCGGGTCGTTGCTCGCGCACTAAACACGACAGTGCGCGGCTTGGCAACGTTTCAAGCTGTTGCGCCTCGACCGTTTTACGATTGTAGTAGGAGTGAAGATAGCTTGCGCAAGGGCCAAAGGCCATTGCAGTTGACGTCCAAGGTGACCTTGGCGAAACTTGGTGTATCTTGTTTACGATCGCGACTACAAGGAGACACGAAACCGATGCGCCGGTTTGGAGGTCTGCGTCTTCAGTTTCACCTCGAATTACGCGCCTTGGCGCCTACTTGCGTGAATGGCACGGGCGCATTCCCCCCGAGAACTGCAGCTGCTGTTTTGACGCATCGGAATGCGTTGATTGTACTGCACTTGCTTGTTTTAACCTGGAGTACATTTCTAAACGTATTTTTCTGCTCTTTTCCCATCGTCTTTCAAAATGAATTGCCGGTAAGCGTATGTATAATACGTTAATAGACTGCCTCTCTGAGGCAGTCTATTTAAAGGCTTGACAGGGTCATCCAGCACGGGCATTCACTACTCTTGGCATAGGACCCGTGTTTCTATTGTCGACGTCTGTTTTTTTCTTTCTGCACAGAGGCCCATGGCATCAACTGTCTACATACCACAGGAGTACACTGACCCCCCCAATGCGGCTGTTCTTAAGTTGTAATATTTTCAGATGTTTTCAGATCATTCAGAAATTCAGATCTAAATAGTGATAATCAGTACGTGCATTGTCTTAGAACCTGTGTACTGTTCAGAATGCACGAGCACAGTGACAATAGTAGCAAAAGTTTCAGGACCTGTATTCATTCATTACTTGCAGTGAGCCAGTTATCACGCAGTTTTTATGTAAACCGATGTCATGCTTGTAGAAAACTGGCTATGGTAATTTAGTCGTAAAACATTTTCTGCCACGTCCCCATAATAATTTTCCTTACCACAGACGATTGGGTCTGTATCGTGTGACTTGATGAAATATTATGTAGTTATCACAGGAACAGCAGCACAGATGTGAGCCTATTAGCCACCTAATGGGTGGGATGGTACAGAGTGGCCATGGTGCACAGCTTGCTCTTGTAATTGAACTTTAGTGTGTAACATAGCACTGAGGTGCATAATTATGTGGCCAAAAAACCCTTGTGTTTAAAGGGTCTTACATGTAAAACATGCACTAGTTGTTCCACAGGACGAGTTGGTCTAATGCAGTGTATACAACCTTATTGGTTAAATGCGGTGTATGAAAGATACAACATTAACAAACAGATAATGAAGCCAAGGAAGGTATAGGGGACATTAATTGTATTTTACTGTATTGTAGTAATTAAAATATAAATATGAACAAAGCAAAGTGGATAAGCTGCCGGCAGGGAAGATTGCAGGCTTGGTCCCTGCCAGCGGCAAGTTTTCTTCTTGTCCACTTTACTTTTTTCACATTTATATTGCTATTACTAAAACACAGCTGAAACAGTACAGTTAACGACTCTTAAACCTTCCTTGGCTTCCATCTGTTAACCATCTGTTAATTTTCATTAAGGTTGAATCAACAAAGAAATGAGCCCTTAAAAAAAATTCTTTTCTTTCATTCAGTGTATGAAAGACTTTTAGTACAGCAGTACTTGTAGTGTTGCCCAGCGTACGCTTACTTAAACTTAAAGCAGGCGTGTGATTGTTAGGTGCAGCTTCATGAATATGCTGGCTCACTCTCTTACAATGTAACTGATGAGAAATGCACACATTGTCTTGCAGCTAAGAGCACAAGATGGCTGGCCACTTCTCCTACCCTCCTCCTGAGATCATGAGGGAGCTCAAGGCCACTGCTGAGGCCATCGTGACGCCTGGCAAGGGAATCTTGGCTGCTGATGAGAGCACAGGTGAGCAGATCGCGTCGCCTTGATATTAGTTTCAAGTGTATTACCTGCAAGTCCACATAACTGCGGCTTATCGTGAGATATGGTCAACTTGCCTTTAGTGTTTTATTGAGTCATGCAATAGTATCTTATTTTCTTGTTTTTAGTTTTTGAGCATTGATGTACACCCCATAATTGAAATTTTCACCTGTTTTTGATCACAAAAAGCTTCGCATTTCTTTACAAACTCGTGCTTCATACATTTGTACTGTTTTTTGATCAACCTCATAAGCACTTCTCAATAGCATTCTGCTGATGCAGAAAATAGCTTTGCCATAAGTTGAGAGTGACCAAAACCTTTGAGTTTGTGTAATTGAAGTTCACAGTACTTTGGTTCCACCCAGCCTTTGCTGTTCTTTGACGCGCCATTGTCATTGTAAATCTGTACTAGATAGCCCAAGCCTTTGTACCAGCGCCAACATCCTCGTACGTAACTACCTTGTGGTGACCACACGCAGGCACCATGGGCAAGCGCCTGCAGGGAATTGGTGTCGAGAACACCTGAAGAGCACCGGCGCCAGTACCGGCAGCTGCTGTTCACCTGTGCCGAGGAGATGAACAGTTGCATCAGTGGCGTTATCCTGTTCCACGAGACAGTCTACCAGCAGGCCGACAATGGAACTCCATTTATTAAGATCCTTGAGAACCGTGGCATCATCCCGGGAATCAAGGTGGACAAAGGTGTCGTGCCCCTGATGGGCTGCGACGAGGAGGGCACTACTCAGGGTACGCACATGATGCTGTTTTTTGTGTTCAGTGCATGTTTGTTGTTTTGTGTAAATATAATATGCTCCTAACTATCCTTTTCGTGAGAGTATTAATGTAGCAGTGTGTGATAACGAGAGCTTTTTTCTGCAAAATTATTTTGCAGATGTTTTCGTAGACTTCCAACTAATGAGTGGAACATTTTGTCAGTACTATTCCAAGGAAAAGTGAACTGGCCACAGTGCATGGAATTTCTTAATGAATTCATTTTCATTGAGTCTGTAGCATTGTGCGTCTTCTGAAGTGCAATTGCTAGCTAAAGTGTAATTGATCTGGAGGTGGCAGATTACTGTCAATAGAAAAAGGGCAAATTTAGGAAGTGTGCTTTTATAGCACTTCTGTTATTGTACCCATCAGTCACATGGACACTTAGCACTAAAGTGTGCTAGATACGACCAGCGCACTTTGCAAGCTTTTAGGAAGCAGGTTACCTCTTTGTGCTAGTATGTCATCTGCTAACCATTAGCTGAATTTGATGGAAATTGAAATTGAACTGTTGCTCCTTGTGTGGTGAATGCATTCAGGCATAATGCGCATGGAAGCTTTGCTGTGCAACTGTTTTATGCCCGTGTCACACGGGCGTTTGGATGGCCGTCAAGTCAATAGTCTATCGAGTCGACAAAGGACCCCACAACTCCGAAACTTTGATGGCCAATTAGCGACAGAAACGGAAACAGCTCAAATGTGCTGTCTCGTTCAGTGTGCTCATCATACACACAAGTAGAAAAAAGAAAGTAACCAGTACGCTTGAAAAGCAGTGTATGAGCATTGTGAATTATTTAGCAGGGTATTTTTGCCACTTCAAATGTGTATCGCTTGCCAGTTTTCCTGCTCAACAATTTAAAAGCTAAATATGCATTCATAACTAATAAACAATTTATTGAAATATTTAAACATAAACAGACATATTTGAGTTTTTAAGTGAACTTGTATTGTTTAACTCTTGGTGACACGAATACAAAAATAGACCCGCAGTGCCGCGCAATTTTTCCGAGATATGGCTGAACCACTTAACGACCGCTCAAAACTGTCGTGTAGCAGCGTGACAACTAGATCGAGTCTATTGAATTGTTGCGTTTTGATGGCCATCGACTGGATGGCCTTGCAAAAGGGCCTGTGTGACACGGGTATTACTGTGTAGCAGTATATTCCAGGGCTGCAAAAAGTGTTGAGAAATAATGGCGACTCTTGCACATTCATTGAAGTAGTTCAGGGTTACAAGAGGCCCACAACACTGCCAAACAGCTTATGCGAGGTGTCTAGTAAACTTGTACACCAAAAATATACTGTTCTTTTGCATTCCTGGCACAAGCTGATTTCTTGTGGTAACCTACGTCCCACGTAAAATCTTCTTCCTGCCTTCTGTTGGCAGAACAGACCTTGAGGCAGATTTCACTGGGAGTGATTAGAGTACCGAGTGGGACTTGATGTGTGTGGCCTCTCCTGGATCCCATTGCGCGCTCATCTTATCTTGAAGCTGGCCAGACATAAGAGAGATGCTGCAGACACTAGTGTTTGTGTGCTTATCCTTATCATAGATATAACCTCTTACCCTTGTGTTTAGACCCATTGTAGGTGTCTGGTGCAGATAGCTGCTTCGGTTATCTCAAGGTTGTGTTGTACCCAGACACTTCTTGTAGCAGTTCCTAGACACACCTACTGCCCATCTACGAGCTTTCTTTAAGTTCATAGGTTAATTTTTTCTTGGCAAAATATAAATTACCTGTTTAAAATTGCCCCTCCTTTCTTTTTTTTCAGACTAGACACTGGTGCTGCTAAATTTTTTGAATTATTTATGCTCCAAATGGCATCTGTTAAAGGGTGGGAGGCCAAGAATTTTTTAAAGTACACGGTAAAAGTAAAGCACAAACAAAGCTTTCAAAAGCTTTGTGATTATACTTATAAAAGATAAAGGCATACAAGAAAAAAAACAAACTTGGTACAATTGCACAGTGCTATAAACTGCAACAGCAACACATTAGTGACATGTGACAAAAAGCCACATATATACTATAGGTTCTCGGTAAACAAATGTGGTATATGCGAAAGTCGCCGGTTCGATCCCGGCCGCAGCGGTCTCATTTCGGTGGAGGTGAAATGGTAGAGGCCCATGTAGTGTGCAATGTCAGTGCACGTTAAAGAACACCAGATGGTCATTTTCTGGAGCCCTTCAGTACGGCGTCCCTCATAATCATATTGTGGTTCTGGGACGTTAAACCCCAGGTGTCATTATTAAGTGATATATGTCGCAAAAAAATATAATAAATCGTGCACTTGGTAATACTACCGTTTCAATTTCACTTCAGGTCTCGATGACCTGACCAAGAGGTGCGTCCAGTACCGCAAGGATGGTTGCCGTTTTGCCAAGTGGCGTTGTGTGCTCAAGATCCGCAACCACTGCCCCTCGCCCCTTGCCATCCTGGAGAATGCCAATGTCCTGGCCCGCTACGCAGTCTGCTGTCAGCAGGTGATGCTCTCAATTTCTTGTGCCATTTTTTTACAGCGGAGCTGGTCAGCTTTTTGTTATGCCATTCCGTATAAACAGAAAACTCTGCTCAGTGTTGCCAATGCCGCTCAACTTAGCTTAATCTAGATAACATAGTCGAGATGCTCAGCTGATTGAACTTAGCTATACTTACTGGATCTTGGTTCAGCCTAATTAAGCTTAATCAAGCCAGTCGTATCAATCTATCGATAAGCAACGAATAACCTGTGAAAACAAAGTTGTCAAGTCGAGATATGTCAAATGTGAACATAGTATAACTCACTTGAGCTTTGTCGAGTTGTCAAGTCGAGATATGTCAAATGTGAACATAGTATAGCTCACTTGAGCTTTGTCGAGTCATTCGATAGCCCATCACTTATTGATAGCCAATCCATACCCATCAATAGTCTGATGCGGTGGTGTAGCGGTTATGGTGCTCGGCTGCCGACTCGAAGGTCGCGGGTGCAGTCCCGGCTGTGGCGGTCACATTTTGATGGAGGCGAAATGCTAGAGGCTCGTGTACTGTGCGATGCCGGTGCACGTCAAAGAACAGCAGATGACAAAAGAACCGGAACCCTCGACTACGGCGTCCCTCATAATATTGTTGTTTTGCGACGTAAAACCCCGGATAATATAATATCTGGCGTTTTACGCCCCAGAACGATGAGGGATGCCGTAGTGGAGGGTTCCGGTTATGGTGCAAAACGTATGCCTAAGCTCGCTAGATGCTAGAGCCATGTTTAAATATCGATCTATAGCCATTCGATATCCAACTAACACACTTGCCCCAATTACTTGATTACTAAAGTGCTTCTGTGTAAAAGATTGAGGTCTTGGAGATTTTCAAGCATTGACCTTTCACTCTGACAAAATGTTACTTTGCCTTTAGTGTAGCGATGTGGGCTTGTTGGTGCATAATGGCAAGGCAGTTTCTTAGTGCTGGTGTGGACGAGGACAAATAAGAGACACTAGACACATGGGCGCTATACACAGCGCCCATGTGTCTGGTGTCTCTTCTTATTTGTCTTCGTCCACACCAGCGCTAAGAAACAGCCTTGCCTTTAGTGTCTAGCAAGTTTACAGAATGCGATTGTGCTGTTAGGCTTTACTGTGTTCTCTTGCTTATCCAATGGCTGCAGGCGGGCCTCGTGCCCATTGTGGAGCCCGAGGTGCTTCCCGACGGAGATCACGACCTCGAACGGTGCCAGAAGGTCACCGAGCAGGTGCTGGCCGCTGTGTACAAGGCCCTGAATGACCACCATGTCTACCTGGAGGGCACTCTGCTCAAGCCCAACATGATCACCCACGGGCAGAGCTGCAGCAGGAAGTACACACCGCAAGAGGTGGCCCGTGCCACCATCACCTGCCTGCAGAGGACTGTGCCACCTGCCGTTCCCGGTGCGTACAACTGCTGCTTCCAGTACTAGAAGCTGCAATGCCAGCTTAGAATAAAGAGAGATGAGCTAGTTGGTACGTATTTGTGTTAAAAGACCAGGCGTGCGAGCGCTAGTGGTGTCTTCACTTCTCTTCCGTGTCCGTGTTTGCACACCCAGTCTTTTAACATGCAATGTCGGGGAAACGAAGGTGCTTGCTCTAGCGATCTCTTATCAAACACCTCCCCATCAGTGGCATCCTAATGACAATGAAGCAAAGATATAGGGGACATTACTAGTTGTACGTATAGTAATTATGACATGAAAAATCAATGTTCCACAGGTAGGGACCACTTGAGCTACAGCAGCGGTCGCTATCCCATCTACAAAGAAATGCATTCTTAGTGAACTGCAGGCACTTTAAGCGTTTCTATCTACGTATCTATCTTGTCTGTCTATCTGTATCTATGTAGCCGCCTATGTCTCGGTGCTCTCGTGATCCTCTTCAGCTTGGCATGGACCAAAATTGGTATGAGAGGATAAGAGGGTTTGAGGAATATGACTGTCTGGTCATGACATGAATAATGTGAAAATCCTGTATCTTACGCCGTCATACCCTTTCCTCCAGACACGTGCAGCACATGCCCATATATCACTGGCCGCAGTATGCCGATATGCGCCACAGGAGATTGACAGTTTATGCGAGAACGGACATTAGTAGCCTAACTGGATCACAAGGCTTGGAACTTAAAACACAAAAGATAACTTTGCAGGCATACAGCAAGGGTGGCAGTAAGAGTCAAGCCGATGGGCGACATAAATTTGCATACTTCTGGGCATGTTCTATTATGTGCACTTTAATCTCGTGGTGCCAAGGAAAATGAGTTATGGAGGAGAGATAAAGCGCCTCCAAGTGTACGGTGCAGTAGTAGGGCTAGGAGTGCAGATGGCAATACGAAAGTCGCATTGGAACTATTGCCAAGTTGGAAAGTATTGCCTGAAAAGAGTGGGAACACAAATGTAGCCCGTCGAGCGAGGCTCCTTTCATATGTGCGGAGCTTTGCAGATTCTCATGTGCTGCTCTTGGCAGCATTGAAATGTACCGTATAATTGACAATGCGAGGTTTTTGTTGGTTTTATAGTGTTTGCTTCCTGCACGAAATAGAAGTTGTTGCTGTTTCTGGGCACGCAGGCGTCGTGTTTCTCTCGGGAGGACAGTCTGAGGAGGAGGCATCCATTCACCTGGACGCCATCAACAAGTACCCTGCCAAGAAACCGTGGCACCTGACCTTCAGTTTCGGCCGTGCCCTGCAAGCCAGTGCTCTGAAGGCGTGGAGTGGCAAGCCTGGCAATGTCAAGACTGCCCAGGAGGAGTTCCTCAAGCGTGCCAGGGTGAGTCGTGCATGCTGGTGCCTTATGCGGCAGTCTCTTACGGCACGAGTTTGCCTTCTAGCAAGCAGTCTTTAGAATGGAAACAGTTTTGGTTTGGGTGGTAAGCTAAATACACAGGCAAAACAATATAGATCTCTTTGAGGGTACCGTCAAGGTGGTTTTAAAAGTTAGGTGACAGCCCCCCATTTATTGCTACCAGCAGAAGTCAAGCCAGCGCCGCTTACCAGTATTTTCGCCTTTATAAACATGGCAATCTAGCTGCAGAATAATCAGTTACAACTGTTATCACTCTGTTAATGAAATTTATGGTCTAAATAAAAAAATTAAATGCTCATTATTCTGGGTTAAACAACTACAGTTATCCTGGTCGTATCACAATTTGCCATAAATATTAATATGAGATGTTTAAATGTTACCTTAAACATGTATATAACAGCATTTATAGGAAAGCACTTCTGCTTTTACGCTAGATAGATTCTGCTACTAGGACCACAAATTGTTTCCTGTTTAGGGCATCTTCTCTGCATGGAGTTTAAACCACCTTTTTTTTTGTTTACACATGCAGTATGTGCAAAAATTGAGGCCATTTAAGGAAGCCTCTTAAGCATTAGGTTTATTGCCTGTGGGCTACACTGGGTGAAATACGGCAAGCGAGCTTCAACCAAAGCCACCTACAGCTTTGTTGGGAACTGTGCCTATGCAATATGTGCGACGTGCTAAGGAAAAAGATCTTGGGTTACCAACAGCCTTTTTTAAATTACATAAACAAAAAATGAAGCAGCTGTTAGTAATATATCCTTTCAAATAATGGTCACTTGATTATTATACAATTTGCTAACTTCCCATGGCAATGTTGATCATAATGCATGTATACTTTCGATTTCCCTTCTATTTACATTAAAATGATTATGCATAGTGTAATGTTTGATATTGCAGATATAATACACATTGGTGATTAGTGTCAATTCCACTTGAGGGTAAATGCAAAAGAAAATATTTTTTTAAATTAATAAACGGAGCAAGATTGTAATGCAGAAGTCGCATTCATTATTCGTAGTGATTGTTGTCATGTGGCTATCATTAGCAGACTCGGCTTACAATCGTCAGTTTCATAACTTTTAGCTTGCGATCACTGATCAGTGTCTCTTTGGCATGGTTAAGTTCGCGATTCAAATGTAGCATGTTGCTGTGCTGCATGCTTGCTAGTGTAGCGTCAGTTGCACGGTAGTCTCGCATGCTGCACGCGTTTGCATTTCAACACGTGTGCTCGGCAATAGGAAGCGGTGTAAAAACTTCACAGGTCTGTATGCCTTGTGCTTTGCACAGTAGAACCTCTTAAATGAACAAATACAACAAATGATGTAATGGACAAAATTGGTTGCACATTGTACAGGCTACTATAACTTAACCGATAGCACAAGCTTGCCGCTTAAACTGTGTTCTTCTAGGAGGCAAAATGCCAAATGCTCTACAAGAGAAACTTGTATCTCAGTGGCAGATATGGATGTGCACATACTGGCTAGGAGCGAGTTTGGTTGTCTCCGAATGACAAGCCAGCATACCAACCTTGTGTGATTTAACCAGTTGCATCAGCATTAATGTTTGTATCTTGTAAAAGTTCATAGTTGTAGCTTTTTCATGCGCTGCTGCGTTGGCTTGGCAAGCTACTGATAAGCTACTAAAAATTATGGGACACTCTGTACTTCCGCAGTGTGCTATCAATTTGGCTTGCCATACGCAGCTGTAGTATCAGATGTAATATGGCATTTTTATGTCTGAAGCAACTTAATTATAGGCCAGGTTAGACAGTGTGGGGATAATTGTATAAGGGTCTGTTCTAAAAACGAGACCAGTTAATTGCCACAAAATTTGGAGCACATTTAGCTATGTGCACATTAGGAAAATTCAGATGAACACGAAGCTTCACCAGACAGCTTAATTTAGGGGAGGATGGCTACCGATACCTCGGCTGTCGCAACTTTGTTGGAATGCAAAAAGGAATGTCTTAGTAACGCATGTTTTTTCGTTTCCTCTATTGCCACATTCCCATATCCCTCTCCCCACACACCCTCTCCCCTCCTTTATTTTCCAATTTTAGGCTAACCACTTGGCTTGCCAAGGGCTCTACAACCCTGGTTCCATTGAGAGCCTGGTCGCCGATCAGTCCAACTTTGTCCCCGCCCACTCCTACTGATTTCGCTTCATTTTTTTCTTCCTGGCACAGCCTCGGAAGCTTTCTTTGAGCCATGGCACTGTTTTACCTACCTTAATTCCTTAGTTTTTGTTCCCAGTTCTGTTTGGGGAAGCACCTTGTAGTTTTCTGTTACTACTTTTGTTGTTCTTGGTTATCTGCAAACTTCACTACCTGCTGTACAACCTTTTTTTCTTTACTCTTTTGAATGCACGAGAGTCCCCTACACTTTCTGCGACTGCACTGCTTTTCCCCTGAGCACCACTTTGCTAAAAAGATTGAACTGTTTGCTAAAGTTGCACGGCTTGATGATCAAGTTGATGAAAGATCACTTTTGTGATTATAGTTTGACGTATTTTTGTACTTGGATGCATGCAGCCACTTGCCACTGTGTAGCTAATTGCATTGTTTACATGAACTTCACATTTTACCGCATTTTATACTCTACAGACATTTTACTTGCATTTGTGCAACCATATTGTTGGCTTTGTGAGCAATAGTGGCCCCAATTCTAAATGGACTTTGTTTTTGACATTCCTCTAGAGAGCATTGTTTATTTGCACACTTTTCAAAATGTTCGCCTGCCTAGTTTTAACAAAAAAAGGATGTACCGTAGAAGGTTGCTTTGTGGTTGCAAGAATTTGCTTGTCAAAAACTGTTAGATATGCTTGTCTCGCGAGTTCTTGCAAGTCTAATATCTGCACGTGTTGCATGCTATATTACATGCTGTATTAGGCGTTCCTTCTGAGTAGTGTGTGCTTGTTTTGCAATGCCTCGTTTATTGCACCAGAATGGACCAGTATGCATTCGTGTAGTTTTTACGAAGACATCGTTGCAGCGCATGACTTGGTTTGCTCAAGCTCGTGGAATCTTTTTTGGTGTAATTTTTTTTTCATTTCTTTTTCTGTTGAAAATGTTATATTTTGCATTTTTCTTGCCATACCTCTATTTACGAGGCCCTTTATTTACAAAAGGAAATTGTGTACAGAAAAAGATATTTTTTATGGACTTTACTCATGTATTAGAGGTGCATGATTCTACAAGCCTTGTTGTGCCAAGCGAACTGCCTGTAGTATGCGACAAGTTGTTTTGCTTTTGCCATCTGCGTCACTAGTTATATGCCAGAAATGTACCGTTTTGAGAAGTGTGCAGCCTTATGTAAAAGGTGTTGCCTGCCGGTGATGACTATTTTATGTAAATCCACGCCAAGAACTTGAAGGGTAGTTGTGACTGTCTAAACTGTTGTGACAATGTGTTCTGTATTCAACACAGGCCAACCACGAAGCTGCTCTGGGAAAGTACAGCGGCGGCGTTACCGGAGCGGCCGCCTCGGAGATTCTCTTTATCAAAAACCACGAGTACTAAGGGGCCCCCGAAACTTATCTCTCTCTCGGCTAACTGTAATAGCACTTCGTCCCTGCACCTTTCCAGTGCTGCTCCCAGTTTTAGCCGTATCTAAATTGTACCCCCCTCCTGTGTGGTTTGGACATTCCCTTAATGCTAGCTCCATTATTTGGTGTTTCCCAAAACATCCGATGTCCTGTGCACAATAAAAGTTGGAGTTGACTCCTCGTATTGTTGTTTTCTTATGCACACTCTGTAGGTAGTTAAGAAAATGTGCATCTGGTTTCTGAGAGTATGGTCCATGCAGCAATTTGCAATATGCTCTCGCTTCTCTCCAGCTGAACACATTTCCTTGCATTTTAGACAGTCTGGTCTTGTGAACCAGTACAAACTGTCAGAAATGCATGATGAAAGGTGTGTTCTGGCATTTTTTGCCTGCATCTGTTCCCAGAATATGCAAGCAAAAAAGCAGATGCAGGTCTGTTGAAGGCAACTGTCTGTTTGCACTCACTATCAACATAGGCTTGGGCAGCAATGCTGGCCAAAATAGAATGGTAAAGCAGCTCAGCGTAGCTTACCGGCCTCTCAGACGTGGGCCAATTGCTGACACTTGCAATATAGCGTCTCTTATGCAACTGTACGGCAGGGGTATGACATGTGGTGCATCTTCTCCGGTCACATGACCCAGAACTATTAAGGTGTCCCACTACTGCAAGTATACGTCCACTTGACATTTCTCATCTACTGGCAACACTGCAGTGGTGCCACCTATTTTAAAACCTGTGCCATTCCGGGGTACAAATTTAGTACATGTACAAATTTCTGCAAATTCACTAGGTGTCGCCATTGCAACCACTGTGTGCACATACAGCGCAGGTCGGGTTTTCCAGCTACATCTGATCCAGTGTACCACGTTGGCTCAAGTGTTGGAAAACTCTTCAAACAATAACTTAAAAATTTATTTCGCTATGTACATGCAACACGTAGGAAACTGGCAAGTTCACTTAGGTTTTGGAGGCCATGCTAGAGCGACTTCATTGTGAAGGCTTTCTTGTATCCACTCCAGGTATTCAGTCAGCAAGTCTGTTCAATTTTCATGCAAAGAGAGCAAAAAAAAAAATTGTTACGCATTCTGGTTTGCCACAGACAGCTTCAGCATTAAAATCTCTGCAGTCTGCCAAAAGTATACTTCATAGACAGCAGCAGGAGCTACAAATAGTCTGCATAACCAAGGATGTGCAATGTTAACTGAATAAAATTACAGGTTCATTGCTGGTAAAGCAACAAAACTATCTAAGCAAACTGCCATGTTTTCAGTCTGAAAGGCCATGCTGTTACAGATAGACAAATTGCACACACTTTTCCCATGCTTTTCTCTCGTAATGAAGCTTTTAATGCCTGAGCATTATAATGCCCGCAGGCATTAAAAGCTTCGTTACGAGCGAGAAGCATGGGAAGAGTGGGTGCAAGTTCATGGTAGCATAGGAGGCAAACAATGGACAACTCTAGACAGCTGGCTCTCATTGCCAACTGGCTGAACATTTGCTACACTGCACGAAGTACAAATCATTTGTTTCTGAAAGAAGACTCATTTACTACGTATTAGTCCCTCTATCTGTTTCTCTATTTGATGACAGGCCACCTATATTTTGTGGAGGGCTGAATTGGCCCAGAGCTTCACTGAAGGCTGCCGACGTCATCACAAACGTCGTACAACCTGAGCTCCTGACTCTGCCCTACCACCTGCACCTCTGCTCGCCCCCCTCCTCTCCACTTGACCACCTGCATGTCTCCAACCTCGAACTTGCCTCCGCTATACTATGCTATACCCTCCCTCCTCCTAATGAGTAAGGAGACTATAATGCGCTAATGTCGTGCCTCAATTCCCTTTTCCACCCCTTGCTATAATATACTCTGCATAGCTATGCTATGCTTTACAGTCTCCCCTCCTTCCCCTTTCCCTTCTTACCTTGCATCTCTTCCCTTTGCCACCCTCTTGCAATAGTATACTATACATGGCTATGCTATGCTTCACCCTCCACTCCTTTCCCTCATCTTGCATCACTCCTCACTTCCCTTTGCCACCCTCTTGCTACAGTATAGTACTCTATATGGCTACGCTATGCTTTACCCTCTCCCCCCTTTCCCTCATCTCGCATCACTTCCTCACCCTCACTTCCCTTTGCCACCCTCTTGCTATAGTATAGTATACTATACATGGCTATGCTTTACTCTCTCCACTCCTTTCCCTCCTCACCTGCACTTCCCTTTCCCAACCATATTACTATACTATACTATACTACACTATATATGGCTATGATATGCTAGGAGCTGCTTGGCACATACCCACTAGACTAGATACAGACAGCTTCATCGGCTATGCTGCGAACACGGAGAAGACAAACCAAGCTCGGCTATAACAGCTCCGCTGTAAAAGGTCGAAATCTAGTTTCCTGTGTCTGCCAGTATGAGTGTACTTACAAAGTATAAGTATATTGCCATGCATGTGGACCAGTTTGTAATTCTCAACCACCCATGCAAACATGCATTTTTAGTCGAGGTTCAGACACACAGTTGGAGCACAGACTGTGCAAAGAAGCAAACTAATTTCAAGGAGGAACTGACGATCCATCCATTTCAGCGAAAAATTTCTTATGAAAAAAATGGCCAAACAATAGTTACTAAGGTCAAGCAACCCTAAAAAACGATGAATTAGAATAATGTCAAAAACAAGCAACCTAGCAAGCGGGAAAAAATTGTTGCAACAGCTTGCTGTCCGTTTTGAACTATGAGCTCAGGTGCAACCAAGAGGATTCAATCTTTATGAGGTGCTCAAACCTGCCAGTAAACAAGTGTTTTGGCTGACACACAACGTCAATGATGTGCTAGCATTTTTAAAAATTGTTGCAACTCTCAACATTTACAGTTTGAAAATTTTTGGCTTGGTCACCTCATTATGACATGCTGGATGTGATATCACACATGCAGTTGGGGTCCTAATTGAAGCCAGTCTGTATCAAAATATTTTACCACGTGTGGTGACAGTCCAATTAGTACATATAACAAAACCCGAAGCCATGCTTGAAAATGGCACCTATTGGCGGTCTAGTGATGTTGAAATTGATTTGTATTGGTTCAAGTGCAGCTTGTCCACAACGTAGTGCAAGAATGAGCGAAGAAAATATTAAGGGTTGTACAGCTATGTGGTTTGTTTGGAGCGTCATTGAGACACTGCGATTATCACTGAGGCACATTCAACAACGAGAGAGAATACATGGAAGTGGCATATCAATGACTGGGCACTCACACTTCGGCTCTCTCTCCCACAAGTCGCACAACTTTTGTCTCGAGTCGGCAGACCGGGAAACCAGGGCCTGCAGCAGGTGTTCGGTCCGCGGCTGCAACCTGGAGACCAAGAAAGGGAGTTGAAAACAATACACACAGCAGAGTCTTATCACGCTATTCTTGGATGGGGGCACCCTTCAGTGCGCCAAATGTGGAAACTCGAACCACGGCAAGGAGAAGGCATGCCTGGCACATGTGCGAAGGTCACCTCTGAAGTGCAAGAACTGCCGTGACTCGTGCCACCCAGCTCGGTATAACTGCCGTGAAGGGCACCTATTTCAGACAGCACTTCAAGTAAAAGGAAATGAAAAAAGAAAGCCAGCCTCTGAAATGGGCCATCTGCTTTAGAGTGAACAGAATCAAAATAGCAGTGGCAGTGACAGAGCAGAGAATAGTTGATCACAAAATATATCAAGAAGCTTTTATGTCTGACATGTTGGATCAGTCATATAAGGCAAAATGCTAATGAAGTGGCCTGGGCTATGTTCTGTGGCTGCCCCACTGCCTCTGTGTTTTACAAGTCTTCCAGCTTGGCTAGATGAAAACGTTGATGTAACTATTACTGGTGTGACACTGATCGTATATTTAGTATGCACTAGTGCCAGCACCAACAGATAAATGACAGAACTGTCTACCAGTTGTTCTCCTCTTGCAAAGCCGATAGTGACGAGATTCAGGGTGGTACTCTCTCATTGCTATGTGACACAACAAACTATACATATTAAACAAGGTGCTGCGCAAAGGAACACAGGGACAAGAAAAAGCCCTTCGGCTGCTTGTGGCAAACCATGCCAGCCTTTGCTGGCGTCAACGAAAATCTTGAGGTGAAGTCGAGACCAGTTGGCACGTGAGCTTGCCGAGGCTTTCTTCATCATGAAAAAAAGAGACATTTGCGTCAGTGATACCTTCCATCAGATTGTATGATAATTGAAAGCAGGTTCCTTGCATGCGCATAGATAAATTTGCAGTTTCTGTCGTATAAATATGCGTTTTCTTTTCAATAAAACCCAGTCGCGAGTCTGCGCCCGTCCTCGTTCACTTCTTGTCCCTGTGTTCCTTTGCGCAGCACCTTGTTTAATCATGTACGACCGACTCTTCCAGCAACATGCATTATTGAACTAGACATATCACTGAGCTTTACAAACTCACCGTGCCCAACTCTTGATCATGGTGATGGGTGGTGACAGGAGTAGCTTGCTGTACTTCTTAAAGAAGGGAAGTACGTCTCCTTGGAGCAGGAAACGTGCGAACCACCGGAACTTGTCGAGGCCTTCGCCAAATTCCTGCTCCACGGCTTCCATCTGCCATGCATGGGGCCCTACAATGAGCATGCGTGCAGCTGTTCAATTCTGGTGCATAGCAAGCAGGAAAGGAACACACTATTGCTACACACGTTATATTAGTGTACTGTGGTGAGCCGGCACAGTATGCTTTGCTTAAGACAGTACATGCATAGACACAAGCACTGCATCACGTTATACGTTGCATAGTTTGCATATCATTAAGTACACCGCTCACACTTTTTTTCGCATCAGGCCAATCGAGTATATTGCCAAAATTAGTGCCCATGATTTGTGAGGAAAATAAGGGGTGGGTTGCCAGATCAGGTGGTTGTGTGAGGCATGTTGGCCATTTGAATAAAGCGGCACTCCTTTGAAGGAAACAGCACGGAAAGCCTAGAAACATGGCACATGGCAACTAGACACACATAGTGCTGCACACCACTCACTGTGTGTTCTCTGTATTTTTGCACCGCTTCCTTCAGCGATGTTGCCTAACCAACTAGCTCGTGTTCAGACCTTTTTGGAAAGAGTCCTTTGTATCTTGGCACAGCTGCTTTGAGTTCACTGGTGGTCAGCAGCTGTACAGAACTATAGCTGAATTACAGAAATTTTGTTTTGGAATTATTCACCACATTACAAATTATCAGGCAAGGTTTAAAAAAACGTGGTCAACATCAAGTTCTCACTTTTGAGAAAGAGAACAAAAGCTAAAGATTAGGCTTGTGTGAATAGTGAATTTTAGGTTCGAACCGAATTCGAAGCGAATAGTGATTTTGGTCGAATAATTTCGAATCGAATTCGACTAGTATATATCACATATTATAAAGAAAAATGGGCATATTTGTCATCACCTAACTAACCTGCACAATATTTTTAAAAAATTGAAACAAGGCCTGTGCAAATGCAATTTTTTCGCTTCAAAGGAAATGGAAACAACTTTGAATAGTATCAGGATATGACTTTCGGTAAAATGCAAGCGATAACCTGTAAAATATGTTACGTTTTAAAATTTACTATACTTAGAGCATATAAGCCAGTATAAGAAGCTTTTAAATTTAGAAAATGAATCGATGCGAGGGTAATCTCCATTTAACCGTGAAGTGGGGCTTCGCGGCAGTGTGGATATTGCCTGGATACATGCTTTCACGGCCTAGCACCACTTCACTGCAGTGAAACCACCTTTATAGGAAGTTACAAGCAAACTAATATGCACCTGGATAGGTGCTTTCACGGCTTAGCACTCCTTTACTGCAGTGAAACCACCTTTACAGGGGGTTACATGCGGACTAATATGTATCTATTCGTTTCTTTCGAATACTTGAAATTTTCAATAATTTAAATTCGAGTCGAAGCGAATTCGAATACTGCAATATTCGTTCGAATATTCGAAGCATTTGAATATTCGCACAAGCCTACTAAAGATGTATTATCATAAAGAACGCCACATTCTTTGCCATGACATGTATTCTGAAGAGATTGCGGTCCAAGCAGCAGAAGTTATAGTTTGTAATAGCAGTTGTAGCATGACCAAACATCATTAAGATTACTGAGTTTCATTTCTGAATGCAACATCAAAAAGACTATGCATCTTTGAAATGGGCAGCGCAAAAATGAGGACATGAGAAGTACAAATACACGACACAGCGGAGCATAGGCGTGCTCAGGGTTCCCCATCAGGGAGGGCGAAGGTTTATTGCAGCGGCCCCCCCCTCCCTACTAAGTCAATGTGTGGGGTAGATTCTGCGCCCTCCCGTTCTAGGTAACTTGGGGGGTGGCCGCCCCCACTTCCCTCCCCCAGTGCACACGCCTATGCAGCGGAGTGTTGTACTTCATCTCGTCTTCATACCCCTGAGTGGGTATGAGCCATGTCAGAGGCAACAGCAGCAGGATCGGCTTCTTTATTGTGGACACTCGCAGCACGTTGCTCAAATACAAACACGTAACAACTGTATATTATTACATTATATTATATTGTATTATAAAGAAAAATGAGCATATTTGTCATGACCCAACTAACCTGCACAATATATATAATTTTTTTTAAATTGAAACAAGGCATGTGCAAATGTCATTCTTTTTGGTTCAAAGGAAGTGAAAGCAACTTTGCGTAGTAGCAGGATTTGACATTGGGTAGAATGGAAGTGATAACCTGCAAAATATGTTAAGTCATAAAATGTACTATACTTAGGGCATATAAGCTGGCATAACAAGCTATTAAACTAAAAAAAAAAAGAAATAATAATAAATTGATTTGAGGGTAATATGCTCATAACCATGAAGTGGGGCTTCGCAGCAGTACGTTTTTTCTGGAAAGGTGTATTCACGGTACAGTAACCCCTCCACTGCAGTGAAACCACCTTTACAGAGGAGTTACATGCGGACGAATATACATAACTTGCACGTGACGTCACAGACAAGTTCTCTGCACTGGATACCTGAAGATAGCAGCCACCGTGACTTTTTATCGCATTAGAGTGTGTCAGTGCAGGGGAGGACAGAGAGTCATTCGCTCCCCGCGTTCTTTTGTACTCTCCCCGCTTTCTTCTGTTCGCCAGCCGCGCCAAGGGGAACACAAGGGAATGGAGGGGGGCACCGTTTCTTGCTCCGCGCATTTGAGCAAGTGTTTATGCAGCATCTCAACCAGCTGGTACCCGAAGATGGCGACCACAGTGACGTCAATGCAAGTTATGTATACACCTATTCGTTCATTTTGAATAATTTAAATTCGAATCGAAGCAAATTCGAATACTGTAAAATTCGTTCGAATAATCGAAGCGCTCAAATATTTGCACAAGCCTACATATTTTCACTGTTCATTTCATCGTGGGCTTTGTCTTTTTTGACCTCTTAGAAATAACACCAAGCACTGTATAGTAGTATGATTATTACCTACTAGCTCAAATAAAAGCAGTGCTACATCAGATTTTTCGGAAGTGCCATCTAGAACTGGAAGGGAGGCCCAGGCATCATCAGCCGAAACGAGTCGAAAGACGCCTCACACAGAAGTTTACTTTAGATATAATGCCAACGTTGTTTCCTTTCATGACCGGAACTAGCTGGCTGACTACTGGCTGCCAGCGAACTGCCAGAAGTCTGAAAATCGAAGATCCTCCATTGCAAGATGAGAAAAAGGGTGCAGCTACAGCTCTCACCGAACGTCGACGTCACGTAACAGAGGACCTTGTCTTTCTTGCGGTCATAGCGAGGTGGCGGGTCTTCCAAAGGAGATGAGAATGTGCAGTACTTTGGGGGCGTAGATGGGCAGCCATTCGGGTTCCACCTCCGCAACCACTGGAATATGTATTGATTAAAAGTAAAGAGTATGTCACTCAACTAAATGTGGACACTACACATGATGCTTGGCACAGCCACGCTACCTAAGTACTATGTATATCAAGCTCCACAAATGCAGAAATCAGCAGTCCCTACAAGCTCCGTACAACTGTGCATTTACCAAGTCAAGGATAACAGTTTGCATTGATCCTTAACAAAAGTGTGTACTATAATCTGAGATAACAAAGGACCTACTGATATAGGCACCTGGGGATCCTGGCACAAAATCTTTAGTACAGCAGCCTGGCCTAGCCCAGCCTGACCTAACCTAACCATCATTCAAGAAATTCACCGGAAATAATGCAAACATAATACAGCATGAGTAGCTGACACCATTGACAGTTGCTATCATCTAGAACAGAAATAAAAATAATGGCAATGAAATTATTCATAATGCAGTTATTCTGAGTACATTCTTAAACATGTGTGACAAGTTTATTTTTGGTACGATCTAGACAGGGCCTGTGTGCGAGGTATAACTCTGGCTGTGACCGAAGGCAGTCAACAGAAAGTTTGCTGCCTCGTTCATTTCCCCACAAGTCATGTGGAGTAGCAACAGTTGGGTTCAAAGTGCTTCAACATGTTGCTGTGCTCACCTCGCATGAACATCCTGGATGTCTCGAATATCTCCTGGTAGAGGACAAATGGCGGTTGCTTGCTGCTAAGTACCGAGTTAGGATGGATGAACACGGGGCCATCTACTTCCATGCTCTGCATGACGAAAGCGGAGAAGAAAAAAGAAAAAGTCACAAACAATACACACACGCACAGGAATTATTTCTACACAGGGCACTAATAGAAGTTGTATCCTGTGCTTGCTTTTTTAAGCTGCTTGCCAAAGGAATGGCAGTGTAGCCATTTTCACAATCAATGGTTGTCTCACTACATGAAAAACGTAGGCTTGGTTCCAGTGACGAAACCAAGTGTAGTAGACAAGCGCTGGCATGTGCAGCCAGCTTTTTGTTGTCAAATGCACTATGGCTGGTGCAGCCATTAGTTGGCCAAATGTACAGTGCTGATTGGATTGAAATGCAACACAACACCAAAACATTTATATAATGGTTGTTATCCACAACTGCTTGAGATAACTGCGTCATGTTGCTATGAATTTCGTAGCTAAATGTAACATTGGCTCTGATGTAAGTGTTAGAGTCAAAATTGCACTGATAACAAAATGAAGAATGTGTAAACAAAAGTATGTTCACCACTTAGTCCTCAATTGTCGTGTTCCAATCCATGAGCACTGTACAGTGGGGAAGTGCACGTTTAAAGACTTACACTGTGCTCAAAAATGAGCAATGAAACAATTCACATCACACAACAGATGATTGTGCAAAGCTCACGCGGCTCACCTTATATGCATTCTTTGCAATGGCGTTTTCCGTCTGACTGCATCTCTCTTCATCTGTCATTTTCCTATGCGGCAAGGCAAGGAAGGATAAGATGTAAGCAGAGTTCAGTTGCGAAGACGGACACACAATGTCTAGGTAAATGTGAGACAGGGAAGTTGTCCTTTTTTTTTGCTAAATTTCTACACTCACTTTTCACTATACAGCACCTTCAAAATATATTTACACCGAATCACCACAACACTAATATGTTCCCTTTCTAAGACTAATATGAAAGGATCTCAAAAGTTGTTTGTCTCATTAAAATAAACTCATGAGAAGGATGGTGAAAATGTAGGAAGCAAAATAAAGATACTCGCATTCGGCTTAGCAGAGTTCAAATGAATAGCTGTCTCTGTCAATTTGTTTGCCTACTTATTTATTTAACTTAAAAGTAGTTTTCAGGTCACAGGAAAAATACTGAGTAATGGGGGTGCATATGCATAAAGTATGCATCCAACATATACTGAAAATAAGCAACAACAATGTTTATAACAATAATTTAACCTAAATTATATTCTTTCTGAAGGTTTATACATGCCATAGCCTCTTATAACATTTACAGAAGACAGCTCAGAAATAGGTGTTTACAATACAGAGGGAATGCATTATAGCAAAATTCAGCTCAGAGCTCTTGAAACTTGTTATGGTGAAGTTTGGCTAACCGTTTGACCATAGTTCAGAAACCTTACTCAAATGCAAATGATCTGTGGAAACAGTAGGAAGTTTCTTATCAGAGCTCAAAGTTGAACACATCATGCCACGTACTTGGCAATGTGGTCACTGAAGCCCATGACCAGAACCTGACGAATCAGTTTCGCCTGTAAGTCTGTTGGTGGCTCCATGGCTGGGTCTACTGACAGGTTCAGGTTGGGAATGAGAAGGTTCACTGAGAAACAAAGAGAAAAATGAAATAAGTCAGACACTAACTACCGATTAGTTCATCATTTATGGTTTTATTATCTGAGTGTCAACTTGCAGAAATTCAAATCTTCATAAATTTCAGCCTATTCCTTTTGTAACATATAGTACTTGCTTCTTTGTAGGTCCTACGAAGGAAGTAAGCTCCATTACAAAGCTGCGACTACTACCACTACTGCTTCCACTACTAATACTGCTACTACTACTATACCACTGAATAAAGCAGCGTACAGGGACATCATAAAAGTGTTTCATTAATTCATTAGCAACTGTTATACAGTGCAATTATTGATCACATAAAGCCCCTACTTTAATAATGTACACTGCTGGCACTCATCTAATACATGCGAACTAGCTGCAACAGTTGGTGATGCAACAGTACGGCCACTTACAGAACAAAAGAACCAACAAAAGGCCACCTAAATAACATTTGTGAAAAAGAGGAGAGCACTTAACACAATTATCTTTCATGCTTGCAGAGGTACATGAGGTGTCTCACATGAACACCACCCCAAAGGAATTTCATGCATTAAACTACAGGGCAGCTCATACTAGCACAAAGGTGAACAGCTAATATCACATTACACTGACAGGAAACATTCGGCTTTTCCTTTTTTCAATGCCGCAGTTGACACTGCAGATGACATGCCAAGACACGAGCTGATAAAACTGCCAGATGCGTCCATATTTCTCGCATTTTAAAGGACACCCAGGTGACGAACAAGTATCGCATGATGTCTGAGAGACAAAACTTCCAGGGATGCTGCCATGCACAGCGCGGAACTCAGCAACCAACTTCTGGCCATCCAGAGGGCCAGGGACATTGCCGAGAGGCTCCACCTCCTGGCACCATCCTGGGTGGAGCCACCTGGCTGAGCTAGTGGGGCCTCCAGGCCCCGTCCAGCCTTGCCACTTTTGGACCAAAATAAAGTTCTTACACACTCAATCACTCTAAAAGTAACACGTACACTCATTTGTGAGCTGGATGCGAAGCTTCCTGGATCTCAACCATCGCCTTGTAACGCAGACCGTGGCTCTCGCAGAACCCAGCAGTGCAGCCGACAAACTCGGACGCACCAACCGCTTTCAGCAGCACCATGACGTCCCCAAGCGCAAGAGAGTGACCCTGCATGAGAACAGTTGCGTGCAGTGTAGCAGGGGTTTGGCTTGTTGTCTGTCACAACCGTAAGAAGAAACAGACAGTCAAGCAGGAGACAGCACAGGAAAAATGAATTATGCCAACCAAAATGTAGAAATAAGGTCAGAGAAAATGAAAGTGGCCAGTTGCCTGCTCCTAAGCTCACACACTAAATGACACCTGCGGTAAGATTTGACGGATTTGATGCCCTTGCCACGAGCAGTACAAATACTCTGAGGCCTAATTTTGTAAAACACACTAGTACAGTGAAACGTCTCTATAATGAAGGGTGTGGGACCGCAATAATTTTTCAGTATACAGGTCACTTCAATATATGCATCGAACACTTCAATGACCTAAGTAAAGCAGATGAACATACTGAGAGATAAAAATGTTTATTTACAGCAGATTCAAACAACCCTTGGTGAAAAAAAAATGCATTCTTCTACTGCACAGTACAATTCAGTCCACTTATAATGATATCCAAGTGCCAAGGAAATCAGATCGTTATAACCGATAATTTTTGTAAGCGGGTTGAGAAAAAAAAGACGTGAGAGAGATCAAAACATTTTATTTGCATGCAAGTAAGGTAGTGCACTATGTACTACTTGTTTGCAGAAAAGCCATAGTCTGTCAGCTTTGATTGCTTCACGTGAAGCTGACATACATCTTTCTCAAGAGCATCTAGGTGCTCCACGTAGCTGAGCGCGAGGTCCTTCGTGGAAACAAAGTCCCGGAGGGACTTTATAGTCTGTTGGGCCTCCTGCGATGACACTACCTGGGTAGGCTGCTTAACCACGTTGTCGGAGTTGTCGCTCTCACCACTGTCCGCAGCACGGCGCGGTCGGCGCAAAGAGCCATTTTCGGCGCTCGCTGTAGCCGGATTCAATCGCTATATCCGATATTGCAGAACTGGAGCATCGTAATAAGCGATCTATTTTACCATAAAATGCATACAAAAGTGGACAGTGTCATCGCTGTTCATCGTTATATCTGATACATTGTTATAAACGGTATCGTTATAAGTGGAATCAACAATCACTCAACACTCAACCACTGCCGACCTAATGCAGTCAATACCCAAGGATGTGAGTGGGAGGATGAACTATGAATGTGTAATTAACAAACTATGTATAATTCAGCCACCAATTGCAGGTGTGGAGTGTGCTCACCTGTCCTGCCCACATTTCTCGGACTTTCTTCCACTTTGCTTGCTTATCCTGTGAAAAAAAAAAAATCTCAGGATGTACACGTCATTCTAGTAGTAGCTCATAGCCAGATGTAAAGGTCTGGTTTGTTTTCTCCAATGAGTAGAAATGACATTTGACTAGAACAATTAGTTGTGTTTCGGTAGTGAAAGCACTGCATGCCACTGCAATTTAGCATTCATTTGAACAAGAAGCAGCATGAAATTGACAAATTTGTTCATTCATTTAATGACTGCAGATTTCCAACCCCATGCAATGGGTGCCAGGCAGCGAGACAAGAGAAATTATTCAATGCAGCGTTTGCTTCATTTATGGATGCCTACGACTTAACAAAAGCATGCACAAGCAGACGTCAAATCCAAGAAGTTAAAGAAAAAAAATAAAAAGTTACAGCAATGCTAGTTAGTGTCACCACAGTTCGTTTGTACTCAAATAATGACAACATGGTCAAGTAATTAGATGCAAATTATCACTCACTTATGCACACATCTACACATGCATATAGTACAGTAGGCTTGTTAAACGAACCCTGAAGGGACTAAGAAAATATGTTTCGTGAGTTCCGTTTACTGAGAGATGAACAGGGGTGCAGAATTGAACTAGGAAACCAATCATATAAAAGGCAGTTGTTCCATTCAGGCAGCAATTCCATTTAAGAGATTTCCGTTTACTGAGAGTGTACTGTACTCGAGACCACCCTCCACATGCAGTGTCTGCCTCCCACATACATCGAGCACTGTATGTGCCGGATGGTCCATGACTCACCAACTAGCCTGACAGAAGTTCCACTGAATGCATTATAAAGAAAAATGGCACAACAGAAAGACGAGGAGACTTTTACCACATGAGCACAAGTGACATCTTTCTGTTGTCTTTTCGTCTTTATGTCATGCCGTTTTTCTAAACGACATCCGTACCAACTCGCCAAACTGTCAGTTCCACTAATGGTGAATTACAATGGCAGATTTGGAGCACTTCTGGTTGCAGTTTTTCTGCTCCATGTGGAGCAAGTCTGTTCCATTGGCAGATTGAGAGCACTCCCTGTATGTTTCATTGGCAGATCTGGAGCAGCTCCGCCACCAGATCCACTGCATGGAGGAGTACTCCCTACTGCGCGAGAAGCGGCAGATTTAACCGGAAGTTTCAAGGCCCCAGGCATGCGCAGAGCATCATGTACCACGTGACCGACACAATGCACTGCCCAAGCGCACCCATGAAGGCAAGTAGTGGCTCCGAAGCAATAATGAGTGGTGCACTGTAGCATCAACTATCGCTTATGCGAGGAATGCTGGGCACTTCTCCAGAAGCGTGTGCGTGAGCACCCCCCTGCCATTTGCTCTGGCAGGAGAGCCTGTGTTCCATTGGCAAATTCCCTTCGGTTGTCCTCTGCAAGAGTGGAGTGCCCCAGTGCAGAGTTCATCAGCCACTCCGAATCTGCCATTGGAATTTACCATAAATGACAACATTACCTGCTTGCTGCCCCCTGTAGAGAAAATAACCCATGGAGACGAACATTCGTGGGCACACCCCAACCAGAGATGATGACAACAATGGACATGAACGATGTCAACGACATAAGTACCTGCTTGTTGGCTTCAGTAGAGGAGAACCCCATAGAGATGAACACTTCCTGCACAGTCATGGCAGCCACCACAGCGATGATGTAGGGCAGCAGGCCATGTTGGTGTGACAGGGCCAGCATCTTGGCGTAGCGGGGGCTCACGGGAAAGCACGACATGGCACGCCCCAGGGGTGTAATTCGCGCACTCCACTCCCCTGAAAGGTACAACAAACACAGGAGACGGGAATCATCCATCTGGCTCGCAATCCAGAAGTACACTGAAACCTCGATATAACGAACCCGGATATAACGAAATATCGGTTATAACGAAGTAAATGAAGAATACTCTTGCAACAGGTATAGTGTTAAAATTATACCTTTATAACGAATTTTCGGATATAACGAACTTATTTTCGTGTAAAATGCAACTTCGTTATAAAGAGGTTTGAGTGTACTGAAATGGGTTAATAACAGAGAAATTGAAGGGAGAAGGAAAGAGAAAAGTGGTAAATGATGGGAAATGAAACTAAGGAATCACAGTAAATGCATGAAGAGAAAGTGGTAAATGATGGGAAATGAAACTAAGGAATCACAGTAAATGCATGAATGCTCGCACAATCTCAGGGGGGCTTCTATAACAAATGAATTATTGAAACACTACAGCCCTCCCTCATGGGCGATGCGAAAGTGCATCACATGTCCCGCTGCACCTCAGTGAAACACATATCACAACAAATGAGGCCCGTGCAGATCTTATGTGGCACTGCTTCCAGTTTTATTAAGTGTGCAGTTGTCTATAATTCACAGAAGGACACCACAAGAAAATGAAAGCACATACACTTTGAAATATCCTTGAAACGTGTTGGCTTGGGAAGCTCTTCCAAAGCGCCCATGAGGATCAGCTTCTTTTCAGCAGCCTGAAAAACCAAAGAGTGCCATTGCGTATACTTTTCGAGCATAGCACAAACTGCAGTAAAATGCAATTGGTAACACACTTTACCTTGAGGGCTTCTTTGTCAGGTGGTGAAGGGTAGGGGAAATTCACGACCTTGTCTATGTTCATTGCCTGTTGGTGCAAAAGGCAGGCATTACAGCACCAGTGATACAACACTGTGTGAAAATTCAGATTTCGCACAATACCAAACAGCAACTACAATAGCTGCTTTTCCGTTTAAAGCATTTACTTTTTCAGAATAATTCATCACAGATAGTCCCTCCAGTTGAAAAAAATGACAGGGCTGACATTCACATGTCAAATAACAGTAAATATTTAGCATGCTGCTTGCTGCCTACCAGGGGTGTGCAAAAAATGAACTTTAGAACCGAACCGAATATGAAGCAAATGGTGGTGACACTGAATCGAATATCGAATACGTATCGCATAGTGACGACACCAAATCAAATATGAACATAAATCGAATACTGTTCGAATAGTTTTCAATAGTTAGGCAACCATTTTCAAGGCAGCCCCAGACTGGTAAGGTAACAATCACGGTGTAAGAAAAATAATTTAGGTGTGGACACTCCGCCCCACGGCGCGTCCAGATAATGTTTGGCGCTCTCGGTCCCTCTAGGCCCCCCACGTCGTAGCGCCCCCCCACGCCACTGGCCGGCATGTACTATAGACGACAAGCTGCGTATGTAGCATCCGTAACGGCATTGCATATGGGAGGACACCGTGGAGGCAACTGTGGCATTTGTCACATGTGGCGTTTTTCAGTCACGAAAACAAGGCATGCATTTCCAGAATTTAGTTGCTAGCGTGTACAGTGCTCTAAAAAAATACGAGGGGAAAAAAAAAAAAAGAACATGCATCAGCCTCGTCGCGCTCGTTTCTTTTAGGCCCCCTCGTCGCAGCACCCCTTCCCTTTAGTGCCACGAAACTGTGGCCAGCGCATGTACTAAAGCCGAACATTATCTGGACGCGCTCTCCATCGCAGCGGGCGGAGAGCGTCCACACCTAAATTATTTTTCTTCCACCGTGGTAACAATGCTCAAAACAGCGCAAAAATTCTACTTTTTATTTGTAACAAATAATCACAAGCTTCAACAAATGAACATTACGACTACTTCTAACAGAAAAAAAAAAGAAAAAACATGCAAATATTTAAACTGAGGCAAGCTCGTACACAGCAGCAGCTAGAGCCTTCAAAATATTCGAAATGTTCGAATATTCACACCTTCGTACTGCCTACCATTCAGTGGTGGCAAAGACATTTAGTAAAAGACTCAGGACACAAAAGCGATGCTGACCAAGGGAAAAAGATATTTTTTTCATTAGTAGTTTGTTGCCTGTAGTCAATACATACTCAACCATAAAATGCTAAACCAGTTGTAACCATTTAAGTGAAAGAATGACGAAGAAACAAACCTTCATTTGTAGGACTAGGTCCTCAACGGGCCTCCGCGTTATTTCAGGCGGCGTGAATTTCTGAAATTCGTCGTTGAACACAGCTGACGAGTACAACCTATGGATCAAAAGTGAGAGTCAAAGAGGGAGAGAATGAAGCTTTGTCAAGTTTTGTGCTCTAACTATGACAAAACTACTAAAAAATGGAGGCACGGGTCTGCTGACCTGTAGCAGTGGCCGGGGCACGTTCTGCCTGCTCGGCCAGCCCTCTGGTCTGCAGATGCCTTGGAAACCCAGGATATGAGGAAAGCTGATATTCCGGTCACTTTGTCGTAGACACGCATTTTCACCTGAAACGTATGGCACAAGTGTCACTTTGCATCCTTCGATTCACACGGGTGGGACAAGTGCAAATGTTCTCAGAAAGACAATACAGTGGAAGCTTGTTACAATGAACACTTATATAGTGAATTATCGGTTATAATGGTGAGCTCAAGTGCTGAGCCCACACCAGAAGCATTACATCAGATATTTCTTCTAGGTCAGCAGTACACCAATGAAATTTGATTTAATGAATATTTATATGTCATGACCAATTTCTAATATATCACCAGAGCTCGAAAGGAAGCATTGGATAACTGGCGACAGAAAGAACAATTAACCCTACTGTATAACCAAAGCTAGCAGGCAGTAAATTTCGAAATCTTGCCTTGCCGGTGTCCACGAACATATTTAACGTTTGGAATGGTCAGGGAAGTTTCGCCCCACGTTGGTTGCGACGACACATAGCCGGGTGCCTTCTGGCGGGGTTTGAAACACCTGCAATCATCAGAAGTGCTCCTGTTAATAGACACGAAACGAGAGCCTCACAACAACACGCTTGAGAAAAATGGCAAGCCCGACTGAACAAATATGATCAAATGTTTTCCCAGCTTTTCTCAAACTAAATTTTTCTGAATCCACACAAAAAAATGCTCCCCTGCAAACTGCCGTCAGTCAGTTAGCCATGACAAGAATAGTTTTTACAGTACCTAGGTATGTAAAACCTAGGCAAGGTAGTAAACGCATCAAAACTATTGTACACTCTTTTGAGAAAAAGTGCAGAGCATGAAATGGCTAATGATGACGTTTAAAGGTAAAAAAAAAAAAAAGACCAAAGAATTATAAAATTGTGCACTCCTCTAAGACAATAAACACTACAATTAAAGATAAGGGCAATGGAAAGTGACAAACCTTGGCTTGTTTTTCTGAGGGAAGCAAAGAGAACAGAGGGAGAACGGTAAGCGGCTGAGCGTTCCTATTTGGAGCGGCTTCCTCCATGAGGTCATCCTCTTCGGAGGAGGAAAGATCGCCATCCTCCCGTTCGTCGTCCTTTACAAGTTCTTCCAACTGACCTTCATCTAGTGGCACCACAGAATAACTGCAACGATCCCAAGAGTGATGAATATACCATTACAGACAACTGGCAGCACTCTCTTTGAGTTGGAACCGAAAACGCCAGCCACGTGAATGAAATGATGACAACCACTGGTTGAAGGGGAGAGGGCACAGGCAGTGCAGTCAACGCTAAAATTGAGAGTTAGTTTATAGCACTTGTCACTGTTCAGCAAAAACTTCTGTTTTAACAGCAATAAGACAGAATTAGACTCTTAAAATAATCTTTCGAAGTTTGAAAAATCAGATTTAAGATGTTTCGCTAGAAATAAAAGTAACTTCTCACATCAGTTTCCAACAACTGTCAGCAGCATGCTTTAGTGACCTTAGAGTTTGCACAAACCTACTAGAACCAATGCCAAAACAAGGTTCCCACTTATGTTAAAAGGATCTCCATTACCACACTTGGGTAACGGAACTGGGAGGACAAGTGTGGTATGTAGGCAGACCAGACACTAAAGATCATGTCTGCAAAGTATGACGCTTATATATGGCACGAAAACTGCAAAATTTTCTTTGAAAAAATCTAGACAAGCCCTGTTTTTCGAGAGAGCTACTGGACCCATACAAAATTATTTCAAAACTAGTGGTACTTCAGCATAAAATGCCTGAAGCACACAAATAGCCAGCAGCAATACAAACTACTCACAGATTCCTCTGAAACGTAGATGTTGTCAGAAAACATATCATTCATATAATCCTGGTTTGGATCATAACAGTGAATATCTGTGCCAAAAGGACTGTGTTTTCTGGGAAAATGTAGACCAATAAATATAGAACTGCAACTCTAGTGGGATCATTTCTTGCATTTTCCGTTCGTGAATGCCAGCACCGCGAAATTGCACAAAAATGAAAAGTGTTCGATGCAATTATACAATACTTCTTACTCATCTTCTACTAATCAAAAACATTTTGAATGCTATAATGCTCCCTGAGTTATAGTTCCCTACATCTAGCGTACAATGCCCAGTATAGCATGGTGCTAATAAGAACATGCTTGCACTCACTCGTCTAAGTTGACCCCCTTTGTCTTTGCCTCAGTTGTTTGAGGAGCCTTGCTGCCATCATCGTCCTTGCCCTTACTGGAATTTTGCTTCTGATCACCCTGGTCTTGACCGTGGCAACCAGAATTTTCGGGAAACCGTTTCTTCAGCTTACGGCATAACGTCAGGACCTCTTGCTGTCCTGTGACGAAGACTAGGATGCCTCCTTCAGGCAACTGTTGGTGAATCTTGCACACCTGCAAAGAAAAAAATGAAGAAAAGTGTTTTTTTAGCATTGATCGACGCTATCAATATGAATATTCGAGGGAATCGTTCTGCATAAAGGTCTAGGCAAGTATGTACAATTGTGGGCGTTATGAGAGGGAACATGTGAACATGTGGCATACAGCCTTGAACCAGATGTTGGGCAATTCGCAGCGGCAGCTGATGGAAACAGTGTGGAAAGTGCGCCATGATCCTGCTAAATGTTGGCCACTCCTGCCTCGCTAGTGCTGATACAAAACGGCAGCTCACTACTTGTCACTGGCCGCTCATGGTGATAAGGTGGGAAAACGAAGCAGAGCACGGCGAATCGCTGTGTATCGGTTCATCCACTTATTTGTTCGTGTGTGTTAGTGTTTGTGTGTGGGAATCACAACACAACAGGTGCTACGATTTCACGCAGTTATCTGCCTTATACATTCCACGTGTCATAAAAGCAGACGCAGAAAAAATGCAGGAGGAGAGACGCATAAAAGCAGAAAAGAGGAGGGAGTGACAATGGCGCACGGCAAAGCATTGCCCTTTTCCACCTTATTTTTAACAGCGCCATGTGAGTGCTGATCGAACCAGGGGTTCGATGCTATTCGCAATGCGTTCGCATGTGCCCTCTCATAATGCTCACAATGGTACATAAAATGCTGTTCCAACAAACAAACCCTGTGACATAAAAAACCCACACACATCAGCAACAAAAGGTGTTTTGTATATGGCTCTTGTTTCTCCCATTGCATACTTACCACAAGTTTACAACTAGTTTAACTCCGTCAATGGTTTTTGTGGCCATATTGCTTTAGAATCAAGACCATGATGCGCTTTACACATGGTAATGATTCAAACTGGGGCCTCACCCCAACTAACCAAATAACGAGACATAAAACTGATTGGCATACGAAGAAACTTCATGTGGAAAAGTTGACAAATTAGATAACGTGTGTTAGCAGATCACCTCCAGAAAACCATGCGATGTCAGTAACCGAATTGGCGTTGCGCAGGACACTTACTGAAAGTACCTACTCAACATACACTGCGACACTGTGATGTATAAAGCAATACAGCATTGTTAGAAATTACTTATTTGTCTCACGACACCAGTTGAAGCCACAAGAGTAGCTTGGAAAATCTCAGCCGAAGGTGTTTACCTTGCGGTACGCTTCGTGCATGTAGTCATCAGGTGTCCGCTTGTTGAAGTGAATGGTTACAGGGTGCTGCCTGGAGTCGACCTGTAAGCAAACAGTGTATTTTAGGACAGCCATATTAGCACTTGTTCATAAAAGTTATGTATCCACATCTCCCACAAGTTATGCATTTGATAGGCACATTATATTCAAGATAGGCAGTGAGTTAGTACTCAACTTGCAGCAAGCCTAGGTTGGCATCGTGCACTAGGCCAGAGGAAGCTAGTGGGGAAGCACCATAACAAAGGTTCAGTTTGCAAGTGATGTTATTTCAAAAAAGGCTGGTTCATCATTGAGCAAATTTTTCATTGTGGGGCCTGTCACCGTGCAATACCGAGAAAACTTGTAAGGCAGGGCCAACTAACTGCAATGTGGATATTGGCAGGTTTAATAGCACTGGTGTTACATGCTTCTAATATCACATAACACATGATGCCAACAGGTAAAGGGATGTTCAACATCTACCACCATGATCAGAAGTTAGGTTAGGTTTAGATAGGTTTATAGGCATATAGAAGCCAAAACAATTTTTGTACGGGCATTGCACACCTCACGAGAGGGTTGTGGGTTCAGTTTGCCACCAATTAAAATTTTATTCTTTTTCAGTTCCCTTTCCCTCTGCTAGAATATGATGCTTCTTGCAAATTTACTCCAGCACGCCTTATTATTTCTAAATTTCTATTACAAGAAAAACATTCCCTTTCCCACAAAACAACACATTCCTTTATTTTCTTTCTTGGAATGTAATACTGAGTGCCCAGGAAATATGCTATGCAAATTTGACGCATTTGCAGACAGTGAATCTTAATTAGAGCTTGAAGGGGATATGGACACAACCTCGTACCTTCCTTGGCTTCGTTATCTGTTGGCTTTCATTAAGGTTAAGTCACAAAAGAAATGAGCCTTCAAAATTCCCTTCCTTCATTCTGTATAGACACAGAAAGAAAAGTTCTTACAAACCACGCTTGATGCTGCTTTTGTAATTCGCATGTGGACACCCGTTTGTTTTGATTGCACAAAGTTTGGTACAAAAGTTCACATAAAAAAATCAGGCTTACCTGGATGACAGGTGGTGGCTTTCTGAAGAGGTGAGTGTTTTGCGTGAAGTCCTCCACCCTGAGTGTTGCCGACATGATGATGAGTTTCAGTGGGATTGCTTTCTGCATTGAAATAATGAGGGTCAACTAGCATAACAAGTATTATCCTCTGAAACGTTCCAGTGTAACATACCAGGGACTCACCGAAACATCATTAAAGGGACATTAAAAGAGAAAAAGTATGCAGATCTCTATCACTAATGTGCGCTTTTACACTAGCAATAAAATGAACTGTTGCTGTAAGAGCAAGCTTAAAAGGCTGGAGGAGACATTTGCTCTAGTCTAGCTACTTATTTTTACCAGTAAAAACATATTGTACGGTACTGTAAAGGATCCAAAGGCAAGACTTCACAGGTTTAGAGATCTCTTACTGTGAAAAAAATGACACAGCCATGAGAAAATCATTCGAATGCAGTAATAAAACACTGACACAGAGGTGCTGAAGTTTTGACACATTTAGAAAAGACAGAAATTTGTCCATCATTTTCTTTTCCCGTCTAGTAATCTAGCCCATTTTGCTAAATTGAGAAAAATAATTTAATATTACTAGTATAAACTGATGTAATACTTGTTTTTAGCGTGTCTTTCAGTGACACCAGTTGAAGGAATGTACTAGTTGTTATAAGAGGGTAAAGTTCATAGTCTACAATAACTTCAAGGTCTCTAATGTTTCTTTGTTTCCTTTTGTAGCATGGTTATACAGCCAATGATTAAAACAGAAAGTTAAAATTATTAAAGCATTAACAAATTATTCTCTTTATTATTATGTTTCCCACTACTTTGCTTTCAGATCCAAACACGTTAGCCAGTCAACATTACTCAGAATGAGAGCTAAGGTAAGCACATAGAAACAAATAATGAAGTTTTTTTTTTGTTTGTTTGCCATTTCAGCAAGTGACAACTACCAGAAAAGATTAGTAGTCAAGAGTGCTAGTGAGAAGGCAGAGTTGATTATACATTTAAAACACGTATATGTAAAGACACATATTATCCAAGGAGCAATGGTGTTCAAAACAGAGATATAACTGAACCCCCCAAAATATGATTATGCCATTGCTTCTGTAAGCCTTCATGACATCAAGAGTTTAACGCAGAACAATTTATACAGTAGACGTTCAGTAAGCGAAAATCTCTTAAACGGAATTGTTGCTTAAATGGAACAACTACCTCTGATATGATTGGTTTCGTACCTGAATGCTGCAACCCTGTTCATGTCTCCACAAACAAAACACCTGTTAAACGGAACATTTTTTCTTCTCGGTCCCTTCAGATTCAATTTAATAAGAATCTACTTACTATGAAATGCATCTACACAAATAAATCAAACAACATTAGCTCAGGTTCTGGTGCAAGGCTACTCACCCGCCGCCTCAGTGGCACAATTCTTGATAGGAGGCCAATCAGGATGTCCGAGTAGATGCTTCGTTCATGAGCCTCGTCAATTATTATCACGGAGTAGCCAGTCAGGAGGAAGTTCTGGTACCCGTGAAACGGATAGGAAAAGAGTGAATGGCAGATAGTATTCGAAAGACAATGGCATTGAGTGCCAAGAACAAAGGCAAGACGTCAGATACTGCCTGGTGCTTTCCATCTCATTGCTTTTGAGTCTCATAACCTTCTGCTCATTTCTCGTAAGAATTAAACAACCTAGCCATCTTTGTTTAATACAAACTAATGCCTCGCAAGCAGGCCACAATGTCTAAAGAAATCTGCAATCAATGTTGTATTGGTGAAGGAACGCATCCCAATTAAAATTACGCCAAAAATGAACTTCGAGGACTAGCAACTATGGCAACAGCACAACACAGAAAAATGTCTCTCTTGCTGAAGTATCAAAAGCACCATGCACAGGTATCAAGTTTCTCGGGCTCCTACTGTCACATCACGTTGTGTACCAGCAATTTACTTTTACTTGAAAAAATATACACTTGTAAAGTTCTCAGCACCGATAATAGAACGCTTATAAGTGATTCAGTGTCAAACGTCCCTAAGAAAAGACTACTGGAATGTTTACCACTTCCCATTTTACTATCTGTGACAAAGACATAGCTAGAAATTTTTCTCAGGAAGTTTCAGACCAACTTTGTGTATTTCCAAGCACATGTTTGTGTGTGTGTACATATATGTACACGTACAAAACGTTACATTTTCTGGGGCAAGGATGGAGTAAGTTGAACCACCTAAACTATCACCCTGGCGATGATATAAGCCATAAACCAAGCTGAACTTCCAACATAAAAATGTCAGCAAATCTGCTCGCAGTACATTAAGCTTCTTCGCATTTTTCACAATGCATCAGGAATTGGCGGCTTCAATGACCTGGATAGCCAAGCTTTTATAACATGAAACACATCGAGTACACTTACATTTTGAATCTCTTTCAGAAGGACGCCGTCCGTCATGAACTTGATCTTGGTGTCGCCAGTGACATTTCCTTCGAAACGGATTTGATACGAGACCTCCGACGACGAAAGGCTCATCTCCTCGGCAACTCGCTTTGACATGGACACGGCAGCCACTCGTCTGGGCTCGGTAATGCCCACCATTTTTTCCCTGCAAGACAGTAGGTAGTGGCAAATTTGTAATCAAGACGCAACCTTTACATGCATGACAATACTGCGGAGTAGGTCGTTAAAACGCTTTTCTAATGCAGCTACACCTTCCCACAGGCCTCGCCCTACTGGGGGGAACAGTATGTTAAATCTTTCGCTATAGAGTCCCAAAGATTGTGAAAGACATTAGACAGTGCAATTGCAGCTATGAAGCACTACGCTATGGTCATCTGTTCAAGTGACCTGGCCTCTGGCTTAGAGGATCTGATGCTACCGACAAGAACTGTACACACATAGCAGTAATGTAGGCATAGTAAAGCAAATTGTGATTAATTACATCTTATACACTCAAACATAATCCTAAAAAACTTTTTGCCATCAGGACTATAAATAAAGTTCCACCATCCATCCATCCATACATCCATCCATCCATCCACAGAACTGCTAGACCTATTTCAGTGTCATCAAAAACAAAAATAAGAAGGAAGCAGAAACAAACAGAAAGCTGAGCTAGTTGGTAAGGATTCATGATAAAGGACTGTAGGCGTTCAAACATGGGCGCAAGAGAGAAGTCAGGACAACACAATGTTTGTGTTATCCTGACTTCTCACTTGTGTCCATTAAGTGTTTGCACGCCCTGTCTTTAAAAGGAGGAAAGCAGGGAGTCCTTCGGTCTTGGTCACTACTCAAAAGGATAACAGAAGTCTACCTCGTGAATCTAGGGCAGCACCGCACTCTGGGTAACCATTCGTTTGTTTACCCGCCTATAAGCATTCTACAAATGCAGTGCAGCAATTTGGTGAGTTGCAAGTAATTGGCATACCTGGTATATCCGGCTTCGTAAAGAAACTGGGGAACCTGTGTCGTCTTGCCCGAGCCAGTCTGGCCACAAATCACCACGACGTCGTGTTCCGCTATGGCTTCCATTATTCTTTGTTCTTCCGCCAGGATTGGAAGCTGGTGCCGAGCTTTCTGAAAGGAAATAACAAACAAACAAAGAGATTAAAAGCAATGTGGATGCTGAATAACCCACTCATACAGAAGTAAAGAGCTTGCGGATGTACAGACGGGTCCACTGTGCAGGGCATGTCCGGATTTCACTCTCATGCACAAGCACAGTGGCTTAGATTTTCAAAGGACTACTGGTATCTGACAGTTCTGACTCCTTTTGACAGACTAGTGACATGCATGAACAATGTTTTCACATCCACTTGCTGTTAGGGGGGCCACCAATAAAAAAGGTGCCCATTTGAGTGTTCCTTTTAACAGTGGACTGTATTGTACATTTACAACATAAATCACACTACATTTTGGTGCCACTTTTGTTGATACCAAGTGAAACCAATATGCAGCTGTCGAATTGTCTTGACGGCTGCGACTAAGCTAAGTGAACCCACCAAGGTAACTTAGCAACTTGGGTCAGGAGCCGCTAAGCAAGAGAATACAAGCTCGATTCTCAGCCACAGTGACCACATTTCGATATGGGCAAAATGCAAGAAAAGCCATGTAAGCAGATTTAGGTGCATAATAATAATAATAATAATAATAATAATAATAATAATAATAATAATAATAATAATAATAATAATAATAATAATAATAAAAAAAACTCCCAGAGATCAAAATTGATTCAGACATCGCAAGTATGGCTGACCTCAAATCATGGCTTTGGCATACTGTATTAAAAAAATACATAATTTATATTTGTAATGCCCACACTGTCATAATTTCTTCATCAGCTGTGTTGGTAAGCTTTCTATTTATATAATTACCATTCATGGGCAAGCACTTCCTCTCCATAATGATATACCACTTCATAAAATCTAGACAACCAAGCATGCAAGTGTGGGTGATATGCGTTTTTACTGCCACTGCTCATGCTGTTCTTGTTGCGCAAGTCTCCAAAAGTGAGAGCATTCACAGCACTGCGCTAGAACTGCAAGCTTAGCACTAAGCCAAGATTGCTGTCGCTCACAGACAGCAATGAGCTCAGTGCTAGTCGCACAAAATCTCAAAGATATCCAAAAACATAGCCATCCGAGAACACAGCCCCAGTTTTCTCAGCTAGGTGAACTAGTTCTCCGAGCACTGAGTCTAAAGGTGCCACGAGTTTTTAAGTTTTACAGGCTAAACCACTTGTGTAGCGACACCAAACATGTTACTGAATACTGCAGAATTCATAGCATAAGATTCATCAATTAACAAGCCAGTTGTTACTGAGAAGATCTTTAAAGAAATATGAACACACATGCAGATCAAGGCATGAAAAGTGCTATGGTATTAGGGGCACTCCACAATAACGGTGACTGAGGAAGTGACACACGAAAATAAATGCCTTTCAAACTAGTCCCGACAATAACTTTTATTTTGCTTACATTATGACACAATTATTAAGCTTACAAACTTCTGTTTCAATTGAGTGGATTGGTTTCCTGCATTTTTTTTCACACCAGCACTTCATATCAGGGTGATTAAGACAATATATACCAAAAACGAAATCGGCACCATTTTATATATAAAAGAAATTGACTTACTTGAACCTCTTCAGTCCGGTGAACAGGCATAAAAACTGATGGCGTGGAACGTTGAACAGGTTTCACTTGAGGCTGCTCTTTGCTTTCCGCTGGTGTCGTTGCCGCTATGCCCGTGTCAGCATCTTTGACCATCTCAACAGCTGCACCCTCTGTCACGCCGTCACTCTTTGCATTGTCACTGCCCTCTTCTTCTACATCTTCCTTCCCTTCCAGAGCAGTCTTGCCATCGCCAGATCCCTCCTCACCGGCGGATGGCTCGTCGTCATCCGTCGCGCCATCTTCAGATTCGGACGATTCCGAATCGAAACCTAGGACATCGTCCCTGTCAATGCGAGCTCTCTTGGGTTCCATTCGCCTGCTTCCCTTGACGCTGCTTATCCGCGTTGGCCCCTTTTTCTCGTCCGGCTGAGGCGCAGTCGTGAGCTCACTGAGGCTGTTTGAGAGAGAGAATAACCATTTTTATTTATACAAGATAGCTAAGGATAAGTCCCCTTGGTCCTGGATGCCTTGAGCTCAGGCAGTGTCCTGGGCCCTGACAACCAACATTAGCAGGGGTGCCAATCCGGACATTGTCATATTCAGCAATTGGTGAACTCTGATTGGCCCAGAGAAATAGTACAAACTCTCTCGTTGGCTTAAAATTCTGCCATAATAAAATTTGAGGCGGAAGATTTGACAGTGTCCAGAATAGCACCCCTGATATTGAGGATGCTTCAAACCAAGAGCAAGAAAAGAGCAAGTCAAAGAAATACTGCTCTGCTGTCCAGCCTCTCATAGGAGGCAGGAGAGGAAGGCCAATTTTGTAGAGAACGTGAATTCAGCATGACGTGTGCTGATGATTCACTCCCTAACAGATGAGGTAACGTTGAAGCAGAAAGACTTCTGGGAATACGAGTTGGTGAAGTTGCATAGCGCAAGAGAAAAGAATGAGGCAGCCAGTAAGGGGTGGCATTAATGTATAGATTTGCCTAGAAGGCAGCAGGTGGAGGGAAGGGGGGGCTATATCACTCATACAGCAAGTTCAGTGCCAAATGTACAGAAAAATACTTTCTAACATACTATGTGTTTTATGACACAGAAACAGGGTAAAAAGACAAAGAGAAAAATAAATATCAGTGTGTGTCTGGTTTCATTCAAAAGGCATCAAAGCAGTGACTCCTCATCATTGACTAAAGGCAAATGACCAAATTTACATGCAGGAAACATGACTGAAATATAACTACACGAAAACAACACCCTTTCTTTTGTTATTGCACTCACACTTAATGACAGAACTATGCAGTAGTGAGATCACAACTATTTCTTTTTAAAGGGGCCCTGCAACACTTTTTTGAGCATGGTCCAAAAAGCTGCCGATCGGCAGTTGAGGCTCTTGAGAACACGCGAACCAAATATTATAGCACAGCACACGGCCTGGAATTTACAAGAAATTCTCAAAGTCAGCTAAAAATCATTTTCTCTTCCCTCGACAAAGGATGCTATATACTCAAAGATCATTGCGTCATAGGCCCAAGTATCACGCCATTGGCTGATTTGCGTGGCGCACTCGGGAGTTACTGGGGCCGCCGCAAGAGGCTGCGATGTGTCTGCACGTGCGTGCGCAATTGCACTGAAAAGCCACTCGTTTAAAGAAAAAAAGAGAGAAAAAGTGCTAAGTTCATGAGGTGCACGTGATGTACCTTCTTTCCCCGTGCCATCCCTCCCTGCTTAACTTCCAACGCTTTCGTTGGGACAAGAGAAGAGAAAGCAATTGCAGTGTGCGACAAATCTTTGCAACTCCGCTCGTACTGGACGAATTCGATAAATTTTTGCGGCGGTTGATCTGTGAGGCAGTAAACTCCTTTAGTGAATCCATTCCATGGTTATTTGGAAAAGTGTTGCAGGGCCCCTTTTAGTTACATAGTGACCAAGCAATTTGGCACAGTTTATTAGAAAGCAGAGCTCTGCCAATCCTCTTACCGTTTCAGACCTTTGGTCTGCATGGCAGATGTGGAAATCAGCATAGAAAGCTCCTTCTGGCTGGCCTGTGATTTCTGAAGTTCTTCGAGAAGGTGAGTCCTCTGCAAAAAGTGATAGTACGAAGAAAAAAAAAGTAGTATTTCTGAGCACAAAGTAACTTGAACTACAAATATCTGAACAGCCGGTAAGCACCTGATTTTAGAGAAATCAAACTATTGCTGACACAAAAATTAACGAAAAGTGAGGTACACTCACCGTGTTATTTTTTACATGGTCAAGGAACTTTGTTAATACATGTGTAGACATACAGCCATTTTTTGGAGCTGCAGTTTTTTATTGCCCTTTCCAAACACTAAATTATGGCAAATTTATATTTAAACACATTTTCTTTGATGGCTACATGAGTTATTTCAGAATTTAGCTTCTGTGTATTATGTGACGTGTATATATATATTTTTTTGCCTAAGCAACTTATTAGTCTGAAAAAAATAAAAAATTTGAGAAAGACTGCACAAAAATGCCAAAAGAGATGTAAGTAGTTTGTTGCAGAGGTCCAAGTTAAAATGCAGTATGAGGTGCTAGTTACAGTGCGTATCTTATATGTTTAGCAGATGAAGCTGATTGGATTGATTTATGTTTAAACACACATGAGTTTTTGAAGCTGAGAAACGTAGCGCTAATCAGCACACTGCTGAAGCATAGTGCAGTAGATCAAATTTAGTGCTTCTCTGATTAAGAGATCGCGGACTACAGCAAATGCGAGTAGTATTATACTGCGTATGCTTCAACAATCCTAGAAGGCCTCTTTAGTAGAAAACCAGACCAGTGAGTGCACTGAATGCATTTTTTAACTTGGGTGCTACAATTGAAACTTCCCTTTTCGTTGATCTTATTATTTCAGCGATAGTTTCAGCCCTAAAAAACTAATTGAATTGTCCATCTGACAACAATTTTTTTTGCCAAGACAATAAATTACAGAAAACATCAATGCACACTAACATATGATGGTTTTTAAATGGAGAAATCTGAGGTGGTCAAGCACAATGTCTGGGATATCTGGAATGAATGGCCAATTTACATTTGTCCAATTTCGAATTTCAACCCAGTTTTGAAATTTTGTGCATGGCAACACTATAAGAAATGTGTCAGTACATTGCGAGCACAAAGCCGTTACAGGATTTCTGATTAGGTGATTAAGAAACTTACGTTGATCTTTTTGTTCTTCTTTTCCAATATCTTCTGGAGAAGTTTCTTCTTCTTCTTGGACAGCTTTGGGGCCGCCTTTGACATCTTGCGATTTGTTGGCCTCTTTCTTCGCAGCTTTTTTGGAAGGAAGTACCAGGACATTGCTGCTGTCGTACTTGTCTTCTCTCACGTCTAGTTGCACTTCGACCTGCAGGCAAGATGACACGCCATGGATAATTTCCACCAACAGCGCTTTTTTGCAAGAACGAAACTTAGTTTAAGTTTCGCAGTCCTGCGACGTCGTGCGTTACAGTTGGCACATTGTATGTAGCGCTGCGGATAATGCAGAAACAACAACACGCGTTTCTAATTTCTCGCGGCAAATAGTGACAGCTGGTGAACATAGGAGATTGACAGCACACACACTCAACACACCACTGCGTCACAACATACCGAACAATACGCTCATCATTCCAAACTAATTGAAGTAAGAACATCGTTTCACCACCTTCAAGAATGTCGGATATCACTCGAAACCATTTCCGCGGCAATATATCTGAGCGGACGCTGTATTTGTGACTGCAATAGCAGAACACCACAAGCACCGCAGATACCCGAGGTTGTAATTACTGCTTTCGGGACGTTGTGACGTAAGTCGCTTGGTAGGAACTAACCTCCGGTGGCTTATCGTTGTCCGTGGACGTTGTACGTTGCGAGCCCCTCGCTTTGGCATCGTATTTGCGGCGCGATCGACCCATTTCGCTGGAGATCGCGCAACGCACCACGACGCTCAACGAAAAGCACGTGGATCAAGTTGATGTGTTGAAGGGCACATTGTTGCTGTCGCGACAATCGGAACCCGCCAGAAAAGTTTTGATGTAGCGCCTAATCTAAAAAATCTCGCATAATGCTTTTAATTTGCCGCAATGGCTTCACGCATTTCCAGGCTGTGTCATGCTTCGTAACGTGTTTCATAACTTCGAAATTTGTTTTTAAAATATGTATAAGAAAAGCGCGATAGTGTAACAATTGTTAGTGCTCCTATGCACGCGTCAACTGCGCAATAAATTGTACTAACTACCGCTAGGTAACGCTGCAAATTTAATGACCAAGTTTTAGTATTTTGAAACTTATTTAGAACATACAGTGAAGTTATTTTGTTTCTACGTGTTTTATGTTAATAAAATTAAGTATAATTGACATGCAACACCTTTTGTTTTAGTTTTATGAGTCATTATGAACAGGTGCTGCCACGCTGCGGAGAAAAACCTAATTTTTACATTTTTTAGTTGTAGTTGGAGCACTATGGTTTGTTAAACTGTGGTAAAATTGAGCGCGCTTTCCGAAAAGCAGCGGAAAAACGCGCTGGCGCTCTCCTTCGCTTCCCAATGTAATGGTGAACAAAAATGAGTTTCGTGCAAGTTCACAGCGATATAATGAAGCTCCTATTCGAAAACCTTGCCAAGGAGTTCCGCGACAAAAAGACGGGTACGTAGTATTTTCGGAACGTAAACGCCAGCCCCTTTTCGAAATTTCTTGTTCTGCGTGCACTGCTTAATCAACCTCGTTCATTTCCCTGTACGTGTTTCAGTTTCCACTAAAACGCTGAATGAGTGAGTACGACCGCATTCATGCGCTACCTTCTCAACAGCGAGTTCTTGCGTGATATGATACAGAGGTGAGCTTTCTTTTTTTAATGCGAGGTTTACTGAAACGCAACGCATCGCCACGTAGGCTGGACCACTTCTTCAGAGCCCCCCTACAGCCGGCTATGAGACTCGTCGATAGGCGTCGTGTCAAGCGACTGACCTGCCCACGAGGACGGGTGGTCTATCAAGTCTCTGGCGAAACGAGGGCTTTCTACACTTGCCTGCCGAGCAGCAATTTCTGCGCCTTGCTATTCGTATCTGCATCAAGGTAATCTACAGCTGTTGATCATTAATAGCTGATGTAGCACGTGTTCCATCTCTTACCAAATCGTCTACACACTGGTAAACTTCATCTAAGTTGTTCAGCTTGGAAAATGCTAATGAAAAAAAAAAAAAGAACACGCACACTAGCTGCAACTTACTTGGTGCTGACTGGCTCTATATTTGTTTCATGTGTGTAGGCTTGGGTAAGTTTCACCTATACAGGTGTGTTAATTGTTTACAGCAGATTAGGATTTCGAAGGTTATGATTATGTTAGTAATGGCAATAAAAGAAGAAGCACTGGCTTTCATACTTTCAAGCTGAATTGCAGCACATGCTTTTATTAGCATGGCATGTGTTGTAGTCAGTTAACCTAATATATATCTATATAGCCAGGATGAACAAGAATGCTCCATCGAGGTGATGAAGACGACGATTGGAATAGCGCTCGAGTTGTTGATGCTGCTGTCGCTGCGGGAGCCGAACACTCTTCTGCCATTATGGAAAAAGCCAAGCATCAGTCGCTGTGGAGCACCGTTATATCGTGTTGTTACCCTGCACCTCCACCAACAAGTTACAGGGTTGAGAATATAGAAAAGAAAGAAATGCATTTACAAAATGTATGCAGGGAGAAGTAGCTATGGTGGAACAGCAACAACAACGTGAGCGCTATCCCAGTTGTCGTCTTCATCGCCTCGATGGAGCATACTTTCTTGTTCATCCTGGGCTGTAACAATATGTATATGGCTCGACCATCGATGGTTCTGTATACACATGTATTGCACTTCAAGGGGCCCTGCAACACTGTCCTCCAGGTAATCATTGAATGGCTTCATTAAAGGGCCCCTAAACCACCCAGAGGCGAAAATTTAGTTGCGGCGTTGCAGTTGTGCGTGAGTCCACAACAAATATGTGTACGCGTGAATTTTTCGAAACGGTACCATAATAGCGGAGTTACACGTGTTTAAAGATACAAAAGAGGCCCCCGTTTGTTTCGCTCTTTCCTTCGTTTGTCGACTCGTTTCTCCTCGTGGCTGAGTGCTCCTCCTCACTGGGCAAGGAGGAAGAGCAGTGAGCGCACATACATGTGAGCGGATAAACAGGCCTTGTAGATGATGAGTGGACGACATGTTGATGTCACGGCGAACACCTGAGAGACTGAACACTGCCAAAAGACCCAGAGAGGAAATGGGATTGTTTCTTGGAATTTGTGAGGCGCCCACAGCTCATAGCGATGCCACGTTTGGCATTGTTGATCGGGATGGCATTCCGAGCTCGATGTGCACGTTTACTTGAAATGTTAAAGAACTATCGGAGGAGGTTTGTTGCTTTGAAGGAGTTTATTGCTTCACGAATCTACTGCCGCAAAAATGTTTAAAATCTGTCAAGTACGAGCGGAGTTACCGGAAATGGTGCGCTGTAAGCGCTTTCCCCTCTCCTTTCATACCAGCTAGCAGCTGAAGTTACTTCCATTCGTCAGCACGCATCGTGACCTTGAGCATCTTTTTTTCTTCTAACACGCAGCTTACTTTCAGTGTGATCGCAACTGAAATTCTGAGCACGTCGCGACACCCCACGGCGGCCACGGTAACTGTACAGCTCACGATGTTCAAATCAGTCAATGGTAGTGGACTTCGTGTTTATGGTGTGGTCATTTGGTTTTATGGCATCATTTGTCAAGAGAAGAGTGAGCGATTTTTGGATGACTTTGATAATTAATTGTAAATTCCAGCCCGCATCCTGAACTAATGTTTGGCTCGCATGTTATCGGGGGGCCTCAACTACCGATTGGCAATGCTTTCTGGCCATGCTGAAAAAGTGTTGCAGGGCACTAAGGTACCGAATTGAAAGGTTGATCAGGTACTGTTTCCCGCTGTGTATGTTATAATTGAGCTTACATGCTTCTAAACTACAGAGTCTTTAATAAAAGGTGTGCTGGAACGTGTATGCTTACAGATACTCTCAATATATATTTCTTTAGTTCCGCTTTCTGCGGCTTTGAATGTAGTACTATTAGCCGATTTCGAACGTCGCATCAGTGAACTTCAGTGTCAAGTCTGTTGCTTTTTCTCTCTCTCTGCAGTGCTACAAAAACAAGAGATACCAATGGTAAGAAATGATTTAGATTGCATGTCATTTCGCCAATGTTGGTAGGGCTTTTCATAGTAACACTTTCATTACTGGCCTCATTCTTGCATGAGATTTATGTGATTGTGCCTTTTAAGCTTAAGTTGTGCTTATCTCAGAAGCTGTATATATATATATATATGAAAAAAAAAAAAAAAACTTCTCACTCATACTGAACTAAGAGCTAGAAGCCATGCAAAAGCTTTTTGTGAGTGCTGGAGTCTCAAGGTGTACAATATTTTGGGCAAATGTGTCTAGTTTAGATTATAAATCGGCTCCTGTATTTTCTGCATCTGGGCCTCATTTTGGCAGAACTGTTGGTGTGTAGATGCAAAAACTGCTGCAATAGCCTGAGTATTACATGCTGCGAATGAAAGAAGGTAGGGACTTTTGAGGGCTTGTTTCTTTGCTTGACACAACCTTAATGAAAAGATTGTGCTTCATAGGATAATGCTAATGAAAACCAGCAGATAATTAAGCCAAGGAAGGTATAGGGGATGCTAATAGTACTGTTTCAAGTATATTGTAGTAATCGTGACGTAGATGTGAAGAAAGTAAAGTGGACGAAAAGGTAACTTGCCTCCGGTAGGGGCCAGAGCTGCAACCTTCGGATTACGCGCTCGACGCTCTTACCAATTGTGCTAGGGCAGCGGTCGTGTCCTCATTTACATTATCGGGCATTTATGTGCATGAAACATGGGAGTGTTAGTCAGCGCCGCTTGTAGCCATGACGGTGAGTGTAGAACACTCTTTCTTTTTGTCAGATGATGTCACGTAGCACATGAAGCTTGAACGAGCAGACAGCTGAACAATAAGCCCTCGCATACTACCTGAAGGCATCAAGTCTACCAGAACGAGACCCTCACTATGAATGAATGAAGCTTCCTTGGCTTGATTATCTGCTGGTTTTTCATTAAAACATGTTGAGAATAGTGTATCAAAGCACGTAATTAAAAAGGAAGTGAACAAAGAAAAAACGACTTGCACTGATTTTAGTCCTTACGAATGCTTTCATATCGGTCCCATCCGCCGTTTCGTTACAACAATTCCCAAGGCTGGCTTCCTTTCCTGGCATATTGTGAGGGTGTTTATGCTATGTTGGAAAGTAATGTGTTGTATGACTTACTGACGCATGCAAGCTTTTGTAGTAATAGACATGTACTGTTTCTTTCAGTGTAAGCACGTCCTTGCATCAAGACTGGCAGAAGCACTTGGAGCCTGCGAAGATGTCAGCTGCACGGATGACACAATGATGTTCATGTTGCAAAGCCTCAGTTGATTAACAAATGGCTGTGCTGTCACTGCTGTTATCAGCTAAGTAGGTCTAATTAACAGACTCTGTCCTCAAACCTTGTTGCTGGTACACACACTCCACACGTGTGCAGCTTGAATGTTCACTATTTGATGCATTATTGTCACCCAAACTACAAACTCAATGCGCGAAGAGTTTAGCAATGTAAAACACAAGCACAGACCTATAAGAAGTGTATATATTTCATTCTGTAAAAAAATGTACCAAAGCCAACTTTTTGTTCGATGCAGTCGATGGTTGACAATATAAAAGATATGTTTGATCACAAGTCGAGCAATAAATGTTTGATCGCATAATTGAGTATATAAATCCAGCAAGCGGTAGAATCCTGAGAGCACGTGGCGTGATATTGAAGAGGAACTTGTGCAGCAGGCCGTCACCTCCAGTTGACGCCCAGTTGTAGTTGATCTCGGGCATTGCTCAGTGAAGCAGATCTGCAATTCAAGCAGAACGTGCACCGGTGAAAGATTATGTGAACTTGTTGATCAAGATTAACTTGTCAGGTTAACACTATCCCAATGAAACTTAAGTACTATTGTTGCAATGCTCAGCACAACACTAGCTTGGTGCTAAAGAAAACATCTCGGTGAATCATGCAAATATTCTGTATATTACAGATTTCATGTTCTTACTGTAATATTAATTTTGTTCATCTCACTCATGCCACATAGCAAATCATCCTGAAAAATAAAAAAAAGAAAGAAAAAGTATTTAAGCTAGTTATCTTGAATACTTATTCTTTCTTTCATTAACTACTTAAATGGTTAATGAAGACGCTGATCATGAGCACGACATTTAGTCATAAAATGTATCCAATCATATTTGTTCAAAGGGTAGTATATAATGACTACTCAACCAATCTAACAATACTAGCTTATAGGACTGCAGAAAAACATATATTGGAGTACAGCGAACTTGAGAAACAGCTAAGGCTGTGCGAACACTATATAGATTAAAGATCAAACGTGATGGATAATATTTCAGTTAAGATTATGGGAACAAAGTTAGCAAAGCCGGCAAAAACTTCCTGTAAAAGGAGGTCAAATGTATTTGATTATAGTAGGTAAACAGAGCGACGATATTCACATGATATTGAAGGAATGAGATAGGTTAGCTGATACTCAAATAACGGAAGACCCTAGCAGCGGTCCTGCACTAGACAGAACAGTGAGCCGACTGTGATCTTCACAGAGCAAGACCTTGTGATATTAATCGACTAAAAATCGCTCTTGGGCTCGTTGGTACATATTTCTTGGAAAAGGAAGGCATGACAAGAAAACACAGACATTGTCACCCGTCCTGTCCTTGATGTCCATGCATTCTTGTTGCGCCTACTTTTTATTATATATTAACTGGATGTGTTGTAAGCTCCAAAAAAGAAAAACATACTTCATCAAGGTCACTATGATGACTTAATTTATAGTACAACTCTATTCCACTTTTATCACCCACTTATCCCGGTTATAATGTGAACGGAGCGCCGGTCAGACCATTGACAAAGCATAAGATGGAATGACATTGGTAAATGATTGTTATATTATATCTGCCCCAAATGCTGCATGAATGACAATACTGCAATGGCAAAATGCATTGGGATATTGCTGTATAACTCAAGTGTGCCACTAATAGACAAACTGTTCTTGTTAATGACAGAATGTAGAATTACCGTGCCTGTTTGAACACAGCATGGGCACATATGCCAGGTAGCTTTCATTGAATTGCACTGCCTTACCCAAGTGCTTTGCAGCTCGCGAGAAGCCTTAGTAGTCACCTCCCGCCGTCGGGTCCACAATCACTTGCTTCTCAAACGCAGGCTGAGCCACCCAGTAAAGGGCATCGGCGTATATTTCCGTGCGTTGTGTCATCTGCAAAACACGCGACGAATATTTTAAACAGATGTAAGACGTCGTTTAACAACTGCCACAAAAAGTGTTCAGAATCACAGCAGCACACCACTCACCCTAAAGCCCCAGGTGTCACGGACTTGTCGGCACAAGTTCAGGTCCACCTCAGTGATCAAGAGGCCGTCGTTGATTCTCGAGAGGCCCTGAAGTAAGGTAAGAACACTTTACCTCATGATTTAGTCCTTGACAGATATGTTTAAGAGAAGTGCATGCTTCCAGTTTGTGAACCTCTGGTTATGTTTATCAATGTAAAGCCCCACAACAAATTCGCAGGGCTTACATTCAAAGCTGCACAGCAGGTTATGAGGGATTCCTTACTGGAAGGCTTCGGTTAATTTTTGAACAGCAAGAGTTTTTTGAGGTGCACCTAAAGCACAATGCATGAATGTTCTTGCAATTTGCTGCCTTCAAAATGCAGCTGCTGTGATCAGCATTCATACCCTCTGTCTTGCACTCGGTAGCCTGTTGTGAGCCTTAAGGCTCACTTTCACTGACAACTGACGAAAGTTGCACGATCGACTGCAGCTGGGCGCAGAGGCTCTCTGCAACTGACGTTTACACTGGCTAGCATGCCTTGCCCAACACCACATGCCGAAGTGCCTTGCAATTGGCACAATTTACATCTGCCCGCACTGCCACTGTTTTGTAAGGTGAGCAGAGGTCCTGTTCTTGTGCATCTAATTAACAAGCTTTGCGGCTGCAATTGCGTGACTGAAGAAATTGAACAGTGAGCAATTTTACCTAAGATGGTTGCTTTTCGACTTTGCGATCGTTTGCTATTAGTTGTGAATGGTCACAACGTTGTGACCAATTCAAGTGCACTACTTCTGCTAACTAGCCCTAACAAAGGGCAATGGGCTTTTGACATGTTAGAAAACTTGCATTAGCAGAAATGATTGTACGCAGTGAGAACAAATGAACTTACAGGTGTGCGGCTTCCATCAGGAGCAGTCACGTAACTGGAACCTGCACCATTATATGCAGAAACAGCATGAACAGTTGTGAATGGTCACATTTATCAAGAGAAGCATTTCATATATTCCTGTGTATGCCTAAGAAACTCAGATTTTAGGTGTTTCTACTGTGTTGCGAGGCCTTGGCATCATGAGGGTAAAGATGTGTTAGAGGCTATCTTATTGCACTACGATAATTTAAAAATGTTTCACATGAATTAAGCTACTGTGCATCTGTAGAGCAGTCATGGAAGTGCTGCTCCAAATTGCTCAAAAAAAAAAAAATGCTGCTCCATGCTGCACCAAACAGTAATTTTCGTTAGTAACTACTCCGAACCTGCTCCGAAATGGCGCTAGGACACTGAAAACAATGACCTTTGACCACGTGATCATCCAGTGAGCCTAAACAAAACCAAAAACAAGCTGTATACTATAATCCTAGTATGCCTGCTTGTATACTATCTGCATACTAGCATAGTCAATGTATAACTCGTTTAGCTATATATTTGTTTCTGACAAGCAGACTATTTTGGTGAAATGTATAAAATTAATTTAATATCATACTGATTAATAATTGCTGCTGTTACAAATGTGATGTGTGGCTTACATTTATCGTTTTATCAGCTTTAATATCATTTATGCCACAAGAATTGTGCGACAAGTGCACACCTGAAGACAATGATGATTATCAAACAAATAGATGATGATGATTGATTAATGCACAGACGAGGATGAAGTGCATAATAGATGCCTACACAATAGCTAGCTCATTCAGTTGCTTTTTCTTTTTTAAATTTTCACTGCAGGCCCTTCTGGTGAAGTATGAAAATAACAGATTGCTTCGATCTCGTACTGTTTATAAACTGCTTCATTGGTGATGGTTATATGTGATTGTAGTGACTTTTAGAATATGGTATACAGCCTTATCGCTTTTATATAATTTCTGCCTCAAGTACTGGTATTTTAAATATATAGCTCATCTTGCATAGTGTTCAATGACCATCCATCTGCCTTAATTATGTTTATTGCAATTAGCAGTGATAATTGTATGTGCAATGTGTTGTATAATAAAAATTAATATTTATGAAATGGTTAAACGATGCTTTAAACTCCAGGAGTCGCACGAAATATTTTGCCATCTGCTCCAAAAATACCAATTGCTGCTCCAAACTAGCATAATTTTTCTGCTCCAGAATTTGCTCTAAAAAGCAAAGTGTCGCTTTCATCACTGGTAGAACTACAAGCATTATTATTGCATTCAACGATACTCACTTAGATATTATGCTTTCGTTGGCTTTTGTAATTTATGGTTCGTGATTCTTAACTAAATGCTTTAAATTACTGCAATAATGGTACACAGTTACAGCAACAAACTTTATTTCCCACTTATAAACATTTAATTAGCGGTACAGTAGAACCCCGGTTTTACGTCCCCCGGTTTTACAACGACCCGCATTTTACGACGGATTTGTCCCGCTCCGGCGAAAGCCCCATAGACGCAATGCATTAAAACCCCAATTTCCCGACGCCGTTTTACGCCGAACCCGCGTTTTACGACGATCCAGCGGCGAAGCGGGGGGGGACCCAATGGCGAACAAAAGGGAAGTCCGCGGATGTCCTTCGTCGCACCAGCAAGAGGGGCACCCTTTCGCATGCCAAGCGCTCGGGAAACCGGTTCATTTCGGCTTTCCGCTGCCGTTCGTTCGTCTTCCCCTCACCCTCCGAGCGGTCGCGAAAGCGTCGTAAAGGGGCGCGGTTGTGGTTTCCCCAATCTTTCCCGCTTTCGTTGCGCAAGGGCGTCGGAAGGATTAAGTGCCGGGGACCCCCAGCCTCCCGCGTACGCACGCTCTTGCGTTCCTTTGTATTCTCCGTGGGTGCAGCTGGGAGTACAAAGGAACCCAGGAGCGTGCGTTCACGGGAGGCTGGATGTCCCCGGCACTAAAACTTTCTTTTGTCTATGGGGGTGCTAACCTGCGTAGAGTCTTAGCGGGAGGGGGGGGGGGGGTGAGTGATAAAGTCCCTAGATAGGGACTTTAGTGAAGACGCTGCGCCGTGCTCCCTATTGGGCTGCAGAAATTAGGCGTCTCATTCTTCTTCTAACCACCAACACACACTTTAGTGAGTGAGAGGTGCTGGTGTAGCTTGGGTTGGGGAATGGGCTAGTTTCGCTTGAGGGGGGGCAAGTGCCCCTTTTGCTCCTTGGAGGAGACGGGACCTTTTCCGCGGCAGGTGTTAGGCGCAGCTGCTACATCGCTTTGCAGGTGTGTTGGCCGCAGCCACGGCAGCCGCGATGGCCAAACTTAGCGAAGATCCCCCCGCCTCCCCCCGCTTTTTTTTTTTCTCTCATCGGTGAACATGCCTTTTGTGGGTTTTAGAGCGCTGTAGAGCTTCTTGGTAGTTTCTATTGAAGTCTCTCGCTAATCCGTCGTGCTAAACGTGTTTTTGTGGGCATAAATTTTCGTGTTTGGATTTTAGGACGTCCGCATTTTACGACGATTTTTCGCGGTCCCGAGAACGTCGTAAAACCGGGGTTTCACTACCGAAAAAAAATGTATAAATGGAAATTGAACCAAGTGATGTACGTACCGTAAAAGTGTCCGAAATCCCGGTGGGCTATAGAGACAAAGCAAAGAAACTTTAATCACTGTGGAAATCTGTTGTACATACAGAAAGTGTTGGGTGTGACAAAAGAGTATGGTGTGCGTGGGCTAACCCTTACCCAAGCAAACCTCACCTTGCTTCTTGTCACCAGAAGTAAATTCTCGAGGAAATACTTCCTGCATAAAGGAAAAAAAAAAGAGGTGCAACAAAGGTATGACTGATTTGTAGTCTCATACTTTAGGCATTTTTCTACTTTGCATATTTCAAGGTATGAAAGCACTTTATTTTAGGAAGAGCTTATTCTGAGTTACTCGTAGATGCCCAAAAAGCAAACTGCCTTTGAAACGGCTGATTTTACAGTTGAGCATGTATTTTTTTTTTCTTTCTTTCATAACTGTTAAACGAACTGATCAACTGACTTACCGTTCCCACCCTGTTGATGGCACACGTAAAGTAGCTGTTGGCAATGGCGGCATTCCTGGCCTCGACGTGCCACAGTGGCTCGCTCAGTCCAGACACTGTCGCAGAAGGGGTTGAACACAACCTCCGCTCCGTTAGCACCATACATGAGCCAGTTGAGGGGATGATGTCTTCCGTAGCAGATGTTGATGGCAATCTTGCCTGCCAACGCACATTATGCAAAGAAGCACGTTGACTGCCAGAGTGCTAAGGTCTTTAACAACAGAGTGAAAGCACAGCATGCTTGACATAAGTGCACAGAATGTTTTCATAGCACTATTCTAAGCGAGGAAAGGCATTTGAACTTCAGGTTGAGGTAAGGAGTAGGTTGGGCGAGATGGTAGCAGTTTATTTTGTGAAAAAAAAAAAGCGTGTGAAACAAAGGACAAGGTAATGGAGGAAGATGGAACACGGCAAGCATACAGTCTTCCACCCTGTTATTGTTCTATGTATCTCCAGAACAACCGTATGGTATCACAGATCGTGGGTTGGGAGCCAGAGTCCATTACTAAGCAATAATGTAGTTCCCAACATTTCTTTGCCACGTTGCGTCAGTTTCCCTCAAAGCACCACACATCACGCTGTCAACACTGGCACAAATCATGCTCTCAATAACAAAACTTGCAAAGTGACCTGTATTTTTAAATAACATTCCTTTGCATACTGAAATGCAGGTAGTATTTATAAAATCAGGCAGAGTAGAAGTGGAAGAGGTGAAACTCTTGTCGTTACTCCAATATTATACCATTATTTGGCTTTCATCATCACAAGTTATTAATGGGTGTCATGTCAAACAAGTCTTACCGAATTGTGTCTGGAATACTGGGTGTCCAAGTTTTGACTCCATGTAGTAAGTAGACTGGAACAAAACATATCTTGGTTAGTGTTTATCTGCACACCAGACAGAGCTTTAATGCACCAAATGTGTCCTTAAATGTGGTAAATGTACTTGGCATGCAAGTTTTTGCACTTTGAAAACAAAAGCCTCGACATTGTTGTTGTGGCATAGTAATTGCGGAACCTCACCTCATTAAAGTCACCCACTCGCGGAATGTGGTTCTTGCGGGACTTTCCCAGAATGGCTCCGCTGTTTGAGACCACCACGGCGGCGTTCCAGAGCACGTCGGAGTCGTCGCGCTCCAGAATCGGGCAGATCACCACCATGTTGTGCTTTTTAGCCATCTGAAAATGTCGAATCAATGTCATGACGAGAAGTCATTGAACAAGGAACATTGCTGGGGCTTGAGAGAGCCCCAGCAATGTTCCTTGTTAACATTTTCACTATTTTAGTGAAGTTGTTAACAAAACAGAGGACAGAAGAATGCTACAGCAGCGCCGTGTCTGTGTCGTTCTTCTGTCCTCTGTTTTGGGGACGTGGCACTTAAGGACCGATATCAGCCAAAAAATCAAGTTTTCGCTGACAATCTCTTCACGTTCCTGACGTCATTGCACACCTATTTGCAACTTTTCATAGCTGAATACTATCAACTTCAACCATTATCCTACATTAAAAAACCAAAACCCCTGCATCCCTCTCTTTAAATAGAGGATGAACAGCGAACAATTTTTCATGTCCTTCCTGTGATGGAGGAGCAATATTTTTTGTTCAACCTGGGTTATAATTACGATTTCTTTTTTGCTTCTGAGATAAACACATGCGATGTGTCGTAAGGTAAATTTTGCCATAATACTTCCTTGAGAAAATTTTCTAAATTAAAGCTCTTGTTTCAAGTGTCAATGAGGGCATTTTCTAAATCTGGTTCAACAGCCCATAAATTTGCTAGGATATGGCCTAGAGCAATGATTTATGCTTTACGACACACTACGAACATCTTCAGTGTATTCTGTGGGTATTACATTGCTGTGCATGTTGCAGTTAATTAGCTAATTAGGCCTTAAACACAGAAGTAGCTGTTTGTGATATCTTGGAAACTACTTATCATAGAAAAAAAGAATAACTGAATACTTGAAATCAGCCTATAAATACACATAAACTCAGCAAGTTCCATCAAAATTGATCAAAATCTAAAAAAAAGGTTTTTAGGTGCCACGTCTCCCCACTAAAATAGTAAAATTGCTGGGGCCAGCAGTCTGACAACGGGACTTGTCTTTGCCGGGTTTACCATGTCATCGTGACATGGTAAAACAAATTCTGAGAAATAATATGGTTGAGTATAACATTAAAAGGACATTCACTGTTTCGTAAAAGCATGAAAACAAACCAATACCAATACGGCACTTTGAGCAATAATTTTTTTGTGTTAGATATAAGTCTCAATCCTAAAGAACAATGACAAGTGTCAGGGTGCCCTAGCCAATTCAATATAATAGTACTAGTCTCTGCTAAGTCATTTTGACTTTAGTATGTAGCATATGGATGCATAATAACGTCAGAAAAGCGTGGCAGGCTGTGTCCCTGTGAACACGCCATCACACACAAGCGTGACCAGAGTAATCATGGTGAGCACCTTATTTTTTGCTGTTGGGATATGTAATTGTGGTATTGCTACATTGACAAACTTTTTTATGCCAGGATAATGTCACTGATGCCAGGTCTGGAATATATAGACGTCTTTTTTTTTTTTTCCAGGTTAAAATGTCTTATAAACATTTTGCTACATTTGTACCTGGTCTGGGCCACGCGAGAGCCCTGTGGTAGAGCCTTTGTACAGGTCTAAAAATATGTTGGCACTCCTTTAATTAAAGGGGCCCTGCAACACTTTTTCGAACATCGTCAGAAAATGCTGTCTATCGGTAGTCAAGGCTCGTTACTAACATGTGACCCAAACATAGTGCTGCATGCAACATGGAATTTACAATGAAAGTTTAAAGTCGCTAGAAATCATTTGCGCTTCTCTCAAAAAATGATGCCATCAACACAATTTGGCTTACGCCATTGGCTGATTTGAGTATCGCGAGCTACATAGTTACCGCAGCTGCTGTGGGGTGCTGCAACGTGCCTGCACTGCAATCTACAGTGATAGAATTACACGAAATATAGAATTACACCAGCAGACTTGTTATCGCACTGAAAGCGAGCTGCGCATTCAAAGAAAAACGAAAGTGCTCAAGGACGTGACGTGCGTTGCCATACGGGCGTAGCTTCGCACCCTCTTGTCAGCCCCCCCTCCCCCCGTGTAGCTTTCAGTACGCTTACTCAGACGAAAGGAAAGAGAGAGAAAGTGCTTGAACCGTGCGATTAGTCCCTGCAACTCCGCTCGTACTTGATGGATTCTAAATTTTTTTGCGACTATCGATTTGTGAGGCAATAAACTCTGAAAGTGAGTGATTCTATGGTAACTTGGCAGAGTGTTGCAGGGCTCTTTTGAGCTCATGATTTTAGTTGTTGCACATAAAGCAAAAGAAAAAAAAAAGGTCATGGTAATGATTATAAAGGTACTATATAGATAAAAAATTCATAGGTCTGTTTCATAAAGGCAGTAAAAGATCACCTGCTGACAGAGTTGAACAGACGGGCCGTGCTCAGCGGATTCTGCAAACTCGCACCACGGTGTTTTCTCTCTGGTGCAAAATGCGAACGGCATGTCTGAAAGTAAATAGTTTGAAATGGAAAACCAACTCGCACCGTCACACATGACAGTATGAACAGTTATGAACCACCAGCCTTGCATAACTACGCATGCATTTACACTCAGCGGTCTTCGCATGTTACTCACGCCAGGTTTCCTGGAAGCAGATGACGTTCACACCGCACAGCGCAGCCGCCTCTACAATGGTCTCGATGCGGCGGTGCAGTGCCTCCCGCTGGGCAGCCACCGGTTCGGTCGTGGGCAGCACAATGCGGTTCTGCACCAGGCCGAGACGCACCACTCGTGGCGGCCGCATCTCCTCCTTCTCGGCCGTCATCTTGTAGCCCTTGATCTCGAACTTGTGCTCTTCTGCCAGTGCGAGAGCCTCGCGATCCAGGTCGAGAGCTCTGAGACAAAAACGTGTTATCCGTTGACTAAAACAAGAGCATTAGGATCCTTTGCTAAACTACTTTTATACACTACATACGTTTGCCCCCAGCTGGAGTATGTGTCGATATTGTGGGACCCTCCATGAAAGCATCACTACAACTGCCTTTACTTCCTGCTCACAGGAAATATTCCTGTTTATATTTTTACCATAAGATTTACTGTGATAACCCATGTCTCGCTTCACTGTTAATACATGCCGCACCTTTCATATCGGCACGCCCTCGACCATCATCGAAAGGTTCATGTTCCCAAAAGTTACACAAGTGCCCATTCATTGTCATTTTTGCCAAAGACTGCTAGAGATTGGAACCACCCTCCTGGGTCTATTACGAGCATCTGCGACCACATATATATTAAAAATGCCTTCTTAACTAATTAATTAGCTTGACTTTAGCCATTGTGAAATTTTATCTCTTTGTTGTATCTCTACGAGTTGCCTTGTATATTCAATATATATATATGTTATTCTATTTATTTGCTTACGTATTGCTGCTATATTGTGTAACCCATGTTAGGTTCTCAATTTCTTTTTTGCTTATTATTAGACTGATATGTTCATGTACGATAGCCCTTCCCCTCAGTAATGCACTGTGTAGGTAAAATAAAATAAAAACATAAATAAAAACACACTGGTGGGTTAGCTGGCTAGGACTAACAATAACACAGAGCGCTGTGTGCATGCCACATTCTTCTCTGTGCCCATCCACACAGTCTTGCTGCACTGCATTATATTTTGAGCGCATGAAAATCACTGACAGTGAGGCAGGGAATGGCACAAGCATACATGGTGCACTGCTCTGTTAGCTCCATTTATGCACTGCCATGGTCTTGGTCTCACTGATCTATAAAAATGCATGCACAAACCAAGTCTGAGAGTGGAAATTACCATATTTTCTCACACATAACCCGACCCCTAACTTTTGACTCCACAAAAAGAAAAAAATATGCATATAACCTGTACCCATACTTTTTAAGCACATTTTTACATTTTTTGGTGTGGGTTATATGCAAGAAAATACGCTATATTTGGGAACACTTATGGTCCCAATCTTGACAATAGAAGTAAAGGACCTTTCATCATTTAAGGTGAAAACTTCAGCACAAACCAGGACGGACCACAATGAATACAAGAAATTCCTGCTCCAGCTGTTCCTTCTGTTTGCCTTGGAAGTAACACATCAAGAAAAAGGAAGCTGATTGTATCAGTGATACCTGCATATCTTTGTACCCCTCTGAATATGAATTCAGCGCATCTTTATCAGAAATCTCTGTTGTTACGTATGCAATACGTTGTTGCTCGTGCGCGTGCAAGGTTTTAAGGTTGTGACGTTTATATGCGTTGTTGCGAGAAGAATAAAGCATTTGTTAGTCAGCGCCAGTGCTTGTTTCTTCTATTCTTTGTGGTCCGTCTTGGTTTGCGCTGAAGTTTTCACCTTAAATGCTATGTACCAACTAGGCCCAACAGAAGTTTTGTTGATGATCTTTCATCAGTTGGTTCTCAGTGATGACACCACAAGATTGAGTCTCTGCACTTCATCTTATTCTGTAGTTGTACTATCTGGAAAAATTAGGAATTTTGTTAAAGATTTGATTAAGCCATTCATTCTTTTTCTATAGCATAGGCCAACATTGGGCACTTTAGGTACATACAACGAACTTAGATGGCGTATGTTTGGTTGGTGCATCACAGGAAAGCAAATAATTGAAAATAACTGCAAAAATAGAGTTAAACTGAACCTATCATCCAACGCTAGTTTCCGTCAGCTTTAGTGGGCAGAAAATGCGAACTACAACAATCCAGGTATACATAAGCCAAATATTTTTTTAAAGGCCACTCATGCAAATGCCTGTCGATGTAATCTTTGCATCATTCAGCCTTGACCACTTGTACAAGACTCACAGGCGTGAATGTATGTATGACACGTGAGCCATCTACCAAGGCTACTGATTTTACAATGTTCTGTACAAATGCTTTTACACTTATATTATTACAAACTCATACCATGTGCTTGGTGCTCATTGGCCATAGCTGGCCTTGTGGCAAAGAAAACTGCATTAATAATAAAATCACACTGGATCATCATGGTACATTCGGTCAATAAATAAAAAAAAAGTGCAGTTAAGTGGCTGCCAGCATTCCCCACTCTGTTCCATTTTATGGTGGAGCTGTTAGAACCTCGCTGGTTTTTCCATTCCATCGTGCGCAGCTTCGCCTAGCGGGTATGTGCCACAGAAATTGCGCAAGTCCCCACTACTCGCCTCCAGCCCACTAAAATGAATAAGCTGTCAAGCCAAGCACAATTACTCTGAATTCTCGAAAATAATTTTCCCTTGGTGGGTCTTAGGGCTACAGCAACAGGATCATCTGTTTAGCCCTATGCGAATTTCTTAGTGACACAAGAATTCCTTGTTAATTTATTCTCAAGTAAAATTTGGCACTTCGGAATTTCTCTCACTAGCTGATTGTTTTCCATATTATTGTACTATTCTTATCCTTATTGCTATATAAACTAATCATTCTTCAATCCTTGTTTATACCCTAGACGACCGATTAATTCCTCATCCTCTGCCTCAAATCTAAATTTTTTCCCCTTTATATTAACCGCCGGTTTCATGGCCAATCCCCCATAGTGGGTAAGGGCCAAGAATCAAGGTTCAAGCAAGTAATCAGCTCCTCATCCTATACAATGCAGCAAATGCTGGCATTATGGACACAGCGCTAATAGTTCTCTCAAACCAATAAACCAATTAAAAAGGATGAAATTGGAACTGCACCGGAGATTGAAGACCTGAATGACCCAATGCAGATAGCCAATGCTATGTACATAGGGAGCTGAACGATGATGCAGTTGAAGTGCTGCATTTGTGCAAATACCAAACATCAAAGGGCTTTACTCCACTTCGCCCCACACATCCCCCCCTCACATGATTCTTTCATGAATCAATAAAGTTGTTTTACCTACCTACCTACTTGACCAATCAAGATGAAGATTACACTTTCTAGCAGGTAAAGGATAATCTACAACAAGACTGGCTGCCGAGTTTGCTAGGCTAAGAGAACACCCTGTTGACACGATTACTAATAGTTATCACGAGCCGTTTGGCAAGGGTCATACAAAAGTTGGATTTCTTGTATCTAACCGTGACATGGTCTGGTTTGGTACATACTTTACTGGGCTTCACCCAGCCCTGCTGGTCTTCGGTGTTTGCAATAGCAGAGTCGCGCATCATTTTTTTTATTTGATGAACGTACTACAACATTAGATGGGGCTGAAGGAAATAATTGAGAATTATGTGCTACAGCACATAGGCTTGCTGTGACATGCTGGTTTCTCCCTTTCTACTCCATGGCAATCTCCATTTCTTGGCATTTAGCCTTGCACTTCATTAATTGTCATGGCAAAGACTGCTAGAGGTGTCAACAATTTTTTTCTTTTTACATATTTAGTTGATTATTTTGCGCAATTCATTTTGCTCTAAAGTATTATTCTCTTTGTTGACTGATGCTAATTAACATTACAGCGGCAGTTTAACTGTTGCCCTTCTTTCTCTATATGTATTTCTCATGGTGCATGAGTGATCGCCCGCAGAGAGCACAAGCTCAATGAATCTGGCAATATTCCCAGGAATTGTGCAATGATCAAGACACCATGCAGGATATGGCTGCATGCCAATATGGGTGGACACTTGTATCCATTAAAAAAAAATGATAAAATAAAATTTGAGGCACACGTACGTTTGACACTTCATATAACACGAATAATTCAAATAGATATGTACAAGCTTGAGGCTCTGAATGCGGTGGCAGATTACTTGAATGTTTGTTCGTTTTTTTTTTTTTGTTGTTTTTTTTTATTGCACGTCACGTGCACTGATGCTCTACTTTGCTCTGAGGTTGTGCACGTAGCGTTGCCACCCTTAATTACGATTCTAAAGTTCGTGATCTCTCAAATTGATGCTACTGGTTGTTATATACAGCCTTATAAAACTTCAAAAAAAAAAAGAAAGAATGGCCTTTTCATCAGAACTTTCAATTCATATATTGGCTGCAGAAGCCTAACAGAAGTCTCAGGGAGAAGGAATATATGTCTACGCCGTCAAAATAATTAATGCGACAAAATCACTACTCAACGCTATAGTATTATAAATCAGCCAGACGAAATATATACAGGTATACTGCCGCTGAATGACAGCACTCTCATTCAAAACAAAGAAACAAAAGAAAATTATACTATCATCCGCACGCCATCGCGTAGCGTTACGGTCCCGAGGGTCAAAAGAAAAAAAAAATTGTCCCAGGATGGATGGATGGACGGATGAATGAACTTTAATGGGTCCTTCGGATGTCATATAAGAATAATAGTAAATAAATTATACGGAGCTCTTAACTACTACGTGGCGTCGAGATATGGGTCAAGACGCGACGTCCACCTCACACGTCATGCCGGCCCGAACTGCGATCAAACACCGTCGTCGTGTACTCACGCGCATTCTTTGCCGTAGAGAACGCCGCGGACTTTCTGAAACTCTTCCGGCGGCAGATGCTCCGTGAGGATCTTCTCGACGCTCTCAAACTCCTGGCTGGCCATTTCTCTCGCCGTTCTTCGTTAGATGTCCCGCAGCAAACTTCGATGTGAGAGTACGGAAGCTGCCGGCGCACGTAGCAGTGTCTCGACTTCGGGGCCGCTGACAGTGGACTGTGGCCGCGCGCGTCGTGCGACCCACTTGCCAGAAGACGAGCCGCTGGCGAAACCTGTTTGACCTCAGGAAGGGGAAGTTCAATCTCACTTGCGCAACCTTTAGATAGACCTAAGCGCCTGTCGGGGTCTTGCTCCCAGCGGTGGCGTCCAGCGCAGATAAAACGGGTCGGATGCCGCGGTGTTGGGAAAGAAGAGAGAGTGAGCGTCTGCTGCTGCAAGCTTGCGTCTGCTTTTCACTAGATGACACCACGTTCTTCGCGATGCGACTATTTTCTACCGCTATGTCAGCGCGTCGTTGGCGTCGTCTGCTACACGCTTGTATGACGCTGTCACGGATGTGTGTTTTGTTTGATCAAACGAAAATCGTACTTGGTTTTATAAGACGTGTTCTTGGACAAAACAGAATGCAAAGAACTTTGTGGGCGCTGGCCACAACATCTAAATGGAATGAAGTGTGTTCCGGATGTGCTCAAGAATGTCAAAATACAAGTAAAAGTCAGAACAAGCACGCAATATCAACAAGCCTACCACTAACGTCCTAATAGCTGCTTTAAAAATATAAGAAATTTGATACTGTTCCTGGAGAAATATTGCATCCTAAATGTCCTAAAGTTTGCAACAAACTAAACCAACGCTACCAGTGCATCCACGAACAAAAACAAAAAGTGCGCCTTGAAGCCTCGCAGCAAATAATAAATGTCAAACTTAATGCGTTTTTTTTAATTAAAGTAAATGCAATTTATAAAAATGATAATATTTTTCTTTTTATTGACATAAACGCTGGGTATTTTAATAGCTTTTTTATTGTTTACTGCGGTACTAATGTTTACAGCGGGAAACGTACCGGTAACGTTCACGATCCGTGCGAGTTTCTGGTGTTTCTCGTCATCCGTTTGAATCCGCTCGATATCGGTTAATATCCTTCGGATAAATTGATCCAGCATGTCGATCGGCGTGCCCATCAAAGTTCTGCACGAAGCCGAAGGGCACATCGTCACCTGCGAGACGAACACCGGCGAAGTTTACCGGGGCAAACTGGTGGAGGCCGAGGACAACATGAATTGTCAGATGTGCAACATCACGGTCACCTACCGCGACGGGCGAGTGGCTCAGCTCGAGAACGTCTACATCAGGGGAAGCAAGATACGTTTCATGATACTACCGGACATGCTCAAAAACGCTCCCATGTTCAAAAAAGCCGGTGCCAAAAGTGCGACGGCGTCCGCCGGCAGAGGCAAGTCGGCGATTCTACGAGCACAAGGTTAGTCCAAAAAATATCTTCTATTCGCTGCTGTTTGTTTGTTGCGGGACCGATTGGAGTACGCATATGTCGTAACCCTACCTTTATGTTTGTATATCGGCGTTCGTAAGACGTTATATGGTTGACCAACGCTCTTGTTTCGTTTTCCATTGTCTCGAGCTCATTGGTGTAGCTGATGTCAGACGAAGCTAAACCCCCCCTCGTTCGGTCTCTGATGTGCTTTTAACTTGCCTTATTGAACGCAAAGTGTGCTCATCTTGTCTGTGTGGATCGTGAAGGGCGGCAGCTGTGGATAAGCAATTTGTTGCGGGCGACTCGATTTATGAACTGCTGTCTTAGCTAACTTGCTCCGAAGAGAACGTGGTCGATATGTGTGCCTTGCGAATTGTAATTTTATTAATGTTTCCTCCGTTTTCTTTAGGTTTTTAAAATCTCACATGTAAAACATAATTACGAACGATGACTGTCATCTTACGTTGCTCTCTGCTGAAACTCGAATGTTCTCTGCCTTCTGTGAAAACGCTTACATGTCACATAACAGACAGTGTTCTCAGAAGCTCCAAATTTTGCTCTAAGTGGCAAGCTGGGCCAGTCTGCAGAGCCGGAAATTGTCTTGAGACAAGTTGTGCGGACACCTCAAGACCTGTTGACCATTTAATCATCCAAAGAACTAATTGAGAAGGAGCACTGGTAACACTTTGATGCTGCAGTGAAGAATGTTTCATATTCCAGTTACTGTTTTTGAAGGAAGCACCTTCTTTATGTGCTAGACCCTGCATTGTGTAGCTGACCACCAACTGTAACTGACTTCCCGGCAGGTTAAAAATTTAAATCACATTCTTTCTCTTGTTTTTAATTGATGATGTCAGAAGACAATGTATGAAAGGAAAGAAAAAAAAAGGGTCCTAGTAGGGCAGTGAGTGTACGCTGTCTCTTTGGGCTCTTCCATGAAACTGTCAAATCCGAGCAGTTTCGTCGAAGCTTGCATGGAAAGCATTGTGTTGAAGAAAGTTTGTTGCTCGGTATTTCAAACTTCATACAGTGGGGTCAATAAGCTGAAAGAAACAACCATGGGGCCTTCCGATTGATTGATGTGCTGCATTATGTTCTAAATGTAATACTGCAATGCCCAATCTTCAACACCAGTGCCATGTGACTGCGATAGCTAAATTGTGTTTGTGTGGACTGACTGATGCTGTGGTTTGTTGTGTGGTTTCTTAGTGAACATCTACGTAGTGCTGAACTTATGTTCAGAGCAATACTATCTTACAGTCCAAACAAAGGTCACTTGAGATTCACAATTCTTTGCAGACATACTTTTGCAGTTAGGTGGACATCATAGCCTTTTTTATAATTAGTCTGCACACCATAATCATCATGCAGAAAAACCTGCAAATAGACCCTACTCTGTTATGCTTCCTGTGTGGGTTGGATTCTGTGAGTATGTCGCCTTAGGACTTCCACTCAGTTAAAATATTTCACTTTAGTGTTGAAAACCCAAAAAATGCAGGTTTCGTATTTATATGTATGTGCTCAATTGTTGTTTGAGACAGTCTTTATTCTTTCTGCATTAACCTGTGTTGCCAACCATCTTCTGCGATGCATTTTTTTTTTACTAGGCATAGATGTGGGCAAGTTGTGTAATAATTGATGACTGAACTCTTACGGCCTTTTTTTTTTTTTTTTTTGTTAATTGTAACATATTGGCCCACTTTTAATACAAGAGATGCTTCAATTATGTTATCAATACTCAAAAATAACTGCACTCAAGGAAAAGAATATTTGCTTGCTGTAGGTATCATCTACTTGCCATCTCGGAAATTTATGAAAATTAAAACGATAGCTTTGAGTGACGGTATTGAATCATTCAATATTGTCATTCAAAGTCATTGTATTAATTTTCATTGTTTTAATGCTGAAAACTTTACTACATTCAGAATGTAGTAAAATTTTCAGCATCCCTTCACAGCCTCCATCAGAGTTGCTTGTGACTGAACGCTTTGCGGTAGCACTTACACCTTGAGACTTGCTGAAGTTTAGCGTCATCAACCCAGTGTACGTGGAATGCTCATGGCTGCCTACTGGATGAAAATTCTAACCTTTCAAAAGCAGTGATGATTGAATAACTACCATCGTCAACATTGCAGAAAAAAATAACACTGCCCAATGTCCTCTGCATGCAACTAGTCATTTTGAAAAGGGTGAAATGCCCATGGCAAGCTGTCGTCATAACACTAAGTCATAAGTTATGGTATCTCTTGGTGGGCTGAGGCGACCAAGATTTTGGTGCCCCATATACATAACATGAGATTAATGGAAACACTGGTATTGCTTGAGATCACATAAATGTGTTGCAAATTCTTTTTTCGAACAAAACTAGCTTTATATGGAAGGGTTTGAGATGAGCTGTTGCTCCTAAGCAATGTTGTTCAAGTGCCTACTTCATAATGAAAGGTCGACAGCAGTTGCAGCTTGGAAAGAGCTACATTTGGTGCAGCAGATGAATGTGTACCCAGATGCACAATACATGCACATCTGCTTGTGGGTGTATTCAAGCCAGTGGTTGACACTTGTATCTCCCATCGACATTTAAAGGGTCCATGACACCCAATTTTTAATCATGATTTGTGTTATGTGGGGTAATCCTTGTGCCTTCACAAAGATGCTGGCTAAATTTTAGCGCATTTGGTTGAGCACCTAATTTATAACAAACACGCAAGCAGCCTGAGAGTCTGGCAACACTGGTGCGCTCGCGAGCTGTGACGTAACAAGATGCTTGCTGTGTGAGCGTCTGCATTCCGGTGAATGATTGTTTTCTGTGCTCAGCTGTGCATGCAATCGAGCTATTTCATATTTGTTCCACTTGATATTAAAATTGAACAACTTGCAATGGTTGTAGCTTTGATAGAAGACAGCTGCACTTCACGCAGCACGTGATGTCGCGCACGCCATGGCAAAATGGCAGTTGCCAGCGGTGGGAAGGTTTAATCCTTTGTGGGTTCATCTATATTTTTCATATGATACCAGAAAATGTGCCTGCGTAATATCTAAATAACGTGCTTGGAGATAGTATGAAGCAATTTTCACCAGAATATGACGATTAGTTTACGAGAAAAAAGTGGGACATATGTGTCCCATTGACCCATGGCGTGTCTTTGGAAAAGTGGGACAACACCTGTCCCATTGGCTCATGAGTGCACCAAGCTGTAATCCTTTCGCCAAATTTCTCGCACGAGAAGGCTTTCAAAGCGAGTGGCACAGAGGAGCACTTCAGAAACTGTGCAAAAAAAAAATTCTGGCACAACTCATTTCCAGCTGTGGTACACAATGTGTGCCTGCATCTGTTGTGCTGCGAGAGTGGCTCTGTGTGACCTCTTCACATACACCATCCATTTTAGCTCCTTTCTCTCTCTACAGTTGGTGTAGATAAGGGCGAGCACCTCAGTTGCTGCTGAATTTCCGCCCATATATAAAATTGCGACTATGAATCAAAGCAATCCACATCAACTTGCTGTCACCTAATGCAGTGAATCCTGTAAATACATCTATGAAATCCATCAAGGTCTGAGGTACTTACTTTTCTCTCAGGTCTTATATATTCATGTTCTCTTTCGCTTCCTGGCTGTCCGGAGCATCGATTGCGTCATTATTTTCTTTCAGCCCTCAATTTCAGGAACAACGTCTTAGCCACAGCTTTTGGTCTCATTGCCACTGGTACCATAGTGATAACAAAGGAATTCTAAGGCCTTCTACGGCATAAAGCATTGCCTTGTGATGCAATGTTACCCATCAAACTTGAAAAACATTTACGCACGCCTGTTATGTAGTAATGCTTAGCAAGGAAGTGCTTTATTTTTCGTTCAAGTACGCTTCAACACGATTATTGGCCGATGTGCTGCTCCAATTTTAAAACAAAATCTATAGTTTCATGCTAGAACTACTTCTCTCGAAGTTCAAAAAAGGAGAAACATACCATAAACCTAGATCTTCAGTTATCTTGCACGCAATTGAACAGTTCTAAAAAATTTTTACTGAACAAAACGAATTTAAACTCAACGTATTGCCAATACCACATATCCTAAACTTGTGAAATATTTTTTCTTGGTTTCCTATATGTTTCTGCCCCACGGTGGCAGAAAATCATAGTCCTGATGGCGAGGTGCAGCTGCGGAGGGAGCTTTTACTGAAGAAGAAAAAGTGGGACAGATTCGTCCCGTTATATCTCAAAGGTTTAATAGCCAACAACTTCTAGGGCTTATTTTATACTTAAATATCCTTTTACAGTCCATTTTTATATATGTATAGGCACAATGGACTTTTTACTTCTATTTTTCGCTGAAAACCACAATTCTTGGGTGGCTGTGTCAAGGCCTCTTTAATTTTGAGGCTGCAGAACGATCGTTGTAATAGACAACATTGAGCAAGTCCAGGCCTCTCTGTTTGGTTTCTTGAAGCTGCTGTAGCTCATAGGATGAGCAAGTGGCACTAGCCTTGTCATTTCATTGATAGCGCTTGAGAAAAAAAAATTGTTTCCGCTGTCGCTCTTGGCAATGCTCGGTTTCGAAGGGTTAAGGGCAATGCTAATCTGTTAATGAATCTCAACCGCTGGGAGCATGCCATGGATACTGTTGTCATGCGGCAATTATAATGTCATTTACAATGAATAGCATTCATTTGTAATGTCATTTGTTCGCTGTCGCATGAGAAAACTACTGACATTCATCGAAACAACACAGCAGTGAATGAGCTTATGGAACTCATTCACATCAAAATTGGGACTGAATGTATAGTCTCAAAGCTAGGGACATTTTAAAAAGTAGCTAATGACTCATGTTTTTCTAATAGATTAACCATAATTTCCTGTCAGACACGACCTATGAAGAACTGTCTGCAAAAGCATTGAATTTACACATTATTTAAAGGCACACCACATACTATTGCAACAAAAATGTCATAATACATTGATTTGTGTGTTTTATAGTAATCAATCCTTATTAAATTGGAATTAATTATCTATTCATGTTGAATGAGAAATCCGTAAACAGGAGGTGTGTGCTGGAGCCGACGTTTTGACAAGTGGACTTGTCTTCACTTGTCTTTTCCAAGGCTGCAACTGTGTTGCGGCCTTGAAAGAAGGTGTGGTAGCACACAGGGAAAATGACGTTCAGTTAACTCAATGTTATCTGTTGGAAATGAATTGCATTTATTGTTTGACGAGGGTTGGGCACATAAGTTGGGTGTGTCAGCTTGGTTCTCCAAATCATTGCTTTAATTGGATAGTAAGTGAAAATGTTACGAGATGTAACAGTTAGTGTTGCCACTGTGACATTATAGCTTGAGTGGCATGTGATGCCTTCTTCATAATTTGTGAATTGTCGTCGAAATGTTAACAGTAATTATTACACTGCATTTGAACTGTAAGGAAAGTGCGGTTAGCTAGTGTTAGCGAGATTTTCAAACAGCAGAGCTCTCTAAATCTTTTGCATTCTTTCTGTTGGTTGAAATGTGATGCCCTCTGCATGTGCTGCCCTCTCACTTGTGAACTTAGTAGTTCATGGTAACGAATAATCGCAGTACAGCGCGGGAATCTTGCGATGCATGAGGAAATAAACTGGCCTGCCTTCAAGTTTCGAGTGAAATCCGGGACACATTAAGGACCAGCCTCAACTGTCCTCATTGTAATCTATAGTGGTCAGTTTGCAGCACCTTTTGTTGCACCGCATGCTATATAATGACAACATAACTAGCTAATAATGTAAATTTGGCATTTTAGCGCATAAAATATGTATGCTAAAGTCAAGTCAGCCTGAGATTGTATGCTTTAGGTTGAATGAACTTCCTTCAAAACAATAACTAAAAAAGATTTGACCACTGTAGGCAGCTGTAGACAACAAAGCATCTTTGCATTTCTCTCCTTAGCAGCTTGCAGAACTGTTCGTTCCTAATCAGGCATGTGGTGTGTTTAGTTGGAACATGTGATGCTATATTCAGATGACTGATTCCTTGGAATTTTTGTTTGTTTACCCAGCTGCAAGAGGACGAGGTCGAGCCAGAGCCTTGTTCCAGAGACGGAAATGAAGCGGCTGCCCTCCCTGTTCTTCATACCTTGTGCACACCACCCCCACGACGTCAACACGAAAGTCAACATTTGTCGGGTCAACGCATGCCAGGAGCATGAATCATATTTTGTGTTGTGTGCAGCTGCCACAGCGTTCATCTCTCATCGGAAAGTGCCGCAACCTCTGGAAGGAATAAAATGTTGTCGGAGAAGTTTGCATCTTTTGGCGCGGCACGCTGTGGTGACTCTTCGTCCTTTCCACGCTTCATTTTTTATGGGTTCTTGTTGCTTTGAGTTGTAAAAAATAAAGAGGAATAAATCAAGTTTTTTTTTAAATTGATGCAGTAAGTTTTTGTCAGTGATAGGGGAGCATGCAACAGTTCAAAGTTTGTTCATAACTGCACTCTGGCATCTACTAATTACGCTCTATATCAGTAGCCTAAAGCTTCATTCAGTTTTCTGGCCACACATGTCAGCACATGGTCAGCTGCAAACCAGTCAGGCCTGTCAAAAAGAGAGTGTTATGGCATAGGCAAGTTGTGGCCGTTGTAGTGCTTGCACCTATTGATAGCAAAAAATCTCTGTTGAGTGCTCAGGCATTAGTAATCCATCTTAGGCAGAACCTGCCCTGGTTATCACTAAGGGCTAAAAAAATGAAAAATGTAGAAGTCATAATTTCTTTTTTTTTTTTCAAAGCTAGGTGGGCTGTGACATAAAAAGAAAATATGGCTTTCTTCTGTTTTCATGTTTCAAAACACTAGCTACACATATTGCACCATCAGGTTTTAAACTGACGAGCTCAATGCCAAGAAGCAAGAAAAAGCCATGCTTTGAGTGGTAGCTTTATTGTTGAAGTAGGCACGAATTAGCATTTCTCATCGGGTAGCTTACACTCGTATAGTATCGAAAAATCGCATGCCCAATTAACAGTTCACAAAACAAAACTCGTTATTCGCCTGAGCGGGCATAACTGGCATCGAATCTTCGTGTATGCGGTTCGTTGTAAGCGGATTTCACTATGGCTATGGCGCATTTCCATCATGCCGCCATATTTTCAGCACAAAGTGAAAGAGGTTAACCAACGTTTTCAGTGTGCAGTTTGTAATGCCATTAGCCGTCAGATCTTCCATTTTTGCTTTTGAAAGGGAATGCTTATTGCTGAAATGGCGGAAGCTGCGCAAGCTCTCACTCGCGCAAATGACGTTGCACCGGCCTGCGCGCGCCTTGTTGCGGAACCTGGGCTTGGGTTTGGTATTGCGCAATCGTTGTTTACATACGAAAACGACCGCGTGACTCGTAGAGCAAGTGCTTGTGTGAAGCGCAGTCGCGCTTTTTTTTTGCATAGCCGATAACTGGTGGTGCGAGTATATACTTCGGATGGACGATTTAATAATTTTATCGCAAGTTATTTAAGTAGTTCGATACTGGGACGACCTCATCCACCGACAACCACGCGTGAGTGAAAAGGCTGAAGTAGAAATTTGTGCGGCGCAGTCGCAGTGTGTGATAATTCGAATGTGCTTGCGTGTTGTACGAAGCTAGTTCAATCTTCCTCGCGAACGCTGCTTCGCAGCAGCAACGGCAAGTTTTGTCGCGCTGGAGAAATTTGCGCGCGTCGTGACGTGCGAGAGGAAATCGATTCTGACAGCAAGGTAAATACCGGACCACGCGGTTGTGGCGTTTGGTGCGTGTTTATTTATCCCGTCGCTCGCCAGTTTAGTCGTGCAACGTTCGCGGCAGGCCGTCCGTGAGAGACCGCGAGCTGTGTCTGAGCCCTCGCGACGAATGTATGACACATAAACATTGGCCACGCTGGGGTGATTAAACTCCCGGCAGTTCAAGAGCATGGGCGCTTGGCCAGCACGAGGAAGTGTTGTGCGACGTTGTCGAAGACCGGCCTTTTGCGCTGCCTAAGTTAGTTCAGCTAAATCGACAGTCTTGGTATGCCCATCCTCGATTGCTGTCGCTCTGTAACGCGTCAATGAGCTTTGTGTGCGTGTCCAAACGACGAGCACTCTGTTTTCCACAAGATAAAGTAGTCCGGCGGCGGTAGCACCCGCGGCGTGTATTCGGGAACTGGCGCTGCTTGCCCCCTTGAGCTGTGTTAGGCTTAGGAAGGGGCCTGCAATTGGCCCATAAGCGATCCCCCCCCGTATCCGCGCGGGTATTCTACTACTAGAAGGGAAAAACAAGTGTAACATAGCAACTACTGTAAATAACCATTCCCTCTCAGATGCCTTGTTTTTATACTTGTGCCTGTGATATTTCTGGACTGCGGCGTTTTGGCCTGTGCGAGAATCGGCCGTTTAGGCCTAGTGGTTCAGGTGATCCACTCAACCCACTTCGTACTACGCTACGAAGCTGCAATAGTTGTACAATAGTATAAATAGGAAAACAAGCCGGACACCTAGGAGGTGAGCGCCAACTTAGGACTGGACTCTTTAAACGGTTTTTTGTGTGTGTGAGTGCGCGGAAACAAGAGTGGACAAGTGCTTCGAATAACGTCCCATCGTCCAGCGAACAATCATGAGCGGAGACACGAAGCGGAAAAGCAAGAGCAACACGAGGTTTGTATACCGCCTCTCTTCTAGGTTTTCTACGTTCAGCGCTCGGGTTGTCGTGCCGTGAAACTCCGTGGGCAGCAAAACCCCAGCCTCTCCGCCGCTTTTTATTTGCCGCGACTCGAAACATGCTTCTCGCAGTAACATGTAGGCCTAGGGTAACCCGTGATCGCGTATGAATCGATGCAGTGTAGCAGCATCTTCGACCCGCGTCTTTGGGGTGGCCCCCCCGATGCTGAGGAATGCGCCAATGTAGTTTGTTACAGGGAGTGCAATTACGTTATTGCGCGTTTACACGTTCGACTTCTTTATCTCAGTCGCGTGGATGTTCATGGTGCGAAACGCCCCGGTGTTTGTGTGCGCGTGTGGGAAGAAAAGTTCGCGTCGGACTCTGGTCTGAAAGCCACATTAGCATGCGTCCTCGCTTTGACGCCGCGCTTTTTCACGAATTGTTCGTTTCAGCGCGAGCACTCGCGTCGGCGATAATTTGCGAACATTCTGCTAGTCTTGAGCCGAAAAATAAAAATCCGAACTGCTACACTTAAGGTGGAAGGTCTGGCGCTTTGCACCGCGAAGTTCAGTCATTTCGTCGCGACTGCGTTTGAGCTTGTTTGTTTCAGTTTCGTTGCAGGAATTTTAAGTGGTTCTTGTCCTGGAAAGGCCCGCGTTTGCCGTTTTACGTGATGTAGTTGTGAGCAACGTGTAACACCGCTTCCTAGTGACCTCGTTGATGTCCCAAACATTCCGCTTCCAAGGGCGCTCTGTCTCGAAAGGGAACGAAGAGACGGCGCCTGAGTTTGTTGCCTCTGCACTGTTCTGGAATGCGACGAAAGTTGAAAGTAGCCACGTATCCATCTCGTGAACAAAATGGAACGCTTTCCTCCCGCCCATTCCCCCCCTCCCCCTCCTTTTTTTATTTTTTTATTTGACAAGTTGAAATAGCTACCACCTCAATACAACGACCTAATGGTTTTCGATAGTGAGGTTCTTTTTCACAGGTGTAGACATACCTATCCTACTGAAACCGTTAGTTCTGGGCAGTGCAAAACATGTAATAGTACAGTTGTGCCGTGTAGCATGCGCGTGTCCGCCGTCGCTGGTGCGGGTTCAGGGTGCGGCTGCTTTCTATGAAGTGTAAGGTAAAGTTGGGAGTACCACAGCCGTTGATCGTCGCCACCGGGCACTTGCGTCGTTCGTAGAGTTTTCTGTGAAATTCTAGAAAGGTACATCAGAACTTCGGTGTCGCATAACCTTTTAGCGCTATGCGTCAAAGGTAGCCACTTTTCCTTTTGTAGAGGAGAACCCTTTTGTTGTACTTCGGAACGAGCCATTGTTCATTCGGGCGCGACATCATTGTTAATCCCTCCTCGAAATTCTTTGCTAAACCTATTCTCGAAAACTGAAGCAACAACTGTCTAGAAGTTGCACATTCTTCGAAAGATTGTATTTGTCATGATAATTCTTTTCTGCATAATGTTACTGATATTGTATGGACAGTATGCTGCTTGCAAAATTTCTGTACTGTCCTGCTGTCAGTGAAAGAGGAAATTTTCAGATGGGTTGAGCTGTAGATAAGAAATTGTCGTACCAAGAAAACTTGCATCTAGAATGTGCAACACATACAGCAGTGAAAACATCGGTTTCACCCAGCAGTGCCTCTAAGGTATTGAATTGTTGAGCTATTGGAGATGCTTTATATCACTAAGTTTTCAAGTTAATGTCTAGGCAGCAATATTTTTTCCGCGGCACCATTAATATATTAAATTCGTAATTATGCTTTTAGTTCCCAACAGTATGTTCACTGTTTCTCTTATAAACTCTGTGAAGGCCTTGCTAATACCAATTGTCATTCTGCTTATGTGCGAGTTAAAACACACATCCATTGCAGTGATACGTATTGTGTCATTAGTTGGATAATAGTTTCTCGATTCACTTCAAAATTGCGAGGCAATATGCTAACCTGGCCAATGAGGGTGGTTTTTTATGCTGGCTATGAGAAGCAAAGGTGGTAAGAAACCACTTGTTGAAAATAGTGCATTCCATACTACACCCTGGTCTCTCCATACTCTTATCCTTGACCCCCCATCCCATGCAGAGTTAAATGTTTCGCTTATTAGGGCTCATTCTCACCAGCCACACTTGAGAGATCGCGTGAACAAGTTTGTCGCAAATCTAGCACGCCCAAGTAGCAAATTAACTGGTCACATTTGATCGATAAGTGTCTGTTTTGGATCAATAATCTGTCCCTTGGTTTTGCAGTTGCATGTGTGAAATCAAGCAAGAAGTGAAATGAGTCCCTCTTAGACCAAAAGCAACCATTTGTGGCTGGTTGCTTTGCCTCTTGGCTGCACTCTGCCAACTTAGCAGTGCGACCTTCTCAGAGCCGTGGCTGTGAATTAGCTATTAATAGGCTTGTTCACAGCAATGACTCATAGTGGTTCAACAACCTGTCACAAGTGGTTTCAAATTGTTTCTTTTGTCGAAAAGTGACTGTTTGGGGCAAAAATTTTCAACCGTTCTGCTGGTGTCACAAAGGCTTTGCACCAGTCGAGTACTCCTGAACAGGACGTCCGCTTGTACAAGCGGACTGTGATGGCAGTGCAAGCACAAGTGAACCACACCTATTGCAACTCATTTCAGTGTCGGTGTGAAATCTTGGGTCACTTATTGCATGTTAACATGACACTTGTCAGTCGTCAGCGTGGATGAGGCATTAGCCTTGTTGCCTGTAGCTTAGCGGAGCATTGCTAGCAGAGAAAAGCAAACAATTTCATCCAAAGAATTTTTTTCGTGCCGTGGGACACCAGCCTGGCACAGTGTTTGTTCCTACATGAAAAAAATAAACCACAAAGTAAAATGCAAGGTTGCCACTCATGCTGATAGCAGTGCATCACATAGCTTTGTAGTGAGTGCCCTGTGTACTAGATTTCGTGTGGCCATCGTCTTCTATGCGAAGTATGCAAGCCTTGGGTTTAGCTGGGCATTTGTCTAAAGAACATTGTGGGACATGTTTCACAGTGCACACTGTTTACCAAGGACTTTACCATGTCATTTGTTTGCTTGCTCACCACTTAAGGTAATTGAAGTTGAGGAAACTTGTGCAAGTTTCACATGTACTTGTAACAAGTGGGACACTGCTGTTATAGTGTTGGGTTATATGTTACATCACAGGCCGACATCATGTGTGCTTTGCTCATTATAGTCGGGTACAACTTTAGAAGGCAGAGGTTGAATATGAGTATGCACTCTAGACTGACTTCGTGAGTGGGATGGCCGGTAGTTGACAGTACACCTCATCAGTAAGACTATTTGTTTACTCACGGAGGCAATGTGCAATTGAGTTTCAATTATCCAGGTGGGACCTAAAAGCAACAGTTGACTCTCCCAGTTCCAAATGACCACTTAAAACCAGTAACGAGTAGCCACCCTCTCATGAATAGTTGCAGGAAAGCTGACTTTTAAATGTATGCAGAGCAAGTTTGTGCACACTCGTTTCTAGGAACCAGTCACATACTGTCTTCAAAGGTTCGAGCTGTACGTGTGGATGTCATTTACATACGTAGTAACTATGTGGAAAGGACAATACTGCAAGTTAAAAGCTTTTCCTTTTAACGCTCCTGAAACAACAGAGGGCTCATTTTGTATTGTAAACATTTTCAATGAGTGTTCATTCGAAATACATTCTTTTGCATCCACTCAAATGTGTTTATTAATATTAGTTCGCTTCACTGTATTTGAGCGTCATGTTGCCATGACAGATTTCTCTAACATTCTTTTGCATCCACTCAAATGTGTTTATTAATATTAGTTCGCTTCACTGTATTTGAGCGTCATGTTGCCATGACAGATTTCTCTAACTTATTTTTTTTTTCTTTCGTTTAATTTCAGCAGGCCGGCCAGGTCGAAAGTTTCTCAGGATCGCAAGGTGAGTGTGTGTTCATCTGTCTGAAATGCTGGCAGTGCCTTTTGGTATTACAGATAAGGCTTTATTAAGTTTAATCTTATAGCATGAAGTAGTTTGCAGGGGTGGTAGTGTATCTAAATGTTCAAAACGACCATAAAAGAAATGGGCAAACGTTAATGCGAAGACTTCCTTCCCTGCTCTGTACAGCGTGAACCAACAAACATTGCCACTTATTCAAATAGCCTGTGAATTGTTGACAATCGTCACAACTTTTTCTCAGAATGACGGGTCGGTGGTGCGTTTCTGCAAGGACAGTTTCCAACGTCCTTACGTGTGTGTCATGACCTCTCTGTCTTATGTCCATTTATTCACCCCCCCATTACCCCTCCTTCATTCTGGTTAATAAACTGCAATAAGTTGATAAGCTGCTTGGGGCATACTAAAAGAACTGGGTAACAAACGCAAAGCTATTCTAGTTAGCCTCTGTATGACCCTTTTTTCGTGGCTTAAAAAAAAGTGGCTGCACCTCTTTTAAGTTATTGCAGCTCCTTTAGTCGAATTGCTGATGGCCGTCTTTTCAAACTTCGTTTTTCAGCTCGAAGGCATATACAACAATGCCCGCTTTGTCCACATCGCTGCATCACTTGTGGTAAGTTGCCATGCCGTTTACTTGTTGTGTGTTAAATGCCTCTCGCGGCTTTTGTGGTGCATTTGGACAACCATTGCATCAGGGTGGGGGGGTATATTGTATGCCTGGTCATCTTCAGGCAACAAACAGAATGATAAAAATTTAGGCAAGCATTAAGTTGTAACGCAGGCATGTCTATAACAACAGAAACATCTTGAAGTTAATGACATGTGATGCAGTGGGGAAGGTGCCTGGTGTGTTGTTATATCGTTCATAAATGGATTACCATGTTAACGAGTAGATGCCGGGGTTGATATGCAAATGAATGGTGTGACTATGCTGTATGAAAACTGAACGGATGCACTTTCCCGCGAACTGTGCTCTCGGACAACGTTCTACCGCAACAGAACTAATGCTTGTGGGATTCGACTTTTTCTTTACAACAAAAGAGCGACAGTGTGCAGTAGTACAGACAAACGAGAAGTCATATATACAGTCGAACCCCTCAATAACGAAATCGCCAGGGAAGCGATTTTTGTTCGCTCTCATGAGGACTTCGTTGTCGCAAAAATCTAGAAATACGCACACCTTATACCTGTGTCACACGGGCACGCAAGATGTCTTTCACGTAAGCGGTTTTTTACGAAGTTGAAAAACTTTTAACAAAGAGGCGTTGCGGCACAGACACACTGCACCAACTATCTCCTTTTAGTGTTTTCTTTCGAAGACTCTACCGAAAGCATGGCGCTAGCAGTTAAAAGAGAAGCAATGAAAATAAAACGATATATCTTGATATACAAATTAAATACTTGCTGCATTGCTTGTTTCTTCAAATAAATTTAAGAATAACAGATGAATAAACCCCAATATGAAGGTTTGTTGCACTAGTTAAGGAAGCGTTCGCATAACTAGCGATGTGCGTTCTAGCTGCTCACGAGAGTAGAAAAGGAAATAACCATTAAATGGGTTCATTACACCTTCTGCGGGATATGAAATTTGTTTTTACGAAGAGCCTTGGTGACAGAAAAAGAAGCATTCACTCCTTTTTTTCCACCAGTTGGAAATTGCAGTTTGTTTGTGTTTGTTTGTGTTGTGTGAAGCTTGCCGCAGGTTGTTTGTGTTGGCCGAGTTCAACCGGGCCCCGCTAGATGGCACCACCTATCCAATAGCCTAACCAAGTGAAGACGGACTTTTTGAATTGTTCGCGCCATTCCCCGTAGTAACGCCAAGCGGTTCTTTTTTCCATGAATCACAGAAACGAACAAGCAGCATTTTATTACTTCGCTTAATGCACGGAAGGTTCTTTTTTTATTGCAGCTATAGTGATTACTAGTAATTATTGTTGCTGGAAGCTCTCACGTCATCGGGAATACTTTCGCAAATGTCCCACTCGTGGCGCACGTCGTGTGATACATTTAGCTTAATTTCTCGGTAAGTAGGGCACTGCTGTTGATAATATTGCTGGTTTAGACGTTGTCATACATTGAGCTTTCGCTCTGACATAAATTGTTATTTGCCTTTAGTGTCCCTTTAAGTGTCGGAGCGCCCCTTTAAAACCTCTTAGCTGTCGAGAGGTAGCAAATGCATTGAACTCTATGGATTTGCCGAGGATGCCAGATTTCTTTGTTGCTGCGAGAATTCCGTTATTGGGGGGCTTTCATTATTGTGGGGTTCAACTGTACTACAGCTCCTTCTTACAGCATTTCATGCGTTCGCTGAACTATGCACAAAGCGGAACATGGTGAGGTATCAAGGAAGTTAGATGCGCTGCTGAGATATGCCGATGAAATTGTTCATTTGACAAATGACAAAGTATGACCTTTATGGTTGCAGTCTCTCTTTTTGGCTGATGCATAACTGTTCCAAACAATGAGCTGCACTAATTCAGTATCTCCTCAGAGAAACTTAAGCAAAATGCTGTCGAACCCTACGATTCAACTAAAGGCATTGGCACCTGCACAAATCGGTCTGCCCTGCAGCCTTTTCTTGTTGTAATAAGTCTTCAGTGAGTGTAATATGAAAAAATAGTCGGCGACATTCTTGCTGCTTGGAAGTGTGTGACGTTTCGTAACCCATTGCACGGCTGTAAAAGGGGTGAGCTGCGAGTCCTATTTTTTTCTGGACCTCAAGAAGTCTTGATGCTGATGCTTGTCTTTTCTTCCCACCCAGGGTCATGTCGTCCAAGTGCAAGTTCGGGACGGAGAGGTTTTCGAGGGCGTATTCCGGACGGTATCGCCAGAGGTAGGTCTTTGCATGCGTAGCTTGTGGCGGTTCTTTCTCATCAATAGAATGTTAGTTTTCAGTCCTTCACTCCAGCTTAGCTGAATGAATCCCTGAACTTACCAGCCCACTTGCATTTGTTAAAGCTCGACTTGTGCAAATTAGTTTAATGTGTTGAAGCCAATTTTATTTCGGTAAAGATTTTTTTTTCATACTTCACGCATGTTTTTGACGATATCTTGGACCCCCTTTGCAAGTGAGGTATCGTGCTGCTAAACTTTAAGTTGCGGGTTCTATCACTAGCCATGGTTGCTGCATTTCCATGGGGGGCGAAATGCAAGAACACCTGTGTGCTTAGGTTTGTGTGCATATTGAACAATCCCAGACGGTCGAAATTAATTGAAGTTGGCCACTGTGGTGCACCTCATAATCCTATCGTGGTTCTGGCTAAAAAAACCCCAATGATTATTAATTTACTGCATCTTAAGTTCCTTAGAGAGTGAAAAACTGGTTCACATGTGCATGACGGTTTCTAGCAAGATCTGCCTGTAAGGAATAAATGCTTACAAAAAAGTTATTCTTGTATTGGGTGTAAAGAACTAACACTTTTTCTTGGTCGAGTTGGTTTATACGTACAGAAGTCATTGTAATTCGAAAGAACTTGGACAGAGGAAGGACAGGACACCACAGGCGGTGTTTCTCTACAAAATAGCAGACTGATGTATCGCTGATGCAGTCTGTGCCTTTTTTTTTTCTAATATGATATACTTCCAACAGTTCACGTTCAGTTGTGAGTTAGCGCTCCTGTTGTCGTGTCCTTCTCTTCTCTGTGTTCTCTCGTGCTACTGTGACTTTTGTATTCCGTAAACAAATGAAGGGGATTTTTTTTTACTGGGGGGCTTGTTAATATGTTGCACATCCATCTTGAAAACAGCGCAACTATGCGAGGACACCCTCTTCTCAAAATAAATACCAACCAACTACCGTATTTACTCGCATAATAGGCGCACTTTTTTTCCAGAAAATCCGGCTCCAAGTTCGGGGTGCGCCTATGCGGGGTAAAATTTCCGAAAATTTTATTTCCGACTACAGCCTAGACCGCTGATAACGCAAATCACCGAAGTCACGAATAACCGCACTACAGCCGAAACAACCTTCTTCATAGGCTACACTAGCGCAAAACGTGTTGAGCATGCAGTCTCGCGTGTCCGAGAATCGAGGCATGCGATGCGGTGTACTTACAAGCATTCAAATTTCCAAAAATTAACATCGAAAGACCCGCGTTGCCTACAAAATGAATGCGGAAAAAAAAAAAAAAAAAGCGTACGAAAAGAAAGCGCCATCGCGGAAATTCACCGATTACGTTTCACCACGACCGAAATTTTGTGCTCTGAACGGTACCGATCGTTCGATTTCACGGGCTCGCACCCCATGTCGAAGACATCGAATCGCGAACCACCATTCGAGTGATACAGTCGCCACCCATGCCCCCCTTGCCTTCAAGTAGAGCCACTGCAAAGAGTTACGTTTATTCCGTACAAAACCGCAACTTTGATCGCCCGCGACCGCCACCGAAAAGCAACCACCGCTGATTAGGCCTAGCCTACGGTTTGGCATGTTGTCGCGGGAAGTTTGTGGGTGTAGAAAAGATCGCACTCAAGCACTGATTCAAGAGCAGCGCGCGTGGTCAGCGGCGACAAAAGTCCGCCGAGCTTGTGCAAGTCCTGTTTACACCTTTGCTGCCCCTTTTAATGTTTGCCGTCATCCCTGCTGTTGCGCAGCTCGAGATAGTGCTGGAGACCGCTCACCCCGTGGAGCCAGGGGCACAGTCGGAGCCGTCGTCGCTGTCGCGGCTGCTGACCTCGCTGGGCCGGGACCAGCGGCTCGTGCAGCTGATGATATTCCGGCTGTCGGACGTTGTCTCGCTGTGTGCGCCCAACGCGGACTTGGACTATGCCACGCGGGACTCCTTCACGGACACGGCCATCAGCAAGTTCAACGGCCAGCTTGGTGAGCGCCCCCTCGAGCCCTGGATGGATGGCGGCAACTCGGACAGCATTGGCGGCCTTGATGACCCACCGCTCGACGGGGAGGACACCGTGAGTCTTTTATCGGCAACCATCTTCGTTATGTCGTAGAAAGTTCGTTGCTGAAAAGAACCCGAGCTATTTAGTCGACATTGTTATAGGGACTCAAAATGAAACATTAAATTAGTTTAGGCTGTTAAATTATACCCTAAAAACCCTGGCGTTGGTTAATTTCACTGCCATAGGTTTATTAACGGGCGAGAAAATCAATATCGAAAGTTCCAAACTCGCTTTCATGGCTACCAGCGGCGCTGACTAACACTGCCAGGTTTAAATGCACTTATATACACCTTAAAGTAGACAGGGGGGATGATTGCCGCTGTAGTTCAGTTGGTAGAGCATCAGACGTGTTATTCATAGGTCGCAGCTTCGGTCCCTGCCAGCAGCTAGGTATCTTTTCGTCCACTTTTATTTCTTCACATTTACACTACAATAAATACTAACATCCCCTATACCTTCCTTGGCATCATTGTCTGTTCTCATTAATATTGTGTCTAACAAAGAAAAACGAGCCCTTAAATTTCCGCTTCATACCCCCTAAAGAAAGACACAGATAGGCACCACCCATCACACACAAACGTTAACCCATTAAGGCCCACGGAAGAACTACTGGTCCCATTTTATTGACATTTTGCCTATTTAATTAGCCACAATAGACAACCACACGTGCAAATTTTCATAGAGTTACGTGTATTTCTTCAGGAGTTATGATACTGTACTATAAAAAGTACGCTGGGTCCTCGAGATAGCAATCGGCGAGGTGACTTGATGCAAGAATGGCAAATACGCTGGGCCCTTGCCAAACGAATAACTAAGTTATCTTGGCCCATGCAACTTAGTCAAGGACCAGTGCTTCATGAAAAGCGTAACGTCACGCTTTTGGCGACACCATTTTGGCGTATTGTGGCAGAATTCAACTGTTTTGCCAGCTTCTAGTGAAAATGTCCGTATGGGTAGAGGGTAATAGCAAGCACAGTGGACGCTGCAGATCTTTGATACTTCTGTTGGGTACAACAAGGCGCAGTCAGTGTTTTGCTATTATGCGACTAAAGGACAATAGTCAACGCGTAGAGGGTCTGCTAAAACCTCCAGTGTGGTAGCAGACCCTTTATGCGTTGTCTGCGGCTATTTCGGTCATCTGGGTAAATAGGGGCTGGTACCCCTTTTTCTCAGGGATGAAAATTTTCTAGTCATTCGCAGTTTGATCGTAGAGCTCAATCCTCCTCATGGCATTGCTACTGCGGATGAAGAAGGACAGTGGCACTACGTTTTTTTTTTCTTTCCAATGAATGGCCACCACGATAGAGAGCATAGTGACTCAACTGTGTATAGACTTTCGTCAGCATGGCAACTATGCTGTTGTGTTTGCCATTTTCGAAACAAAGCTGCTTTCCTGAGTCAAAACAGAAGTTATCTTACCGACGTTCCTATCGTTCCATGTTTTTTTTATCGTTAGCAGAGAGCATCATATCGTACCGTCGTCATTCCCCTCCTCCTCCTAAGTTCGCATTTTAGGGTCCCAATTGACAATTAAAACATGAAGATGCTCTCGTATATTCACAGCGACATCTTTCGCAGCCTCGTGAGTCTGAGGTAACCGAAAAAACGGCATTCATAACAAAAAAAAAAAGCCCGTTAACTCTATGATGCAACACACAACAAGAGTTACATGTATGCTCCCACGAAGTCCCACTGTACTAAATAAAGCACAGCAACATTTCATTACTCCTCACAGCAAAACTATGCACTTGATAGGCTTCTCGCGCTTTGCAGGGATTGAATTGCTCTTGCTGAAGCAGAAGCAGTCCGTTTTTTCAACATATAAAATATAAAACTTCAAATTAATTTTAAAAAAGTAGTACTGACCATGTGCGTTTATCAGGCTCTCATTTTCCTAAAGTTTGACGACTCATAAAACAGAAAAAATATAACCGAGTCGGTATTCCAAACTAGGATTATCTTGCTGCAACCTTTGACATCAAAATTTCTAATGATCAAGATCAGAATATTCTGGTTTGTATTCTCTATTCCCGAAAAAGGAAGTGTACTTTTTAAAGTACAGTGGGCCCTAATGGGTTAAGTTATGTATAGTAAACCCTCGTTAACTCACGCTCATATCTCGAAATCTCGGATAAGTCAAAACTTTTTCTCGCCGTGCATTATCCTCCCATAGGGGCTATGTATTTGCCCCCTTTTATCTTGCAACGCTTTTCGGAGGGGACCGCGGATATCTCGAAATCTTGACTGGGAGCGTGGAAGGCAAAGTTCACTTCCAACAGGCAACGACGGCTCCGTGTGAACGCTTATCTCTTGCTATATGTGCCGAACGCAGTGGTGAAGGGCGAATTTGAAAATCCCGCAGTCGCAGCGGTTTTCTATCCGCCTTCTCAACCAACTGTGGCAGTGATCACGTGTGTGAGCCTGCGCTTCAGTTTTGCGCAGTGGGGCGGCGTGTGCAGCGTGCGCCCATCATTACGCAACCTAGCCTTTGCAAGTGCGAGTGGATATTCTGTTTATTTTCCGCGATTTGCGAACGAAGCGTCTTCAGTTTTGCTGAGTAGTGAGTGGTCTGCGCAACGGACGCTTGCGAGCATAAACCAAGACGTCCCACCCAAAGTAGTGCGAATCTGTGACTGAGAAAAAAATGCAGCGGTGGTGACCAATGGCTCACGCAATGTGCGGCACAACTTGCGAACTCCTTTCTCGGACCGAATGCGAATTCCAAGCAGGCGAGCATCACGCAGTTTTTCCATCCACAGTAATAAAATTTTTTCTTGTCATTTCTTTTGCCTTTATTACGTAGCTCCCTCGTGCAGTGGAGCTTCTGCTTTTGCTAGCAGCACTGGCTTTTCTTTGATAGTGACCTGGCCACACATTTTTGGCGTTTTTGCTCAATTTGAAATACCGTTTATCTCGAATATTTTGCGGGATTTTACGACTTCGAGTGAACGAGGGATCACTGTATAGTGAATTTCAGAATGCTTGCTGATTTTTCTGACCAGATGCTGCTTTGGCGTGCCTTCATTCAAATTTCTTCACTTCCCTGTCACATGTTATTCCGGTCTTCTGCTGCACTTTGTGTGCGCCGGGTGCAGTCAGTTTCAATTTCGGCCTTGAAATTAGATGAATATCTCGAAGTATGTGCAATATTTGTGATTTCTGAAAACTGGGTATGACATAAATTACCATGTACAACTCTTTATATATAAACACGTGCACTGAAGTCAATGATTAAAATGTGAATTAACGAGCTTTTGTTAATTACTGTGTAATCATTTTAGCTGTGGGAAAGTATTTATGCCTCGACGGAGGCTTCATGTGTGAAAACAACAGGAGCCTGACTGTCGTAGAATTTTTATACAAAATCTGTATTGTTTAAAAAAAAAACAATCGGTATACAGTCGCCGACCGATTTTTCGGACCTGGCGGGGACCGCGAAATAGTCCGAAAAATCGAACAGTCCGAAAAAAATGGTTAAGACATGAAAATGAAGTTTATTTGGATCAGAGAAGTCTAAAAAAATCCTCAATAATGTCATGCTTCATGCTGTGGTTGGAGACGAGCAGATTTGGTTGTATTTGGGCTATGGTAACATCGTCAGCGCGTTGGCAATCGCTGCCGCCGACCGTTGCACAGTTGGTCGCTCCATGGCACCAAGCAAACAAAACTTGATGCCGGTCGCAAAAAGATGCATGCAACGTCTCGCCTGTTCGGTGGGATTTAACGACGCGGTCTGGCGTTCTTTTACCTGCACCGACACCGCACAGTATACGCGATCCTCCAGCATTCCGCCTCCATCAAAACGCTACCGCCGCGGCCGCGATCGAACCCGCGTGTTTCAGGTTAGTAGCCGAGCACCATAACCACTGCGTGCTACTGAGCAACCGCAACAGTAGGAAACATGTGACGCGCACGACGCAACGACGCCCCAAACACACTTGACACACCACCAACACGACCACGTGCGTCACGACAACCGGAAAAACAAACGCACCGAGGGGAAAAAAAAGGCCTAGCGGATGCCTACCGGCGTATTAATGATGACGATAAGGCTGACCGAAAAAGAAAGGTTTTGCCAGCCAAGGAAGATCGGACACGGCCTCCGAAACTGGAAGACTGCGTTTCCGATCTTGGAGGCCACACAACTAGCCACTGGAAGCCAAACTCGACCAAGCCAACAGAAAATCCAACATGGCGGCTTTCAAAATCGAGTGGCACGCACAGCGGCACGGCTCAAAACAAGCGATTTAGTCCGGAAAATCGAACTTTAGGGCATAAATTCGTCCGAAAAATCGGTTGCGAAAATGCATTAGTGCTATGGGAACCTTGACGGTGCATTTATGAAGTCCGAAATATCCAACAAGTCCGAATTTTTGGAGTCCGAAAAATCCGTCGGCGACTGTATATATATATACTATTGTCTTTACATATACCGTATTTACTCGCATAATAGGCGCACTTTTTTTCCAGAAAATCCGGCTCCAAGTCCGGGGTGCGCCTATTACGCGGGGTAAAATTTCCGAAAATTTTATTTACGACTACAGCATAGACCGCTGATAACGTAAATTACCGAAGTCACGAATATCCGCACTACAGCCGAAACAACCTTCTTCATAGGCTACACTAGGGCAAAAAGTGTTGAGCATGCAGTCCGCGTGTCCGAGAATCGAGGCACGCGATGCAGTGTGCTCACAATTAAGCATTCAAATTTCCAAATATTAACATCGCAAGACCCGCCTTGCCAACAAAATGATTGCGAAAAAAATGTACGAAAAGAAAGCGCCGTCGCGGAAATTCACCGATTACGTTTCATCACGACCGAAATGTTGTGCTCTGAACGTTACCGATTGTTCGATTTCACGGGCTCGCACCCCATATCGAAGACATCGAATCGCGGACCACCATTCGAGTGTTACAAGCGCCACCCATGCCCCCCTTTCCTTCAAGTAGAGCCACCGCAAAGAGTTACGTTGATTCCGTACGAAACCGCAACTTTGATCGCCCGCGACCGCCACCGAAAAGCAACCAACGCTGATTAGGCCTAGCCTGCGGTTCGGCATGTTGTCGCGGGAAGTTTTTACAACACAACATGAAGATTGGTCGTCGAAAAGCACTGATTCAAGAGCAGCGCGCGAGTTACGATGTTAAGGTTCGCGGCCGGGAAATCAGCGGCGACAAAAGTCCGCCAAGCTTGTGCAAGTCCGCGTAGTGGCAGCAAAGGCGAAAGCTCGCGTCGGAAAGCCGAAAAGCTTTTAAATTTGTGGACGAGGTAGCAAACGCATGACGACGCTTTTCCCAACAGGAAACTCAAAGCGCACTTGATAAGGACGCGATCGCACGTTCCACGCGGAGCGCGCGGCCGGCAAGCGACAGGAGCCAAGCTGGGGCAAAGGTTACCCCGACGCCCAGGCAACCGCCCTTCTTCCTCGCTCGGCGATCCCGCGCAGCGCTGCCGCGGTCTTTGTTCTTTTCTTTTTCCTCGCTTCAGTTAACGTAAAAGGGCCTTGAAGTGCAACCGTGCAAATAATGTACAGAACTACTGATCACGGCCAAGTTCGGGGTGCGCCTATTATGCACGGAAATAAAAAAAAAAACTGATTTCTCGCGACCAAACTGGGGGGTGCGCCTATTATGCGAGTAAATACGGTAGTTACATATAGGGCACATCGCACAGCTTTTTAATGCACTTGGCTAAGACGGGAGACACTTAACACATCTCAAAATAGTTTCTCAAATATCCAAAATAATTCAGTTGAAAACACCATCAGTTGTTCTTGCCTTCTCTCTCCTTTCTTCTGTGTTATTCTTGTGGTGGTTTACCACATTGTTTTGCCCGCTTCTTCCAGAATGGCTGGGACGCCAATGAGATGTTCAAGACAAATGCCGAGAAGTACGGGGTGACAACATCGTACGACAGCGCACTCTCGAGCTACACCGTCAAGCTGGAGCCCAAGAACACGGACGAGTACAAGCTGCAAGAGGCCAAGGCGTCCAAGATCGCTCAGGAGATAGAGAGCAACCCTGTGTTCAAGAAGCGTATAGAGGTGGAGAACGGGGACGAGGAAGACAAGTTCAGCGCGGTGGTGCGACCCTCTGGCGACAACGCACCACAGGGCGCCAGGTAAGCCCGCTTCATCGTTGGGCTGGTCCATTTTTCTCTAGATAGACCAGCCTTGAGTACGTGACGCTGGATTGTCTCTGGCCATCTCAAGGTGTTTTCCCCTGCACGCCACTTGGTTCCCCTGCGATCTGGCTTCCTCATACAGTGCAGTCCACTTATAAAGATGTCCAAGTGCCAAGGAAATCTCATCGTTATAACCGATAATTGTTACAGTCTACGCTCGTTATAATGGACACGGGTACAACAGACTTTCGGTTACAACGGACCATTATTCAGCCTAAGTTTGGTCTGTGTATTAAACTAATTTAGCGAAGTTCGCTTTTAACGGACCGCGATACAACGGACTATCGGCTACAGTGGGCGAAATCAGCTGTATTTTTTGTCGAAATTGGGCGCATTGATGAGGTGCTGTCAACAGATTTGACCACGCCGCTCTCTACGCACTAAAGCCGCGGTAATTTTAAGTTGCGGCTGGCAACATTGGGGGGCTTTCGGCCAAGCCAAGCCTTCAGCCAAGCCAGTCTGAGAGCGCGTTGGTCACGCGAATGGTTCAAGTACGTTCAAGTGTTGCAGCTGACTGAAACGCGGTGCCGCGGTGCGAAGTGTTTGCATCATCGCTCAAGGGTGCCCGCCAATCTCATATCGCAAATTTCTTTTTGATCTAAGTGTAAATAAAAAGCTTTTGTTTGTTGTTTGCGTTAGACGTTCGTCACTCATTGCAGTAACGTTGTTGGGCATCGCGACCAAAGTTTTGAAAGTAAGACGTTCTCGTGCACCAAGCATGCGAGTTCCACTGTTAAATTAGTATATTAATGTTAGAGGTGCCTTGGTGCTGTTCAGTTCAGAACTCTCTGAACAAGTTTGGATTGTCCAGCGAGCCGTGGAGGCTGCGCGGTAGCTCCCAGCGGTCAATAGGTGGCCCCATTTAAATATGCCTTCCCGTCTGCACAAATACGAAAGAATTTATTCCAAGCCGATCAACAGAAGTGGCTTAAAAAGCCTGCTGGAAACTCATTTAATATCCGGCTACGCTTTGCTGCTGTGCAGGTGTCACATAGCATCCCTACACCTACCGTAACAGGAATCGCTCATTAATTACAACTTGCGCTGCAATTTTGTTAATAACCACTGCCAGTGGTTGAAGTCCTTCGTAACCATGCTGTCGAATACGTTCAGCATGTATTAGCAAAACTAGCGTGCCTCATACTACTGACGATCGTCACACGGTGACGCCCCCCCCCTTGCGGAGTTTGGATATTACGGACTTCGGATAAAACGGACTCATTTTGCCGGATTATCATGGTCCGTTGTAACGAGAGTAGACTGTATAAGCGGGTTGACAAAAGAGATGAAAACATTTAATTTGCATGTAAGTAAGGTAGTGCAACTACGTACTACTTGTTTGCAGAAAACGCATCGTCTGTCAGCTTTGATTGCTGCACGCGTAGCTGGCACACATCTTTCTCAAGTCATAAATATACTGGGTTTTGGGACGTCAAACCCCAGATATTATTATTATTTTCTTTCTCAAGAGCATCTACGTGCTTTGTGTAGGTGAGCGTGAGGTCCTTCTCGAAAACAAGGTCCCAGAGGGACTGTATCATCCACTGGGCCTCTAGCGATGACAGTGCCTTAGGCTGCTCAACCGCACGTCATCGGAGTCGTCGCTCTCACCCCTATCCACATCACGGTGCGGTCGGTGTGGAGACCCACTTGCGGCGTGCTGTAGCCGGATTCAATCGCTATATCTGATATCGCGGCACCGGTGCATCGTAATAAGCAGTTTATTTTACCATAGAAACCATACAAAAGTGGATGGTGCTATCGTTGTTCATCGTTATATCCGATATATTGTAATAAACGTTAGCGTTATTAGTGGGCTCAACTGTACGGCAAAGGCAGAGTCTGAGGTCAGCTTAGTTGCGCAGTGGAGCAGGTTGGGAGAAGCTGACAATGGCTGGTGATTTGGCATGTCAGTTTTCGGTGAGTTTAATGTACCTCTTCTTGTTCACAGTGCGGCTGCTAGACGTGTCAGTTTGTGCAAAATATAAGTTTATTTTCGGCTAGTTTCTTCCTGAAAACGGCGTTGTCTCAACGAGTATCAGCACCCCACCTTTCAAATGAGCTGAAAATCTCTGTGGTAAAAGTTTTGTTGAGTATCCCTTTCAGTAAGTGCACCTCAGTTTTAGTATCAAGTGCCGTTCGAGTGGAAACTGCGCTATTCTTCCAAGTTCAGTAGGAGGAGGAGGAGCAGGGGCCATCTTCGCGGGCTATCACTGTCCAGGATGCTTTCACTTCTGTTGAGCAGTCTACGAGCCATGGTTGCCTGGCATCGTGCCTACTGTGCTAAGACAGTGGGCACGACAGTGGGACATGCTTGGAGATGCTGATGGAAATTAAATTGTGCCGTTCGCCGCTATAATGATTTATTGGTTATAATGACAATATTTGTGCGCACTTTCGATTTTTCTGCACTATCCAATGAAACTACGTCCACGTACATATGGGGAACATTTTTGAAAGCCTCCTCGATTTACAACGAACACTGCAGACGCGGTTGCGGTAACAACATGGCGCATGCATAACGATAAAAAAGCTAAAACAGGCAACCCAAAGCATGAGAGCAAGCTGAGAGGTGCGTGCTCGCTTGCCCCAGTCCAGTTTGATTGCGACAAAGATTCCTTAGATCGGCGGGCACCTCACGCAGATTTTGAATGCTGCAAGTGAGGTCGTGCACTTTCCAGGTTTCTTCAGTGGCAGACTGGCAGTGAGGAGGGAAAAAAAAAATGGGAAGCAGCATGAAGCCTTGTAAGGTCGGCTTTCACACTGCAAATGCTGTTCTCTGCAGCCACGACTGCCTCCGATGAACCAAACAAGGCCTCCGAACGCAAACAGCCATAAATGCAAGAAGCGATAACTGCGATAACTTTTTGTTGCATTGTTGCAGATTTTTTAACTGGCATGTGGTGCCCATTTCAGGTATGTGCGGCGGAAGCCCCTGGGCGGATCCAAGCCCCTTCGTGGCACACCGCCCCCGGCAGCGGTGGCGGCTGCGGGCGGCCCGCCCCGCGGGGGGCTTGCCTGGCTTCAAGGGGGGGCCTGGGTAGCCCGTCTTCCTCATCGCCCTCGGCTCCGCTGCCCCCTAAGCCGCACCATCCGCCGAAGCATGGGCCGCCCCCACACAGCCGCTGCCTTCCCTGAGCTCGACACTTCCCCACGGCTCAACGGGGGTGAGTGGTGTTTGTGTGTGGGATCATGCATTGGGCCTAGCCCCTGTAGCTGCTCTTATTGCATTGGGCCTAGTTCCTTAGGGGCTTATGATTGTTGATGGGTCAACAGTCCAGGAGACATGCTGTACTCTGTCGTCACGCTCATGGAAAGCAGTTCCTTCAGTACTGCACAGGCACCAAAATGTGACATTCCATACTTTGAGCAGTAACAAGCATACCATGCCATGGTCTTGTGCACACGCTGGACTAATATTTCAGTTGTGGTACTTTTAAAGCAGTTTTGATGAATTACTTCACTAAGTTTCTACACTGATAACATTTCATAGTTTCTTTCGTTTCTTTTTGCATGAATGTACTTTCTTTAGCGAGGAATAATGTAGAGCAAATCTCGTAGCCCTTGGTATAGGACTGTTCAGGAGGCTAGAGCATTCACGTTGGTCACATTGATGCAAAGTGCCATGCCACCAAGTGAAAATATGTTCCGGTGACATATTGGCTCCTAATAGGAATGCAGCCATTTTGATGTGGGGAAACCTGCCTACAGAAGAATTCTGTATGTTGACCACTACCCTTGTGTATACCGTTCACCACCATATTTTATTGTTGTTTGAGGAAGACGGTTGTCAGATGGACATAAAGTGACAAGTGTTGAGCTTGCCTCTCCTGCTTTTGTCCTTTGCAGCCCCTAAGCTGGAGAAGGAAGGCCCATTGAGCCCTGGCTTGTGCGAGGGGCCCGTGCCCGACGAGGCATCAGGGGTGGCCTTGGCCGACGAGCCTCCCGCCGTGGACAAGGGGCCTGCAGACCGCAAGGGGCCACCGCCTCCGCTCCAGAAGGGCCGTGTTCAGGAGATAGAGGAATTCAAGAAGTTTAGCACCAGCATCAAGGTGAGCTGATCGGGACTGCGAATAGTCTCAAATTCATTCTTCAACAGGGGAGCAGCCCTCTTGAAAAGCCTAATTGTAAACCCATAAGATAGCATGGTGCAGCATCAGCAGGGGAGGGAGGAGTGAAGGATCGAGGCGAGAGGAAGGGCCTACTTTCTAGGTGACTACCCACACATAAGTGAGCACCTGATTGGTAGGTGCCTCGTACCCCTTTAGACAAACAATTGGGGGGTCCTGTGGCACTGGGAATCCAATTCAGTAGCTCCGGCATCAGGGGTGTACGCTGTACTATTACACCTCTGTTGCGGAAAATTATCTGAATGACCTGGCCATTGCAGCGTGCCAGCCTCCTCTGTCAGCATTGTCTTTCGGCTGGATCGCATGACTAGGCCATACAAGCTAGCCCAGATAACCACTCTTGCGGACAAGCGTTCTTGGTTCTGTCTTCATGTCTCAGATGCGTGGCGCCTAGGTTGGTGACATTTATGGTCGTAAGAGGGCGGTCGCAAGTGTCGTCTCGCTGTCCTTTGTGTGCAGCTTGACGAGGGCAAGGAGTCTAAGGAAACGACTGGTGCTGCTGCCGCAGCAGAAGAGGAGGAGAAGGAGCGTAAGGAGATGGATGAAGCCGCCACTGCCAAGGAGGAGACTGACCGGCTCGTCAAGAAGTCCACCCTCAACCCCAATGCCAAGGAGTTTGTGCTCAACCCCAATGCAAAGGCCTTCACTCCGGTGAGCGGGGCTGGGTTATGGCATGGCCTTGTGTTACCGTATTTACTCGAATCTAGGCCGATGTTTTTTTTCAAAAAAGGGATGTGCGAAAGTGGGGGGGTCGGCTTAGATTCGAGTACCATGGTTTGACCGCAGCCGCCACATACTGTCGGCCGCAAAAGTTTACGGTATCTGCAACGCGTGTCGGAGCGACGTAAAACTGCAGCGCTGCGTCACCTACCGTGACGGTTTTCGGGGCTATCGGCCTCGGCGATTACGACGGCGCGTTTAGATAACGCGCCTTTGCCGGATCTTATCGCAGAGGCCGCGGCCGATATCCTCAACACCCGCCGCGTCACGGTAGGTGACGCAGCGATGCAGTTTTTCGTCGCTCCGCCACGCGCCGCAGATCCCGCAAACTTTTGCGGCCGACAGTACGTAAAGGCCCGGCCACGCTAGCGGCATGACGGCTCGCCATGTGCCTATGTCGGGCTGCCGAGTGCAGGCGGTTCTGCATGCGCGTCCGAGGCATTTTCGCGACATCCTGCGGTAGCGTATGCACGGCGACGGTCGCTCAGCGGCGGAGTGGTGGGCCCCAAGACTACACAGGCGAACCGCGTTGTCTGCTTCGTACTGTCCATTGTTCCGAAATCTCGCAGTCATATACGTTCATGCAGCGAGTGTTGTCGAGCCGGCAAGATTTCACTGATTTCACGCCGGCAAAGGTGGATCGTGTCACGTGATTGCGACACAGCGGCGCCGGCGATAACCGTGCCCTTTGACACCCCTTCCTCTCCGCTTCTCGCGTGCGCGACAGGCGCGGACCTGCGCGGGCGCAGTCAACGGGCGCGGGGCGCAGAGTTCGCCATTTTCTGAAGTTTAGTGCAGTCGCATTGGTAGAGTTCTGGAAGTGTCGCGCCTTAACCACGTGCTTGCGAAACGCTTGCACCACATGTGCTTTTGAAGCGATGGCACCAATCAAGTGGCGCCACTGCAGCGTCGTTTTGCACGCGGAGAAAACTTCAAACCTGCAAGCGCAGCACGAGTTCGGCGTGCACGAAAAGAATGTGCGCTACGGAGTGCGCGCTTATGCAATAAAAATGCTGGGTTTCCTGCCAATGAAACGGCATTTCTTTCATTCGGCCTGCATTCGAGGTAAACTTTTTTTTTTTCCTGGCCTTGCGAATTTCGGGGTCGGCCTGCAATCGGGGGCGGCCTAGATTCGAGTAAATACGGTATCTACTGCTGTAGTTTAATACAAAAATTGCTAGAGGCATAATTCTGGCACTGTGAATGTTCAGTTACAGTGGGAACAATTTTCGTTACATTTTGTATCCGTAGCTTTGTATTCACAGCTCCTTTGGCATTATTGTACAGCATAGACCGCTTATAACTAGGGGTGTGTGAATATTCGAAAGTTTCGAATATTCGTCGAATATTGCATTCGTAATATTCGTATTCGATTCGATAACCACATATTCGAAAAGTTCGAATATTCGAACTAACTCGAATATTTGATCTAAATTTACGAATATACGGTCCCATATGTTACTGTGAAGAACTTCCGATTTTGCGCCTTTACGATAAGAGCATCAACAGTAGACCATGCAGTGATTACGACTTCGGTGCGAACGCGATGATGCCTTCACGGAAATACACGGGAGTGTGATGACGGCTACCGACGAACGTGACTGCCAGCACGTCATCGCGACAAACCTACCAACGATAAATATCTTAAAGAATCTAAGTCATGAACTGCCTGCTCGGCAGTACGTGTGGCTTTACGGTTTAGCGCTGGTACCACTCGTGTAGGCTTATACAGATAGATGTTCTCTGACACGCCGTTCGCTGCCGCGCCCTTGTGCGCGGGACCGTCTCAGTAAAGTGCGTATCGCTCGTGGAAATGAAGGCAACTCGTCGCCGCCGCATTGGCCCGACAAAATACTCGCCGCACCTTTGCACTGTCCGGTTCTGAGCGAGCACGAAGGAAAAAAAAAAAGAATGTCACTGCGCGGTAAATGCACGCGTACGTTGCAGCGAGCGGCGCCTGCGGAGTGAGCTTAGTAGGCGGCGCACTGCACGCAACTAGCTAGGGACGCTTAGCTTGACGTACGATGCAGCAAGTAACGCGTTTCATGTGTAGCTGCGCCAGTTTTCGCTAATGGATCGCCGTAAAAATTAACGTTCGCGCACGCGTCGAAGAAAGCTTGACGAGTCGCCCGTCAGCTGTGCTGCTACTTCAGCATGTATTCCCATCATAGTTCCGAAATGATTTGATGGTAACGCACGGTCATGCGAATCAGCTGAAGTGTTTTTCCGCGCAATGGCAAACAAAGAAAAGGCCACACACTTTCGGTAACGTTACAATGGCGTCATCACATATATTTCTCTGTTGCTAACGGCGGCGCATGTAAGGCGACGGACGGAAATTTGAGGCAGTTAATGCGTAGTTCCGCTGCGTTCCCGACAGCGCCTTTGGGAATCTGTCGTACGCGCATCACACTCGCGCGGCATGCAGCGTCTCCTGCAATCAATCCTCCGTTACACCGTTGCTGCGATCTCGCTGTTTTGCCAACGTCACTTTACTGCCGTCGGCAGCCAGTGCGCCGAAGGCGGTCGCAATGCGGCAAAATGGTGCCCTCGCCGCAGGGAGTTGTGGCTGCGTTAACAAAAAGGCGTATTTGAGGCGTCTTTCTGTCACGCATCAGTAGTCATCTATCTCGCGTGCTTTCCTCGCGTTATCACCGCGCACCCGGTACTCCTTGGTCACGATCGTGCGGCTATCAGCGTGACAAAGCACTCTTGATAGGAAAATGGCGAGCGCGCAGTTCTCGAGAATGGGAACGAAGGCAAGCCAGATAACGAGTACTGCTGTGTAGTTGAAAGAAAACGATAAAATGTGGGGTCTTCCGAGCCAAAACTGATAGCGCGGGAGCCTGGATGAATTGTTACCACCCACGAGTATGCTTTAATAATCACTAAATTTAACATTTCACCTCATCAGAATACGGTTGCCATGACAGGAATCAAACCAGCGTCATCTTACTCACTAGTCATCATTGCAGGTACAAAATTAAGCTTTTTATTTTTTTGTAATAAAGTGCTACCACATAAAAAAAAAAAAGATAGAAAAAGTTTGTTCAACATGTGAATTGAACCCAAGACATCGCAGTCACAAGCTCAACTATTGCAGTCATGTGCTTCCTGGCAAGTACAGATGGTGACATTTTTTTGTGCAATAAAGAATAGCTAATTAGTGTACTGTTTTCAATATAAATATATGGTAAAGTAAAAGATTACTGGTGAAAAAAATCGCATCCCTTGATTATTCGATATTCGATTTGTATTCGAAGCTAAGTATTCGTATTCGATTCGTATTCGAAAATTTTGATATTCGCACACCCCTACTTATAACGTAAGTCGCCGGAGCCGCGAATATCCGCACTATAAGCGGTACCGCGCCATAACCAAAACAACACTTTTGAAAGGCTGCACGTGTGCAAAACATGACCACGAGACAGCCGCGCGATCCCGACTATCGGGGGCATGTGATTGGGACATAAGTTTGCACCCGCTTAAGGGGGGACATGGGTTTTTAAAAGTTTTCAGGATTTTCTTTACCAGATTTAATGAAACTGCACAGACTTCTTTAGTTTTCTTCACTGATTCCAAATATGCAATTATTTTTCAGATATGTCTACAGTGAAACCCCGGTTTTACGACGTTCTCGGGACCGCGAAAAATCGTCGTAAAATGCGGACGTCGTAAAATCCAAACACGAAAATTTATGCCCACAAAAACACGTTTAGCACGGCGGATTAGCGAGAGACTTCAATGCAAACTACCAACAAGCTCTACAGGGCTCTAAAACCCACAAAAGGCATGTTCACCGATGGGAGAAAAAAAAAAAGGCGGGGGGGAGAGGGGGGGCATCTTCGCTAAGTTTGGCCATCGCGGCTGCCGTGGCTACGGCCAACACACCTGCAAAGCGATAGATATAGCAGCTGCGCCAAACACCTGCCGCAGAAAAGGTCCTGTCTCCTCCAAGGAGCAAAAGGGGCACTTGCCCCCCTCAAGTGATACTAGCCCATTCCCCTACCCAAGCTACACCAGCACCTCCCCCCTCCCTCCCCCCCCCCCCCCAGCTAAGATGCTACGCAGGTTAGCACCCCCCATAGACAAAAGAGTTTTAGTGCCGGCGCATACCCACGCTCCTGGGTTCCTTTGTACTCCCAGCTACAAAGGAACCCAGAAGAATACAAAGGACCGCAAGAGTGTGCGTATGCCGGAGGCTGGGGGTCCCCCACACTTAATCCTTAATCCTTCCGACGCCCTTGCCCCACGAAAGCGGGAAAGAAGGGGGAAACCACAACCGCGCCCCTTTACGACGCTTTCGCGGCCGCTCGGAGGGTGAGGGGAAGACGAACGAATGGCAGCGGAAAGCCGGAATGAACCGGTTTCCCGAGCGCTTGGCATGCGAAGTGTTGCCCCTCTTGCTGGTGCGAAGAAGGACACCCGAGGACTTCCCTTTTGTTCGCCATTGGGTCCCCTCGCTTCGCGGCTGGATCGTCGTGAAACGCGGGTTCGGCGTAAAACGTCGTCTGAAAATTGGGGTTTTTAATGCATTGCGTCTATGGGGCTTTCGCCGGTACGGGACAAATCCGTCGTAAAATGCGGGTCGTCGTAAAACCAGGGTTCCACTGTATTAGTTCTGAAGTTAATCAAAATTAATTAGCATTGTTTCCGGGAACAATGGGGCAAAAACTACTCATCGGAACCTTGCTTTAAGCTCATAGCTAGATACTAGGAAACATAAGTTTCACAAGGGTAGGAATGTTTTTTTTTTTATATGACAGCTATTAGCAATTGTACAACATATCAAAGATTTGTGTCCAAAATGTGACTAATTAGTTGTTTAATAAATCAACAATAAAAAAACAATGAAACTGAAATACAAAAATCTGCTCCTACCCTTGTGGGCAATACTCGTGTAGCTCAGTACTGCAACAAGATTTACAATTCTAGGTGCTCCAGAATACTCGGAAACTGCCTCCGAAAGGTTGCAAAGAGTAAAATATTCAGGTTTTGAGAAAATCCAGAAAAAGAAATAAAGCCAATTTTGAACCTCATGTAACACAAGACGTTCAAATTTTTTTTAGTGAATGATTAGAAGCCACCAGGGATATAACCTGCACGCCTACTGCTCCAGCATACATAATTCAGCAGCAGCAAGGCATGAATAAACCCAGTTTTTTTTGCTTTTTTTCGGTTAGAACATAGGCTATCTTGGTGGTATAAATTGCTGTTACGGCCAAAATATTAATCCAAGGTGTGAGAAACTTTGTCAGTACTTGCGGCTATGCCTGTGTGTTACAAAAATGCTGTTTTCAAAAAATTGATTTTTTTTATGATTTTGCACTTTGAAAGACCAGTGTTCCCCCTTAAATTTGAAATAGTTGAACGGTTAGCGTCCGCGGAACTGCGGTGCCGACATAACGAACGCGGGGGAAAAAAAAAAACCGCCCGTGACGGAAAGACGCCAACTAACTTTTCGGACCTCCTCGTTTATGCGGACTTTGCCGCGATACCGCAATGCACAGAAACTATACGTCAAACGGCAACTGAAATTTCCGCACGCTTTCGATTTTCCGGTCGCGTGCGCGACGCGAAAACAGAGGCGACCCCGAACCGCCACACGAGTGTTACACACACAGGCCCTCATTTTCGTTGAAGATGCAAGTCGCCCCTTCCAAATGCACCAAGTTCGAAATGTTCTGTTGACTCGGAACCAAACTGCAACTTTGATAGTCCGCGGCCACTACCGACGAGGCAGCTAGCGTTCGTTAGGCCTAGCAAGTGGGTTGCAATGTGCCATGCCGTCGCGAGACGCTTGCCCACGAAACACGGATATCGGGCGTAGAAGAGATCGCACTCACGAGCTAAACCGAGGGTAGCACGCGTGAAACGAAGTTTCGGTTCGCGGTCGGGAGAACAGCCGCCGCAACTATCCTGAAAAAAGTCTTCAAAGCTTGTAAGTCCGACTGTTGGTGGTCAAAGGCGAAAGCTCGATCGCGTCTGAAAGCATTGTCACTCGCGGGAATCGAATCGCACGCGCGAAATCTGCTCTCTACGACGACATAACCAAAGAGACAAACAGCGGTGGACGCGGGCGCCTGTTCGTGGTAGATCGCGCATGACAGGCGGCCAAAGCAAAAGCGGCAAAGGGGTAAAAGGCTTCCCCGTCGCCTACGCAACCACTCCTCCTCACACCCCGCACCCGCGTAGGGCTGCCAGGGCTGCCGCACCTCACCAACGACCCCGCCTATAATCACCACCTGTCTTCTTTCTCCTCACCCCCCCCTCCCCCCCACCCTGGCGCCTGGTTCCTCGGTCATTCTTTCCGCGTCCCCTTCTCGCTATCTCCCCGGCCGGCGCACCTGCGCGCTCGCTGCCTCGCTTCTCTGAGGATTTTCCGGCAACCGCATTATAACCGGTCTTTCATCTCGGGGGACTGCACAATAAGCGGTATGCATATACATGTAGCCCTATGGGAGGGTAAACGGGAGTCAGAAAAAACCGCATTGTAGCCGGTCCTGCACTGTAAGCGGTTACGTTATAAATGGTTTGCACTGTACTTCATTTAGGTTTACAACTAACTTCTCTTGAAATGCACACAGGTGATGAGTTGCTTTGTGTAAGTGTTCAGTATGTAAAGCATTATTTTATTCAAAGTTATCGTTTACAGTTGTTTTTCAAGCCATAAGGGCAGCAATTCTGTGTTATACTAGTGCCCCAAGTTCCCTCCAGTAATTTTTGTAGAAAACTCTGTCCTTGCCAATGCTTTGAGACTAGTGGGCTGTGCCAAGCATCCTTCGGGTGAGTTGCTGACGACGATCGCTCACGTGACTTGCAGCGCCTCCCTGCTGCCTCTGACGAGTCCGCCCAACGGCGCCGGTGGCAGCGGCGGCGCAGTGGTCACGACCCCGACGGGCGGTGTGCGACTCAGCTCGAGCCCCCTGGTGGGTCCCCCCCTCCGCCGGGGGTCGGCCAGGCGCCTCCGCAGCAGCTGATGCCCGCCGGGCAGCACATCATCACCATGGCACCCCAGTACCTGATGCCTGCCACCCCCGTCAGCGTGGCACAGTTTGCACCCGGACAGGGACCACGCTTCCGCAAGGGTGAGGACAAGCTCTGAATTAGCTGGGCAGAGTAGAACTGCCACTCATGTGAGCGCTGACTGTGTAAGTGCTTTACAAAGGTAGTCTGTGCCGTATGCATGAAACGACGAGACAGTTTGCATTGTGGCGGGTCATGTCAAACTGTGTTTGCTGTACTGCCCTGGCAGGGCTGATTGGCCAAGCAGTGGTACAACTTAAGGCCTGACCACACGTACATGTTGCAGTTTGTCAGCGCGTGGCTTTTTGACGCAGCGTCGCGCCCTCTCCCTATGGAGAGAGACGGCGCGCAGGTTCGTGTAGCCGCGCGCTCTATTTAAATAGAGAGAGGGCGCGACGCCGTGTCAAATAGACATGCGCTGACACGCTGCAACGCGTACGTGTGGTCAGGCCTTTACAGCTATACCTTATAGCACTTTAGGAATAGATGTCAACATCTGCTTTTCCCTCTGTTTGTCAGGGACTGTTTGTGAGCCTGAATGTGCGACTTGTTTCTGGGAACTTGTAGCCACATTGTCATTAATACTGAAGCTATAAACGGACAGTGTTCTCGGAGTGTAGCGCGAAGGCACAGTGAAGCTTGAAGCGTTGAGGTTGTATGCAAACTATTTACTGCAGCTTCACTGAAGTATTGGTCTTGTAGTGTTAGTCTTGACGGAAGTGCCCTTTGTCGTTTGCATTGTGCAGCCATGCCCCTTGTCCAAACGAGGCACGACCTTCCGGCTTCTATGCACGTGGCTGCAGCAACGGGTCAGCCCATCCTGGCGCCTGCCGGCCTGCCCAACGCCCCTCAACTGATGGTGCAATACACACCAGCACAGGGCATGATGCACCCGTCTGGGCCACCACAGGCGACCGTGGCCTACCAGCAGGTCAGTGTTGCCTCCTCCTCCTGTTTTTTCTTCATTCCACGTATGTTGGTTTCAAAGTGGCTAATGTTGAATTCCAGTGGTGTAGTTGTAGCAAATTTTTCTGCTCGTTTTGGAACAAGTTTGTTCCGATGACAGAGCGAGGGTGGGAGGCAAGTGTTCCAATGAGTGTCAGAGTGGGTTAAGAGTGAGAGTCACTCTGAGGAGCAGGAAAAGTTGCTCCACCTAAATTGGCGGAGTGGACCTCAACTCAGTGACGTACAGTTAAACCTGGATATAACGAAATTGACAAATTCCTGAAAAAATTCGTTGCAAACAGGTTTTCGTTATATCCAGTTTCAGCACGAAAGTTCGAAAAGGAAACGCACAAATTAAACAAAAGGGGAACTGAAGGCAGAGCTCACCCAAAACACTTATTTAGCAGTAAAAAACTGCGTTGTTATTGCGATAGCAATATATAGTCACTCTCGACGGGTTTTTGCCGTCGCCGCTATGTTCCGTATAAAGTCCAAATTGATAGCAAGCCCCCGCGCATCGTAAATTTTACGCATGGGTAAAAGTGCCCGAGTGGTGGCGACGAGTGCGGCTGAAGCAGAGATCAAACGAGCTGGCCCATCTCTATCGCCCGGATGCCGCATGCGATAAGATCCCCCCCGTGTATTAGACCTGTCGTCGAATGCTCAAGCAAAGAGGAAACACCCCGCCCGTCTTGAACGAGCATGAAAAGAAGCGGAGGGGTCTGGGGGATCACTCGAGCAGCAACAGTCAACTTTGATTTTAACGATCGCAGGCGCGCACGCTATCTCGGCAAGCATCAGTGCTCGGCCCGTATACCTTTCCACGTGCTGCACTCTCAACGCGAAGAGACTGTGAAAAGAGCACTTCTGCCTGGAGCGGCCGTATTTTCTTACACCAGCGTTTTGTAGGGTTACGCGATATCGGATCCAAAAGAGTAGGTAGCCAGCCTTACTTCGTATAACATTACAATTTGTTGCTTTCGCATTCATTGCATTGCATTCAGCGCGCCATCGTGTTGAATGCAAGTCGACCTCCGAACCTAATCGCGAGTGCGGATTAGGTTTGGAGGTCGACTCGTCGCGCGCTTGCAGTCTTGCGCCGCGCCGCAGTGTCTAGCGAACTCGCGGCGCGGCGCTTGACTACAAAGCGCGCGACGAGTCGACCTCCGAAGATCCGTCGTCACCGCTGTCTCGGACAGTTTACATGTTTACACCAGCGCCTAATCTGACATCTTGGTAGTGACAACGCGGTTGTCTGCTTTAAGAAACGCGAAGCTGAACGTCGTCGGGGGCCACCGCATGCGTGCCGCGCAATGAATCCATGCACGCGTGCACGGCGTCGAAAACGAAGAGCGAACGACATGTATACAGCGGAATACAATTCGGAAAAGCGCTCTCCATATGCTCCGTGGCCTCACATATGCGACGCGAACTTCAAGAGTACCGACACGGAGCAAGATTTTTTTTTTTTTCTTTTCCTTTTTTTTTTTTTTTTATGTGTCACTCTAACGAAGTGCAGTTCAGAGACTTCTGCAGCAATCGAAGAGTGGCGCTGCCAACGCTAGTCGTTTTGTTTGTTTGTTTGTTTGAAGGGAGGGGAAGGGCACATGCGCGCATTCGCCCGCAGCGGCAAGAACAGCGGCAACGCCGGCTCGAGGGGCGCCGGCCCGCCTGCGCGCCTCGCAGTCACCGGGGCTCCGAGCGCGTCAGCGCGACGCCGCCGATCGCGCTTGTCGGCGGCGCAGGCAACTGCGGAAGATGCATGCTCGTGCCAAAATGGCAAAATCCGGGGCAAAATTTTTAGATTGTCGGTGGCGAAAATTCGTTATATCAAGGGTGTTTCCCGCTGCCACTTTGTTACATAGAGGTCGCAAATACATGTGTTTCTATGGAGTAATCTTGGGGAATAGAAAAACTTCCATATATCGAGGAATTCGTTATATGGAGGTTCGTTATATCCAGGTTTAACTGTACTTCCCTTAAAGGGCCACTAAACCACCTCCGATATTTTTTCAAACATTTCAAGTAAACACGCGCATTGGGTGCAGAATGCCGTCACAATCAACGATGCCACACGCGGCAGCGCTACAAGCCGCGGGTGCGTCACAAATTCCGAAAAACAATCCCTCCTCCTTTCCGAACCCTTCCGGCCTCCGCGTGACGTCAGGCTGTGAATAGGTGACGTAGAGGGCAGGTCATGCGCGATTGGTCGAACAGGAACCTAAGACTTCCGGTAAGTCAGCAATCAGCTGGCCGCGCTCCTTGTTGTTCGTCGTGTTGCCCGAGAGCGAAATGAGCGATCGCCACGTTTCGATAATCAAACGCGTATAACTCCGCTATTACGGGGCCGTTTCGAAAACGTCTCACGGCTCCGTGTTCGTTGTACACTCGTGCACAACTTCCCCACCACAACTGAATTTCGACCTCTGGGTGGTTTAGGGGCCCTTTAAGGGGGGATGAGGGTCTTAAAAAAAAGTTTATTTATTGTCCTATCTTAATGAAAATTACCATGCATTTTCAAATATCTCATTTAGAAAGGAAGAAATGACAAATTTCCACATTGTACAGTCGCCGACCGTTTATTCGGACACCTTCGCGGCACCGCCACTCGTCCCATTGAAGTAATGTAAACTCACGACCGAAAATTCGGACGCCCCACGGCGCGCCGTTCGATATTTCGGACTCTGGCTGGCTGTCGAGAGCGGCGTCGTACTCCATGACGAGCTGTCCGCGATGTTTACAATATTTTCGCTAGGTTGCCAGCACTAAAGGTTGCACTGTGTATGGCTGGACATATGCCAGTGTAAAAGTGCGGAAATTACAAATGCCGATCTCGAAGGCTATGTGTTTTGGCGACTCGTAATGGGCGTTTTCGCCTTCAGACAGCCGATCCATTGAATAGCTACCACAGCCAAACAGCAAGCCAAGCCAAGCCACACTCTGCTTGGTGTGACGTTCAAAATGGCCGTGCGTACGAAACGGACCAAGGAAGGACGGAATCACGAGCTCTGAAGCACGAACTAGCCTGATGTTGTTCCCTTTTGGCATTTGAAAGTTTGCTTGTCAGTTGTTTTGTGGCTAGGCCTAATCTACTGAAATGGCTACGACGCCACCTATTCCATCCGCGCGGTCGGTACTAACGAAGAAACGCGGCAACCACAAGACATTGGGGATGCCGCCGAGTCCGAATAAACGGTCGGTGACTGTAGTCTTAAATCAAGCCAAGTCGATATTCGAAGTCCATGGCGATGCTGTGTTTGAGCTTCACTTTTGTTCCGAATTGTTCTTTTTTCGTTTTCGAGCTTCGCCAGTGGCCCGAAACTCGCCGAATTATCTGATTTGCGGTCAAATCTTCCGAAATAACGAGCGCCCAGCCTCATAGAGTGATGCGTAGATTTACATGGACCAGATGACGTGTCCGAATTGACCTATTTTCCGAATTAACGAGCTTTTACTGTATAGGCATCCTCAAAACAGTTCATTGTGAAAGCACATTGTTAATGTTTCTATTGTAGGCATTGCTATTGCCTCTACTGTCAAACCTCGTTAGTACGTACCTGCTTTAAATGTACTAACGGTTAAAACGTAGTTGCGATGAATCCCCGACAGAGTTTCATAGAGACCAATGCATTCGCGGACTGCTTAAGTCGCAGTGGTTTGTCATGCCTACCGGTTAGTGCGTACCTACTGCGTGCAGCGATAACATTTTGCGCCATAAAAGTTTACAGCGCCGCGTAACTTGCAGACACCACAATGTGCCCCAAACGGTTTTCCGTCATTTTGATAAGTACGGAGATCGGCCGATCAACTATTCCTACTTCCGCATCATTGCGGCGGTGTATTTGCGGGTAATCATAGGGGAAAAAACTAATGCAAGGTGGCGACCACCGACAAACGTGCCGGTATCCCCAGCTATCTGCTCAGGTATGCGTGTGGTATAGCGCCGCTTTAAGCCTACTGCACGCTTTTAACAGGCTACTACCTGAACGCGCTGAGCTGCCGATCGCTGCCACCTTGTTGTGCGGGACCGTGTTAAGCGCGCACTGCTTTGCAGAAACGCAAGCAGCTCGCTGTTGCAGAGTTTAGCGTTGTGGGTCGCGGGCACCGAAAAACCTTGCTGTATTGACGCTAACACGCGCATGGTACAGGAAGCGAAGGGCTGTTGTAGCCATACTGCACGCTTATATTAAGCGACAGCCCAAAAGCGCCTCCATCCGCTGCCAGGACTGCTAGAGCATCGCAGAGTGCGCATCGCTTGCAGAAAGCTAGTCACCGCCGCGTTAGCACAACAGGCTACTTGCCGCATCTGTGCACGGTCTGAAGCGGAGTGGGCGTATTCTACTGCGAGCGGATCGGTAGTCAAGGCGTGCGCCGAGTAGGCGAAGCACTGCACGCAACTAGCCAGTAGACGATTTGGCTCTGTGCAGCCGTATCGCGTTTAAAAAAAAAACTCAGTTTTCACTTAGAAGCAGACTGCGGAACACATGTACAGTAAAAGCTCGTTAATTCGAATTTCGCGGGGATGCCCAATGAGTTCGAATTAAACCGAATTCGAACTAACGAAATTCATTGAAAAAACAGCAAGAATTGAGACCGGGTTGTTTGAAAATCACTCAAAATATTTATTTGTGAAAATAATCTGTGATTACTTTCTGCTTCCTTTCTTTGAAAGTGATTGCCATAGCTTTGTTTTCTAATGCGCGAACGTGGCGGAAAGCATCCTCTTCATCTTCCTCGAAGCTGAAGAAGAGGCGCGCGACACGCATAGCCTCCATTACCTCCGAAGCTGTGGGCCGCGTCGGCGCCTCATCCTCATCGTCCTCACCCACGTCGACGACGAGAGCTTCTCCGCCAGTCACCTGCGCGATGATATCGTCGTCGGTGATAGTGCCGCAGACCACTGCACTGCGATCTGCATCGACGTAGTCGCTGAAGTTCACGTCCCCCAGCGCATCCCGCAGTCCGGCAGGAATGACGTCGGCCTCGCGCTCGTCGAGCTCGCCAGCTGTGCCCTCAATGGCCACACAAAAGCCACTGTGGCGGAAGCAATTGGCAACAGTTGTTGCCGTGACCTGATCCCAGGCCCGCACCAACATATGCAAGGCCGTGAGCAGCGTCACATCGTAGCCTTTTGTACCGGCGGCGCACAACACCAAACGCTCCAACATGTGGCGCCTGTAAAAGCACTTTAAGTTCTTAATGACCCCTTGGTCCATTGGTTGCAGGGCTGCCGTTGTGTTCGGCGGCAGAAACGAGAGCTTGATCGCCTTCAAGTCCACATCAACCACGTGCGCTGAGCAGTTGTCGACTACCAAGAGCACGCTTCTGTTAGCTAATTAAAATTTGCGGTCGAGCTTTATCAGCCACTGTTTGAATAATTCCCGCGTCATCCATGCCTTGCTGTTGGCTGTATACTCTGCCGGTAGTGTGCGGATGTTCTTGAAGCAACGAGGCTTCAGGGCCTTCCCTATGATCAGCAGCGGTAGTTTTTCGGTCCCGGTCATGTTTGCTGCGACCAAGACAGTAACGCGCTCCTTGCTTCTCTTTCCGCCAGCACAGGTGTCGCCTTTGTAGGTCAACGTTTTACTCGGCAGCAGCTTATAAAATAATGCCGTTTCATCGGCATTAAATATATCGCGCGGCGAATACTCTTGAAGGAGTTCTTGCAAAGCACCGCTTTGCCACTTTGCGCATGTCTCGCTGTTAACGTCTTTGCCTTCGCCAGACACAGTGCGGAACACAATCTCGTGCCTCTCTCGGAAACAATGGAGCCAGCCCTCTGAAGCTTTAAAATCATCAATGTTCAGGCGAAGCGCGAAGTTTGCTGCCTTCGCCATAACGATAGGGCCGCTCAGTGGGATGTTTTGGCTCCTCGTTTCCTTGATCCACGTGAGCACTGCGCGCTCCAATTCTGGGTGCTTCGCCGAGCGAAGCCTCTTGCGACTGCCAGTGAACGCATCAGTTGCGTAGGCCTCCTCAATCGCTCTCTTATTCTTTATATTGGCCTCGAGGGCCACCACTGGAAACGCCGGCGCCACCGTCGGCGTGACGTGCTTGGCAGGATCACGCGGTCTCGGCGGCCGCGTCGGCTGCTTGTGGAGCGCTGCCGCGTGCTTTGTAAACGAGTTTCAAGCTCCCGCTGCGCTGCAGTCGGTACGAATACGAAGGTTTTCTCGCATTCTTAACCCAACTGAACCCATTGTAACAGGAGTGGCTGCCTCCGAAAGCGATGAACATGCTGCTCTTACTGCTCGGCGCCGCAGTGCCGGACGTATACACGCAACGAAGTCCGGCATAAGCCTGCACCGGTGCCCGTGGGAGACAAGAAACTGCGTGAAGAGTGCGTTCTGCTGCTAAGAACCGGCAAGCAGCGATCGGCTACGAGTCATGTGTACAACAAGCACTTCCGCGACGACGATTTTCGCTACTGCGTCGGGGCTGTGATGTTGAGTAGCAGAAAGTGCGCACTGCGACGATTGTCCGCGCGCGCTTCCCGCCGGGTAATGGTGCTTATCTACCACAGTATGGCAAAGGCGCTGCCTTTTGCATCCTGCGATACCATCACAGAACGTTCCTTTGCGACCTCTTGATCGTCGGCCCCGTGCTCAGCGTCTACAATATGGGCTGCAGATACTTGTGTGACTGTTTAGATACGTTGGATTTAAACACTCGCAAAGTTCCTTGTGCATTCCCCTAAGATGACCGGAAGGCGAAAGCCACCTTGTTCTCCTTCTTGTCAGTCAATGTATTGATTTTCCCTGGCCCGCTCCATAAACCTTTGTGCACCTAACGAGGTTTTGCACTGCCTCCGTGATCAGCCCACCGATCATGGAGGCTGTGTAAAGCGACCATGTCGTGTGAACACGTCATCATGTGACATCACGTTATGTGGCGCCATGGCGACGTCATGACGTCTTCACAAATTTGGGCAATCTGTGACGTCATGATGACGACATATGCTGACGTCATCACGTGATGGTGACTTTTTTTTTTTTTTTTTTTTTTTTTTTTTTTTTTTTTTTTTTTTTTGCATTGTTCGTGCCGGCGCCGACTCGCATTACTCGTGCCGGAATCTCGCCTCGTCGGCGCCGGCGACGACGAGGCGTGATGCCGACGGTCAATCTTCCCTTTTGATGAGGCATCGAATGTTTTCGCCTTCATAACCTATATGCGACGTTTGCTGGTGGATGTACATAGCGAGCTAGTCAAACGCTGCGGCTGATGTGTACTGCATTTACGTTGGCAATAACATTCTTTCAGTCAATCGTGCATTCTCGTGACGCAAACGCTACTTGCTAAAAAGCCCAAATTTACTTGTGCCACTCTCAAACTCAAGTTGGGCCTATCCAACCCCATGCATTTTTTTGTAGCCTTATTTATTTATGTGGAAAAGATGCCGCGCTGTTGTCGTTAGACTCGACATACTTCCCTAATTGCTGGGCAACTCTCCAAATAATGCTGGGCATAAAAATTTTGCATTTTACTCTTCACGTGTTGTTGTTACCTTGCTTTGCAGCTGCAGGTTGCTGCAATAAATTCCCTTTATTTGACCGCTATTTCAAGTTCAGGTCGGTCCTTGTTCACATCGACGTTTGCAGAACAAGTGCGGTGAACGTTACTGTATTTTCATTCGTTTCCTTGGCGTTGTATGCTACTACATGCCTCGTAGACCACTTCTTAGCCATCAGTAATCTCGAAGTGGTGAAGCTTTGGTCTATGAATTTGTTGATGGTAGAGAGCGGCAAGTTCAGTGGAATGCAATAGAAGCGATAATTAAGCAACATATTAAGCAACATATGTCACGCTTTGTGTGACCACCAAACGAAACGAACACAGTGAAATAACAGGAGCAGCGGTAATTGCTCGCTTAAAAGACCGATCTGTATGCAGTGCGAGGAAACATGTCAGATGACATTGAAATATACATTAATTTTGACTGAAAAAATACGAAAAAAAAAAAAAGAAAACGTTGAATCGTCGGGACGGGACATCACAAGTTGCCATAGGGGTGCCGAAGTCGTAGAAGTCGTCTACTCTAACAAAATGTTTCACATAGTTTGTACTCAGCGACTGACTACATTTCACGCAAGAAGCAGGTTCAGGGGTCTCATCGCGGTGACCGCGTGAAGCGGGCGCTCCGTTTTCTGCTAAGAGACAGCGACTGTAAACTATGTAGTGCTTTCTTTTCGTAGAAAGTTATTATTTTAACACTACAGAACATATTTCGTTTCGAAAGTACGCACAGAAATGTCCTGGAGCGCTTCTGCGACGTGTTTTGTAGAGCGCCAACAGCAAATCCTATGGGGAGCGCGCGGCGGTATCCTGCCTAGCACGCAATTGAGGCGCGCCCGATAGAGGGCGACTCCGTAACTCCTCGAGGCCAATATGTTGAAAGAGTGCTTTTTGGGATTCCATGCTTCCTTGCGATTTCAAGCTTGCTTGTTTTGCCACCGTCCACTTCACGAAGGATTTCTACCTTCTCCTTGAGCGTTTTGGTGCTCTGTCCTTTTCCGCGAGAAGTCATAGTAAGTGCGGTATGCTAGGTCCAGCAGTCGAAGGCAACACCATCACAAAACCCACGACACGGCACTGAACGACTTCGTAGCTTTGACGCACACGAGGCCTAGTGACTGAATGTGCGGCACACAAAGGTCATGGAGAGACGTCCAGCACGAACCACCACACACCACACGATGCGAAGAGCGTGCGCAGTCGGCGCAGTCGCGCAATGGCGCCACGTGGCCACGTATCCAGGCGCTGGATTGGATTGGATTGCGCCTGCGCTCAGCGCTCGCGCCATCTATCGTAGAGCCATAAAAGCTTGCGGCGGCAGTATAAAATACCACCACGCGGCGGCGCGCAGTTCGAATTATCGATAGAGGAGCCGATGCGCGCGTGAACTAACGAGTTGGTTAACCCATAGACGCCTATATATCGTGGCCGGACCATGACCATCAGTTCGAATTAACCCGAAAGTTCGAATTAACGAGGTGCAAATTAACGAGCTTTCACTGTATCGCGACAGCCGATAAGGTCTGTTCTGTCGCTATGCGAGTCACTGCGTTGGCTCCGAATTCCGGGTCCCGCAGTAGCTTCGAAATGCTCCTAGGCATCGCCACCGCGTGCTATCGGACGGTTGTGCAAGAGTGACAAAACATTTTCTGCACTTTGGCAAAAAGAAAGAAATGGCCTTGTGGTGAGCACATAAGGCAATATTTGCTGTGGCACTGTATCTATTTCTTTGTTGGCGGTGATGGCGCACGTCAGAAGATGCAAATTTGTAGCTGGTGGTTAATGCCTAGTACGTTTAGGGCATAGTTATGCAACCGTTCCCGGCAGGTACGTATTAACGAGGTTTCACTGTACTGCACTCTTTGATGAAGGCGACGTCTTGTCCTATCAAAGACAAATGAACTGCAGAAAATAAAAACTAATGTGAGAATTTTCATTTTTCCCACACACTTTTGCCTCTGCATATTAAATTGCTCTCGTGGCTGGCGTGCGTAATTTGGTGCCCATGCCATCTTTGGCGACCAGGTATGTGGTGGCATGAACTAGTTATTACTTGTGAAAGCTGTTGTCAAGGTGGTGTGAGCAGTATGTTTGTTCTTCACATTTCAGTTTATGCTAAGGGGTTCATTAGTGACTATCACTTACATAAGGTGGTTATACTGTGTTGCGAGTGTAATGTCCCTCTTCCTTTTCTCTCTCACGTCTTGCCGGAACAGGCTCAGTGTTTTGGGCCCCTGGCACAGATGTACCCCATGGTGGGCCATCGGGTCATGTCCCCGCAGCCCATGGGCATGGTGGCTGCAACCCACACAGCCTCCTACGGCGATGCAACGCACCTCCCCGCGCAGGTTTACAGTGAGTGTCCACTTTCTTCTTCCTTCTCTCGTAAGCTCTCATAGGCTCCTAATACTGCCAGCATGCTTCAAATGTTGCTCCTTTGTCGTTACTCCTTTTAAGCGTTGCCCGATTACTTGGAAGGTTAGTAAATCAATCTCCTAGCCCTACTGGACGTCTCTTCGGCGATCTGGCATGAAATGCGCAACTCGTACCTGCGCAGTGCTGCAAGGCCAGGGTCACCAAGCCACTAGCACGGGGGTGGCCCGCACTCCAGCCCGCCAACGCCAGGAGCAAGCACGCCGGTGGGCGGGGGGACAGGCAGGCACGCCTCCGGTCGTCTACCATCCACCACCGCCCCCCCTCGGCCGGCTCGGGCCCGCCTCCGCCTCCGCAACCCAATCTGGTGCTGGTGCCCCACTCGGGGGCTAACACTCCCCCCCCCCACCTGATGCCCCACAGTCCTATGGTGCCCCCCACAGTTGGCCACTGCACACTTTGTGCACCACCAGGGTGAGTGTTGGCAGCCACCACACCAGCAGGCGGCAAAGCAATGGTGCAGTCTGCAAAGGGGCTGGCCACAGCTTTTCCTGCCTGCTCGTTGCCCAAGCACACCGTCTTCGTTTTCGTGATTGTGGCTGAGGAAATAATAAAGTGATGTACAGTGTACAGAAGCTAATGAAATTCGAGAGTTTTACTGGTCAGGTAGAAGCATGACTGAAGAATTGGGGGTGCTCACTGACCAAGTCAAAAAGTGGTGTTTGGGATTCCAACGCGAAACCCCTGTTCTAAACAGTTTGTAGTTTTTGTTTTGACTCGATCAGTGACCCAATCTTTATATAGGTGTGCAAAAGTTTGCTGGCAGGGCTCTGCGCGCAGCACAGTGCCACACAGAGCTGCAGACTATACTGGGGAGTGATCTGACTTGATTCACTGGACCTTTGGCATACTACTGTTGTATCATTTAAGTTTGTAAGACAAGTGGGTGCTGAGTTATGGCAACTGTGAAGAAATTTGCGCTTTTGTTGCTTTTATGCCAACGTCATGAGCAATAACTTTGTCATATGTGCACCGAACTGTGACATTCCATCGTTGCTTCCAGTTCAGTAGTGAAATGGTATATGGAAAGGTTGGCCTAAACTGTATCCTTTCACCAAGACATTCCTTGTAGCCGCTGCGTTGCTCCAAGATGTCAAATCTCATCAGTCAATGAAATAGTGTGCAAGCAGTTACAAAAGCTGCTGACCTTCCTACTGAGTGGCTCGCAAGTCCAAACATGATGGACCCGTGCATTTAGCGCCTAAATGAATTTGGGTTCTTGGCATTTCAAATGTTAGGAAAGTGAGCACACCGGCCGTTGCTGGAGTTTCACTGTCACCTTCACTAGTCAACGGCGTTTCAGCCAAATGTCATGCTCTCGTGCACAACTACAACCAGCTTGGAAGTGGCGTGGGCAGCACGCCTGTCAGCCAGTATATTGGCTACAAAAAGTATATTGAAATCCTCGCGTACAGACATTTCCTTTTATGCGATTCCAAAACTTGTGGTGTTGGTGTCTTTGAGCAGAAAACATGACAAGTTGGGAAGTCTTCGTCTGTGCTTGGTTCTTATACCAATGACTTCGACTCGTATCTCTACTCGTTTCTTCATTTGGCAATCGGCCTCTTCTCATTGAGCTTATGCGGCTTAGTCTTAACGTAACAAAAGCTGCTGCACATGTGTGCGGAGCATCCCTGTGTTGCTCTTAATTCTACTGCATTCTACTTTCATGAGCTGTCGTATTGGCATTTCGTGGGGACAGCGACCCACGGCACGTAATGAGAGGCAGGCAAAGGCTGTAGTGCAGATTGTAGGATTCAGCAGACAGATTCGGTAAATGGGTATTGGGACAAAGAAAAGGTGGCTAATATTTATGCTACTAAGACACTAGTCACTCCACGTGCCAGTTCGTCTTTCTTAAAACGACATTAATAGGATTAATTAGAAATGGGTGCAGTGACGCTACAAGTTAACCTCTTCACTGCCTTGAAGGAGCTGGGTTTGCCCATTTGCGTCTTGTACAGATGACCAAAGGTGAGCGAGGCTTTGCAGCAGAGAGCCGATTTCGTATCGATGCTTTGTTGTGCTTTTGGTAGACGGCAGTACACAATCGATGGGGCTGTGTAATCAGGCACAAACTTATACTGGTGGAGGAAGTAAAATGGGTTGGCAGCTGGGGTCTTTAAATATTGTGCAGCTGTTAGCTCAAGGTCCTGCTGGCTTCTGTGAAAAATAAAAAAAAACGGCATGTATCAAAGTGATTAGAAAGGTTGAGTGGCTCTTTGGGTGAAGACGACTTCTTGGGTGACCTCTGCCCTTCTTCTGCGAGTGAGAGCTGTGGTGAGAACGACACTTCTGGTGAGTTCGACATCGCGTGGCAGTGGTGCTAACACTGCATAAACGAAAGCCCCTGCATGCCTGCCTCGTTTCTCGTGTTTTGGCGTTTCCAGGTGAGACGCTTGATGCAGGCGGATGCGGATGACCCACTGGATAAACCACGAAGTGTTAGCAGGAAGATGAATTTCATGTTCCCATTTCATTCCATTCCTATCGCATGGTATACGTGATGTAGTGCAGTAAAGCCTCAGATTTGCTATAATGGTTGGAGTTTTGAGGGGACACTTTTAACGTTTTAACTCATTGAAAGAAAAATTCGGTTCAGTATTGTGGCACAGAAGGGGTCGTAACATTCGAGCATTGTTTGGAAGCTGACTGCGTGACATCAGCTTGTATGCCTGTGACACAATAAATTGAAACTTCGTGTAGGTCAGTAATCCAATCGTACTTATCCATGAGGTTAAGATGAGGCTCCTGCCAATCCACTATGTTATCAATATGCCCTGCCAACATAGCACAGCGTGATTAATGTGTGGAGGTGCACACGAGCATTTTATTGTTAAAAAAAAAATTAATGCAAATCACTGGTTAAGCGTTGAACAACGTTGATTCACCTCTTCTGTAGTTCCTGTACGTCTTTCCCGATGGTGCACAAGGGGGAGTGTGTAAGCACTCAGCAATGCAATGCATTTTAACGGGTGCAGAGTAGCCAATAGGACAGTTGATCTGGATAACACCAATTCATCTCGTATTTTCTCTCCCTCTTGCGAACTCGTTGCCTAAAGTTATTTGATTACAGATTAGGGTTGTCTAACGACCTTGACCGTATCAGTGAATAAATAACATTGTCTTCTTGTGCGACAAAAAGCACTACAGTAAAAGCTCGTTAATTCGAACTCGCAGTTAATTTGAACAGGTGCCCTGGCCCCGGCGCAGCCCTGTGTATTTCTAGGGGGAAAAAGTCTGGATAATTCTAACACGTTGGTATCCACAACAGTTAATTCAAACTTGGAGTCCCCTGGCTTTCATAGCTCCTCGCAGAAGTCTGCACAGAGTAATTACAATGTGCTGCAAAACCAAACCAAACCAAACCAAACCAAAACAAATTTACCCGAGATGCAAAACAACGAAACAGCAGCATTTCTCTGCAGATGAGAATTCGTGCGCTGCGGTGTAGCTCTTAGGCAAGCTGCAAATGATGCTCATGGAGTCTCGATAGAAGAAGCGCAAACAAATTTTAATTGCTGATTACGTTTAATTTTGGTTGCGTTAAATATGCCATATGAATTAACATATTTTGGAGCATAAATAGCGTCTTATATTTTGACATTAGGGCTCACTGCTCGCATGAATACATGTCGGTGCTTGTTTTTTGGGTGCCACTGACTGATCAATTAATTCTGTTTGCTGTTACAACTCCATGAATTAATTTACGAAATCACCTACCTCAAACGTGTTGTCACCTAATTCGCTTTAATGAGTCCACAGGTAGCTTCTTTGGGTTCCGGCCGCACATTGTGGTGCGATATCCATTCATTCTAGCGCCCTCCTACTAATGCAAACTCTGCTTAATTCGAATAATTTTATAGTCCCCTTCTAGTTCAAATTAGCGGGCTTTTACTGTAGTGATATGAAAGATCGGCTTAATGCTGTCTTGTAGAAAACCCAATCAAAAGGATCAGCCAAACTTTTCATTGCATGGTGAGCAAATGCATCGAGCTCAGACTAGCAAACGCACTACATATAGAATAATGCAGGCTCTCACATCACTTGAAAAAAAAAAAAAAAAAAAAAAAAAAAAAAAAAAAAAAAAAAAAAAAGGAACGAGCTCTTGAAAGACTTTCAGCAGACTTTCTTAGCTTTGTACCCAGTGCAGCCTCGGTAGGGTCTATACACCAGGATGGGCCACTCCCGATACGTGCCCTGGGGAGAATTAGCGAATCCGGCCGTGAGAGGAGGCAAAAGTGGGAAAAAAAAAACTTTTTCGAATATTGGCAAGTAGTATCAGCTTATCAACGCGGTGACGTGTTCGTCACTGATGTGGCACTGTGCAGTCGCGTAATCAATGTGGCTGTCGGTGGTGGCGTGCATGGTGCATGGCCCTTTCATATATGCCTCTGCTTTTGCTGTGGTGATTGTGCTGAAAAGTGCTGTGTCAGCCCTGCTGCAGATCTTGTACAGTCTGAACCAATCTTTTGTTTTTTAAGGTTGCTGCAGTGACTTTGTTTCCTCAGATTCTTGCACAAATTGTTCTGTTGTCTCAACAGACAGCCAGTGAGAGATTTCTTCAGACTGTAGGATGTTTTTAGCACAACAGCTTCTGTTTCGAACTTGGCTATTAAAACGTGACCTGCTGGAGCAATTGCATTTGCATTTGTCGTGTTGTGTGGTGCACTTGGGCAAAAGCTTTTCGTGCTTCCGCTATGCTTTGCACTGATGGTCGGTATGGCCTGGCGTTCTTCTGTCTGCTTTGGTGAGAACTCCCTTGCCTATCAATAACGCAGCCAGGCCTTTCACGATTGGCTGGCAAAACGAGCAGATCGAAATGGTGGCAGAAGTGAATGCGGTGATAGTGTGTCTGTGAACGTATCGCGGTACTTCCACTAAAGAAAGCCACTTCGTACATTTTGTCTCGACACTGCTTTACTTATGCAGTTCTACTACGCACTTTAGAAGCACGCTGCAGTGCATTCTCGCACAACAGGGAGATACAGCTAAACCTCGTTACAGTGAAATAGAAGGGGCACCGCGATTCGCTTGTTACAACCAGTATTTCGTTAAAGCCGCAGCGGTCATTTATTGCACATATTATGCACTGTACTTGACCAAAACTAATAACGGGTGAAAAAGCATCTCGCGCATGGCGGTACAATGCAGGATAACTGCATTCCAGAGATAAGTCTTGCACCTACTTTATTACAGTTCAAAATACATGACTTCCATATTTGTGTTAACTCCGAGATTGCACGGCGGAAGTTTTGAACTGCCAAATACAGTTGTCGCGTTGCACACAGTCTCAAATTCGTGTTGTGCACTGTCGTGACGTTGGCTCGAAATTTTATTTCCTAACAAAATTTGTTCATTATATCCCATAACAGGCAAATTTTACTTCATTAGAATGAGGTTATAAGTGAATTGGCTTCTGTGGGGACTTTCGACGGGAATTAAGATTTGCTCATTTTATCCATTATTTTGTTATAACAAGTATTAACTCGTTATAACAAGTATTAACTGTACTTATGCACACTAAGATTTGCTACTTGTTTCCTGTCAATAGTGGGCTGTGTTCAAGAACTGCCAATGAAAAATTTCCGCATATTGTCTGCACAGGCGAAGCATCATTGCATACACTTCTGCTCTTGGTTCAGTTTCATCAGTAGGACAATGTCGAAAGCTGCCTGTGATGTGATCAAAAATTGTAGTGGGAAGGAAAGGCTCCCATATACGAGGCTCAAGAAGTTTGGCCACGCCATACTGACATGCGATAAACCAATTTCACGGCACGATTCAACTGCACCTCCATTGCCACAAAAGAATTCCTATTGGGCTAAAGGTATGGTTACTCTGTCAAGAAATGTGCTGCATTTGTGTAGTGGCAAACCTGCTTGTAAGAATGAAAGCATAGTTGTAATAACAAAAAGAATTACAATAACAGTTGGCTTGCGGGCACTTCTAATGTCAACTGAAAAAATACTTGACATTCCCAACATTGCCTAGAACCAAGTGCAGCGAGAAGAAGTGGCGTCACGTGGCGTGCGCACTTCGTGAATGCAGTGAAATCGGTCTATTCGGTGCATACAGGTTCCTGTGATGGTGTCTGCATTTAGTGCCGCTTCGTTCTGGTTCCACAAAGCATGAAAGTGCAGATTGCAAACAGGCTGACGCGATTTTATAGAGCCTTTCAGAAAAGTGCGACTTTTGCAGCTGCTTTAACGATGCCACAGTGTTTGTGCTCTGCAGCAAAGAATGTGCCGGCATATTATAGTAGTGCTGGTTTTACGTCTGTTGTTTTCACCCAGTGCTGTACTATTTGCTTAACAAGTGACCAGCCCTAGTCCCTGCTTACCATTGAAAAAAAAAAAAAGGCTCATTGAAATAACTGCTTTTAGATGGAAAGTGCTTGCAGTGCCCCTCTTTTTCTGCGACTTGCATTAGTATGTGTGTGATTAGCATGCCAGGCTGCAAGGAGGCTAAATTGACTTGGCTGCGTTCAGCAGCATTCAAATCCATGTGCGATTTCTCATGGTTGCTGGTGTTTTGGAGGACGTGTATGTAACACAGAGCCACTTGTATATGCTGTTGATTGTAAATAGTTAACTTCAGGCTAGTCTCGGGGGTTTGAAGAAAAAAAAGTGACCTTGTTACAATTGCAGAGTCATAATGGCCACTGTGGGATTGCAACTTACTGTTAAAAAAAATGTGAGAGGCAAAAGCAAACCTCAGTTCACTCTCTGCGACGAATCTGTTTTTACGCCAAAATAACAAGCCGGGCATATTATTTCACTGGGAGTGTTGTGCACATGGCCTCTTTTCTTTTGTTCTAAGTAGCATTGTTATAGTTTCCATTGGTATCCAAGCATATTGCAAATCCCCTAGCGGCCTTACCACTTTTATAGCTTTAAAATATCTTTAAAAAAAAAGCAAACAAGCCACGCTCTCTCTCGCCTGCATATTTCTTTCTCGGCGGGGTTTTATTTATAAGGCAAAATGTGAAGTCTTTTGTTAGTACGCAGTGAACAGCACTTTCTTTCCTATCTTCTCACTGTTACACTCATTGTGTGGGCTTGACCAATTTTTTTTTTTACCCCCCCCATCTCTGCCGGAGTTTGTGGAATGGCGGTGTTGGCAGCTTTCTTTTTTGCGAAGGGCTCGCTTTTATGGCAGCGCACAAGGGGCTTTGCACCCTCACTGTTGTTGACTAAACTTTGGGCGCACACGCAACTGGCTTTTCTCCCGAGGTTTCTTTGTACATGTTGTATTTGGTTAGTGGCGAGTGTACATAATGCTGTTGTTTTTGCCGCTCTCTTTATTATTTTTTTTTTTTCATATACATATAACTGTTTTGTGACACGGCACGCTTGGATGTTTTTTGCTGCTGTTTTCGTGGTGGTTCCCTTGTTTCCTTTTCTTTCTGCTGATGAGGTGCAAATGCTTCCTTTTCACCCACTGCTTGCGTGCTTTGGCCTCGGTTTTCTTATTTTTGAAAGGAGTATGCATTGGCGATATTTAGAATTCTCGCAGTGCGCGCCTGCTGCGGCTTTCTTTTGCAGCTGCCGGCCGTGTGCTACAATGGTGGTAATGCCATGGTTAGGCGTACGAAGTGTGCAATGCTTTTATTTTATTTGATTGAAATGTCCTCAACGAGAAATGTTTCGAAACTGCACACATGTGGTAAGAGCACTAGAGTAGGAGTAATTCAGACCCATGCTTTCAAAATTATGATCCTGATCCTGATGTTCTTACCTTCCTTGTGTACTAGGTGGTCGAAAATATTGGAACATTCACAAATGGGGCGGAACTGGGATGTCAAATGTGATGTCAAAGATAGAGCAACAGTATGCAGTTTGTGTGCTAACCTTTGCTAAAGTTGAATCATGTGCAGTCAACGGCAAAATTTTACGTGAGAGATCAAAGAAAATGTCAAACATTCACTAGTAAGACTGCACTACGCTGTGTTGCTTGCCTATGCCACCATTACAAGCTGTAATCCAAATGTCGGGCTGTGTTTTAGTAAGCCGAGATGAGCTCTAAAGGTCAGGTCTTGAAGATTTGTCCCAGGGTTGCCCTGCGTACATGCCAATCTTGTCTTGTGTTTTAAGTGGCGTTTTGTTGGCTACACCACATACAATCTCACTTCGCAACAGAATCGAGTACTGCTTTCCCAGTACATCTGCGAGAGTGCCTGAAGTGCTTCACTCTAGCACTGTGAAGTAAGCGCAGCAATCGAACCTGGCTGCACACTGTACAAGTAGTGAGCTTTTCTCTCACTCCTTATTTCTTTCGCTTGCATTGCCTTGCTTGGGAAAGCCCTAACGTCAGGTGGCCACCTAGACGAAGGAAAAAGATGCACAGCTTGGCTTTATTTATTTTTTTCTCCCTCTGCAGCAGTGGTTGTTGGAAGTGTGTGCATTCTCTGGGGAAAAGAAAAAGAATGGAAAAACCTCTCTGGTGGAGTCTTTTCTGTTCTTTTTTCCTTTTCCTTCCCGCCCTTTTTCTGGTGATCTCCGATTGGGGTCTGATGTCTTCTTCTGTACACTTTTATTATTTTTTTTTTGCTTTTCATTAAGCGTGCGTGTGTACGTGTGTGTGCGTGTGCTCTGTCTCATTTCCTTGACCATTTTTGTGTTTTCTATTATTTTAGTGTTCCCCAGGCTGCTGCCACCAGGTAATGCCCAGTGCGATAAAGTCGTGCTTCCCCAGATAAGATAGTCACATACATAACCTTTTCTCTATTTTTTTTTAAAGGCATGCAGTGTACTCTTTCCATCCGGTTGTTTCTTTTTATTTTCTTCTAATTTTATTCATCTACATAGTGTTCCTTGCATACTCTTTGCTCATTTGTAATTTTTAGTTACCATCAGGCATTTTCTTTCACCATATCATTCCGCAGCTTAGAGCTGCCCTATGAAGTAAATATTAGCATCGTGCATTTGTGACCGTATGTCGGGCAATGATTGGTGCTGCCATTAATCAGAACAGCTGCTGCACGAGTTTTTGTTCCTCGCTGGAGTTTTCTTCAAAGCATTTTGTAGCTCCTAGGGTAACCTAATCAACATCCCAATGTGCTTTTGGTGGCGCATTTTGTCTACTCTTCAGCATTTTAATGGGCCATAATTGATTTCCTCGAGGTGTACTTAAGGGCACTTAAATGCATTGTTGACTCCATCCAGTTGGTTGCTGCTGCTGTGAATAACACCAGCCGTATTAGTGTTGAATAAGTTTTGATTGCTTGATTTCACAACACGAGACTAAAACTCGCAGCATTGAGGTTTCGTTCGTATACTAGGACGACACTCTTTTTGTGTGCAGCAGAAACGTGCAGCAGGCATCTGTGGCAACACCACATCATTGTTATGGAGATTCCTTCTCGATACCGTAGCCAAGTGTGCATATATCGTAGGAATGCATTTTTAGCGAAGTAACGTGGCGCGAGCACCGCATTGCTCGCTCTCGCGAGCCCCTCCCCCCTTCGAGACCCAGTGATAGCATTTTTGCATTGTTATAGCCTTTTTGTATGGCAAACTGAAGGCCAGGGGCAGGCAGTGTAGAGAGGTAGCCAGTGTCATTTCTTGACATCGCCTCTAAGATCATGGAAATGAGACCATTGCATGACTGGTTCTCGTTTGCCTGCTCTTGTTGTCACATGTAGTGTAGGGAGGCTGTAGGATGCATCTTTATTTCATACCTCTCCCCCCACCCCCCCCATTCCCCCCTTCCTTGGCTGTTTTCTGCAACGAACCTGCTTCCCCTTCACCTGTTTGATCAAGCGAAAAATTTTATCCAACAAAGGCATGGGTTGCACGTTTGAAAAATTGCGCTGCTCGGGTAGTGTGGGCTCTGCTTCGACGGTACAGCACCCAAGGTCCTCCCAGCTATGTGTGTTAAACGATTGAGAGGTGGCTTCTGGGAATCACTTTGTGGATGAATTTACCCGTGGTTAACGAGTTTTGTGCAAGCGATGGTAAGTCGTCTCATATGGCGAACTATCGAGCGACAGTGGTAGATCCACTGTGCATGGGACATATCATTGACCTTGGCAATTCGCTGCTCGACATGACCACTCCTTTGCACGGAGCTCTTTTAACTGTGAGTGAATTTTCCTTTTTTTTTGAGCCACGTAAATCCTGCACTGGGTAACTATGCATGTGTTAGAAATTGGCCTTGTGGTGTGCATCTCCACCTTACTGGGAGAATATTGGAGTGTTGCTGTACTGAACTAGTTCTGTCCACGCTACACTTGCAGCAGTGGCATAATGGGTCACTGTAGCAATGTTGCACTGTGTAGTTATGTGCACTGTAGGCCTAAAAGGGAGTTCGTGATGCCATTATGCTACTGTACTATACTCGGATACAACTAGAGAAAACGGCTTTTCGCCATCAAAGGACCCCCCCCCCCCACCGCGTCATCGTAACGTCCTGGCGGACTGCCTTCGCGCTGCACTCGCAAAGAAATAAAAAAGTGTGTTCTTCTGCGCTGACCAAAACGGCCGCCTCCGCCGTTTTCAACAGTCCATTGGCATTTTCAGTGAGACCGTGCTCACGCAAGCTGACTTTAAATGTGTTAAACGTCTTTCACGTGTTGTATTCTAATGGGGAAGTGAAAGAAATTGAACAAAAATTTTATCTTTGTTCGAAATAAAATTTTTCAGATGAACTACTTTACGGCGCGGACGCACTCGTCGAAGCTTGGGTACAAGCGCTGCTTGTAGACTCAAAGCGGTCAGCCGAGACATCATGGTGCCACAGCGACGCAGTTGGCTGGAGGGGGGGTCATTTGACGACGAAAAACCGCTTTTTTTCTTGAGTTTTATCCGAGTACAGTACTTAATAGTATGCTGAGGACCTGGGAAATGAAGTGGCAGAAAGATTTTGAGAAGCCGTTGGCTCTGTGATATAAAAAATGAATGTTTGCTCAATGAATTTGTGGATGCACAAATTTGCAGCTGGTATTTCACGCTAATGCTACTGCTTTAACATGCTAGGCAATTTTTGGCTGATCTCCGTTGTTAAAATGGAAACATTCCAACTTTAGCAGCTGCCGGGTGCAGGAGGAAGCACAACATGATGACAAAATTATGCAAAGTTGATTAATATAGAAAAAAAAAAAGCTTGATCTACAATTTTCGGTTCTTAGTATGTAAATCTTGTTCTAAAGTAAGGATTCTTTGGTAGACTAGGATAATGTTGTTTCTTTTGTGCATAGTAGTAACAGGCAGCAGGCATCTGTGGCTACACATGAATGTTAGAGATTCCCTCTATGCATTTGAAATGCTGTTCAGGTTTTATTCCCTGGTGGTTAGTAGGTAGCATAATGGGGCGGTTCTTTTTGTGCAACTTGAGCAGTATTTTAAGAGCCTCTTTTAGCCTGACAGTGCCAAGTAGGGATAGTTCTTTAGCATTGTTTTCTGTTTTTCTAAAAGTGTTGGAGGATGCTGGTTCGTTGCTAGCTTTGAGGCTTGCCTGCAACCACTAACTCGCTTGCATGAATCCACACATTAGTAGCCGATACGTAAATCTCCCCCCCTGAGTACTTGCAACTTGATATGTGCGCTGTTAAAGAGCAAGTTAGGCAAACTTGAGAGCATTACTCGCTCGAGTACTTCACTGACTGTCTCCTCTCATTGGTTCTTGTGTCGTTCCAGGTGTTTGAAGAAGCCTGAAGAAATTAGGTAAAGGAAAAAAATAGACAGTGCTAGAAGAATTAAGTTATTGCGCTCACATCCACGCCCTACCCCCCCCCCCCCCCCCCAATCCCCTCCGCTGAAGATGGAAGAAGAAAAATAATATAATGATTGACAGCAGCAGCCTCAATTTGGACCTGGGGAAAACAAGAAATTATACGAATACTGCGAAGATCAAGCTGTACTAGCTCCATCCAGCAAGCCAAAAAGCAAGCTGACAAGCAAGCCGTAGTCTGGCATTCGTCGCAAGCGCCTCTCAAAACCCCCCCCTGCACACACCCTGAAACGAAAGAAAAAAAGATGCCAAGTTCCATTGGGGGGAAGACGGGTCGAAGGAAATATTTGGAGCGTTCGCCGAGGCTTCCACTTGCTTGGCAGCGAGCGTTGAAAGCTGTCGCTCTCTCTCTCCTCCTGCGCTGAGGGGGGAGGGAGCTCGTTTAGGGAAACAACCAAATGAACAGAAGAAACTACGAAAAAAAAAAAAGATTGAAGAGAAACAAAGGTTTACTAGTAAAACGCAGGCAGCATGTGTTGTGTTGTTCTTGAATGGGAGGTTGCCACACGTTTCTGTGGACGTGGCTTGCGTGGTGTGCACAGTTCAGGAATCTGCCATCGCAGTGACCAAGCTGGCATGCCGGGCAATGTAAGATGTATTAGTCAAGGTTTTTAAGTGTCGGAGCTTGTGGACACTAGAGCTTTTCTCGAGGTATGTCACTTGAGGAGTGCTTTTAAACTTAGTCAAATGATCTTGACAGTGGTGCAAATACTGCCGTAAAAATTGCCGCGAATATTTGTGTGTCGCGGATGACAGTACTAGAAAACTCTTTTATAACATCAAAATTCTGACAGTGGCACTAGTGAGTGCATCACTATTTTGTGTAAAGAAGTTTCTACATAACTCTTTCAACCCTGGAGGACCTACAAAGGCACCTAAGATTGCTCTGAATTGCGTCCTTGGTACAGCTGTAACAGCATAGGTGGTAGTGTTCTCATCATCTCCCTTGGAGCGCTGCAAAGTTGAAAGCAAGATAGCAGCATATGAGAAAGAACAGTAGCAACCGAATTTTTTATATTTATCTGAACTACTACTTCAGTAGCCACCGTAATTTTTTTTTTCTAACATGCCAAATACCTTATTTGCAAAGATGAGTCTTCCCCACCATTTATGCATCTTCAGCAGCTATCCACAATCGTCATGTCCTAAATATAGGACTCCAGGACTCTGTGGTTGTCATGTCGAATATGCATGTTGTTCCAGACCAGCGCTGCTTGTTCTATTTGAGATGAGACATGTCAGCCTGGATCGCCTTACGAATTTGCAGTGGGGCATCATTTGGGAGATTTTATTTAATGGGTCTGAATACATTTGCCTCACTAAATGAATTGTTCACGAGTGAGCTAGAAGGTGACGACAAAGTGCAGTTCTGGCAGCTTTCTCTTGCAGGCATAGGCAAAAATAAATGTCACTGTGGTAGAGGAAAATTGGGAGATGTACCACGATGTTGGATCTCTCAAAGCGTCAATCGTGAAGCTGTGCATCACAAGCACAAAAACCTTGACTTTTCAGATGTGCTAATATCTGGTTGCTACCATGCTTGCTTTACAACATTTACACCTGCTAACAAGTTAGCATATAATAGATATCGCAAAATACACCATGTTGCACTTCATAACTACCAAGCAATGGTGTCCTATGTGATGATGGGATTTTTATTATGCACTGATGCGGTACTCGAAATACATTTTCGGGCTCATTAGGCGGTAGTAAAGTGTCGCCTACAAGAAAAAGTTTCTGCGTGTTTGAAAGTGCGGTGCTGAAGAACGTGTGGTCATCCTTGCAGTGACACTCCAAAAGCACCCTTCTTGACATGAAAAAAGACTGATCCAGAAAGGTACGCTTTATTGATTGAGCAGGAAGCGCGCAAATAGGTGGCGAGGACGCCATTAAGTTCCCCCCGCCAACTCGCAGTGACATCAGATTTTTGCCTGCGTGCTTTTAGGTGTTGGAGAAATTCAGAAACACTTCGACCTTCAGTTTTTGTTTCCTTCAAATAATTGACCAAGCAAGACTGCTACCGTTAGGCTTGGGTGGCTAGTTAGGCTCAGAGATGGCGCCACTGCTGGGACAGCCATCATCATGGTGATGGTGATAATCTTTTGCTCTGGAGCGCACCCAACCACCAGCCCGTAATTGAGACAGTCGACGTAAGGAAAGCTGTCGACCAAAAGTAAAACGGAAATACGATAAATTAGATATAATGGCTACGATCCCGGCAAGTTGCTTGTAAGGCGATCATGGCCTCGTGCATCTTTTTTCGACGCTCATGGATAAGTGGGTGGAAGTATTAAATGGATTGCAGCTAATACAAGCACGAGACGTTTTGAACATTCCCTACAGAAAGTTAAGGGAGCCCGCTGGCTGAGCCGCCGTGCGTAGGTATTGTCCGTCGTTCAATGATGTCACCTGGAGATGGAGAAATGCGGCTAGTGCGCGCTTCAGTGCTCCGTTTCGCGTGCTCCGAGAGCTTGTGCCGGTGCTCGCATTCGTTGTAATCCAGGAAACTGATATGGCTTTTAGAGAGCTCGCTCCAATTTCGCAAATACGATAAGCCCGCCGACTTTATGCGAAGGGTGATCAGTTTTTTGACAATTAGCGACAGATCACCCTCCACCACCAACATGGCCGTCACCTAGGCATGTCTCCAGCAAATGGCTCATTTCAATTCATAATCGGCATCAATTTAATTTTTTATTGTTATTTAATGTTTTCGAAGGAAGACCTGGTATAACCACATGTGGTTGACATCAAGGAGATGTACAGCCGCGCTCAATATGACTTGCAACATGGGAGCGCGTGGCCGCGCGACTTCAAAGATTTCGCATGGCTTCCACTAGCCCTTATTTCCATTACTAAACGCGTTTCTCTCTCTTGGGTATGATCCCAAATAAGCAAATATTTAGTTGCTGAAATAAAAACAAGTTGAAGCCACGCGCAACTTTTGAACCCGTGAGGCCACGCGCTCCCGTGTTGCAAGTCATATTGAGCGCGCCGTATGGGGCGGCAACAACGCCCCCCGCATTTCCATTACTTCACGATTGATGTAATGCTTCCCGTGATTAGCGTGGCGCCAACACTGCACGGTGCAGCGACACACGAAATAATCTGTGACGTAAACACTAACAAGTATTTCGAAAAATAATTTCATGTGTGGTGGTGCTACGGTAGGCGCGGGGCCCTTCACCCATGGTCACCGTGTTGCAACTAGTTGCAACTCGAGCGCCACAGTACACATGCGATTGTAAAGACTGTTTGCGGAATATACTTTTATACGCAATAACAACGCTAATTCACAAATAAACAAAACGCAAGGAGTGTACAGTGACGCATGCCGAAAATTTGTGAGTGGCTACCACGCGGACGGCGCGTTGGTTGATTATGCGAGTGCAGCTTAATCAGACGCGTGTGCCAGCGTCGGATTCGCCGTCGGTTGCCCCGGAGGTCGTCCGTGCGGCTTCCTTATTTTTGTCGTCGGTCAGGGGCTGCATGGAGTGCGTCGACTGTTGCTGCTGGGCCTCCCCTTCGGGTGGCTGCACGGGAACGACCAGGAGCATCATGGTCCCCGGTGGCGCCTGGTACGACCCCGGCAGCGCCACCACGGTGCCGTCGGCGTTGATGGCGGTCGCTTGTTGCACGGGAGACATTTGGCCCTGTCTGTGGCGATGCATCCGATGTGAGAACCCGCAGCTGCGCCGCTTCGCATTGGGCGCGCACTTGGTAAATGTCCATTTGGCTGACGATAAGTGTCTGCGAATTGTTACAGAACAATTACTAAACATCGCGCATTTCAGATGCTCTCGATATGCAGTCAAACCCTCGAACTCGCAAAAATACGGAAATTAGTTCGATGTATCGTATAATTCGATATTTAAAAAACTTACAGTACTTTAGGTGCGAATTTCGGTGCGCGAGAAATCGCAGGAAGAAGCAATTGCGATGGCAAGCGGTAGTTTTTATTCACTCAGAGCGGCGCCCTCCTAATCACGCCGCTTGAACCGCTCGCTGGAAAGTTCCCTTCCGTGAGGAAAAGCCAATCTCGATCTTGTTAGCGAAAGCCAACTTATGGGGCGTTTCGCGCTGCCCAATGTTCGATATATGAAGTGTTCCAGCTATTTTTGTCATGTTCTCAAATAGTTCGATATAAAGGTTAATTCAGTTTACCAGAGTTGAAGCACTTTGGATGTCCTGAACACTATAAGGCATTTACTGTACCGTCAAACCCGACTACATCGGGTTTGACGGTACAGTAAATGCCTTAGTGTTCAGGACATTCAAAGTGCTTCATTTTCGAGGTCGCCCGGTAAAACAAACCCTGAAAACCTGGCAATAGCGCAGGGATCCTTCAGTGCAGCTATTTCGGGTGTTAAAGCATTCGATAGCTGTAGGGGCGTCGATGATACACATATAGAGTGTACATACTCTCTTTGATTGGCAATCTCTAGAAGACTCCGAATAGAATAACTCCAGAAGAGAATCAAATAGTGCCACACAGTCATTGTGCTGGCAAAGCGAGCAGACGAAAATGTCGACGCTGCTATTTAACCGCCCCGTACGTGCCTGTTCGAAACGGGGTCATACATTTCCGTTAGTCTCGTCTTTCTAGACATCGACAAATTCCGGCACGCTTGGCGGCATTCTTGAACCTGGGCAAAAACTGCCCATATTCAAAGACACACAGGACAAAAATTGCCTGGACATTGGGCAAGCGGTTGGTGTCGAGTGTAATATTTCACGCTAGGTATGTCATACATATGGCAGTTACAAATTAAAGAAGTGTACGAAGACGGGCGGAGGAAAAACCAGCATGATATGGCTCAGGCACTTTGGTATATCCGGCCGTCAAAAGAGTCGCGAAAAGCGGAACCTTTTAAACTCACCTCAATAAACAGCAAGATGGCCTTGTACAGAAAGGGCTTCGCTGACACCATCTGCAGTTGTCAGTTATAATTAGCATAGGCGTGCTCACGAGGGGGGGCGGTCGCCCCCCACCCTAACCCCATCCCCCTAATCAACTGAAGTGGGGCGCCAAGTCCACCCTGCACCTATACTCAGTTGTACCTGTCCCGCCATTCTTTAAGGTTCAAGGTTATGTTTGCCCTTGTTTATGTTTAATGGCATCGGTGTGCACGTGACATCTCGTATAAAAGTATGTGTTCTTTTCTTATAAACTTCTAGTCAGCGCCCGTCCTGCTGTTTCTTTCTTCGTTCTCGTGTTGTTGCGCTGTTTTCAAGATGAGTAGCAACCAACTTGCCAAAATCTCTGTGCTCCTAAAAGTTATATCCATTCATGCAGGCTTTTGACAATAATGGCGGCAGAGGACCACTGATGTTACATTCCAAGATGTGTATACTACCAGTTTTTAATTCCGGCAAGTTAGGGACCAAAGACAGGTCGTTGTGGGAGGCACGTCATATCGCTTCATTTTCATTTTTGTATCCACTGTGATTTTTTTTTTTGAAATCGACCAGCGGAGGGGGGAGTGGGGGGGGGGGGGGGTGAGACCCCCCTCCCCCCCCCCCTAATGGGGAGCCCCTTGCTCACGCCTATGATAATTAGCGAACCTTGTATATACCACATAACATCATGTTGTAGATCACACCGTCGCACGACTATTTGGTACTCTGAAAACAGTTGCGTTTGAGTGCTCGCTCTGAGCGTGACACATCACTCTGCGACTGTAAACTATCGAGCGCCGGGTTTTCAAGAATGGAAACGCAAGCGATTGCCGGTGGACGACTGCTGCTGTGTGACACAAAGGCGCCACAAAGCATAGGCGTGCGCACAGGGGTGCAGCCCCCCCCCCCCCCCTCCTAGTCACCTAGGAGGAGGGGGGGGGGGCGCAAAGTTTGTTAATAGGGAGGGGGAGCGCTGCGACGAACCTTCGGCCCCACTGAAGGGGTACCCTGCGCACGCCTATGCTCCAAAGGGTGCAGCTGTCTATTCGAGTGCCAAAGCGAGAAAGTACGGGGAGCACTAGCTACTCCTCTTACGCGGGAACTGTCACCGTAATCTGGTGAGGAATAACGCAACTCAAACGAGTAGTCGAATACGAAACAAAAGCAGAGTTACTCGCGCGCGTTCATTATAGCCAGCATCTCTTTGTCTTTTGAGATGTAGAGCCGGCCGAATCTTTAACCACCGTGCGCAGCGGCGACTTTTCTGTCTGTCCGCGCCATATGATGAAGCGAAGTTGCAAAACATTCTTTTGTGGGCATGCGCTTGTCCTCACCCTTTTTGGAACTTAATTCAGTCATATGGCGAAGATACACAGAAAAAATTGACGCTCACGCACGTTAACGATTTAGGCGACTGTACAGGGTCCGTCACGCTGCCATAGGAATACATGGGATAGTGGCCTGCGAAGTTTTGACGGACCAAGTGCATGTCCGGGAGGTCTGCTCTGCGCCAGCAAATGAACTTCCGGAGGGGCAAATATCGCGGGCTTACAATGGGAGCCGGTCTAGCGTGTGTGTTTATTTATAACACGCGTAAAGTGCGTTTGGTTGGCCAGCTATCGTCGCCATGAAGCACGACTCAGGAGGCGCGCATTCGAACACAATGGAAACTATATGAAAGAAATTTTCGAAATGCCGTTTTCGATACGGTACGTGATCCTATAAATGCTCTCCTCTAATGAATTATTAGGGTAAGGCGGGGCAAAATGAGACACGGGGCAAAAACGCGACATTTTGGCTTTGCCGACCTCTATAGCTAATACAGAAAGCACTTTTCTTTGTTTCTATATTTCAGCGAGAGGTGCTGGTAGTTGTCCACCTTTTTATGTCTAAAAGTTGATCATTGCTCACAGCAGTGGCGTAGCCAAGGGGGGGGGGTTGGGGGGGGTTCAAACCCCCCCCCCCTGAAATTTTTCAGTTTTGCTTGCTTATATATGCACGCACACATACATAAAGTATGGTTGAACCCCCCCCCGAAAAAAAATTTCTGGCTACGCTACTGGCTCACAGCGTTCGCGTGGGAAAAATTACGCGGCTGGTATCAGTGTGTTCGTGACCCCTCAAAAAAGGGGCGAAATTCTTCTCGGCCAAATTTTCGGATCAGTGCATGAAGCTACTCTGGCGTCAGTACAACAACGTAAGTATTTATATTGTTACTATATACTACTAGCTACATACCACCAAAATTTCAGTTCACTTGGTGCGCGGGGCCAAAGCGGAATTTTTTTTTTTGAATTTGGGCATGTGAGGGGGGGGCAAAACGCGACAAAAAGGCATTGAATTGCCTTAGAGAGTGTCTCATTAAGTGAACCATTTACTTACACTCATTATATATTATATTTTATTGTTTAGGAAGGTTCGGACGCACAAGAGAATATCATATAGAGCTTCCTGGGAGGAAAACGACATGAAAAAGCACTGACTGCTGTTCAGGACACCCACCCCATTCGTGCTGCATCGAGATTTTTCCGCGTTCCCAAGGATGCTCTCAAGAGGCGAACGCTAATTTGGAAGAATCTCCAAGTCAAGCCGTTCACAAACACGTCTCGCCATCGAGTTTTCCTTCAATACCAAATTTGTGCTAGAAAATTCGAATCTAGCCCAGTTTTAAATTCATCGCCTCACGAAGCCCGGCTGACGAAGCTGAAAGCCACGAAACGCCCGTGCAGTTCTGCACCAAAACGGCAAAAGGAGGCGAGGAAGATGCGTCAGATTATATCTAGCGTCCAATCGTTGAATAATCCAATGAAGTGCAAGCTTTCAACAAAATACAACAATAGCACAAAGAAAGACTGGTGGTGTTTGATCTGCAAGGAGTTTTGGAGCGAAACAGCACCAGATTCTGTCTGGATTCAACGCGTGGAGTGCAAGGACTGAGGTCATGAAGGCTGCGTGAGGGCCCACGGAGTTTAATTTCAAGTGCTTCTACTGCAAAAACTGAAGGGCAAAATTTTTTTTCACACTGTCTCGTTTTGCCCCGCAGGTTGGGGCAAAATGAGACATCTGGTGCATTTTTTATTTCTTTTTAAAATAAACTTTTTAACTGTGGCAACATGGTCATATTTATGTAGCACATACCTTCTACCCAAAGGAAAGTTTCTGCATTGTCGGTTAAGGGTAAAGAGTGAAATAAAGATAAATATTCACAATTTTCAAATTTTTGTCTCATTTTGCCCCACCTTACCCTAGATATGATTTATGCCTGTGTACGCCGCGTCTCTACACATACTTCAGCTGCTCTTCCGTTCATGCGTGGAAGTAAATGTTTTAGTCCGACCCGTACGCCAAGCATAGCTCCATTAGGGCGACAGAAACGTAAAGAACGAAAAATAAGTGTTTATTCTATATATGCTGCTACTTGCCTTTTCCCGGTGCATAATCTGTCGCTGCCAAAAGGAACCGAGGTACGGGGGGCTGCGTGAAGAAAAAAAAATATTGTATAGACTTCAGATGATTGCGCAGACTTCTCAAAACGAAGGTATACTCTGACAGCGTCTACTAGCGCCTTTTGTATAATTTTTTTTTTATCATGAAAAGGAGGTTATGTTCTCTTCTGAGGGAACCAAACAGCCTTAACATATAGCACGTTTCGGGAAGTTTCTGTTAACCAAAAGGGCCTAAATACGAAAAAAAAAAAAATCATGATCGTGAAGTCACATTGCATGTGTCGAAATTTTGGCGCCAAAGTAAAAAAATCGCAGCTTGACGTCCATTCCTTTCTGCTAATAACAAATGCTTTAGTGAAATGAATAATAACGAAACCGTTTATCGTGCTCATTGTAGGCTTTGTTGCGCCACCGAAAAAATACGAAGTAATTGTATCAATTTTAAGCGCCTATACCGTGCTGTCTTTTTAACACCTGACCCCCCCACTTTTTTATATAGTTCTCGGGGTTTAACGTCCCAAAACCAAGGTATTATTATGAGAGACGCCGTAGTCGAGGGCGCCGGAAATTTCGACCACCTGGGGTTCTTTTAACGTGCACCTAAATCTATATAAGCACACGTGCCTCAAGCATTTTCGTCTCCATTGAAAATGCGGCCGCCGCGGCCGGGATTCGATCCCGCGACCTGCGGGTCGGCAGTCGAGCACCATAACCACTAGACCACCGTGGCGGATCCTCCCACTTTCTATCAGTGTAAACTCAGAAATTGATTGCGTGTTCCTCTTAGAATTTTCGTTTGTAGGTGAATAACGGCTCCTTAAAGAGACACTAAAGGGAAAGAATGACTTCGTTTAGATCGATAAACTGTACTCTGAGAACTCTAATGTCACAGGTTTCACTATCATAAGTTCATGATTAGCGGAGAAAACCAAGGTTGAAGTTTCATTTTTTAAATTTCGCGCCGAAACCTCCGCGCGTGACGTCACGCATTTTAAAATGTATTTTTCGTATTTTCGCGACATGGGCTCGATTAAATTTTCTGAAACTTCGTATGCTAGGTCAGTGGCACTCACAGATGACAATGCACCTTATTTTTTGTCGATTATAAGCTACGTAGGACTCAGTAGACGCCTTCAGAATCTATGACGTCATGGTGTTTGGTACGGGAATCGCAAGGTGGCGTCTCCACCGGCATTTTCTTTTCGCGCGTTTTCTCGCTTACCAAGCGTCGTGTGACGAAATAAAGTGAAACAATGAATCATTTCAGATTGACCAATTAACTCTATTGTTAATTTAGCCACCACATGCTCATTAACAAAAGAGAAAATCAAGGTCAAATTTTCATTTATAAACTTCGCGCCGAAATCTTCGCGCGTGACGTCACGCATTTCAAAATGTTTTATTCGTATTTGGGCCACACAAGCTCTACGAACTTTTCCGAGGCTTGGTATGCCAAGTCTCCGGCCCCCCACAGGGGACAATGTACTTCGTATTTACCGATTAGGAACTACGTAGGGACCAGTAGACGCCGTCGAAACCTGTGACGTCACAGCGGTTGGTGCGGGAACTTCAAGGTGGTGTCGCCACGCTAGGGTTGCGTTTTTTCTCGCTTACCAAGCGTCTTCTCGTGCCAAGCTTGGGGACTTTGGTATTGCGAAGGAGTAAATTACTGTAAGACTGATAACTGGGCAAGTTGGTATGTATCCATATTTGAACTTATTTAGCGCCTCTATCTTTCTTGTGTCCTTGTCTTTTGTGCGCGCTAAAAAAGTTTAAATATGAGTAAATTACTAATACGAGAAAACATGGTTTTTCCCTTTAGTGTCCCTTTAACGGCATGATTATACTCACCAGGGCGTATAACTAATGTGCACAAAACAGTGTGCGATACACCGGCGCATAGCTATGTATCGGTATACAAGGATGTGCACTTTAATAGAGGCGGGCATTGATAGAGGCATTGCATCCATTTGCTTTACATCCACCCCTTCTATAATATAGGCGACTGATAAAAAGCCCGGTAGCAGATGAAGCTATAATCCCACTAAACCAAAGAGGTTGTCGGATCTTGTGGCTCTTCTTTCCCGCGCACCATCGATCTCGCGCTATAGTCGTGGTAAAACACCGATGAGCAGTGAAAAATATACGTGCGGATGGTTTTCCCTTGCGACGTACTTTCATGAAGAACTTCCTCACGATGTCGATGGTAGTGCACAGGCCGAGTCCCATGACGTGCGCCGAGATGCCCACCAGGACATTCGCCATGCCGTCGTAGTTGTCCTGCGCAATGACAGTGTCACTCTTGGTGTCATTCATTCATTCATCTGAACATGAAATACTACAACCTTGTCGTCGCAGTTCTGCGCAGTGACAATGTGACTTTTTAAGTCATTGGTAATTGCTTCACCTAAACATTACCTACTACAGCCATGTCTTGTAGTTGTCCTGCGCAATGACAAGGTGACATTCACGCCGTGCCGTCGTAATTAACAACAAAAACCAATCGACCAAACAAACGAAATATTCAGTTACGGGGCAAACTGAAAATGGATTGTACAGCACACGAAGAAAGCAGCTACCGTATACATGTAGGAGGCCCAGGCCACGATGAGTATCAGGTGGATAACGTGGAAGAAGCAGTCGAAGGCACCCGTCATCCATATGTACGGACGTCCTGGACATTTACAATGGACACGTGTGAAACACTGGATCAGTTCACACTGATGAAATTGTCATTTCATTAAAATGGCCCTGCAACACGTTTTGAGCAGGGTCAGAAAACGCTGCCGATCGGTAGTCGAGGCTCCCGAGAATGCGCGAGCCAAATATTATAGCGCAGCACGCGGCCTGGAATTTACAACAAATTCTCAAAGTCAGCTGAAAATCGCTTTCTCTTCTCCCGACAAAGGACGTTACAGGCTCAAAAATCACTATGTCCCAGGCCAAGTATCAGCCATTGGCTGATTTGAGCATGGCGCGCTCGGTCGTTACTGGGGCCGCCGCGGCAGGCCGCGACTTGTCCACGCGTGCGCGTGCGATCGCACTGAAAAGCCGCGCATTCGAAGAAAAAAAGAAGAAAAGTGCTCAAGGTCACGAGGCACGCGTGACGTATTTTCTTCCCCCGTGCCCTCCCTGCTTAGCTTCCAGCGCTTTCGTCGGGACGAGAGAAGAGAGAATGCAATTGCACCGAGCGACAAAACTCCGATCGTACTGGACGGATTCTAAAAATTTTTGCGGCGGTGAATTCGTGAGGCAATAAGCTCTTTTACTGAATCCATTCCATGGCTACCTAGAAAAGTGTTGCAGAGCCCCTTTAATGTCGAGATAATAAGTTAAGAAGCGTACTTAGCGTAGCGAACGAAAAGAGAACGTATGATGCTGGACTCGTGATGTAACTGCGACGCGTTCCCTTGGCAACGGTAGTTCAGAAAAAGGGAGAGGGTATCGGTAGTGGCTGTGGAAGCTCGCATCTTGACAGTATGTATTCGTGGCACGACATTTCAGTTTCGTCCTTTCTCACTTGATTAAAGAGAGCATAGATTGCAAAAACACTGGGCGAGAGATCAACACGAATTATGTTTGCTCAAACTTTGACAGATGCCAATGCAGTGTGCTGATGCGGGGTCTGCAAGCGTGCAGCAGATCCTCACCGATATTGAATGCAGGCATGCTGTCTACAATCTGGATGTTCTCGGCGACATTATGTTATCTCGTACAGTACACAGTTAAAAACAAATTTACACTTTTTGTAGGTGTAAAAAGGGTGTTTCGTTGTCCCAATGGCTAACACCCTCACGTTCGATGCGTAAGAGCGAATGGCGGGTAAAACGATATACAAGTATCTTGTTCTCGTTTTTATTGAATGTTAAATTTATAATAGCTGCAACTGGCGACATAAAAAGGGCAAATAATAAATTTTCTAAGCTTCTGTCGCCTAATTCTTGTGTCAGATATATTTCCAGGCACACCAGGTGTTTAGAAGGAACACCTTTAAGTGTGTAAAATTGTCTAGACTGCGGGAGGCAACAAACGCCGAGAGATTTTCATGCACGAAACTTAATTCCCATCCGGACTTCATATTTGGATATTTATTTATTTAATTTATTTAACATACCCTCAGGGTACAAACGTACATTGAAAAGGGGAGGGGCAAAAGTTGACAGATATAATAAATACTTGGTTATAGATACAAAAGTCACAAATACAAAATAATACAACAAATTTAACATTCCGGTCGCGACGGCAACGGCCAAAACAGGCTAGCTAAGTGAACAATTAATTCAATTAAAATAGTGAATTGTTCCGGAAGTTTTAGAAAATTAGCTCGCTGAATACAATGCGAACAGAGGAATAAGATGACAAACACATAACATGCAAAAAAGTCACAAATCGTGAAACGAAAACACGATAAGCATAACAGAAATATACATTACATAACTTTTATGGGGCTTGCTGTATAAATACAGCAAGTTTCATCCTTATGCTATAAGTACACATAAGGATAAGTGAATGCATAACTTGAAAATAAGGCAATTACATATATGTTATACCCGTGCCACACGGGCACAGAAAATGGCATTCGGCACTGAAGGCATTCAGTTCCCGAATGACATTTTTTTCGGCTGAGCTGCTACACGTCCAAACTGAATGACATTTGACTTGATGATGTCGATCACATTTTCTTCTGTAGTGAGCAATTGTAGAGTATTAATAAAAAATAAACATGCGTTTACAAGCTTGATATACCTCCGAGAATAATTAAATGTAGAAATAAGCATATTACGCTCCGGTTAGCTTTAGCTCGTTGCTTTGTTTCACGATGTTGCAACCGACCGTAGCAGACTACTCGGATCCACAGCGTAAAAAGAAAATGGCGCCTGTAGCATTCAAAGTACAGCGTCTACCAGCTGAAGATGTTCGTCGAGTGATTAGTGTAAATAAAAGACGCGAAAAGTTTCTTTCCAGCTGAATAGGATGTCATTTATATAATTTAGGTACATCGCACTTCGTCAGCTGCGCCTTCGAGAGTATGCATTTCTCAGTCGAATGAGTTCTGGCGATGGCATTTGGTGACGAATGGCATTTGGGCGAATGCCATTTCATTTGTCCATGTGGCACTGCGCAAATGGCATTAAATCTGAAGGCATTAGGAAGTAAATGCCATTTTCTCTGCCCGTGTGGCACGGGTATTATATAAAAACTGTGAATAACATTAATTTGAAATGAAACTCTAATGCGCAATTTTGAAGTTATTGTGGGTTATGCTTTGAAAGTGATGCGGGTAGGTTATTCCAATGTTTGCGCGTTTTGGGAGAAATTAATATGAAAAAAGAAAAAAAACGGTGTTGCTTTGTGGGACATTTACTTTTTGGCGATGGTTAATGCGAGCTGAAATGTATGGCGGCAAATGTATATACCCTTAAAGGGGCCCTGCAACACTTTTCCAAGTAGCCATGGAATGGATCCACTAAAGGAGCTTATTGCCTCACGAATTCACCGCCGCAAAAATTTTCAGAATCCGTCCAGTACGAGCGGAGTCACAAAGATTTGTCGCACGCTGCAATTGCGTTCTCTCTCCTCTCGTCCCGACGAAAGCGCTGGAAGCTAAGCAGGGAGGGATGGCACGGGGGAAGAAAATACTTCCAGCGCGCCTCGTGACCTTGAGCGCTTTCTCTCTCTCTCTTTTTTTTTACTTCGAATGCGCGGCTTTTCAGTGCGATCGCGCGCGCACGCGTTACGCGTGGACAAGTCGCGGCCTCCAGCGGCGGCCCCAGTAACGACCGAGCGCGCCATGCTCAAATCAGCCAATGGCTGATACTTGAGCTGTGACGCAGTGATTTTTGAGCCTGTAGCGTCATTTGTCGAGAGAAGAGAAAGCGATTTTTAGCTGACTTTGAGAATTTATTGTAAATTCCAGGCAGCATGCTGCGCTATAATATTTGGCACGCGTGTTCTCGGGAGCCTCGACTACCGATCGGCAGCGTTTTCTGACCGTGCTAAAAAAGTGTTGCAGGGCCCCTTTAAAAATTGTGGTTACGACGACTTTTGCGACAAGTTATCCGCATCGAGCCGATCGCTTACTTTGTCTATCCAAATTGGTTGCGTCGATGAACGATACAGTTCCGTCCACGACGAGTAGGGCGAAGGTCAGGCACTGCGAGAATGGATAGAGACCGTGTATACCATGCATATGTCGGACGACGTACGTATGTGGGGCTCGTCAAACGCAAAATGTCAGTAACAACGTTGCTCGCTTGGGCGAGTCATGGTTTTCACATGATCAAGGCACAGGCGTGCGCAGTGTTCTCCATTAGGGGGGGAATTCACCACACCCCCCCCTCCCCCCTCCCGTGATGGAGTCCGAAAGAAGACCAGCTTCACAATGGATGTCAAAATAGAAATTAAGCGAGCGATGACGTGCTATAGTACGTTGGTCCCAGGCTTTCCTAGAGTGAAAGTGGGAAGTAAACAGTTCTTAGGGTGCAAAACACCAAGGGGCCCTCGACGGCCATTATCGTCAAAACGATAATGGCCGACGTGCATGGCAGTAAGTCCGCACTTTAAAAAGAGACAGATATAGGGCGCGACTTAGTAAATGTATGTGACATTCATTGGCACCACCACCCCTACCCACGCCTATGTGGTGCAAGATACCAGCGAATAAACATATGTACGGACTGTGGCTGGGATCGTTACATTAGTTTTGTAAACATTATGAAGCTGAAGGAATGAGTGAAGCATTCCAAGAACAAAACAAACAAACAAAAAGCCAGCATGTGTACTAATTAACCGTTTTCGTAGGCCCTGTATATCAGAGAAAACGCTGGTTTTTAAATTTTAGATTATCAGCTGTGTCTGCGATGTAGATTGGGCGAAGCTGACGCATGCAGGGCACTCCAGACGGGGCGATCATGCATGAATTTCAATTGTTCAGCGCTTTTCCTGTCCTTTCCTTCTTTGTGTTAATTTTTATCCGTGTTCATGCTGCGCGCAAAATGCTGCAACGTTATACAGCCCCGGGCGAAGCTGGTGTAGCTGCTTTATCAAATGAATTATAAACTGAACAACATTGTGTTGAACGCAAAACAACACATCGCTATGACAAACAAATTGATGCGGTGAGTTCCGGGTAACCTAGTAATAACTAGGATTCGTGGGGCTGTCATTACCACGCACCAAAGGTATACGCGTACGCAACCGCCTTGTGCACGACCGCCTTCGTGTTCTGCATCTGTAGGCATGCGGTCGGGAGTCGAACCCACGGCATCGTGCCAGAACGCCATGGATTGTCAATGACCGAGTCATCGCGGAAGGCTTCACTTACCAAGTAAAGACCGACCACGATTTCGATGAAAGCCTTGTTCTCGGACATGAGTGATGATTATGATGATGGCCTATATGTATGGCTCACACCCACTCTGGGGGGATTGGCCAAGAAACGAATAATTTATGGATAAAAGCGATCACATATGATTTGTATGACTAAAGAATTATAGAACAGTTAGAATAAATTAATGATGCTAATTTAGAGATTTGAGATCAAGACCGCCCTGATAGTGCTCCGTTCTTACCTGTTCCTCAGGTAATGCCACTTACCCACTACTACGGAGGACCGGCAAGCAAGGAAGCGATAATTACAAATAAGACTGACTGACTGACTGACTGACTGACTGACTGACTGACTGACTGACTGACTGACTGACTGACTGACTGACTGACTGACTTACAAACAAACTAACTAATGAGCGCATGAATGTATGAACTTTATTTAAAAAAGGGATCACTCGGTGGGCTTTATTGAAATGTGGTAAAACTATATACCCATCTTTCTCCACATCAACAAGGAAAGAGAAGTGAGAAATATTATGAATAATATAAGAAAATGCAGTATTTATTTCAAGATCTGATCACAGCAAGCGTGAAATCTTCCCCTGGTGTTGTCGCTTTATTTCGTGGCAGCCGTGGCTATGTTCTTATTCCTATAGCCCAAGACGTACTTACATGAAAAAAAATACACAAAAATAAGAGCTTCATGAAAAAATACAGACCGACCAGGAAAGTTCATTTCTTTACAAAATAAGAAAGAGTGAGCTAACACACAATGACTTCTGCCTCGACATACGAACAATATCAAAAAGATTTCATCCAGTGGTAATCTCGCTTTACGCTGCAAGATGGTCTGGCTATGCCTCAACACTTCGACAAATGCGATAATACAGCTAGGTTGTGAAATAACTTAAGCTGAAGCCATTGAGAAACATGCCAATGAGCGTGCTCACCGTATTCATCTGGTAAGGAGTTGGACAATTAGTTCATCAGCAGGAGATCAGTCACCTGATCTATGCGTTTTTTCACGTGTGTTCTAGCTTCGCAGTTAGGGGCCATGAATTAACCAGTCGGACATAAACGCCCATCTTATGTGTACAAGGGTTACTGGGCCAGTTCATTCATGTAGATTATGGCAAAACAGCGTGGACTATGTGGCAGTGATGTAACATACAGGACAAGTGCTACGAACTGTCTTTTTTTAGTTTTTTAAAAACAGAAAATGCAGTGAATGTTCGCGCACTCTCGGAGACCACTGCTTGTGTTTGGATCATGCGTACATTTGGTTGCATAAGTATGCACAGAGTAAGTGCTACTACAAATAGGATATCAATAAATGGACAAGTTCCGTTGCCTGGAGAGTGCATTGCAAATCAATTTGTCCCATCCCTTCAGCAAAGTCGTCAAGTTTCACAGAGTGAATTATTACTGCACCAGAAAGTAACATTCCTTGAATTTCGCCATCTCACTCTATACAAAATTACCCTGCCACTTGAGCATGAGTCATGCCGTAACAATATAAAACTGCATTGACAGTATACCCATATATGGCACCAGTGCCACAATACAAAAACTGCCTTGGCTAAGCTTGTTTAATGGTTAGGGGGAAAGGGATTCCTGTGAAATATGGCAATTCAGACTACCTAGGAAATGATTTTCTCACAGTCCCACAACAAATGCAGTGCTGTATAGTAGGCATCCTGAAATACACATCTCCTAATATGGCTACTCAATCAAGAAAGAAAAATTACACCATCTTCCCAAAGGGAACACTGATGGGATGCGAAGCAGCAGCGTTGCGCACGGGTGGCGTCACGGGTTGAACGGCGCTAACGCGGGTGCTGCGGTGAGCGCTGGAAGATTCGTTTGAAGCGATGGCTGGCGTAGGTCTTGTCGTTGCGCGTCAGGCGGCAGCTGCGGGCGCTCCGGCGAGCGCGCGGCAGGCGAGGGAGAGAGTGACGTCAGCGCGCACTGCGAGGGGAGCGTGACGTCAACGCGCAGCTGCGGCGTGACCTACTTGGCACCGCTCCAACACCTGCGGCGAGGGGAGCGCGTTGCGGCGCGTTCGTCCGTACGCACGGAGGGACAGCGTTGCACAGCCTAGCCAAATAGCTGCTTCGCATCTAAAAGCTCAGACTCAATAATGGCTGTTGCAAGCGCCCGTGTTGTGTCCTCCCTACGTCCTTGTTTTTCTTGCGCTGTGCAAACATGTTGATTCCAAATCACCAACTAGCACAAGCTTGTGCTTGTGCTAGTTTCAACATGTTTCAAACAAACATACTTGATACAAGAAGTGGCATTAGGTGGAATTGGGTGCACTCTGGCATTCCCAAAAGCTTTTTTTTTTCTGTGCTGTAAAGCACATGGCCTACACGGTGATCAAAGGCACAGGCCAGTTTGCTTACAAAGATGGGAGTTCAACAAAACAGCGCACAATGCAATCGCACGGGCTTGGTTGGCAGCATCGACGCAATAACACGTCTACGGCTACAGCTTGTTGCCACATTAAATGACAGGCAAGCAAACGAACGGCATAGTACCACTTTTGTACCATTCTACAACAGAACACCCCATCATATTTTACTTACATAAGCGCACTAGTCTGTACAAACTGGAAGCTGCGGATGCAGTCGTTTGCCAATGGTAAACGTAGCGAAAAAAGAAGTCTCGACATGGGGCATTACGGCACTGGCTGGTTACCTCATAGCAATGAGAGTTCACAAAACAAGAAGCACACACCGCTTTGCCATCGAAACGACCTCCGTGTGTGTGTGTGTGTACGGAAGATCTTAGCACGCGACAACCTCGGATGACGACGGATCCGGCAGCGACCGAGCTTTTTACCGACGTTCATGGAGGAAGGAATGTTCCAAGGCTTTCCCAGAGAACTGCTCTTCATCCCAGGTCTTCAGCCGCATGTTATGTTTACAGTTTTCGCCCCGATCTCCGGCCCGATGGCCCCGACTTGTCTCGTCTTCAAACGGACTGCGGATGAAAAATAAAATAAAAATAAAAAACGCCGTGGCAGTCGTGACGTATTTGGTGACGTCACCGAATGGGCGAGTCCGCTGGCGAATCGTATCGACCTGCAAAAAAAAAACCGTCCCCGGGCGCTGCTGCTGTGGCTGTCTCGCTGTCTCGCAGCCTTTGTCCGATACTGTTAACCGGCGCCGACCCATCGTGGGGTTGCCGCTGAATCAGTTTCGTTTGTGCCAGGCGATCGCTCGCGTTAGCGGCTACGACGATGATGTCCAGGTCGGTGCGCGCCGAGACGCGGAGTCGTGCCAAGGACGACTTCAAGAGGGTCATGCAAGCCATCGACAAGGTTCGCAAATGGTAAGGGAATCGATACCGTAAACGTATTCGCCGGCGTCTCGTCGGTACATCGCGACCGGCTCACGCCGAAGCGCGCTCTAGGCGTTGCTTGCCACAAGGACTACGCTACATGCTGCGGCGCTTCACGCCACAATCACATACTCAAGCGTTGTACAAGCTCACCAACAGCCGCAGATTCATACGGCCCTTGGCAACGGCAGACATGATAGTTGTGAATTGCATTACTTGATGGTTCCGTGGATTGTCGTAACAGCTTCTCTTCTCACCCCGCTTCGGCCGTTTTTTCGTTGACACCGGCTCGCTTCGTTGTTTTAACGATTATGCGTGCGCATATGCAAAACGAGTTGAAACTAATTTTTACAGATAATTGACGCGGAGGGGAAACCTCGGGCGGGCGTACTTTCTAGTTCCGTGCAGTGACCGATTGTTCGAGACTTTCACTCACGTGTACCGGCTTCACCTTGTGGTGCTAAAGTACACATGCTCCGAGCCGTATTTGCATTTCGTGCATGTTGATCAGGACATTTGCTCCTTTTTTATATGTTGCCCATACATTCACCCGGCCTCCCTTACACTTAGGAAGTTATCTGTCAGTGTGACACTTTCAGCTGCCCTGAAAACGCTCCTCTGAATCTTGATAATGTGACAATCTTTTCAGGGAAAAGAAATGGGTCACCATAGGAGACACGAGTATGAAAATCTACAAATGGGTCCCAGGCGAGTATCAAACACTTTAACCGACAGGGGGAACCTTGCACAATTAAAGTGCGTTGGGTCATGGAAAGGAGCTCCGGGAGATTTTTTTTGCTTTTTTTTTTTTTTTGAAAGATGTATTTCTCAAAGTTGTGATTGTATGACCCAGCGTTCATTACACAATTGAGGTTTTGAGTACTGTGAGAGAATACCAAACACATCAGCACGAGCTTTTTTGTACCACTATACTTACATGCAGGTTTTAATGCAATTTGGAACGGTTTCGGAGCCGTGCAGCTAAGTTCTATATGTGCGTGCACCGAGTGGTGATAGGTGAGGTTGTTGTGTAAATTAACAGCTATAGTGTGCATAGTGAAACACATGGTGCAAATAATGATGGGGACACAGGAAGAGAACACGCACAGCGCTGAACTTACAACAGTTTATTAGATCAAATTTCTTAACATATATACAGAAAAACAGCCACATCACTGCGCAAGTCGGATACACTTCCTATCATCTTGGAAAATCAGATAGAAGAAATGTTAGCTCTTTTTCGATAACATGATTGATGGCGAACTGACACATTCATCACCCAACCTTTGAATCATCTCAGCTTCAATAACCTCACGCACTTTTTTCTTTCTACGTTTGTTTACTACATCAGCTTCGTTAAAAATTGGTAAACACGTGCAGTCTTTACTGTGCAAAGCAAGAAGACCCCCCCTGACCTGTCGTTACATTGCTAGCATGTTCTCTGAATCTCTCATTTATACATCGGCCAGTTTGGCGAATGTACTGCTTTCCACAACTCAGCAGAATAGCATAAACTACACCAACTGCGCAGTCTTGAAAAGGAGCATGGTGTTTCTTTGTTGAAGAGGCAAATTCTTGCACATCTGATTTTCCAAGATGATAGGAAGTGTATCTGACTTGCGCAGTGATGCGGCTGTTTTTCTGTATATATGTTAAGAAATTTGATCTAATAAACTGCAGTAAGTTCAGCGCTGTGCGTGTTCTCTTCTTGTGTCCACATCATAATTTGCGCTGTGTGTTTCACTATGCTTCACCAACATGCCCAAGTTCACTCTATTGTATTATAGTGTGTGCTGCTGCTTCAACTACGTTTTTCTTTTTTTTCAGTTCCAAGCACAGATCAGGTATGTAAACACTGTTCCTATGCTCCAGATTAATTCAAGTTTCGGTTCACAGTTGAAAGTCTTGGGAAAGTTCCAGCAAGTTTTTGTATTATAAATTTGGAGACACTCCTCTCGTTTCGTTCTTCCACTGTGCTTGTACTTCTAGATGGTTATAATCAAATTCGGCATGGCAATATCATGTTCAATAACAGTAGTTGCAGCACAAGGGTACTTTCCATGCGAGCATATATTGCATATTAGTCTAGCAGTCAAGTGGAGTTGATAACTATGGGCTGGCAAAAAAAAAAAAGGTCTTTTCCTCACTGCAATATGCTGTCACTTGAGACGTTCGTTATTGTTTCTAGCTGGGGAAATACCTGACAGTTAATTCTCAGCTTTCAATGGGAGTGTATATGGTGCCAGTACATTCAAACCCTTTTGCAGGGTTGGTCATGAGCCTTGTCACTGTCGACAGAATATCGAACCTGAAATGCTGCTGCCATATATCAGAAGCTTATAAGTTCAGCGAACAATGACTTGCATTCTTGTGTGTAGTGCTTTGTTGACAGAAATGTCATAATGTTTTACGGGCCTGTAGAGGTGGTGCTTTAAGATCGTCATTTTTATTGTTTAGGCTAGGGCGAAAACCAAAGCACCAACAGCTTCAAGCAACAAAGAAAACATTGAAACATCGGGGAAACACGACATCAAGAATGATGGTAAGCATTAGTTGTCTCGACATGCGGTGAACCCTGGCTGCTCTAGGCCTGCCTGCTAAACATGTACTTACTTTTATGACGAAACTTGTCATACTTTTCTGTTGCTCTAGCAAGTTTTACACTCTTAACTTCAGTTTTGTGCTAAGTAAGGGTTGCCATGTGGTTCTTCTTAATGATGTCTCACTATCTTGCAGACTCCCAGTCCTTGGTTGGGAAAGACAAGTCTAATTCAAACATGTCTGAAGGCATGGAGGAATCTTTCACTGGTAAGTGTTGTAAATTACTGGGACATGCATACATACAAATAACTTTAATGAAACCTCCTGCAAGTTTGTGAGACGGGCAAGAGGTCCCACCTAGGTGACGGCCAGGAGTTCTTGAGTCCTGGCAGCTTCCTCGGCCCGCTGGACAGCCCAAAGTTGATCGTCCAGGGCAGAGCTGTGCAACACAGTCTCCCAGTGCGCGCGGAGGCGATCGCTAGAGGCTGCGTGCCCAGTACTGTTCGTTATCCCTCAACATTCCCATATATGTGCGACCAGTGAATTTTTCATTGTGTGTGCCACTTCTCTCCTTTGTCCCTTGACCTTTTGACTGGTCAATTCTTTAAGTGTTAGGCATCATATTCTTTTGGTCCTCCTGAGTGAAACTGATTATTATTACTGCAAAACAGCAAAGGTTTCTTTTAGTTCTCGAATGCTCGAGTCCAATATTATAATTTGCCATTTATGTATCAGAATTTTTCATTTGTGTTTGACTAACATTTTTTACATGTTATTTGTTTAGGTTTCTCAGAATTCAGCCAGGACTCTCAGGGTGACAGTCAAGTCATGAGGGATGCACGGCCAGAAGAATCCAGCACATGCATCACTGAGAACAGCAGTGACACCCAGTTTCCAGACTCTCAGGGAGGTAAGTCAGGCCAAGGTGATTTGACTGGCCTATTTCCATGTCTGGAATAGATTTGAGCACGAAAAGACAGGACACAAGAAGACAAGATGATGTTTAGTCGTCTTGTGTCCAGTCTTTTTGCACTGAAATCTATTCCGAGACTATGAATAAACGCACCCATCAAAGCATTTTATTAAAGCTAATTCCTTGGTCCAGTGACACTGCAGCTGTCTATGATCAGCAGTGCTAAGTGCTAAGTGTGGCCTCCCTGTCCTCGCTTGAAGATTGCATTGTAGCTTTGCTAACCAGTTGGAGGGACACACATATTAGTACAAACTTGACTGTTTAAATTTAATTCTTTGAATCCTATCTATTTGAAATTGATGAAGTGTCAGTGTATAGATTCCTCACTTTTGTTTAGGAAACAGAAGAAAGCAGGAATTGTTTTGCCTGGTGGCCCCAAAGTTGGTTTTTCTTTGTAAATTCTACAAATTACTAAAAAAAAGCACAACCAGTGCTATATTTTTGGAATGAATGAATGAATAAACTTTATTTAAATTCCGGCTCCTTCGGGCGAGGCGGGGGGAAGAGGGGATTGCCCCCCTGTTCCGTCACAAACATTTTTTATAGCCCACTGAACATTTGCATAAACATTTTTGAGTGATTAACAAATGTATGAGCAAATCATGCGATTAACTCATTTTATCGGCATTATCAATGTTTGAATAATGCTATAAATAGAGCAAATCTAAACATGTTTTGCAATCCTTGTTTACATTGTTTTCTGCACCACTTTGGCAATAGATAAAAAAAGTACACTTCTGGCTTTTGGTAGCATTAAGATTTTTCACTTATCTCATTTTGTCGCAGCATGCTTGGCTTCTATTCTCACTCTTGGCTTTTTATACCCTGTCGTGGAGATCTATATGCGCAGGATCATAAGGAATAATGCAAATGTTTTTGTTTTTGCGTGCAGACCTTTCAGCGAGACGAGACGAATCGAGTGAAGATAGCACGGAGGCACCACTGAAGAAGTTGAAAATGAACAGTGATTGTTCTAAGGCATAGTAGCATCGCTGCCAACTGCCATCGTCGTCATCATGAGTAATGACCATTTGTGTTTGTTAGGATCACCCACATTGTGTCGTCCAGTGCATCATAATCACATCCCGTGTGCTGCTAAAAAGGGTTGGTGCGAATCTCGGCGCTGGGTTGAAAAGAGCTATGAACCGATGATAGAGTGAATCGTGTGCAGTTGCGTGTAGGAATGCTTCGTGGTATGACCTCTGTCACTTGACGTGAGCTTAAAGGGAGGGTTGAAGAATAGCGAGCTTTAGAATGCCAGTTGAATTGAAGCAGCTGTGTACGCCAACTGTAGACCAACTGTAGGAAATGCTTAGGTCATCGTTATTCATTCCACCGCTTTTCTTTGTGGTTGATTATGTAAAAGCGAATATACTGGTGAAGCAGATATAATCCGGACCTCGAATCATCTGTTACAAGCTGCTGAATATTCACTGAACATGCCTCGATGCCTTGCACTTCTATTGGTCTTGCATGAACGCCATACGCGATTGCAGCGCCTTTTGCCTGCTTATATTATCTCCTTTTATAATATATTATTAGTATGAATTAGTGCCTGTGAAGTAGTTTGATCAAGAGTGTCTTATTTTATTTGATTTAGTGATCTGCTTTGTTTTAATTCATTCACTTGTCTGTGGCGTAACTTTCAGTAGATGCAGTTAATATAAAAACTGCAAATCATCAAAACTAATGTTGAGAACCTCATGTGGATAAATGCAAGCAGTGTGAATTATATCTGTGTCAACAATTTCATCTCTCATTGTCATGTTCATTGCGGCCATTGTGTGTTGAGCTGTCTTGTGTGACAGAAACATCTAGAATATTAAAACTCTTGTGTTGTTACAGGATACAATAAAAAAAGAAGGTAACAAACATTCCCCATTACATTCTCCTGTCCTTGCCAATGGAAAGGTGGCGTCTTGTGGTGTCTGCAACAAGCACTGCTGACATAATTTATATCTTTAATTCTTCGTGAAAAGTCTCGAAAAATGACGTGGAATGTCCCAAGTGCCAAAAAAAAAAAAGACAGAAAATTATAGCATACTATCTCGTGGGATTCCATTAGGATACATGGCTACCAAGGCTTCATTTATTTAGGTCGGATGGCAGAGCGAGCGCCCCGAAAGGCGTTGGTCCCGGGTTCGAATCCCTCAACTTTCGATTTCCTTCTGAGGAACTCATTTGAGATCCCTTTGTAGCATCGCGCTGCGTGCAGAAAAACGGCTGCAAGCCCATTTTAGGGGCGAAGCTCCTAAGGGTGTGGGTCTGTCCCTCCTCTGTAGTAGTAGTAGGTAGATAGTCGCGTATAGTGGAATGTACCCACTCCACGTGATAAAGATGACGATGACGCAGTATAGTGGAATGTACCCACTACACGTGATAGCGATGACGCTGATGACCATGAAGTATAAGCGCGTTCCAGACCACACATTCTCTTTCTGCCATGGATGAAAACGATTGAGCTTCGCCCACTCATCATCATTCACTTCGTGGATATGGCGTGATTTTTTTTCCCCCTTTTATGCAATTAAAAGCTTCAACATGTGCTTGCTTTTGCTACCTACTGCAGAGTTATCTATTAGAACGATCAAGTGCATTAACTGAGCTGAAATTCACATTTGCTGTAAGCCGTGTCCCGTAGGCCATAATCGTCCCCGGGTGTAGTACGTACAGTCGGCCAAATCCCGCGCAGCGGCGACTTTTCTGTGTGTCAGCGCCCCGTGATGGAACGAAGTGCCGAAAAATTGTTTCGTGGGCATGTGGTATGTGGGCATGCACTTACCCTCACCATTTTTGTAACTTAATTAATTCAGTCATGCGGCGAAGATACACTGTAACACAGAAAAGATCGCCGCTCGCGAAAGATAGCTAAAGATTTGGGTGACTGTACCTCAATATGTTTTGAAGCAGTCCTTATCGGGTCGGGGGAGACTGCTCCGGCCGATTCGTCCACCACACACACTCACGAATGGAAATAGCGGGCAGACTTGTCGATCTTTATTTGGCACTAATGTTGGGAATTGACGAAGCAATAAATATATGTCTGGATGTCGCTCTACCGGTTGTCGTGCACGGCGTAGCAAAAGGATCCCCGTTCGTCGTCGCAGCTCAAGCGGCAACAGGCGAGTCCCGGTTCCTTGCAGTCCTCGTTGTCGACGCACGGCTCGCCGCACTCGTCTACCACTAAGTTGGCAGGGCACGCTGCCATGGACAAGAAGGGCATCACATCAGTCGTCATCTAGAACAGCCAGAACACAAAGCACACAGACTCGGGTCAGGAACGGACGCCTTCTGCGTGAAACACAGTCTCCATTCTGTTTGTTGCGGACACTACTTGAACATATAGGTCGAACCGCGAAGGCTATATTCTCATGCGCATGCGCGTGCCATAGAGCACGAACGACCTAATCGTACTGTTCTATAAAACGCGTTGCGAATAGGACCCCCCGTTTGGCATTCGCTACCAGCCAATACATACAGCCTGTCGGCTTAGTGCCCGGCTAAGTAACTCGCTCAGAAGATCATAAAAGGATTCTTTTGCATAGGGCCCACTCGGTCCGGCTCACTCGGACTCGAGAATCGCGGTGGGTTTTATCCTGAGCGAGCTGACTCGTGAAAATTTGCCAAGATATCGTGTTAGCACGTACTATGCTATGTGCACGTGTTGCAGTAAGCGTTCTATGTCACTTTGCCGCGGCCAGTGGCGTAAATAATGGGAAAGGGGAGGGGGGGGTCAGCTGGTCCTGACCCCCCTTGGCTCAGGCTGGGACACCCCGTGCGAGTGTTTCCCCCCTTGAGATCAGTCTTTAAAGTCATATTTGAATTTCTTGATAGTAAAGGACCACGCGTTCTTTGTAAAACCAACTCTGAAATCTGTAGCCTTTCCAATGAGCAGAAACGAATACTCTTGTCGGACGCACGGTGGGGTATTAAAAAGAAAACTGTGCCTTTACAGGTTACCAAGAAAAGTGCTACAATTTATTTTTATGCTTTAATCCGAATGACTTAGCTGTAAAAATGCTAGAGCACGCCCATAGACGTGCGCACGGGAGGGGGGGGGGAGAAGGAGTGGCGCAAAGCCAGCCCCATACATTGACATAACAGGGAGGGGGGCTCTGAGACGAACCTTCGCCCCCCCCCCCCCCCTCCGAAGGGGAACCCTGCGCACGCTTATGAGCACGCCTACAACCACAAGTTGCAATTAGAAACTAACTTCGCAATGCAATGTACGCTTGCATACTAGTGGCCGCTCAGTGCTATTAACCCTGACCCGGCGCCGACACTGATGCTGGTTTTTTTATTCTTGTTTTACGTCAAAGCATCATTTTATTATTATATGATTAAAATAAAGCATATTTATGATAAAAAATGGCATATTTATGATAAAAAAAGAGTATTTCCAGATCATTGTCACCGCACCTGTCACTTCGCTCTAAATATTGCTGGAAGCCTGTCGATTGAGTTACAACAAAAATTTGAAGGACACTTTGTGCATTCCAAAGTGTATTCTGCGAAAGCCTGTGACCATCCGAGTGACTATGCCACGTATATTTTTTTTCGTTTTTCTTTTTTTTTTTTTTTCGCGTTTTACACTCTCTCAGCAATGTCGTTATTCATGAGAGAGTGTGAGGGGGGAGAGGCAACAGCTGGCACCGTTCCAGGGCACGGACGGCGGACGGGCGCCGCGAGTATGAGACATTAAAGGCTTTCGCCTTAAGAGGCACGAACCAGTAATAAACATCGGAGTCATCACGGCATCGTGACTTTCGCGGGTTTACGTGGAAAAAGAAGTACACGTGGGATCTACGTATAATTTCTACATTACACCTTGACAATTTGTGCATGTTGTGTGACAGCTGGGTGTATAGTCAATACTCACACAAAGGTTATATGCGAGGGAAGCCCAGACGCACAACCTCTGCAAGAAACACAGCTGAGCATTACTCGCGCTGTTATGGTTATTTCGCATTTTGCGACACTGTGTGATACTCAACTGCAGTGCTAGGCAAGTTTGAATTGTAAATGGTACTGGTTATATAATTCAAATAAATAAATGAATAAATAAAGGTTTGACGCTTGCCTCACATAAACTTTGCTGATACCCTCTGATACCAGGATACCCTATAAAAGAAAAGGGAAAATTTTCAACTGTACACAGTGCGACACTAGAAGTGCGTCGGACATCGCTTGCCTAACATTGTATTTAGCCTGTGGTGGTTAAAAAGGCATCCTGGCTTCTTTTCAAAGCCCATAACACGCATAAAAGTGCCGTGTAACTCGGCCACAATTCCATCCCCGTACGATTCCTTTAACGGAGTTTTATATTTCTGGAGGTAAACGGAGTTCCCGTCGAATGTTTTTGGACTCCGGGGAGGTGTAATCTCGTAAAAACCCATTTAATGGTGTTTGATAGTTCTGGAGTTAAAAGGAGTTTTCGCGAAGTGTAACTGTACTACGGGGAGGTCTAATCTCGTGAAAATTCCTCTAATGAAGTTATACATTTCCGGAGTTAAGGAGTTCCCGTCGAGTGCAACTGGACTCTAGGGGCACTGATTTCTTACGCATACACAAACAACAAAGAAATTGGGTGCTAGCATGGCCTCCGAATGTTGAATGTATTCTGTCTCCAGCTGCTGCAGGTTATCTTTTCGCCCACTTTCATTTCCCTTGTTTACCCGATTATTTTTATATTTCAATTAAACATATAATATACTTCCTCTGTGCTTTCTTCTGGTAGTGAGCCCTTCAATTTCCTTTATTGATATCTCAGTGTCTCCCTCGCACTCACGCACTAACGCGAAAACTTCGCAGAACATTAATCGTTAAATACAGATGTCTCGAATATGTCCACTGCTTATTCTGAGGCGCGGTTGGCACGGTGTAGTTAAAACTTGTGCTGTGAAAGCCCGCACGTGCTCAGATTGAATCGCTTTGAACAAGTCTTCACACTGTGCCATAGGCCCGTGTACTGTGCGAGGTCAGTGCATGTTAAAGAACACCAGATGGGCTAAATTTCCCGAGCTCGCCACCACGGCATCCCTCATAATCGTGTCCAGGAGAGGTGACACATAGGCTCGGAGAGGCGCAGCGGAGCAGCTGCGTCGAAAAGTTGTTAACGTTCTTCTTCTTTTCACCAGACGGCGCTCGGCGCATGGGGGGCCGGTAGAACGTGTGTAGAGCTGCTAGGCGCCACTTCACTTCGCTCTGTCCGCGACGCCACGTTTCATGTCGACACGTCTTTATTTGTTGTTTTGTGAAACTATTCGTTCTCCGTAGGACATTTTTTTCATCCTTTGAAGTTATGTGAGGTGCGTGGGCCCAGGGAGCGATGTGTAAGAAGTGTTTCGCCCCACGTTGCACGACAGGGTTACAAGTCGTTTACGGAGAAACACGTCGTTTTCCGCGCCGAAAGAAGAAGAGTGCCTTCAGGTGTGGATGAATGCCATAGCTCACAAAGGTCGGATGTTGCAGTCTACCGACCACCTCTGCGAAAGGCACTTCGAGCCACATCTGGTGAGGGTAACCTCTCTACAGCGGTAATATGTCTTTGTTCGCACGACCCGAAAAGCGTTCCTCTCGAAAGATGCAGTGCCCAGTGGCGGATCCAGAGGGGGGGGGGGGCGGTAGGGGCGATCGCCCCCCCCCCCAAAGCCTGTGTCAGCACCCTCCCCCCCCCCCCCCCCCCCCGCCCCTTTCAATGCTTGTCGTCCACCTCCTACTACCAATTAGGAAAAAAATGTGGGACCACTGTGAGCAACATTAACAGTATTTATGCTATCATGGGGTTTTTGTGCTACTAAAAACAAAAAAGTCAGGACCCCACCCCCCACTCCGGTGTTACTTCAAGCGCGACCGCCCCCCCCCCCCTAAAATGAGTGGCTGGATCCGCCCCTGGCAGTGCCTACAATATTTCCAGACTGCCCAAGCTATCTGTCAAAATAGAAAAAAAAAACGAGAAAAAATAACGAAAGAGGCCAGCTGCAAGGCACGGCAACACATCGCCTTTCAAGACGCAGTGCAAGAAAAGCCTGGAATGCAGAGACGTGGTTTTCGGTATGGATTCGGCGAGTGCGCTTAAATCGATGGCCCCCGTCCGCATAGCGCCATCTGCGAGCAAGTACGTGAACCCGAACAAAGTTTCGTCACGCTCGCTTGCCGCGTTGAGTCACCTCTCCTTCCTACACCGTGTTCTGAAGTAAACTATTCTTTTCACAACGGGTAATTCGCTGTCATCGAGAGAGACAGGCGGTTGCACAATTTAGGCACAATATAGGAGCAGAAAATATGTTCAAATAATAATGCTAAGTCGCCTATAGCTCATTCTGTAATACTCAGAAATCATGCTTCACCGCTTCGTTTGCAAGGCTACTTCAGTGTCATTAATTAAAGTAATGACGCATCCAGGAGGGTGTCTGGGACCTGATTGGAGTAATTGTCTCTGTAGAGCTAGCTCCCGCTATAATAACATTTTGCTACATTTTGCACTTGATAGCTTGCGCGTTACGTCATAGACGCAGGTTCTTAACGTGCGAGTACCAGCGGCGTAGGCAGGGGGTGGCACACCGGGCCCCTCCTCCCCCCCCCCTCCCCCCGAACATTTTTTTTTTTGTCATGGAATACAGAGCACAAAATGACACTCGACCATATCTGCCTGGCTGGCCGCCATTTCAAATTAAGTAGGTCCCCCCCCCCCGCTAAAAAATTTTTTTTTGCCTAAGCCCCTGACCATGAAGTACTCAAACATGGCGGCTTTGATGACGTCAAGGCACACGGCACGATTCGCGCATTAATCGCGTCCCGACCAGCAAGCTCCGGAACCTGCTCGTGAATGTAAAAGACAGGCTGCCAAGTGAATCGTTCCCAGGTGTGTGTAAGATCGCCGTGAAGTGTATATTGGCGAAACGGGAAAGTTCTCCCGACGCCTCAAGGAGCACCAACTTGACGTGACTATTAACAGTCACACGACGAACGCCATTGCTGAGCATGCGCATAACCATAACCACACCATTGACTGAGATAATGCTACTATCGTCGCCAAGGGAAATAACGTGTCATCCCGCCGGCTCCTAGAATAACTAATTATTCAGTCAACGCCAACTACGATGAATAGGACAACCGGGATTATGCTTGCCATTTACGCCCACTCGTTGCGTCACCACTGGCTACATAATTGACAACGACTTCCAGTCCAGCTCAGTTAACAAGCAACCCGTACGCGGTTCCGAAACGTCAGATCATTTCATCAGGTTTGGTCAGTGACCGTGTGTCATCTCATCCAATGCCTGGCCAGACGAACTTTCGTCGAACTGTTGACTACATCAAGGCAGCATTATCGCGTGGCGGCTAAGCTGCTTCCAAGTGATAACGACGCCGCTGAAACGTTTCAGCAATTTTTACATGAATAACAAAAGAACCTGCATGCGGTGTGCTGATAACATTAACATGACATGACAAACTTCGCGTCCCACCCGTTGGTATTCCAACACGTGGGTTTCAGTGACATCTGTGCAAGCGATCTATTCTCAATGAACATAACGGTGCGGCTCTCAACTGCAGTCCGTGCCCTCTCCGTCTCAAGATCAGCATTTTACCCGACAAGTGTACGCACCTCCGCACAGACATCTAACAGGAGAAGAGGCCATCAGTTGGAGAAAAGTTTAAACCCCGGCACTGATTACACGTCATGTTTCCGACGTGCTATCGAGGTTCCCGCCGCTGGCGCGTAGGAATTACTTCTACACTATATCGCATTACCTGGGGCTGCTGAAGCATCCAAACACAGAAATGGCAACACACACGTTGGAAATGTGGGAGGCGCGAATGTCCAGCCCTGACTTGGCCGACCATAAGGCGCTGATCGACCACGTTGAACGGCGCGGCTAAGGCCAGTGGGGCCCTCAAATAAGGCTCCCCCCCATAAGAATGTCTTATATTTCATTAAAGTTTTTCTGTTCTCTTCTGTCAAGTACGTACAGGCGCAACGAGCATCACTCACCGGACTCTGGCCTCGTGGTCTTGCTCTTGATGCACGAGCCTGTGATGCGGGCGAGCGTGACGAGCCGCGAGACGACGCAGCAGGGCCTCTGCCATCGGCGGGTGCCGGGAAAGGCGTGCATGGCGCAGCAGCCGGTCTGCTTGCACTGGTCACTCGTCTCGCACGCGTGCATGAAGCTCAGCGGGAACGGGCACATCTCGTACATGCCGAAGCCCAGGTCGATCTGCCGGCCGCCGCTCGGCCGGTCGCCAGCGGTCCCGCCCGCACCGGGCTCGTCCACCTGTAATAGGGAACCCCAGCTCAAGTTTGGGTGCGCGACGATCGTGCGGCTGAGCTATGCGTTATACTGGGAATAGACGCCGCCGTCGAAGGCGGTTTGTAGCCGGATTTGGCAGCGCCGGCGGCACGGACATGTACGCGCAAGCGCTCTTCATTTGGCCCGGAGAACTGCGGTGTTGCGATCCTATAGAAGTGGCCCCGTCGAAGTGGCAGGGGGATGAATAATTAAGAACTGGGTAGGTTCTTTATTAGATGCGTGTGATTACAATAAATTGGATTGTTTCCGTGGATTACACTTCTGAAAAGCAAAAGTTCTACAATTTCATGTGACATCCAAAGTAGGCTTGACAATTACAATTTTAACAGCGGTGCTGCTGAAGCTCGAGGTTAGGCCGTGCAGAGTGAACAAAAAAACTATCGTGATCGGCCTCATACCTTCTAGCGCGTTGTTCGGCCGGCGAGCGCTCTTATACTCTTCATCTTCTTAATACCTTGCCAATTAAGGTTAATCGTTAAGGATCTGCTAATCAAGGTCATGGTAATTACGACAGGCTGATTAAGACCTAGCTAATTGAGATATGTTAGTTAGGACCTTGCTAATTAATGGTACATTAATTAAGGCCTAGTTAACTTATACACTGCTAATTAAGGTCATGCTAATTAAGACATTGCTAATTATGAACACGTTTATTACGACCTCGGTAGATAAGACATTGTTAATTAAGACATTAATAATTAGGACATTGCTAATAAAAACCGAGGCTAATTAAGAACATACTAAATGATCTTTCACTTCATGTCGCCACGACAACACTTCGCCCAACAAAATAGTTCGACACCCTTCATAGCCAAGCCTTGCAATGCCCAGCCGAACCTTTTATTAGAACCCATCGTGTCCTTCCCAGCGTGTTCCAAGCTCGTGCGGCGCACGGCTTATTACATTGTTCCCGGTAAAGGTATTGTCATTTACGTTTTGAACAATCCATCCGCATCTCGACAATGGTGAGAAGTCTGCGTGAGCGAAGACGAACCAACCGTTCTCGGGCCCTCTGCTCGTAATATGTAATTCTCCGATGGCTAAGCGGTCGGTTAACGTTTCGAGGGGGTTTTAGCAACATCGACTCCGTAGCGTCTGGCTAGTCAGCAAAATCAAATCGTGGCGAACCAGAGATACAATCCGAGAGCTCTGCCCGTGCGCAGAAGCAGGGGCGGCAGTGTTGTGGCAAAAGGAGACGCGCAGTGCATATTCCCAGCTTACGATATTTCTGCCATATAAATGACGTTCCCGTCAAGAGCAGTGGCGCCGCTCGACGTTGCTTTGGAAGCTTATATGTTGTGCTCGCTGTCATTAAGTGGGAGGGAGGGTAGGGGGGGTCAGGTGGTTAACGCCACGCGCTTCTTTTTCCATTTTATGTAACCGGCCCGTTATACGCGTAACCACTGCCAGCCGCGTAGGAATGGCTGGGAACCTTCCCGATCATTGCACAGCGTCCATTGCTTGTACTCTGAGTTTTCAATTCCTGGGCACAAGTTCGCCCAGTAAAAGTTCCGTATTACCCAGTCTTGCTGCAGCCTTTTTCCCCGTCACAGCCACTTTACAATATTCCAGAGGGAATGGGGTGAGGGGTGGGCAATCTGATATCCCCTGCTGGCTAAATGATCTTTAATTCGTCTCTGGTGTCATCGAAATGGTGACGTCATGGTGCACTGGTTGAGATTTGCCGAGGTCGTGCAGCAGCGTTGACCATTAAAAAAAATTGCGAGCTCTGGGCTGCGTTCGCGCATGGCAAGCGCCAACATCGCAAGCTGTTTCTGGTAAAGGAACGAAGCCAGTCGCTGTATTATGACGCTATCATGCGTCTATCTCGTGGATGGGTACGGAAACCGAAGCTATAGCTTGCAGACATGAATATCTCGGTAAATTGTGTGTACTGTTTTCTAAACTGATGTGAATATAAAAAAGCGCGCACGCACGCACGCACGCACGCCGCGCGCGCGCGCACACACACACACACACACACACACACACACACACACACACACACACACACACACACACACACACACACACACACACACACACACACACACACACACACACACACACACACACACACACACACACACACACACACACACACACACACACACACACACACACACACACACACACACACACACACACACACACACACACACACACACACACACACACACACACACACACACACACACACACACACACACACACACACACACACACACACACACACACACACACACACACACACACACACACACACACACACACACACACACACACACACACACACACACACACACACACACACACACACACACACACACACACACACACACACACACACACACACACACACACACACACACACACACACACACACACACACACACACACACACACACACACACACACACACACACACACACACACACACACACACACACACACACACACACACACACACACACACACACACACACACACACACACACACACACACACACACACACACACACACATCGATCCATACTCCCATTCGCTTCCCTACTATCGTAGTCCACCATAGTAACTTTGCATGGATGCTCTCGATTACACTCGCAGTTACGCCAACCAAGGTGGGGAAAACCCCTGCGACTGGTAACGATGGCATCACTGCTCCATCTTCTCTCAATACATGATCCATGGCATCCGCAACGCCTGCGCGAATAAATAACCCTTGGTCATTTTCCTCTGAAAAGCATGCCGTTATTTCACCCGGTGCCTTGTATAAGTTCGCAGTGTAAAGCAGGCTGCCCAAGGTTTCCTGTTGCATCACTGGTTGGACCGACAGCCTGCCGTGCCCGGCTACCCTGCTCCTGGTGAAGAAATGGACCTTTGACAGACTACTGTTACCATCCTCATCAACGCTTACCTCATCCTCCAGGCCACTGGCTCGCATCCAACCTCGCCGTGATGTTTGGACTTTCCCGCCTTCAACGGCAACACATTTTAAATAAACACAAGCCCACACACACACACACGCACACACGCACACACACACGAACCCCAAACACTGAACTTAGGGAAATACGCCGCCGACGAGTTTCGACCTGGTCCTTCCTGAGAACCTGATTGGTTTATCGCTTGCACTCACATGCCAAACTCATGAGGTTTTACCCTTGCTTTTTTTTTTTTCAACAAATTGGTTTTTTTTTGAAAAAATTACTTTGGGATATTTCCCCTCTTCATTTATGTTAGATTGGCTTGAGCCCGTTATACCTCCTGGTGGTGCGGGCCACCCCCATTTTCTTTTTAGTTATTTTTATATATAGGGGGCCAAAAAAGCACACACACACACACACACACACACACACACACACACACACACACACACACACACACACACACACACACACACACACACACACACACACACACACACACACACACACACACACACACACACACACACACACACACACACACACACACACACACACACACACACACACACACACACACACACACACACACACACACACACACACACACACACACACACACACACACACACACACACACACACACACACACACACACACACACACACACACACACACACACACACACACACACACACACACACACACACACACACACACACACACACACAAACACACACACACACACACACACGCACACACGCACGCACGCACGCACACACACAAACACACACACACACACACACACACACATTGTCAATGTTCGCAGCTGCCGGCCAATGTCCACCTTGTAGACCGACTGCACTGTCTACACTGTCGTCGCGTGATACAGGCGAACATCCGGCACCGACAGAGACATCCAAACACAGGTCCTGGAACGAGCTGAAGACGTCATCGAGAATCACAGCCCTGGTAGCCTATGTGGTTTAGACTCCCTTATACCCTTCACCTCTTCGGCTGATAAAGTTGTTTACTCCCTCTATCGTCTGATTTCAGTTAATATAATCGCGATCATCGCGACTGATTGCCCGGGTTTGTAACAGCTCCCTAACGGCGTTTGATGTCACGGTGGAGTGCGCCGCAAAAATATTCCCTTCTCCTTCCAGTCATCCTGCGCCCCTTCCGCACTAAAGAGCTGTGGGCACCATGCCGTCTGCGACGGGCCTCCCGAGGTCCACCAGGCCTTGGTTCAACGGGCCCGTGTCGTCGCCGAGATCATCATAGGGACCCCGGACTAGGGTTCTCTCACTCACACACGCTTGGCTTATATATTTTCTAAATAAAACGTTTTCTATCTCCCTCTCTTTGCTCAGGATGATTGTAAACGCAGTTATAGTTTGTTGTTACGCTGCTAAGCTCGAGAACACGGGTTCGATTCCCATATTTAGGCGCCCGTTAAAGAACGCCAGGCGAATTGAATTATGTGAATTATGACCCTTAAATCATAGTGTTAATGAGATCGCAACGTGAAATTGCCACCTTTTGCATTTCGGTGGGAATGAGAGGTATGCACACTGTAAGATGTAGGATGACATACACGCACGCACAAACAATCCAAATCTTCCAAATTTCGAGTTATAAGCTCCACATTGTACCTGACCAGAACGGAGACGAAGCTCTAAACCAACCAGGTAACTAGAATACAATTCCGAACGATTTAGTGCAGTTTTGGGTAGAGGGGTGGGGGGGCAGGTGAAAGACTTACGCAATGAAAGTCACTCACCTTGTTGAACGCGGTGTCTTCGTCGGAGGCGTTGAGACCCACCGCCAGAGCGTACAGATGCTGCGGCGATAGACTGGCACCTGCTTCCGGCAGGTTCGTGCAAACGATCGCGACTCCCACAAGGAACATCGTCATCGTCATCATCGCCGTCGGAGACAACGGCGGTCTTGCACTACTCCGTTGGGCACACATTGCGGCGCCTTCAACCTAGGAGTTGTCGCTTCAGCCCGGCGATATTTGGAAACCCCAGAAGGTGATGGAAGGTTGTTGCCAACGGTCGGTTCACGGTGATGGCAGGCGGACCGGACGCACGCAGTGCGCGCTCTTCTAAGCTTACGATTCTACTCTTGTCTCCTCTCCTCGTGCGCAAAGGGGCTGTGGGGTTTGGCGTGAGGGGGGGGGGGGGGTTGCTCGATGTCGGCGGGGGGTAAATACCCCCCCTCGAGCGGCGAGGCGACCTTCTTGCATTCCCAAAACTGGTCCTTCCTGGTCCAGGGGTTCCCCTCTTCGCGATCGCACTTCGCCGCGGGGCGACATCAGGAAGTTCGTCGCAAGCCGAGCGCATCCGATCAATCCGCTCGCTCTTTATTTTACCTTTTAACCGGTGACTCTCCCACCTTGCTTCTCTCTCTCTCTTATCAGCCTCTTCCTCTTCTTGACCCGCGTCTCATGTACTTACCACCTTGACCCGTTGCGTGAGTACGTGCGGGATGCAATGCCCTCTCCACGGTACTTGCCGTTATTGTGGCAGTCACGCAGGGTTGCTCAGGCTTTTCGTTCTTGTTTCATACACTGGAGACATGTAAAAAAGGAAATGTATTAAACAAGAATATAAAACTTAGCGCGGGTTCGTAATATTCTGCTTTAGGAATGCCAATGGGCTTGCTGCTATCTCGAGCGTTGCGGCTCTTTTTTGTGGCGTGGTGGTCTTTGGCAGTGGAGAACAACCGAAAAAATGTCCAGAGTAAGCGACGGCTTTTTAGCGGCATAGAAGGGGATGGGGGGAGAGTGAGAGAAGCACAGCAGTGAAAGGTGCCTGACGTTGACACCAACTGGAAATTGTATCGTGTGCGAGGTCCGAGTGGTGTCACGGACCTGTTTGGGACATTAACACGATGTGGTTAAATGTGCTTCTGCTGTGCAGCCTATGAATGAAACTGCACTGTGCAATGTGTGTGTGTAACTGTGCGACACTGTGGAGCGCGTGATGTATATCACGCATTTGGGTGAAGTTTTTTTAGTGTTGACTAGAGTAGAGACGACGAGGTGTCTCAAACGCGCGGCCCCCGGACCTTGCGCTAGCCGCCTGGCCCGCACATGACTGTCTTCGTGCGGTATGTCTTTTTTCCCGAACGAACTAGTCAGCTCTCCGGTCGAGGATGAGTGATGAAAGCTGCGATCGACCATGAGGATCGTCTCTGCGCAAAAAAAAATAGTTAATGCGGGTGTTTCTTTTCTCGCCGCAGCTAAGCGGTGTCAGCCAGTGGGTTTAGAATAACAGTTATCTTGTGCTTCACCAGGAATAAAGTTTTGTGACTTTGCTGAATGGTGGTTGTATTATTTTCTCGCCTGTTGCGATTAATCAACATGTATCTCGAATTCTGACGCCAAATCCTTTTTCAGAAATCACCCATATATGAGATAAATGAAAAGCTTTCTTTCAATTGTGTCAATGCTAGCTGATATTATGCAACCTCCAACCCCTTCCACTGTCCCACCTTCTTCATTGTCCCGGCCCTTGCGGGAGACTAAATTTCGTGACTGCGGCCCGCTAGGTGAGGGGAGCTTGAGACCCCCGGTAGAGAGATATACACAAAGAAAAGGTATAAGGCTAACCAAGTCGCGCCAAATTGCAAGCAGAAAACGGAATAGAGCTTATTGGCGCGCACTAAGAAAGGTGTTCACTAAGCTACCACTTCTCGCGTACGCAATTGGTATCACGACGGTTAGAGCATTTGACCAATCACAGTGCACGCATTCGCATTCGTGTTAGGTTTTTGACGAAGACGAAGATCTCACGCTGGTGCGTTTCGTTCTTCCTCCCTTTTTTCTTTTTTTTTAAATGTTGCACAGTGGTTACATTTTCCTTTATAATCGAAACTGTGACCAATTCCCGTCGCGGGTATGAGCCAGTTTTCACTATAGGCGACAAAATAAAACAAAAGCGTGCCGTGTGGCGTAGGATACATCGTCGTCATCTTCAACGGTCTCGAGCGGTGCTCACGAGAGCTCAGAAGAAGCTTCGAAGCCGCCCGGTGAGCCACGCTGTTCTGACGCTCTCAAAGCTGCCACCACACTGGGTGTCGCCCTGAAGTCTCGACTCCTGAACCTCAGTCCGGGCTGCGTCTTGGAGTCTCCCAGCGGCGTCCCGGACTTTGCTGCGGGAACATCAACGGTGGACCGCCACAGACCGCCAACACGCCATGAGTAACATTTTTTTTTTCTTAATTGGGAGAGTATCTATACCGAGTGATCTTTCCGATCGAACTGCCGAAAACTTTTTTTAAAATATAGCGATTTGCGCGAAAAAAAAAATAATCTCTTCAGAAGTCGACTGTAATGTGCAGCAGATGTCCATAAATGTTGAGGTCACTCGTATTAGGGGTAATTAACGAAGGTTCACCTATGAACTTCGCAGTACAGCTCATATTGCACTTGACAAACTGTAGCCGGCGAATTCTCGAAATATGTCCACTTCGAACGAGCGTTAACCGTGACACCAGTTTTGAGATAATTGTTCCGAAAAGTTGGCAAATAAATACGTGGGTATTCTAGTGACTTTTATCTAAAGTGCACTGCACAAAACGGCGCTTTCTTTCTTTCTTTCTTTCTTTCTTTCTTTCTTTCTTTCTTTCTTTCTTTCTTTCTTTCTTTCTTTCTTTCTTTCTTTCTTTCTTTCTTTCTTTCTTTCTTTCTTTCTTTCTTTCTTTCTTTCCTATTTTTTTTTACCAAAGTAAAGGGGACAACGATGCATTATTACTCGCAAGCCTGATGGCGCATATATATCTCGAAAATCCCGGTCATCCTCGACTTTCATTCCAAAGTGAATACGCCTTGCAAACACAGCATCTACAATTATTCGACTGCAACACGTGCCGGAATGTAAGTGTTTGAGAAGTTATTTGGTGAATCGTAGTTAATTGACTACAAATTAGCGGGATTTCGACATTTATGGACGCCTAGCAGCCACACCTGACAGCTTAATTTTAATTAGATTATCCTTTTTTTTACGCGAGTGTTTGCTCGGTTCTACACCATTTGTTTACCGACGTCATTTCCATCACGGAAATGACAACAACAAAACAGCATAAGTTTGCTATGCGAAGAGACCTTCCTTTATAGATACCGAAAGTATGCGTTAGTGAACCTAATGTCTTTTTTTTTTCTTTTGTGATCGCGTTTCACATTTGTTTTATGACCGACACCTATGAAGGAGGGATCAACGTTCTTTTTCCCCAAAAAATTTTTTGCGTATGCATATTCAGAGAGTCCGGGCGGCGCAATGCGCACGTACGAAACGACCACCACCACCACTTCGAGTAACTTGGCCCTGGCGCCTCGCGACCAGGCGGGTGAGGGCAGCACCTCCGCCTCCACGAGCGACCTCTACGCTTCGCCTTACATCGACGACAAGGACGCACGTGAGTTTTCCCATACGGCGATATATATATATATATATATATATATATATATATATATATATATATATATATATATATATATATATATATATATATATATATATATGTGTGTGTGTGTGTGTGTGTGTGTGTGTGTGTGTGTGTGTGTGTGTGTGTGTGTGTCAAGTAGAAATTCACAAAAGAAGAGTCAAAGGACTCTTTTTTTTAGAGTGCAGTCTCGCTCCTAATTTTATTTTTAGGCTTAAAATCTTTATTCGTGCAGCTTGCGCTTATATATGCTTATATATTAGCTTCTTTTCGTCGTTATTGGTTAAGATTACCATAGGCGTGCGCACGAGGGGGGCAGGGGGGGGGGGGGGGCGTCCCCGCTACTCAACTAGGAGGGGGGGGGGGGTGCAAAGTCTGCCCCATACATTGACTTAATAGGTAGGGGGGCGCTGCGACGAACCTTCGCCCCCCACTGAAGGGAAACCCTGCGCACGCTTATGAAGACGTTATTTATTAGGCTTTTCATAGCTATCAGGACAATGTAGACAGGAGATAAAAATTGCTTGGTCTTAAAGCTTCGCACTAGGCGCTGCCATACGTATGCTTGTATAAGGACTGCGGGACTGTAGATTGTATTGTGCGCCAAATCGACGGGGCACAAGACGGATACACACACTACAAAGCGCTTTGCTGTGTGTGTATCTTTCTTGTGTCCCATCGATTTGGTGCGCTATACAATCTAAAGTCATGCTTTACCAACACGCACAATCTTCAACCTTAGTATAGGAGCTGCATGTCAAGCTGTATTCGAAGCGAAATCCTCCATCAGAATGTTCAGCCTTTTGCGTCTCTTTGTTTCTGTGTACGCACAGAAAGAAATGAATAAAATCAACTTGTCGATCAGTCAATCAATCAGTCACGTAATCGAAAAATTCCGTCATTAAACTTCTGAAAAATCGAGCTACTGAAATCTGCTGAAAGCGAGGGAATGCTATAATTTCTGTCGACTCTACAGAAAGCAATATTTTAATTCATACATTGAGCCTCAATTCTTTGTTTGTTTTTACAAAACTTTTCCAACATTCAGAACTCATACAAGAAACTTATAATTACGGAACAAGGAAAGAAATAAACGAATGTTGTACTTCTGCAAATTTAATAAAATTAAATAAAGCATATGAAATCTGACAAATGAAATGTCATGTGTTTACATGAGTTGTCAGGACTTAAGAATTTAAAGGGATACCATATTTTTTATAGTGTTCGCAAAGTTGATTAAGTGCTTACGCGGAACAGCTGAACAATCCCTGAGTAGCTGAATAATCGCAGCCTAATTACCTTCGCGAATTAACGAAAACAATTTTTCGAAACATAGACCAACTAAGGCGGTCGTAATAAACAAAAGTCCCAACGAAGACTGAAGTAACAGCTCTTTACAAACATTAGAGAAATCTATGTACCTGTAATACCTATACCATTCCTATATGTAACAGTTGAACAATCGCAGCGCCTCATTTTCTTGTAATAACCGTTCCATAGGAAAACTATGTGCGCTTACTTAGAAATTCGATGACGATACAGGCGCTTATGGTATTGAAAACGCCTTAGTGAGCGAAGCGTTTAGTGAGGACATATTGTATCTCGTTTTCGCGATTTCAGGGTCTACGTCGGCGACGACTATAACGACGACGGCGAGAAGCGAAGGTGAGCGACATTGTGTAGCGTAGTCCCAAGCTGCGCATGTTGATCCACGTTTTTGCACTTGGCCTGTGGCAAACACTAAATGCCTGGCAAACGCCTGTTCCAACGCAACGAAACAAAAAACGGACAAAACTTCGCAGGTGAATGCCATATCTTGATAAACACGTGTATATGCGCTTATACTGATATCAAGAACTAAACAGTTTATCCCCTATGGTGTAGCATGAGCAGTTGCTCCTCAGAGAGTAACTGCAAAAACATGAGAGTAACTGCGAAGACTAATAGTTGGTGCTTGAGGAGGAAATGGTGAGAGTAACGTTTCATCATCTGAGATATAGCAACTGCAAGGTGACGAAATTGGGACGTTGCTCCCCCCAAAGGGAGCAATGGGAGTGGCAATGCAGTGACTCCCTCAAAGGAGCAACCCCTATACCCAAGTAGGTCTCTTTCGGCTTAGAGTGGATAAGCTTTTCAGAAGTCTGTAGTGTGCACGTACCTCACAGGAGTACGGCCACTAGCGTGGGTTCGGACTTAGCGAGCCACAGGGCCGCATTTGCCGTCGCCTCGCATGAACCAGCGTGCCGCAGCACAAGTGCGTTCGGGCAGCAAAGGACACCGAGCGCAGCGCGGCAAGTACACAGTATATTGCTCTCGGGATCCGCAACACTTTATTGCCTGCGGCAACACCACAAAACGTAGTACAACGCCCTGCTGCTAAAGGGCGGCGGGGAAAGCAACGGGCTTAACCACGCCACGGGCGAAAATACAACACAAAGGGTGCCGCTAGCACGTCTCCGCGGGCAAAAGGGCTCACGGCGACACGTCGCTGTGGGAAACGTTCCCTCGCGACTACGCGGCGTACTCTCACGATCAGTGACCAAAAGGCTCGATCGCTCGAGTGAGGGCAAACTCCGCTCGCGTTGGCTTCGATAGGTACGGCTCGGCGTAGTAAGACCACGCGCGAACACACCGCACCGCTCTTCGGCCTAGCGTTCGGAAAAGGGCAACGGAAGGTAAGCGTTCGCCGCGGGTGCAAGGCACCGTTGGCGAACCGTCCGAGCGAGCCCCAAGAACAAAGGAGGTGACGGACGATAAGCAAAAATACGTGCTTACCCCAACGCTGTCCAGAGAGATTCTGACTCCCGCCGCGCGCGCGAAACGTCTCGCGAGACGCGAGACTCGAGCGCGGCGCCACAGTCGAGAATCGGCGCCGGGTGAGAGGTTAGCGTTACTCCCGCTCTCCCAGCACCGACGGACCGCGGAGGAGGGGAGAGTCATGCGAGGACATGGGGACGGCAGAAAATAGGCGAAAAAAACCCGCGCAATGGCAACGGGCTAGCCTCAATCCCCACAAGTCCTATATCGGAGTAAAAATATCTCTTGCCCGTGGCCTCCTTAATCTAGGCCAATCTGGAGCTCGTCCTTATGTGTTGAACCGTAAAAACTGGTGAGTTGACACACAGATATTCTTTGCTTCCTTGTGACTTCATCAAAAGCTTTATGCATCCGAGCTTATGACTGCTGCGCTGTCCGTCATACCTGACGCACGACTCTGTGCTGCGCCTGCCACCCTGCACATTGCGTGTGTGGCTCTCCTTTGATAAGGGCTACCGTTATGCATTCGTCCTGCATGCAACATCATTGCGCTTTATACGGTAGTTTTGCCTGATACGGGGAAAGCGTTAAGAAGGATTATAAGACGTCCCGCAACACAGCTGGAAACAAACTCCCGCATTGCGGAGTTTTTCGTTTTACGGGCTTTCAGGCACACGACTATCGTAGACCCCGGTCATGGGTTCAGACCCCACCCATGACCAGTATTTGAGGACATGTGCAAGTAGCGCCATCTCTCGCCTGTGACAGCGGCAGCCGGCCATAAATCAAGGGCAAATAGGTGAAACAAATTATCTGACGAAAAAAGCCTAGTTACCAAGAAAGGACTCTCGGTTCTATACAGCAGAGACTTACTGGAACATTTTTGTTATTCATATACTTTTATTCATTTAGCTTTGTCATAATTGTTACAATTTTACTATAAACTACATTACACACCCTATACTATGCTTTTCAGGATTTCCTTTTTTTATTATGTTGGCTTCTTATCGTTATGTATAAAGTTAAGTGGTAAATGCAAGGAAGTTTGCATGCGTCAGAAGGTGTAAGCTGTCGCAAGACGTGGATGAATTGGATACATCTGCGGGAGAGGCATTCGGTACCTGCGAGAGAATATAAAATAAAGGATGCAGGTTGTTGCCGTTTTTTTTTTCTTTGTTTGTTTTTGTATTGCTGGGATGACGATGATCATGACGATGACTACCTTCCCTGCAGAAGTCATAGTGCCGAGTACCACGTCTGGGGTGCAGTCAGCAGCAGGTACGAATGCGCCGCCTTCTTTCACTCTTTTACTCTTTAACTAACTTCGTGGTTTTTTTCTTAGACGTGTGTGGGTGCGAGCTCGTTGGAGGAGGACGGGCGCTGCCCGTCCTCGTGTGATGTTTCCTTGTCCGTGTTTAAATTGGCGCTGTGTTTTTATCGATAGGTTAGGGAATCGCAACGACATTGAGCTTTGGATGAACTGAATCTTCCGCATTATGCAATGTGTATTCATGTAGCTTCGATGTGCTACGTATTGTTATACAGACGACCATTTACCCATGAAATTCAGTTGGTATATAGTCAGCGCCTGTGTGTTCGCACATGCTTCCGTTTAAGGCGCGATTCTTGCGCTTAGGTGTCATAGTCTTGTAGGCCTTACTCGTACAAAATGGCGCGCACATTCACTGAACTTTTTTGCTTCCTTTTAATTTCCAGAGAGAATGTAAGCATTATTTACCTTTTAAAACTTGAACTCTTAAATTTTCATTGTGGTGCTAATTACGAAATAAAATGTAGGTGTTGCTTCTTGGTAGGTTGTGCATCTGTTAAATTTTTGCCATCGACCCAAGCCGAAATAAATATTTTATTCACATAACGCTGGAACTTAAGTACGTCACCATGCGCGTCACGCTTCTGTTCGTCACTTACGAGGAGAAAGAAAACATTAGCCAACTTGACTTAGTGTCTTACGATACGTGTACGAGCCTCTAACGGTGAAAAATTGAGCATAACGTAATCATTTTAGGTTCATTGATGCGACGAGAGGGGGGCTCTAATTAAAAGCTTCTATTAGGAAGACTCCAAGAAGAAACGCTATGGAACTCTATTTAGAGTAAAGTATAACTCTAGTGCATGTCAGTTATCCTATTCTCAGTTCCTTATAGCATGAAATCACGTAAGTTTTGGCATGGTGGTATTCCATTCAGTATCTATAGCGCACACGCAAGACAAAAAGCAAGTGACAACCGACGAAGACGGGCTCTAACTTCCAAGAGATTCACTTTCATAGAGGGTCACTCTCATACTTATGGGGTTGATTAGAAGCCTGCTCAAACCGCATTTGTCACATTTTACATGAGAAACAATGAACAGTGCACTGTTCATCCCCATAAGAATGAGTGTGACGCTTTGAAAATAAATACGTTGGAAGTTACCGCCTGTCTCAATCGGTTGTAACACGTTCCTTGTCGTGTGTGTGCTCTAGGTACTGAAAGCCTTATATATCAGATATAATTCTATGCAACCATAGAAATGCGTGCTCGTCAATCTGCATGTGAACAGCCAATTGACTTCGCAGGACCGGTCTTTCTTATAGTCTATAGGCTCACGCTAACTTGGTTTTTCTTTATGGTACAATTACAGCCCACGTACGTCCGTTGTTCCGCTTAGACAACAGCAACCCGAAGATAGGCGGTAAGTTAGCTACAAACGGCATTCACGTTTTTTCTTTTTCTCGAACGCAACAAGTGCTTGGCGTTTGAGTGTATCGGCGAATGCACGCGTAGACAATTTTACGTAAGACACATGAGCGCCTTCATAATCACGACGTGAATTAATGAGGTCATGAAGCGTCGAATACACCAACCCAACATTCTCCACGCGTATGGGTCTACCACAGGGCCCTCAAACTCGCCTCGGTCAGCGAGAAGGAGGCAAAAGCTGGGGGGAGGGGGGTGCAGTACAAATTGTCCGCTAACGTTACCATTTCAAAATAAAAAGCCTTTACCATATCTCATATGTGGGTCATTTCTGAAGGAGATTTGGTGCCAAGATTGCAACAACATGTCGATAGCGGTCGCCTAGATCACTAAAATCTGGCCGCCGATTCGGTAATGTAGTTCTTGTTTCGCGGTTGTGCTTCAACACATGGCGACTACATGAGGCGCCTCGCGATAACAATGCTTCAGACCAGTCATGCCTATGTAGCATACGTACATACCTATTAAGAGAATAAAAAAAAAATGAGACGAGGACAGTCATGTGCGGGCCGCGGGCCGCAAGCGAGAGGTTTGCGGGCCGCATGCGGCCCGCGGGCCGCGTGTTTGAGATACCTGGTCTACCATAACACTGTTCGTTTAGTTGTTAAAGATACCAAACGGCTAGGTTAACAGGCCGATACCACGACCCTGAAATACATCCGTAAATAGACTTTAGCGACAGATTGTACGACGTGAACGTGGTAAGACACATAATGCTTTCAATGCAACGCTTATGGCAGTATATGCTACTTCAACCTTTCTCGTACGTATACTTTTCGACGCAGGTACGCTGGTTGCGTCATGTTGACCATCTGCTTGTTTCTCCTGCTCCTGCTGCTTGCACTGTGCTACCTCGCATTCATCCTCTTAGGCAAGTCTGCACTCTGGACGGGTATAGTCATGGGCCGCGTTGCACTATTCACCAACGATTATCGGCGCCGTGTAGCACGTACCAAAAGTCACCGACTGCGCAAATAGCACATGCACTAAAAATTATTGACTGCATTCTGGCAACAAATATTTGTGGCCCTACGGCGATACGATAGACGTCGGCTCTGCGAACTGTTGTAGCATACGTGTGTTAGTATATTAGCAGTAACTTGTATAAAATAGGAATCCGAGACTGATCAACCGTTGTTGTTAACTGTTTAATCTCAACATTTGATCTTCTTCGTTTTCTCGCTAACGCTCCTCTTCTTATTCTGTTCGGGACACAACATCCATATAGAATCGCACTCGATGTAGTTTCCATCATTATCCTCCTCTAATTCGCTTCGTGCGTTGCAGGGACCGGCCCAGCTTCAACCGTACCCCCGCCACCGAGCCCCAGGACGAGAGACACAACCAGTACCACCACGTCGACGAGTACCACGACCACGTCGACGACTACCCCGTCGACTACTGCCCCGACGCTGCCGTCGCCGAGCACCACGCCGAAGACTACCACCACGCCGACGACTACCACACCGCCGACGATGACACCCCCTACGCCGAGCACCACTACGACGAGTACGTCAAACCTTTTATCGCTGGCCACTCCACCCTTTCCTATTTAGCGGGTAGCGTAGAGTACAGTACGCTAAAGTAGTGCATCCTCTCTTGCGCTCTCTCTAGTTCGTCTGTCTCTATACCGCGCATAGCTCGCGGGATGCTAGTCGTGCTCGCTGCCCGTGAATTGAGCCGTCGGTTGAGCGACTGGTCGACCCTTACCCCAGCGTTTAATAAACGCCTTTACGAACTATTTGTCTTTGACATATATACTACGAATATACCCAATACACTTTCGCCACTGGGACCCGTACCTATGTATACGTAATACACAGATTGCGTGTGATGCCACGAAAACAGCTTCACGCCGTGGACGTGCTCAAACATGGACGCCGCGTTGATGTCGGGGCATCATAACACCATGACGTGTAACACCACTTTGCGCTTGACGATGGCGGTTTGTAGCTAGGCAGACGCGTGCGCAGGGTTGTGCATAGGACGGAGGGGGGGGTTTAATTTGGCCAAGTTTGGCCAAGACTTATCGCAGCCCCCCCCCCCCCTCTCCACCCCATTGGTCGAGTGCGAAAGGGAACAAGTTTCGCAGTGGATGCAAAAATGAAAATGCAGCGATATAACGCGCTTCTCACAACGGCCTGCCATCGCTTCCCGGTTTTTCGGGGGAAAGGTGAGAAGTAAACAGCTATTTGAATGCAACGTCCGGTGTCCTCGGCCGCCATTATCATTACAAACATGTCTGCCATAACACTTGCACATAAAAAATCACATGAAAGGTCCGGCTGAGTAAAACTATGGGACATCATTGGCGCCTCCGTTTAGATTATTGCATGCGCCATCCCTCGTGCGTAAGCCTATGCTACTATAGGGCATCCTGGTCGGAGGCCGCAGGAACATGAAGGTAATGCGTCAGGAACGAGAAGATTGGACATGCGCTCTGTATTCCTTGTGCATTCGTTTTCTGGCGCTGGCCAACCACAATTACGAACCCAAATCAACTTGCCCAGTGCCCAGCCATCCGTTATCCTGCAAGGAGCCACTTTCCGTCTAAGCGCAATGTCGTATTCGCAGCCACCTTGCCGCCGCTGCTGTGCTCGGTGGGCACGATCCAGGCGGCCATCGCACCGCTCGTGCCTCCCGACAAGTACTGCGACATCTTGGTGTTCACGCACGCGCACGTCGACGAGACCGCCGACTCCCTGCGCGCCGTGGCCAACGACAAGGGCTTCGACGTGTTCAAGAAGGCGTGCAGCGAGTACATGGAAAGCACTTGCGGCATCTCCTTTGACGCCCGGTGGGTTAAGCGTGTATCAACATTAGATAGATAGATAGATAGATAGATAGATAGATAGATGAATAGATAGATAGATAGATAGATAGATAGATAGATAGATAGATAGATAGATAGATAGATAGATAGATAGATAGACAGACAGACAGACAGACAGACAGACAGACAGACAGACAGATAGATAGATAGATAGATAGATAGATAGATAGATAGATAGATAGATAGATAGATAGATAGATAGATAGATAGATAGATAGATAGATAGATAGATAGATAGATAGATAGATAGATAGATAGATAGATAGATAGATAGATAGATAGATAGATAGATAGATAGATAGATAGATAGATAGATAGATAGATGAGCATAAGTTCGCGACGGCGTTGCCTGGGCAAGTGTGCGAGGCATATACGTCTGCATGTAGCTACACAGTAACACAGCAGGTGACTCATACCGACATTATTTCGGAATGGCCCAGCGTTAGGTAGCGTACGCTCTTGTTCGCTCGTAGTAGCTGGCGCTTCTAAACAATTGAAAGCCTATGTAGCGTAAATGTCGACTGATACCTAAAGAAGAGTGAGTGTCTGAAGCGGCGAAAAACTTACATGTTTATTTTTTTCGGTCTGTAGGCTGCTCGAGCCCAACATGTTCACGACGACGAACGTCAAGCAGCAGCTGAGCGACCTGAAAAAATCGTTCCGGGTCAATCACTACGCCATCTTGAACATTTATGGGACGCAGAGCCTCATCCAGACAAAGCTGACGACCCACGCGGCACACATAATACAGGTGAGTGAGCACTCCCACGTACTCTCGTCGAATAATAATAATAATAATAATTGGGGTTTTACGTCCCAAAACCACGAGATGGTTATGAGAGACGCCGTAGTGGAGGGCTCCGGAAATTTTGACCATCTGGTGTTCTTTAACGTGCACTGACATGGCACAGTACACGGACCTCTACCATTTCGCCTCCATCGAAATGCAACCGCCGCGGCCGGGATCGAACCCGCGACCTTCGGGTCAGCAGCCGAGCACTGTAGCCACTGTTCCACCGAGGCGGAGGTTGCACTCCGTCTCGGTGGAACAGTCCGCCTTGGTGGAACGTTGCAACCTTGTTGCAACCTAGTTGTAAGTGGACGAACTAAGTTGCTTCACAGCTCGATATAGCGAATAATTCGATGTAGCCAAGCTATCCGATAACGAACTTAAACGCCCGCATAATCTCTGTGAATACTACCGCGTATTCTTGTCAAATGTATGCGGTCGAATTCATCAGCAAAGAACTTAGAGGAATTCCTTTATGTATTGTTTGTATTGTTTTTGCGTGTGCTTGTATGTGTGCGTGTATATATACATAATTGTTTTGGCGGGGGGGGGGGGGGGGGAATCCTGGCTACGCCAATGACTTGCGCCTTATCTCTAGCGCTTCCGGGCAACTACGCCGACCTCGGCGTGTCAAATGTCAGCAGGAGAAGCTGGATTGCAGGCGAAGGGAGAGCTGTGCTTGAAAGCCGACAATAAGGGAATCGAGACTCGAGCATCCCCAATAGGTTTACCCTCGTAAACGCGGCGATTAAAGCGATATTAATTATAAACAGCGAACCAGAATTGATATTCGGCTGGGTGCCCTAATCCGCAAGTGATGTATTCAAATGCGAAGACAACCATATAATTTTTCCCCCGTTTCTTTGCAGCAGTTTCGGTTACTACTGGGCAACGTCCGGGAAACCAACAAAGTTATTGTCGGGGTCGGCTACTACTATTACAACGATTCCGGAGCGTGGGCAGGCGTAGAAGGCATCGCCACGAACGTCGCAACGTGAGTGCCGTGAAGTCCACACATGTATACGCCGTCTTCATACTAACTTAAATTTACGTTGGTTTCTCGGAAGCTCTTATCGCATCGCATGGCCGATCCAGACCCTAAGCGAGATAAGCTTAATCGGCTGACGCAGAGACTGTGTCTTTCTACTCGCCTCCCCCATGTCAAGTAAAAGTCAAAATTCGGTTTTAACAGCGAAGTTTTTCTTTGTCGAGGCTTCCCCGTCCGATGGCGTAGCGCTGATCACGTGGCATGGCAGTGTTGCCAGCTTGAGGCTCCGTAGGAAGAGGAGCGCTACGCCGTGCCGAGAGCGGCGGTGGTGAAGCTTTACAGGTGATCCAATGAGAGGCGCGCCAAGAAGGGGGATTCGTGGACTTTGACAGCGTATAGCTGATGTTTTATTTGTAAAGATGATGACATTGCATTTTAAAAGGAACTGAGGACTTGAGCATAATCACGTTCCTAAGACATTTACCCACCGCACTGGCCCAAATGGTCACTTCGAATTAAATGACGGCCCCAACGACATGCGGGTTCCGGCACGAAATATAAAAGGAAATTGAAATTGGGCCTTCTTTTATTTCGAGCAGTTACCGAAACCTTCCGTCGAAATTAACGTAGAGTTTTGAAACAGCACTTCGCCTTAGAACGACGGAAAGTGGCACTATATAGTTCGCAGGGGGTCATCAAGAAAGGAGGCAAGGTTTGCACACACACGGGCACAGGAATAGGAGGCCCGAACGAGAAAAAGAAAATCAGTCTGGTTCTCTTCTATTTTGACGGCTGCCCGCCTCACCTTACTTCGGTACTTCGTCAGCCTAAGCTGATCTGGCGTAGTCTTAAGTGTGTTATCTTCAATTGCTCGCCTCAATGCGTCTTCTGTTCCTGCTTGCAGGGACGACGTTGACGTGCTGGTGCTCATAAACACGGTTTTGTCGAAGCCCGCAGAAAAAGAATGCCTCACGCTTCCCGCCAACGCGTACCAGAGCCTGAATCCGTTCACTCCTACGCTGGCAAGTGTTTAGACAACAGTTCTCGATTTGTGCGCAATGAGCCAGTTAACGGAATCGCATCGAAGATAAGAAAACAAAAGGAATATGACGCTTGGTGTGATGGGGATTAATACCGCTCGGGCCGCACATCGCAGGAAGGCGCGCTCGCGATGGTCAACGCCAGCTCCCTGAGAAGACCGTCCCTCATGGTGGCTTTCTCTTTCCAAATGGGCGTGATCTTCTACAACATGTCGAAGGACTACCCTCACGCCAACGAGTCCGTGTACCAGGAATGCAATAACCTCGCCGAGACGGACTATTCTCAGGCACGTGTATAGTTTCGTATTCCCATATACGCTCTCGCCCGCTGCCAGGGACCACGGGTCGCGGACTTGAAACCGGATTGAATAATGTGCAGCCTGGAAAAGGCCTGCAGGTGTGCGTAATGTGCGAAAGTCTCGTTTTGGCAGATTTGATGCTTTCAGGTAGTATGCGAGGGATTATTGGTCAGCTGCCAGCTCGTAATAAGATCACATGCTACGTGACGCCAACAGGCAGAGAAGAAGTGTTCCACACTCGCCGTCACGGCTACTGGCGGCGCTGACTGACGCTCCCACGTTTAAAATGCACACATGTACCCCATAAAGTGGACGGGGGAGATGACCACCGCGGTAGTCAGTTGGTAGATCATCGGACGCGTTATTCGAAGGTCGCAAGGTTCGGTCCCTGCCCGTGGCAAGTTATCTTTTCGTCCACTTTTCTTTCTTCCCATTTACATTACATTTACTACTAATAAAACATCCCCGTATACTTTCCTTGCCATTATTGTCTGTTAGTTCTATTAATATTGTGTTTCACGAAGGAGAGGCAAGTCCCTTAAAATTTCCACTTCTTTCCTTCATGCTCAGTTAGGAATTTCAAGTTCTGTTTGGGTTAGACAGCGGTGCTTATGACACTGTATATCTTATGCCGTCGCCCACCGCAGTAGCATGGTTCGTTCATTGAAGCCATAGCGCTGAAAAGACACGGACCACAGAAAGAACACGGGACGTGCGCTCTTCTTTCTGTGGTCCATGTCTTTTCAGCGCTATGTCTTCATTGAACGTAACAAACCAACTAGCCCAAAAGTCTGTTCTCTTAGCATAGTTCGATCCGCAGGTCTGGCTAGAGCTGTTGACTCCAATGTATCCTCCGTTCATGCCAATACAGGCGTGCCAAGGCGAAACGGCTGTGCTCAACTACGAGAAGACAAGCATCGGCTTGAGCACTCGCGAGCAGAAGGTGGACTTGGGACGAGTAATCTTCCAGACTTTCGACACGCTGGATCTCATGAAAGACAAGGTGACTCGCTTTCTCTCTCTCTCTGCTTAGGCCAAATGATAGAAAGGGATATCCCCTAGTGAAACATTCGCCATTCCAAGATTCCTTAAATATCATTGCTGAATCCGTATATTTGTTTCATATCCCCTTCAAGTGCACATTATGTTGGGCTGTCTGTAAATGCATCAAATTTACGAAAATTCTTTTCAAGGCACCCATTATTCTGTTGCACCCAAGAGAAGGTGTTAACGCGTTGATTTGTACGTTTTTTCAGTAATTTGTTTTAACTGCAGTCTGATGAAATATTTATTTATCCTGAATGATGAAAAATTCGTAAACAGGAGCAGACGTTTCGACAAGTGGACTTTTCTTCAAGCGGACTTTGCTTCCTTAGCGTGAGTGTGTATAAGCTTCGTACCCTCTCCTCCAACCCAAACAAAGGAGGAGGAGGGCAACTGCGGAAGCGGGGGTGGGGGGCGGGGAAGAAGGAGGGCCCTTATTCCCCTCCCCCAACCCCCGCTTTCATCATCCCCGACCAAAGGGTGCCGACCAGAAACATTGAAGGACGCCGACAATAGGTGAAAATAAGCACCACGTACGTGGCGTCCGGCGCCCTCGCTGAGCATGCTCACTGCCACAGGTCACCAGGGATGCTAATCTGGAACATTGTCAAATTCCTTTATGTTGAAAAATTTCGCCATTGATCAGCACTGATTGGGCCCAGAGGGCTGCTACGCCCTCTCTGATTGGCTTAAATTTATGCCGCAATTATGAAATGTGGCAATATGGCGGTATTTGACACACCCCTTATCGGCTGGGGCAGCGCGTGCGTCATTTAAAGCTAAAGAATTGTGAGCCTGTAGCTTTATCTTGAGTCGCTTCATATCCAGACAACGGCACACACTTTGGATCGCGAAGACGGAAATATTAATTCGATACACGCCGCCGCACCTTACGTCATGTATACTCAACCGCAATAACCTCATTTGCCTTCGTGTTTCGCACTTCGTTGTGAAAAAGGCTCCCTCCCCTGTGGGAGCGGAAACGTGAGTGAATATTTTTCACCTTGGTCGGCGTTCTTCACTGTTTCAACCAAAGCCACGTCTGTTGTCTGGGGTACAAATGCTATTGCGCGGGCAAGCAAGGGTGAATGACAACGGCGGAACGGAGGCACGATAAGGGTTCGGCTGAACCACCGGGGAAGTGACTTGTAATAACATGAACTATAATTTCGTCTAAACCCTCGTGACGTCGCTGATGGCGAAGATCAAACCACGAATGCATTTCGGATGCCGCGAGATGACGTCAAATCCGCAGGCCTGGCATGAATATGCCACTCGATTATGTGAATGCTAAGTCCCAGTTAATGCGCTTGAAGTGGGAAAAAAAAAAAAGGGGGGGGGGGGGGCTCAACCACCCTTTATGTAGCTTCGTGTGTGTGTTTGTTTGTGTGCGTCTATATATATATATATATTGTACATTCATGGAGAAGCTGCCGTACTCTAACTAACTAACTAACTAACTAACTAACTAACTAACTAACTAACTAACTAACTAACTAACTAACTAACTAACTAACTAACTAACTAACTAAACTGAAACGGGCTGAATGTGGTTGGGGGGGGCGGGATGTTGCGTGCAGATTTAATCATTTTGTTGGGTGCCCCCCTTACAGGCAAGCAGCGATTATTTGTCTGGCTAAAAAGGGGAGACACTGTAGAGAATACATTGTCAGGAATATACGGATATGCCTAACACTGCATACAACTGAGGTATATACATTGACGACGTGCATTTTCCGTCTGTATGTCGCGCAGGCTCAACTCGTCATGAACAAGATTTACAGGCCAGAAAACGTCTCTTGGTTTCTGTTCAACGTGCACCTCACAGACCTCACGCAAACGTGTCTCAAAGGACCTTTCGAGCGCCTGAAAGGGTTTCGGGACTTTTACCGCACCCAGCAACAAGCGATACGAAAAGGATGACCACATGGCGCGCCCAGCATGTGCGCTGGACTCCATTGCGGCATTATTTAATTTTTTATTTGTTTATTTATTTCTGACGAAGCGACGGTACTCTGTATGCGCAAGTTCAGTCGCTCCGTCGCTGCTTCTGAGCTCGTCAATAAGTATATGAGATGTAGCCAACTTTGCTGTTTTCGATTGCCTACCAATACCTTTATTTTCCTCATATTTTTTATTGAAATATATATACATGGCCGGTTCGTGCACTTGTCCTGCGTATAATAAAATATGTAGCGAATGTTGATTCAGTTAGTTGATGTTAGCGAGCTATGCATTACTCGGTTACAATATAAGAATGTCGGTTCCGTCCACAGCCGTGTCCCTCGCACAGAGAATTTGCATGAATGCTCCGTACAATAGCGCTTACTCATTATTGTGACGTCTCATTTTCCGACCGGTATTATTGGAAGAGAAGCAAGGGTGTCGCGTGATATAATGTGCACGTTAAGATAGTCACAACGGATGGCTTAATTTTCACCTTCGAGTCGTCTTGGACGAATGCATAAGGGACAATGCGATTCTATTAACGCGATCGAAACGTTGAACGTGATAGCGTTAAAGAGCTCGTTTCGCAGGAATTCCGTTGTCGGCATCGGTGTCGGCGTAGTTGGTTGTGAGCGAAAAATCGTCTCCTCCGTGACCGAAAAAACGAGAAAGATGTAAATAAAATAAAAATTTTCGGTTCGACTGTGAATCGAACCAAGGCCGTCTGCGTGGCAAGCAGGTGTTCTACTACAAAGCCACGATATTGCCTTAAAAAAAAAAAAAAAAAAAAAAAAAAAAAAAAAAAAAAAAAAAAAAAAACTATGAATGTCAAACAGTGGAAAAGGAGTCTCCTTAACGTATGTAATACTGCGTGGTAGAAGCGTAGAATCGCGCCAGGCGTCAAAACATGTGAATATCGCAACGAGTGAGTGTTCTAAAGGCCCACCTATTACAAAGCGGTCAGACATATTTAATCATCATTAGCTGCGAAAGCATCAACAAAGTGGGCAGCTGCGTAGGTTCGTGTGTTGCCTTACGGACGTGTAGTGGGTACTTCGCCGATTCGCATAAGGAATAAATGTTTGCGTAGTGGGCCCTCCGCAACTGCAGTTGCAGTAGGCATTATAGGATAGTTTTAAACGGCCAACGTTACGCGCAAAGACGTTTCTTTCCTTTGCGGCGCGGCTGAAGTGTCCACCGAGTAAGCTAGGCTGTAGGCTGGCGATTTAGAAGGCGGTGCAACGGGGCCCGATTAAGCTCAAGCGTTTTCTTTTTAGAGAGCAAGTTAGCCAGCACTACAGCCTACGTTTAGCCAAAAAATTGGGGGACCCTTAAGCTTAATGCCTTTAAGAATTGAACGCGATAGCGATATCCCGTCCCTACTGCGTACTTCAATCACTTAGTGCATACTATGTAATGGGTAGTATGGTTTAAACCAGGAGAAATTATGCGCGGCAAATGTGGGAAATGTTTTCGAAATTGCTATGCACCCACTACGTGGTGGTAAGGGAATTCGCGCAGTAAGGTGTGTGCCGTTTGTAATGGGTGGCTGGCTTTAAACTATGGAATCGCTATGATAGTCACATGTATTCTGACGCCCGACGGCAATTTACGCTTGTACCACGCAATATTCCTGGGATATTACATGTTATATTGCGACGCCTATATAAAGGACGTTTGCGAAGCATGGAAGTTATTTTCACTGCATTTCCAAGCAGAGGAAGTTATTTTCACAGTATATCCAAGCAGAGGCATGGCTGTGTGGTAGAACACCTGCTTGCCACGCAGACGACCCGGGTTCGATCCTCACTCGGACCCGAAAATTTTTATTATTTATTTTATTTGCATCTTTCACGATTTTTCGGTCACGGACAAGATGATGATTTTTCGGTCGCGGACAAGATGATTTTTCGCTCACAACCAACGACGCCGACGCCGACACCGACGCCGACGCCGGAATTTCTGCGAAACGAGCTCTTTAACGCTATCGCGTTAATATGAGCCAATGCCATATGGGTGTCACATTATTTATGTTATCATGCGTATGCTCGAAGGAACGAGAGTTGATCAATGGGTTTGTTTAAATGGCCCCCGAACAACCTCTGAATATACGAAGAACGAGCGCGTTGTTCTCTCCAAGTGTTTTCGGTCTTTTCGGCACAATTCGGGACGCCAACAGTCTGTTCGCGCGATGTCACGAGGAAATAACCTATCGACCTGATCTATAATATGCGAGGGATATCAGTTCGGAATCGTTTCCTCCCATCATTTGCCATGCAGTCGCTCGCCCGTCTGTCCCTGTCTCGCATATTACGAAGAGCTCGGACATATTTAATCATTATCAGCAAAAATATGAACGAAGTGAACAGCAGCGCAAGTCCACGTGTTGCCTTACGGGCGCGTAGTGGGCCCTTCGTTGACTCGCAAAAAGAATAATTATGGCGTAGTGGGCACTTAACAACTGAACTTGCAGTATAGGCATTGTAGAATACTTTGAAATGGCGCGCACAGAAGGCGATGCACACGAGGCCCAATTACGCTGTCGCGTTCTGCTCTTGAAGGCGAAGCTCAAGCGTCCTCCAAGTTTTTAGGGGCGAAGCTCCTAAGGGTGTGGGTCTGTCCCTCCTCTGTAGTTGTTGTAGTTGTAGTAGTAGGTAGGTAGGTAGAGAGATAGCCACGTATAGTGGAATGTACCCACTCCACGTGATAAAGATGACGATGACGCAGTGTAGTGGAATGTACCCACTACAGGTGATAACGATGAAGTATAAGCGCGTTCCAGTATAGTGGAATGTACCCACTACACGTGATAACGATGACGCTGATGACCATGAAGTATAAGCGCGTTCCAGACAACACATTCTCTTTCTGCCATGGATGAAAACGATCGAGCTTCGCCCACTCATCATCATTCACTTCGTGGATATGGCGTGATTTTTTTTTACTCTCGCTAATTTCGTGATGTAGCTTAAGTGCGGTAATTATCGAAACAAAGATGAGCGAAAGTGAATGAAAAAACCACTTGCCGCCGGTGGGGACACCGGCCGTGTAGGTTCGGCACGAGCTTAATGTAATAATGGGGTTTTACGTGCCGAAATCATGAAGTGATCATGAGGCACGCTATAGTTTTTTTTTTTTTTTGTCGATTCATGTGACACGATTGCTGTATCTTGCTTCGTTAAATATGTAATCTTCGTTTTGTACTTGTTACTACCCACTCCTGCTTACAGCCTCATTTGTAGGCTAGCAGTACTGAATAAATAAATTAGTGGAATGGCGTGCCTCATAAGGTCCATTTCGAATCTAGCATATGCTCCTTTAAATTTCCATTTTAGAAGCGTGCGTCTTCCTGCTTATCGCATGCGCTTGGCGTTTCGTGCGCCATCTTGAGGAGCCAGTTGAGCAGCATGCGTATTTTTCCCGCATTATCCGTTTCCCGACCCATTAGTGGACTTGTGGAGAGTGGCGGGGTTTGCCCAAATTCTGTGAAGCACTGTGATGAGTGCAAGTGCGCGTTTAAAGTTTGCGCCCTTTGAAAAGTGCGCAACATGAAAAGAACAAGAGCGCGCGCGCGAACGGTGGCCGAATAAAAGACGAAGACGTCTAAGCAACGTCCAGCACGAGAACGACTGGCGGCAGCATCCATTCAGGGCCCTGTCCTGAAGGTTCTAAGGCCCTGTTCTCTAAATACTAAACCACTGTCTCTTTTAGGTTTTTTTTTTTTCCTATCTCTCTCTCTCTTTCCGAAACCCCACTGCCGCACGATTCATGGCCGATCCCCCCGTGGTGGGTTGAGCCATTCCTCTAGGATCCAACCAACCAACCAACCAACCAGCGTGGCTAAAGGGTTCGACGTGCCAAGTGGCCCACAGTCACCACGGATATTCCAGGGGCCAATAACTGAGCACCACGAATAGCCAATCAAGACAGGGACAATTAAGTGGGGCCGGAGGTCAATAAGAAGCCCTGGGCCGATGATCGAGAGAATTCCGAGGATACTTGGCGAGCAGAAGGTTGTCACCGGACCAGGCGCTGAAGACGGGCAGTCGGGTTGCGGACGCGAGCCTCCGGGGCTTCAACCGGCCGGAACCTCCTTCCGTCGCGTTCCCGTGCGAAGAGACCTCAACTATGGTACGCGAGCTCCAGCTCAAGGCCTGCGGACTTCAGTGCCGGCAGGCAATCAGCGGCAGTCAGTCGGGCTACGGGCCCGAGCTGTGCGTCCAGCTTTCTGGCGATGTTTCGCCCTGACTTCTCTGCGCGTCACCACGTAGCGACCGTTCCCTCCTCGGAACCAGCCAGCCCGCGTCAACGACAACGACAACCGTGTACCGTGAACGTTTAATTTTATGTGGATAGAGTGTGAAAAAGGCGTGCGCACAGCCCCTCCCTCTAGTCACCTAAGAGGGGGGGGGTGCAAAGTCAGATTATTTACATATGGAGTAGATGATTTTGTTCAAGCATCGCTACAAAACCTGGAGTTCATAATCATATAGCTTCGCTGTAAAAATCACGCCATATCCACGAAGTGAATGATGATGAGTGGGCTTCTACACTTCTGGTTAACCTCCCTGCCTTTCTCTCTTTTTATTCTCTCTCTATCTCTATGATGAGTGGGCGAAGCTCCGGAGGTAATCTGGTAAACCGTCAATCCCCGTAAATTTTGCCCACTCGATCATCATACAAAGACCTGACACAAACGTGGGGGGTGTGGTGTGATTATACATACGGTATATACACAATGTTTCATTATTTACATATTGATAAAGTATATACACAATGTTTTATTATTTACATATGGGGTAGATGATTTTGTTCAAGAGCTCTACGGACCACAAGGAGGGGGTTCCCCCTGATTTTGTTTTCCTCATATATGACGTTAAGCTCAGGGGAACGTTCGTTGTCGGCGTTGCCGTTTTGCCTTTCGAGGGCGAGAGCGCCTTCACGATCGTTTTCATCCATGGCAGAAAGAGAATGTGTGGTCTGGAACGCGCTTATACTTCATGGTCATCAGCATCATCGTCATCGTTATCACGTGCAGTGGGTACATTCCGCTATACTGGAACGCGCTTATTCTTCATGGTCATCAGTTGTCGTCATCTTTATCACGTGGAGTGGGTACATTCCACTATACGTGGCTATCTACCTACTACCACTACTACTACTACTACTACTACTACTACTACTACTACAAAGGAGGGACAGACCCACACCCTAAGCAGCTTCGCCCCTAAAACTTTGATCAACAGTTGGAGTTCGTAGTCTGGAGTTCCGGTCATCGTCTGCCGTATTGCCCTTTTCGACATTTTGTTAGCGCCGATTAGCTCGCAGCTCTCCAGCTCGTAGGGCTGCTGCACGCTTCTCCGATAGGCTATGGGAAACGTGCAGCACCTACAGGGGGCGCAGCAGTGCACTGCACCTATGCGCCGTCAGCGCCGCGAGTGGCGACTTGCGGCCACTTGAGTGTCAACTGGCGTGCTACGAATCGTCGTCTCTCCGTCAGCTACGCCCGCGTTGTATGCAAGTGCGTGTGCGCGAAGGTGACAGGTTTGATAAAACGGGTAGGCTTCTAGAAAGTTATCAGTGCATGATTCCTTAGGGACCCCAAACGAGGAGAAAGGGCATAAATTTACGGAATCAATCATGTTTTCGATGTGACGTAGCACAGACGCGCGGCAGTGTTTTGAAAGGGCGATTCGTGCGGCCGGCCAGCGTAAAGCTCGAAGCATAGAACGTCACCATCGATGTTTGTAAACATTATTTCTTGCCATTTTGCCTGGTTATTGTTGAGTAAACGATGACATTTGTGTCTGAAATCTGTTAGACAACCCCTTGCTATGCGCGCAAGTAATACCTACGGTCGCCGAACGTGTTGCATTTGGTAATGCGGGGCATTTGCGCGAAGTTTTCTGTTCGGTAGTTCAGCTCCGTTTGTAGGCGTTGCTCGGGCTGCATGAGTCCTTGAGTAAATTTGCCACGTGCCAGCTTTGCACGCGATATCTCAGCTGTCACGTAGAGCAGTAGAACGGCGTGGCCCGGCTTCGCTTGCACGCACACTGCTGTTAAGGACTATGGCAGTACATGGGGAATAAATTTTGAAATTCTCGTGGTCTGCGACGCATTTTGCCTGGCATGCGTGACTTCTTCCTTAATGTTACTGTTTACGAACTGCGATACGGCGGAAAAACGGCAGCATGCGCACGAGGGAGAATTGCTGGATCTGTAGATTGCTTTCCGCCAACGAATTTTCACAGCGAATTAGCTACAGCATGTACTTCATAAACGTGCCCGCGGGATCACTTGCTTTACGTGGCGTCATAGACATGCGCACGAGGGGAGGCGGCCGCCTCCTCTAGTCACCTGGGGGAGGGGGGGGCAAAGTCTGCCCCATATATTGACTTAATAGGGAAGGGGGGGCGCTGTGACGAGCCGTCTCCCCCTGTGAAGAGGAACCCTGCGCACGCCTACGCGTGGCGTCCACTAATCCAGTGTTCCCGCCGGTTTCTGAAGCACAGTCACGGCGGAAAGCTGAAAAAACTTTGTTACAGGTGCGTAGTTCTTATAGTTATCGGCACAGTTTACGACACAGCAGTTCATACGCGACATTGCGAAGCGCCGCTAACAACCTGACACGCCTGCGCTTATGGGTCGGCTGCTGCACGGAACACGCCAATTCCTTTCGTTCACTCCCGCACCGCGGCGCCACCGGCTCAGTGCACGTTCCCCATAAATACCGACATTGCAGACTAACAATTATTGCGATAGCAATTATATGGACACTTGCGGCTGGTTTTCGCCGTCGGCGTCGGCGTCATTTGCCGTATATGTATATGTATATATATAACCGGCCCCGCCCGTCGTTCGTGAGCGTGAAAAGACGCGAGGGGGAGGGTCGCTCGGGCGACCTTCGATTTTACGAGCGTGGGCGCGCGCGTTATCTCTTCTTCTCGGCGGCCGACAGGGGGGGGGGGGGGGCGACGTTCGATTTTACGAGCGCGGGCGCGGGCGCGGGCGCGCGCGTTATCTCCCCTTCTCGGCGGCCGACAGCGGGGGGCCGGTGTACCCTTCTACGTGCTGCGCTCTCAACGCGAAGAGAATTCTCTTAAACAAGCGTATTCTAGAGTTGCGTGAGATCGGATCCAAAAAAGAGTTAGCTGCCAGCCTCACTTCGTATAACATAATTTTTTGCTATCGCATTCATTGCTTCACCCTTGCGGTGAAACTGACTTTTTAAAACGCGACAGTACGGTGGACAACGTGCGGAAGTCCGGATGATGTACTCCATCATCCGTCCTTATGCCTTCATACTCGATGGAAACGCGAGACGAACTTTATGAAACCACTTCAACAAAGGCAGCACTTGTGCACATGAACCGTACCCCCGTTTCATATTGCTACTCATTAGAATACCGATGATGTTGAATAAATGGATGGTGGTGATGGTGAAGATATACAAGCTTTTATGATGAGGAAGACGTGTCCACGTCGACTTTCTGTCGCTAGAAGAAACGTTCCTACAAGTTATGATGACGAAGACGTGTCCACAGACGTGTACTCGTCGACTTTCTGTAAAGCAGGAAAAAAAAATGTTCCAAGAGCGTGCGTGCGTGTGAGCATGTAGAACTAAATAAACGTAACGAGAAGCAAAACTCGACAATCAATCGTGCTATAATAAACGATAAATCTAGAAATATCGACATCTTAAATTAGGACAAAATAAAGAGCCGGGCGGGGACGCGACCGTCGAGAGGGCGACGACGTCTCCGCTCTACGTCGTGGTCCCATTGATGACCAGGCGCTGCAGCCTGCGCAGAACAGGCGCTGGACCGGCGCCGCATGACTGCCGGTGATCGTCCAGCTCGACGTGGTACACGGCCACGCACATACGGGGTCCCTCCCGCTGCCGGGCGAGTAAGGCCTGCGCGCGGCAATGTTAGCACGGTGTTCAACGATCTGTCGAGTCTCCGTGATGACGCGGACAAAGAGGTACCGACGGCATTCATAACACCATCAATCGCAACATTTACACGCCTTTATTAACATATCACTTTGGGTACAATCGACTGGTCACAGCTCTACAGCGTTCGAGAGCGTTTAAAACGCTTTAGAGCGATTTAGAACGCTTTAGTGGTTCGATTTATAGCCGGCTGATCGAAATCGAGCGCTTCGAAGCCCATTCGAGAGGTTCATTAAGAGCACTGCAGTGATCCAGCTCACTATGTCCGGAGATGGTCCAACCTTCGAAACCCAAGGGCCCAGCAATAACCGACAGAGCCTGTACTCGCAGAATATCCGTAGACCTCGACACATACGGGTCGTTCTGAGCATTGACCGATGACACCTACCTAGAGCGCTGAGTATACCTAGAGCGCTGTTCTGGTAAGCAAAACTTTTCTGTAGAGAGTACGACAGAGAATTTTATATACGTGAAGGCAAGCCTACGCCAATTTCCCATACTCGTCGCGTTTCGTGGCATATTCATATGACTTCTTTTTCTAAGAATGTTACTATACTTCGAAGGGAAAGACGGCGCTATCGTCCATGCGTAAAAAGGTGTTACGACGACAAGGACATTTAGAGAGCCATCGCAGAGGTCGAGTCTGCATGGGAAGGACGTGCGAAGGAAATAGCTGGAATATGTAGCCTATAAATTAGTCTTATACTTTGAACACGCCATGACCTGAATAGTAAATGATCATACTGAGACTGATGACGGGGCATGGGCAGCCCTTCTTTCTCCGGTTGATCCGGCTACCGCGCCCTGTAGCCAATATGCTGCAACTAATACCCATATTACCTTAATTCGAAGCATTCGAAACATACAGAGAGCTCAAGGATCACACGGCCGTACAGAATCATCTGCTTTCGTATACGTTCTGGCTTCTGGGAGCCTATAGGACGCGCCCATGCACTCCAGTGTTCTAGATCATATCGGCCCACGCTGCGGTTAGGACGTCTTCAATTACCTTGCGCGTCGGGGACCAGTCGTCGTCGAAGGCTACCCATGTGTGTTTCGTGTGCTCCATGGCGTAGAACGACAGCGTGCGGAGATCTTTGCTTTCGTATACGTTCTGGCTTCTGGGAGCCTATAGGACGCGCCCATGCATTCCAGTATTCTAGATCATATCGGTCCACGCTGCGGTTAGGACGTCTTCAATTACCTTGCGCGTCAGGGACCAGTCGTCGTCGAAGGCTACCCATGTGTGTTTCGTGTGCTCCATGGCGTAGAACGACAGCGTGCGGAGATCTTCGAAGCGCCGCACCGAGAACCGCTCGCAAACCTGGACGCGATAGACAAAAAGCACATTCATCGCTGTAGCATGACGTGAATGGGCGTCGAATCTCCAATACGCAGTGACCACGTGTAAATCAGTCTGGTTGCGAGTGTTCATAAACGGCAACAAGCGTAGAGAGGCAAAAAAGGGCCAGAGGAAATCGAGAGAAGTGATTCAGAATGGATGGAAAGTGTATGTCATGACGCCAGCTAACTACTGTGGTCAATGTATGGGGAATAATTTGGCGCGAAATGGTTATTGCTGTCAACTTATCTTCGCCTCGCTATAAAGAGCTTTTGAGTACACCCTTGTTCAATCCTAATTCTTATGATCACCGCTTCGATTAAACTTGTCTACGGTAGTACAGTTTGCAAAAGAAACGTGGGGTGGTGATATTCTATTATAATAACTATTGATGTTTCGCGTCCCAAAACCACGATATGATTACGAGAGACGCCGTGCTGGAGGGCTCCGGAAATTTCGACCACATAGGGTTCTTTACCATGCGCCTAAATCTAAACACACCGGTCGTTGTCTTGAATACACTCGAAGTACACCACTGACACACAATCTCCGCCATCATCTTATTTTTGTCACGGATCTCCGGACAATGGTGGGCCAGAAATTCTGCCTCCATCGAAATTCGGCCGCCGCGGCCGGGATCCTATCCCGCGACCTTCAATTCAGCAGTCGAACATCAAAACTACCAGACCACCGCAGGCGGGTGTGATGCTATTCTGAAAACTGTAAAATTCCGCCATTTCGTCTTATATACCACTTTTGTCAGCGTTGTGATAGTCGCAGATGTGGCTTCTGTGGCCCTTACGATTGGCTCAAAACTCCAATACGGCGGAATTCGAAAGCGTAGGGCCAACCCGACAGGTATATTTACAGCTCTTTTGGGTAGTATAGTGAGTCGGGCACTGTTCCACGTAATCAAGGCTGCTGACGATATCGATGTGCTACGTCTTGTACGCGACGATGCTCACCTCGGAGAGGGAGATCTCTTGAGGTCCCGTCTGCGCGTCGTCTCCGAAGCTGAGCCCCATGTGGTAGCGGTAGAGGAGGCCGCCCAGGGCGAAGCTCAGGCACCATTCCTGACCGTCCAGTGGCTTGCGCAGACGCGTGATCTTCTCCAGTTCTTGTAGCTGTAAACATCAGCGAGAAATTACATAGACTGCATCATTGGCGTAGCCAGGGGGGGCGCGGAGGGGAGGTGACTCAAACAAACACCCCCGAAAATTTTCAATTTGGCGAATACAAACACACGCACGAACATGCATAAACGACAGGTTGAAACCCCACCCCCTCCAACCCCCCCTCTCGCCCCACGAAAACATTTTCTGGCTACGCTCCTGGATTGCACATAACGGTAAGCTTAATTTTAGCCAGTCGAGTGTAATTCTGCGAAGTCATTTCCGTTCTTGAGGACCTCTTATTTCCTTGTAGATCAAAGTTTGTACGTACTGCGGATCGCAGGCAAAGCATTTCGAGACAGCTTCATGGCGAAAAAAAAAAAAAAGATGTACACCACGACAAATGGGGCGAAAAAGGAGGGCTAGGGAGGACCCTCCTCCTTCTCGTTCAGCTTTTCCTTCGAAGATAAATGCAAAAGAGAAATTTTAGACGCATATTCATGTACGACGTAGCTTCGCTACAGACCCCCCGCTGTGGTGTTTATGAACGTGTACATAAAGGACGTGCCATCACCCCTTGGCGTTACGAAAATAAACATAATTGCAGGGCCTTGTGACCCAATATATTGGGAAAAGATAGACATATATGTTGGCAATTGCATAACTGTGTGGGAAACGCGTTTTTTTTTTTTTTTTCAGAAGTGACATATGTTCTTACCAGAAAGAGCTCAGCCATGTCGGCGCCGATGTAGCGCCGGTACGGGTTAGGCGCCCTCAGCACCCGGGTGCTGAGCTCGTGGTTCTCGGTGCGGAACACCACCAGGTCGGGGCAGCTGCGCAAGTTGGATAGGACTCGTCGTTCAGTTCGGAGAACACTGGCAGAACTAAGAGCTCGACTTAGGTTTGGTCCGACACGTCTTTACAGCCATAAGTAAACGGCAAATGTGATCCGATTTCGCTGTCCAGGTATCTATATAAGCATTAATTGGGCGCTCGACCACACTGATTGTACTTCTCGCGTGGTTCTGGAATATACTGTGCCCTTTTGTTCCTCTATCTGCGTCTCATAATCATATCGTTTTGGCACGTAAAATCCCAGCCATTAATATTATTATCAGTTCATCTCTCTCTCTCTCCAAATTATTCTATTCGTTAGTTGCATAGCGAGCTCCTTCGGCTCTGGTAGCGTTGAAGTCCTGACGTAGCGCACGAGAGCGCCTTTACGCACTGCTTGTTGCGTGACTCCTGTATAGTTCGTTGAATGCTGTTCGTTCGCCACCACAGCAAAATGGGGCTGGCTAATGCTTCCAAGAACTGTGCCAGACGCGAATAGCCCGGAAGTCCTATTCGCAGCCTACGCTCTGTGCACAACTCTGTGCAAGTTTGACTCCAGTGGATGTAGTACAATTCAGTACGTCTGATAACTGGTGTCGTTATTTCGCATATTTCAGAGACTCAGCTCACGATAGCGAACCAGAGGGCGCGTACGCACTCGACCAGTCTCTCCATGTTGTTGTTGTTGGCCAGAACGACGCTGTAACGGAGTCGCAGGAACATGATGGCGTCTGGGTCGTTCGCCTTCAATTCCTATTAGAAAAGAAAGAAAGGTGATCACTAGCATCAAAAGGAGGTAGGGAACGACGCAACGCCTCTGAAATTCTTAGATTTAAATCGCGTCGCTCACGTGTCCGCATGCGCCCGCTTCTTCCTCAGCCTGTCACCACGCTCCTCCTCCCCTTAGCACAATAGTTGCTTGGTCGGTGAGGCAGCTTGGAGGTACTGCGTAACGGCTACCACCACGCTTGTCTGAGTTTCTGTTTTGTCCCCGTTGTAGCCGTTGCGCTGCACATCCTCTAATATGCCTTCTTTTTCATTCCCCTCGCCTCTCTCTCTCTTTCTCCAGTGATAATCTACGGCTAACCGCCTATGACGATTCGAAAAATTGACAGCCACTTTAGCTATACCGCAAAGGAGAGCACAGACGAACACATACGTTCACTCAATTGCATTGCCCCCCCCCCCCTCCCCACCCCTCTGATGTTCTCGGCACCTCATCCGGTTTCGCAGTACTTCCGGGATCAGCCCATATTTGACCAAGCGACGATGTAATCCAATGACGCCGTATCGTTACTTATTTTATTGAGCACGTGATCACATGGTCACGTGGCATATAGTGGCATTCGTGTTCACGACTCTGTAGGAAGCCGGATTCTGAGACTCACGAGGTACGAATCGCATTCATCGCGAGTCAGGTTCAGTGCTGCTGAGTCACTTTTAGTGCGAAAGCGCTGTTAAAGGCATCGATTCAGGAGAGTACGCCAAAACTCTCGCACGTAAAGAAGGAAGTGGCAGGACAGGAGCCCGTCCCGTCGTTCTGTTCTGTGGCCAGTTCTGCAGAAGCTTGCAGAATACCGCATGCATTCGCCTAAGCCACTTGAAGGCGAAGACCGCTTCTCTTTTTCTTCTCAGTCGATGTACTGATTCTTACCCGCACCCTCCGAAAGCGTTCTGCACCAAACCTGTTTTTGCACTGCCTCCGTGATCGGCCCACGTTTGACCAAGCGGCGATGTCATCCATGACGTCACCATGTAACGTCACAAATTTTGGCCACATTTGACGTCATGACGGCGTCATATGGTAACGTCATCGCGTAATTATCTTTTGCATCACTCGTGTTGACGGTCAATTTTCGCGTTTGAATTAGGCATCTAAGGCTTTCGCCTTAAAACCGGGACTTGTCTAGGCCGACGTACTCGCCTTGCACGACACCTGCAGCCTGTAGAGGACGTCCTCGTGGAGCGCGAGGTTTGGCGACAGGCGCACCTCGATGCCGTGCAAGCTGGCGTTGTTGATGAAACGCGCCATGCCGCGGCCGAACCGGTGCCAGCGCACGTGGTCCGGCAGCCGCTCCCACAGCGGAGCCAGCGGAACCGATACCAGCAGCTGAGGCACCAGCGAACCGGGACTGCCCAGCTTGCGGAACGACTCGAAGTTCACCGCGTCTGCATGCGATGGAGTGCGCAAGCTCCATTTAACATAAGCTATACCGCGGTAAGTAGAATCGGAGACGGTGAACGCGTGTTTGATACGAATAACTTATTATACCCTGTAACAGTGCCCCATTTCCACTCTGTATCAGTCTTCACCGCAATGCATTCTATAAACTTCACCGCAGAACACTAGTGTACTGAGGCAAAGATGAGTTCACGAATCCTACAATACTATTTTTGTCGACAGATGTCGCTGTGGTCCGATTAATCTTCATTTTCTGGGGTTCCTTTCACAATATCTGCATTAAGTACGCAAACGATCCTTCATTTCACCTCCTATCGAGGTGCAGTCTCTAGTCGAACCCTCGACTTCGTGTCTTTGCCGCGAAGTCATCGCGGCTGATGAGAGAATGAGTTTTTTAAATTATGACAGCATCTGATTGCATATAGTTGACTGCTTATTGATAGAGAAGAAATGTATTTTTTTGCTATTCTTGAGGCACAATACTTCCTTTAGTATACTGATATTTTAAAACCTGAAGCTTTTGTCGGTTCCACCCGCCACGGTGTAGTGCTTATGGTGCTCGACTGCCGACCCGCAGGTCGCGGGATCGAATACCGGCCGCGGCGGCCGCATTTTCGATGGAGGCGAAAATGCTCGAGGCCCTGTGTACTTAGATTTAGGTGCACGTTAAAGAATCCCAGGTGGTCTAAATTTCCGGAGCCCTCCGTTACGGCGTCTCTCGTAATCATATCGTGGTTTTGAGACGTTAAACCCCATCAATTATAATTATCATTGTCGGCTCGGACGGGTTAGCAGTTAGAGGAGTGCATTATTGTCTTTTGGCACAATAACTATTTGTGCTTTAGCGCTATTTTTTTGTGTTTCCTTTAAGACGACAGTTTATTCTCCATGTGTTCACTCTGACACGTTCTATTTCAGATCGCGCAAACTGGATACAACCCGAGAACCGGCGGACTGCCGATACTCGTCACGGCTAGCTATTGAGTCCTGTCCAAACCAACGTGCTCTAAAATGGACGGTATACCTGAATACACTCTTCCATGCCATTTAAAGATTAGCGGTGGCCTTCGCGTTCTTGCCATTAGGAGCGCGCATACATACCGGCTGGCAGGAGCGTGTACTCGACGCCGTCGCTGAATATGTCCATGTCGCCGGTGTAGATGATGTGCGAGCAGATGCCGGACAGCTCTGCCATTCCGGACAACCGGGACACTCCGCACACCAGCGTCGGGGGAGCGACTGCGAGTCGCGCGTGAGACCAATAGCTCGGCGTTTCATTGCAAAGCGAAGCTGTCTTATCGTATACCCTCTGCCGTCGTAGTATAGTACTAGTCATGGATGTCGGCAGGGGGGGGGTGCAAAAGGGGCACTTGCCCCCCCTCAAGCCACACCAACACTTAATTCTCACTAAAAACACTAAATTCTCACTAAAGACACTAAACAACGAAACAAGTAGACAGAAATATGCGAACTGCACTCTTCAACATGCACGGTTATTCTGCGCCACTTCGCCACTAACATTGCGACTCCGACGTTGAAATGTGTACTTACAGCTGTCCGCATTGAGCCTCCCTGAAATCAAGGAAGATTCGTTTAGGTTCAGTAGAAGGAACAAAATCTATCGGCAATTAACCGAGACACTACTCACCCGGTGGATTGATTCTGTGGAGGCGAACGACCAACACGCCTGAAGATAAACGGTAAAAGGTATTACATTGTGAATGCGGGAACAGGAGACTCTTTTCGATATTCACGGCTGTTGTAACAGTCAGAAATACCGGCCAAACGTAGGCTGTCAAGAGAGGCGATCAAAACTCACTCATGTACTGCATCCGCTTTTCCAACCTAGGAATAACTCCTTATCCGGCCTTACGTCTATACCCACCAGGCCCGTAGCCAGGGGGGGGGGGGCCCCTAGGGGCCCGGGCCCCCCCCGAAATTCGGATTAAAGGGGGGTGTTTTACCGAGGAAAAATAGTAAAAATGGGTGTTTTTCAAGGCTTTCAACAAGTGGGCCCCCCCTAAAAAAATTCCTGGCTACGGGCCTGATACCCACCAAATACTATATAGGCCCAGAAACATTATGTCAAAAGGCACGCATTCCTCATTGTCAACTGGTAAAAAACCTACTGCCATAACTGTCTATCGACAAGTTTTTTTTTTTAAGTCCGTTGAAGAATGTCCCAAAAGAGATACCCTCCCCCAAAATCCAGAAATACATCTTCAATTGTTTCAGGTTTTATGCAAGGGAAACAATGGCTGCACCAGGGTACGAACATTCGTTTTTCTTCCAAATATGTACGCGAAATTATGCTCTATAGAATTTTTCAAAAACTTTTGAATTTTTCAGCATTTAGAAAGCTTTCTGTTAAATCCGCATGTACTTCCGTTGTAGCTGAATGATATGCAAACAGTTGGATGACTGACATCTTTAATTTTTCCTTTTTCAGCAAGTCACCCTTCTCGAAGCGTTGGCTTCGACGACTTCTCGTCACGAGACGTCACAGGGGCACCCTCTTTATAAAGGTGCCCTTCCCCCCTGTGACGTAGTAAGTACACTACTTACTCTTCTGCTTGAACAAGTGTCGCGTGGAGGCGGCCAGTCCGGTGAGCACGACGAGCGTGATGACGAAGCCGCACAGAATGGCCAGCACGTCGGCAACCGTTGGTGCCTGAGGAGGACCTCGATGGTGCCGACGGCGCCTGCGCCATTGGTCACTCTTGTTGATGCGAATGAACTGTGCCTATCACTACTGAAGTCTTTAACGATATCCTTGTATGTTTCCTAAAGCTCATGCTCTTTTAATGGCGATAAAAGGGTTTATCCTTCGAGAGCCCATCAAGCGGTACCCTTATAATACCTTTAGAAACATGGTTTTAAAAGCGCTGCATAAGGACGTTCACATACGGTATGTTTCGATATTGAGCCTTAAATAGAGGTACGGCATGTAGGGCGTCCTTCGGCGCCCACTTTTTGTCCTTTCTTTTTTCTTTATTTGTAGACTAACATTGGCTAAACATGGCTAACGGCCGGATTGCTAATGCTCGATGGTCTCGGCTACCTATTGGCAAATATCGGCTAGAGTGGCTAAGTTATGGCTAGTGTTATGATGTTGGCTATCCTGTGTAATAGCAACATTAAAGTTATAAATGGGTACCCAGACCTTGGGTTCTCGGGGTTCGTTAGTTTCGTTGGATTTGCATGAGCGAGCCATAGATCTTTTGAGGGTTTGTCCTTTTTAAAACCCTAACGAGAGCGCATTGGGCTCAGATTTTCTCGATATCCACGCAAAGGAACTTTGCGGGTAGCTTGGGTACGCACGCTATTTGCGAAGAATTTGGTCTGGAACGTTATAAGCTAAGGAGTGGTTCGCGTATGACGTATGCGCAGTGGCGACAAACCAAGGCTGCATTACAAGAGCTGCTTACTTCCCATTTTTACAGGGGAGACCAATGTCAAGTTGTACTTTTCATTTTTGCATTCATTGTGAGGCTTGTGTTTTTTTTTTTTTTTTTTTTTTTTTTTTTTTTGTGTGTGACTCGACTAAAGGGGAAGATCGTGGATAAGCATATGGATAAGCCCCAAGAGGTCTAAAACTTTGTTTATATTCTAGCTTTAGGTTTAAATCATTTCGTCAATTGTTTTCGCTTTGCCTATTTCAAGCGTTGCTCTATGGGTATCCAGCTGCGACTTCAGCGTAGCGGTGAGTACAGACCTGTGCCTCGTACTGCCCTTGGCGTTGAGGCCACCCTCGTGTTCCCCAGCTTCTTCGTCGATCAACACGTGCTTCTGGTTGCCGTCACCGCCGGCCTGTCCCCCCCGCCTTCTGGTGGTGACGGTGGTGGTGGTGGTGTCTGTGGTGGCCGGGCTTCCTGGTAGCGTGTGGACTCTCGCCGCAGGTGCCGCAGGTACCGCCCGACGACGCGCAACTCGGCGCGGGAGACGGTGCTGGGGACGCCGCAGGCTCGACCGCGACACCGACGACTTCGGCCCCGGATTCGACTTCGGCGGGCGACAAAGCCTCCGGAGTCTGCAGAGAGACCTCGACTACCGCGGGGCTCGGGCTCGACTCGGGAGATTCGTCCGTCGTCGGTGCTACGGGGGACGAAGGTGCCTCTGAAGGCGACGGCTGCTCGGAGACCATTATCGACTCGGGTCTTTCGTCGCCTTGCGGGCTGCAAACTGCGTTAGCCGGCCAGTCGAATAAGAAAGCTTGCACCTAACTCGTAGAGAAATGAACTGCACTACAGCGCTTATTTGGACCGGCCGCCATGGTTGTGTAGTGGTTATGGCGCTCTATTGCTGACCCGAAGGTCGCGGGATCGAATCCCGGCCGTAGCGGCCGCATTTTCGGTGGAGGGGAAAATGTTTGAGGCCGGTGTACTTAAATTTAGGCGCACGTTAAAGAACCCCAGGTGGTCGAAATTTCCGGAGCCTTCCACTACGGCGTCCCTCATATTCATATAGTGGCTTTGGCACGTTAAACTCCAACAATTATTAAAAGCGAAGCTGTTATTGGTCGAGCCTTTTATGTCCGGGACACGTGGTATCGCTAGTGGGCATCATAAACGGGTATGCACCACAGACATTGGGTGAATCCCATTACTTACCACTGGTCCACTAGAGATGAAGGCAACAGTTAGCCCAACAAACGGGTATGTGCCACAGAAATCTTTGCGGCCTATCAGAAAACTCTCATCATCATGAAACGCATATGTGCCACAGAAACTGTTTAAATCCTACCACACACAACTTCCACTAAAAAGGAACAAGGTAACAGTTAGCCCAACAAAGTGGCGTGCGCGTTACCATAGTCACACCACTGTTACGTGATACATCGTGGTTATAAAATGTGGTGGCTATACTGCCCCCCTGAAAGCTTAACAAATAGTGTTTAGAAAAAAAGAGCAGTGATACAACATAACGGAGCATCGTAAGCGAAGGCTTCTTTGTACATCTTAGCAAGCGCAGCGGAACAAACACAAGAGAAAGGAACACGTAGACAGGACGGGCGCTACGTGTTCCTTTCTCTTGTGTTTGTTCCGCTGCGCTTGCTAAGATGCACAAGTTCCACACCCACCAACTAGCCCAAATTTCCGCGTTGAATAGTCAGCTTCTTTGTAAACCTGTGTATAAGAGAGTATGGTCAAGATGCAAAAAGCTATACCTCGAAGCTTAACAAAGGGTGTTTAATAAAGAGTAGCGATACGGCATATCTGAAAGACTTGAAAAACATAGAAATGACTTAGCCTATCGAAGCCACCAGCTGCGCTGTTTCATCTGTGTCCGCGATTTTTTGTTATTGGTAGATGTCCATAGAAAACGAGAAACAGCGCAAACAGGACAACAGAATAGACAGAATAAGCGCCGAATCCGTCTCTGTTCTGTTGTCCTGTTGTTCGCGCTGTTTCTCGCTTTTCGTGAACTCAAAGGCTTTCGCTCCCAAGAGATGTTTCCTGTTGGACTGTCTCCAGCGGTATCAGCACTTCCAACATTTGAAATGGCATCTGTTCTTATGAACATTTCTAGAACGTGTGAACTTTTTGGAAATGAAGGGGCTAGCGGCCGTGCGGGACGATGATTGATATGTGCAGTCGGTGCAGATTAAAAAAGCAAAAAAAAAAAAAGCTGATAGACAAACCTCTTAAATTATACTCAACACTTAATTACCATCATTTGGTAAAAGATAGACGACAATAGCCGTCATTTAGCTCATGCAGCTAATTTAGCCGTCAATTAGTTATCGAATACTGACCAGAGCTCGCAGTATCCGAGCAAGTACGGTAGACCCGAACAAGCACCGCTCGTCATTCGCACTTCACGAATTGCATGGCGTGAGGGGTGACACCCTAAAATATATGCTTTCGCATATCAATGATGAAGTGTACACATTGCGCTCATAATGTGCCTCTGCACCTGAAGCCCATGGATATGAGCCTGTGGACTACAAATGTGCGACTTGTTTCGAGTAGAGACCTTCCTAAGCTGGCTACTGTATTTACCCGCATACTATCAGAGGTGCAATTCTGGACACTGTCCAATTCCGCCATTTTTGTCTAATTTCGTAGTGCCGGTAATTTAAACCAATCAGAAAAGCTGCAGTAGCCCTCTGTGCCAATCAAGGTAGACAATATGGCGAATTCGACAACGTGGCGAAATTCGACAATCTAAACTAGCACTCCCTGGTTCGCTCGCTACAAAGTGGCTACAATGTTGGCTAGCACTTGTTAGAATTGGCTAGTATTAGCTTACTGTCGGCTATCCGCTCCTATAAAACAAACGTCGTCTTCATTCAAGTTCAGTTCAATGACAGAGTCGTCTACCAATGTTTCAATGTCATTTTTTTTTTCATAGTAATGCGATCAATCAATGAAATCCGTACCGACAGGCGGTGCAGCGGCGGCTACAGCGGTCTCGCTGGGCTTCTGCAAGGTCTGCTTGACTGTCTCACCCGTGTCGGGACTCGTCACCACGACCTCCGCCGAGCATTGCTGCTGTTCTTCGTGCTCGAATGGTCCTTGCATCAAAAGCTGGCGCGCTGCCTCCAGCCTCGGCGTCTGAAATTACCGCCACCACCTGGCCAGCATCTGCGGCTTTCGTGGGAAAAAAATATGGCGCAGTCGTAGCGTTCCATTCGTGGTTTCACGCCTTTTGCCCAGTCCATAGGTTTAAGTGCGCACCCACTTGTTCAAACCGCCCCAAGTCCCAAAACGGTAAGGTGCATAAGGCGTAACCGAGATATCTAGACAATTGAGTTAATTATGGCCCTAATCAAATGAGCATTTTTAGCAACTATGTACTTTCATCTTATAATGTGTACGCCTCTGTGACATAGCTCAATATATCCGTAATGGTATTCGTCCTATAAATCACCCAAGGAGGGCACTAAGTCTGCCACGTATCATTACTCGATCGCACCTGCTCCGTCATTGTCTGAAAATTGCGGTTTCTCCACGCAGGTCTTTAACGATAATGGAGACCGAGAAACCCCGAAGCTGCGTTCCTAGAACTGTACTTCTCACCTTCACCAAGCCGGGGACCGAAGGCAGGGCGTTATGAACAACGCATCATCGCTTCGTTTTCATTTTTGCATCCATCGGTAACAGGGGCGGCGCCAGGATTTTTCTACTGGGGGGTGCACCCACGATAAGGTAATTCCTTCAGGGGGGGGGGGGGGGGGGCTGGGAATTTAGGCCTTGTGTTTTGACTGTGTTTGCTCTTGGGGGGGGGGGGGGGCAAAGGGGGGGGCAGGCGAAAATTTTGGGGGGGCTCCAGCCCCCCCCCCCCCCGTACCCCCCCACTGGCGCCGCCCCTGATCGATAACCTCTTCTCCTTTCGAATTCGACCAAGGCTGGTTGGGGAGGTGGGGCGAGCTGAAGAACTTCGCCCCCTCCCCACCCCTAATTGAGTACCCTGCGCACGTCTATGCCACAAATCAACCACACAGAGAACAGACTTATGGGCTAGTTGGTTTGTTACGTTCTTCCATAGCGCTGAAGACAGGGACCATCCACGTCCCGTGCTCTTTCTGTGGTCCCTGTCTTCAGCGCTATGGCTTCAAAGAACACACATCTCGTAGTTTCACGCAGGTCGTGTGGTAACGCAGATGAAGCGCCGTTGAAGGGAATGGAATAGCCGCAGGGTTGCCATCATGCATTCGTCAGCGTCGCTCACCGATAACCGCAGGTTCCGGGGTCGGCGTGGCAACGCTGCCTTGGTCAGTGGTCTGTGTCGTCATAACTGATCCGAGCTCCGTAACGAAGATGCTGGTCGGTAGATCCTCAGCGAACTGACGCAACCCAGGTCGCGCGAACTGAACAAAAAATTGCGCGTGTTCACGCTAACGCTCTTATGTTCCTCTTCGTCCTCAGCTGCGCGGGTGTAGTCGCGAATGCGTCCCAGCACCCCTACCCACTATTGAAACGGAAAATCGCTAGGATCCCTTTACTATATACGTCGAGGAAACTTATGGCGAAAGCTAATCGGCAATCATTAAAGTGTATTCGTTGGCACAGTTTTCATGCGCGAATCCGCGCGCAGGTGCGAAATTCTGTGGCGACAGCTGCAGACTGGCACCTTTCCTTCCCCTTACCTCCTACACCGCATACATCCGTCCTGTTACCCTTCTCCCTCTTGTAAATTCTGTGCCTCCTCCACAGCAGACTTAAACCACATCATGTGGCGCTGCCCTATGCACCCTCTTCCCCCCTTTCCTGAAACGCCTAATTTCTAGTGAGGAGCAGTGGGAGGCTGCCTTGCGTAGCTCGAGGCCCGACATTCAGGAGGCCATTCTGGAGTGGGCTGAGAGGGTAAAGGAGGACTACTTCAAGTAGTTCCTCCCCACCACCCTCTATCCGACTGCTCCCTTCCCTTTAATCCAGGGAGAAATGAAGTTGTTCATTCATTCATTCATTCATTCATTCATTCATTCATTCATTCATTCATTCATTCATTCAATGTCCTTTGTTGACATCAGCAGTTCTTCTGCATGCTACGATTGCCCTTAGAACGAATGTGACAAATCTTGGAAGCCATTAAGACATGTGCACATTTGCAAGCTAGCAGATGAATCCATGTTTAAATTGCTTTTTTTTTTGTTTGTTTGTTTGTTTGTTTGTTTGTTTGTTTGTTTGTTTGTCGCCTACGAGAAGCTGGCTCATACCCACAAGGGGGGATTTTTTTTTTAAATGCGAAGCATTTCTTAGCGAACTTCGGCGACTTTGAGCGTATCTATCTAGCTATCTATCTATCTGGCTATCTAACTTGCCGCCTACGACTTTGTGCTCTCCCGGCCGTATCGTTAATGGGATTTATACCAAATTCGGTATAGCATAACATGACTAGATCTATGACGAACGTAAATGGCTGGTCATATCATGAAAATCATGACTGACTTGTCATGAAAAGTATGATTTACATGCCACGCTCATGGTGCGCTCGCGGCCGTTTCGTTAGCTTGATATACACCAAATTTGGGATTGAGTGACGTGACTGTATGACGAACATAAATGACAGGTGGCAATATGCAAATAATGATTTGTCATGTGCGACATGACTTGCATGCCACGCGCATGGCGCGCTCGCGGCCGTTTCGTTAGCTTGATATGCAACAAACTTGGTATTGAGTGACGTGACTGTATGACGAACATAAATGACAATATGGAAATCATGACATGTCCATGAGCGACATGACTTGCATGCCACGCTCATGACGCGCTCGTGGCCGTTTCGTTAGCTTGATATACACTAAATTTGGTATTCAGTGACGTGACTGTATAACGAACATAAGTGGCAGGTGATAACATGAAAATCTTGGCGTGCGTGTCATCTACAACGCCATTTACATGCCACGCTCATGGTGCGCTTGCGTCCAGTTCGCTAGCTTGATATACACCAAAATTTGGTATTGCGCGACGTGACTGTATGACGAACATAAATGACAGGTCCGTAACATGTCAAACATGACATGCAAATTATGTAAAGCATGATTTGCTCCTTCCTGGCTGCTTCGCATTACATCGATTCCCACAGTGCGTGGGATCTGCCGGCTTTTTTTTTTTTTTTGAAAATGTCCTGGCGCTTCTTTTTTATCACCTCGGCTTCACGCTTTCGCAAAGACGGAGTGGGCGCGCAGGCCGCGTGCCTCACGGCCAGGTAACATTTTGTACCATTCGCGTTCTCTCCGACGGAGTTTTTTTTAAAGACGAATACCTTAGATGCGTCATCAAACGCGGAAAGTGACCATCGGCGTCAACGTGGGTGATGCGAAAAAATCATTATGCGATGACGTCACCAAATGACGTCATCGTGATGTCACAGGTTTTTAAAAAAAATTGTGACGTTCTCGCACGACATTGTTGCTTGGCTAAAGGTGGGCCGATCCCGGAAGAACTCCAAACCAACGTGAAGTGCGAAAATTGGGGCAGCTACGCACTGTAGTGACGCGATGACTCATTTTACACTTTCATAACAGTTTATAGGACCACTCAATTCTTGGCCAATCCCCCACAGTGGGTGTGAGCCACAGCAGAAGGTCAACAAGAACAAGAACAAGAATGTGGCTGCATTCCCCTGCATTGGGTGTGAACCATGATGACGAGGAGATGAAGAAGAAGAATGTGGCTGTCGCTGTCGCGAGTCGTTTTTGGCAAATGCATAAGAGACCCTGTGACTTTATTAAGAGCGACTGATCGATGAGGCATGTAAAGGCTTTCGCCTTAATGCCTTGCCTGTGCACCGTAGGAAAGCTGCCATAAAACAACGCAAGAAGTCACCCACATGCCCGGTTCTTGCAGCCTACTGTTGGGAAGTGACCCCCAGAACGCCCCTTTGCCCTACGCACCATCATCGTTATCCGAATAGAGTCGAGTCACGGAGTAAAGCCCCGCGATGTGCTACGTACGAAGAGATATATTCTTGCTGGATACATTATTGTTGATAGAAAAACCGGTCCTGCGTGAGGCTGCAACGTAGGTTTGAACGAAGCAGGCTCTTATGAATGCGCGAAGCACTCTCTGAGCAAAGCCGAGTTACGCCAAGCGGCGACAGCATACGACAGCCCGGACCCCTAAATATAAACTGATATTTAGTGAACCCGGGCCCCTATATATAACTTGATATCATCATCAAGGCGCTCGAAGAACAAGATGAAGAAGACATCTTGGAGCGAGCGCGTAGTATACTACACATGGCTAAGCTATTCGTGGTTTTGCCAGCGTTACGCCAAGCTACGTGAGACGACGACAGCATACGACAGCCCGGGCCCCTAAAGTGCTCCGCACTTAAAATGTGTCCAAGGTGTTGACAAAAACACACCATCCGCGCAGCGTGGTCGCGCCATTTATAGGAAGCAACGCGACTTTCGCGCCGCCTCTGAGAGATGGCGCCAAACCTCCTTACAAGTCCTTGAAATTCTGTTTGTTTTAGTAATTATCTTTATTTTCGTCGCCATCGTACTTCTTGTGAAGCTTTCATTTTCATACATACGAGTTCAAGTTATGCACTTTGCCCTCAGCCTGAGAAGAGGTCGATCTCTTTTCAAACTTGACGTCGCCCAAGTACATATTCGTCCTGAGCGCGTCCAGGCTGCGTGCCCCGATGTCCTGGCAGCCCAACCTGATGCCAGTGATGAGGTGTGGCACGTAGCGAAGGACCGATCCGCGGTCCACAACGTTGCCCGTCACTCCCTGCGCCAAGAGCACCTTGTCTCGTTCACTCTGCTGGTAGCGGTTGAGGCTTCCGCTATCTTTGACGCTGGTCATCGCCTCCAGTGATCCCCATGCCGCGGTACTTCTTGAGACGCACTCCGTCGGCGAAGAAGTACTCGCCGGGCGCCTCGGTCGTGCCGGCCAGCATGGAGCCCATCATGACAGTGGAAGCACCCAGTGCCAACGCCTTGACGACGTGGCCCAGACATCTTAGGCCGCCATCCGCGATCACTGGCACCCCGAACCTCCTCGCGTAATCGGCCACCTTGTACACGGCCGTGGCTTGCGGCCTCCCGCACGCCAGCACTTCCTGGGTGATGCAGATGGAGCCGCAGCCCATGCCGACGCGAAGACCGTCGACGCCAGCGTCGATGAGGTTCTTCGCTTGAGGAGAGGTGACGACGTTGCCGCCGATTACCTCTAGGTTCGGGTACTTGCTCTTGATGTATTTCAGCATGGTGATCTGGTAGATGGAGTTGCCCTGCGAAGAGTCCAGAACGATGACGTCCACGCCGGCTTCGACTAGGAGTTCGAGGCGCTGCTTGTCTGGCTCCCGGGTTCCGAGAGCCGCACCGACCAGCAGTTGCCTGTTTTCGTCGTCGGACGCCAGCGGGTAGCCGCGACGTTTCTTCATGTCCGTGCGAGAGATGAGCGACGTCAACTGCCCCTGCTCGTTCACCAGGGGAATCTTGCCCTTCTTGCTCTTCTGGAGCAGGGCTTCGGCCTCTTTCAGGGTGATGTTAGAGGGCGCCACGACCAGGTCCTCGAGCGACGTCATCACCTCGGAAAGGCGCGTGTCGTGCTTGTCCGGAGGAAGGAAGTCGATGTCCCTGGCGGTGATCATGCCGAGAAGCTTGCCGCCCAGCGCGCCGGTGTCGGTGATGGGAATGCCGGTGAATCCGCGCGTCTTCTTCACTTCGACCACGTCGGCCACGCACTTGTCGGGGCTCAGGACGACCGGGTCGTTGATGAAGCCGTGCTGGTATCTTTTCACTCGCCTCACCTCTTCGGCTTGGTGCTCCGCGGTGCAGTTGTTGTGGATGATGCCGATGCCCCCCGCAGAGCGCCATGGCGATGGCCATCTCCGACTCCGTGACCGTGTCCATGGGCGATGACACCAGGGGTACTTCGAGGACGATCTTTTTCGTGAGCTTGGACGTGAGGTCGACTTCTTGAGCGTCGAAGTCGATGTAGCCCGGTAGGATGATGAAGTCGTTGTAGGTGAGCCCTTCATTGGACCCCAGTAACTGCTGGGCGGTGAGACCATCCTCGCGGAACGTCGGCTTCACAGACATGATCTTGTTCTCAATGCACCAAACAAGACGCTTACCCACTACCAAACTTCGCACGAGAATCAGGAATAGCAAAAATGATATTTAAATTAATAACTGAAATTTTCGATCAAAGTAGATTTGGGATAATCAATGTACAAATGATATTTAAAAAAAAAAGCACTTTTGTAGAATACTCAGCTGCAACGACTTCCATTGACTTACCAAAGCCGGATGCGACATTTGCTAGTAACGCTGCATGATGGTGGAGCGCGAAAATACTACAACAAATAAAATGCAGATTTCCTGCTTATGCGTAACTATTGTGGGCGCGCGTCGGCGTCGTGGTCTATATATAAACTCGAATAGTTCTGGTAAACGGATTGAAAAATCTTTATTTAGGTTCTTCGGGGCGTGAACTAGCACGTAGCGGGCAGCTCCCACGTCGGGACTGCTAGGCCTAGCCTCTCCGCCAAGTTGCGGGCCCGTTGAACTGTCCATGGTTGAGTTTCCAAATCCGAACTGCGTGGGGCAGCATCCCACTTGGACGACCTAACGTCTTCGTCACCCCGTAACGCGGGGCAGAAGAAATCTTCGCGTAGTTACATTGGCCTTGGTAGCAGTAGAGGCAGCTTAGTTAGCCGTGGTAGTAGTTTAGTAATAGTAGTAGCAGCGTCAGCAACAGTAATAGTCATAGGCGTGCGCAGGGTTCCCCTTCAGGGGGGGGGGGGGGGGGGGGCGAATGTTCGAAGCAGCGCCCCCCCCCTCCCTATTAGGTCAATCACCCAAGAGGCTGACTTTGCGCCCCCCCCCCTCTTAGGTGACTAGGGGGGGTGGCCTCCCCTGAGTCCCCTCTGCCCCCCCCCCCCCCTCGTGCGCACGCCTATGGTAATAGAGTGGTGCTGGAAGTAGTGTACGTAGTAGTTGTTGTTGTCGCATCAGTAGCTGGCCATAACATCTGCTGATAATTTACACTTCTCAGTACATGTTCAGTAGATAAAATATTCGATTTCCGAATAATGCGAACAATTTTCTGGCAATTAACAGGCAAATTTTGGCCATTTCTGGTAAGTTAGATCCGCGGATGCATGCAAGGAGTCGGTACTGTGGGCTATCATTACGAAAAACTATGATTAGATCGCAGTTAACGAGTCTCGAACAGAACTCTAACAGAACTAAAGGAGTTATCCACATCAGCAGTATATGGCAAATTTCAACCCACGGTTTTCCGCCGCGTTGAGAAAGAAGACGAAGAAGTTCGATTGGCGGAAGGCCGTTTTGTACGCTTGTGGTTGACCTGCTTCAAACGTTATGGACGTCGCTGAACAGCCCGAGTGGAGGCAAGTGAAAATTATCCGTTTATCGTATTCGAGTGACACGATTGCTGTGTCGAAGGGATAATGCAAACGCGGATGCGTCAGAGCCTTCCAGAACTTGAACGTGTGTAGAGCAGCACGAATATGTTCTCCTGTCCGCGATATTTCATAGCGAACACTGGCAATCTAAAAAAAAAAAACGTATACAAAATTATCACCTCATTTGTTCTTTTCCATCGTCATTCGCGTATATCAGACAGTACACGTCATGGCTCCATCGCTTAAGATTTAGAAAATACTTTTCCGTAGAATCCTGCAATCGCAAAAGGTTGTCGTTTTACGACGTCTCTCTCTTTATTTACGTCCTTGCTCTTAGGCCGGTGGTACTGGACGAAGAAGTCCCCGATTACCAGCTTCGTCAGTCGGCAAGGGCTGAGTAAGTACTTTGATTTATTTATTTATTTATTTATTTATTTATTTATTTATTTATTTATTTATTTGAGTCAACGTTGCAGGTTTAGAAAGGCAACCTGACTTTAACTCATCCCAACGAAAAAAGCCCGCGGACTTTAAATAAACACAGCGATTTCCGTCAGTGCGTAGCATAGAAAGCAAGATGCGACGCGACGAGGAAAAGTACTGGAAGAAACATAGTATTAACGCACAGAACACACAGAAGTAACGTTGGTGTAGATTCAGTGTACTTTATTCTCCTTCAGTGCAGTTTGTGAACGTACTGTCGAACCTGTTTGAGTTCTCTACACTATATAACATAATTTTATTCGTCAGGTTGTGCAATCCTGCGACGAGAGGAAAGACATATATTTTTTTTATTGCGACAGCAATTATATGGACACTCTCGGCGAATTTTTGCCGTCGTCGTCGCCGTCATGTCCCGCATATGTATATGTATGTATATACGAATAAAAGTCACAAAAAGGTAAATCAGAAGAAAAAAATTTCGAAGTGCTTCCACCGGAATTCGAACCTGTGACCTTCGATCCGCAGCCTGCCGCGTTAGACAGCTCTGCCACGTGCCACTCGTTCTTTGGAATGCTAACGGCGAGAATTTACCGCTGGCGGTACGTAGATTTCAGAGGCGCTTCGGGGTGTTCAGTACCACCTGCGAGGCAACGTTCTTAGATTTTGTTTCTACTGCTTTTGAGTCGCGCACCAAAAATGGCTCGTAATTCTGTACCCATTCACGATGCGGAACGCCGTGCAAGCAATGCTTCGAACGCCACACGCCGCAGGAGGTGCAGAGGGGTCACTCCACGCGCCGCAGTGTTCAACAAGGAGGCGCTGGCATAGTCGACACTTGCAGTGCGCTGAATCAGACACAAAGAAGTAACAACTGTGAAAGTTTAGTTCGCGTTGGTCTTGTGTATACATGTGCGTTCTTTTCGAGCGTCCTTTGTGTTTGAGCAGCCTTGGTGCGAGTGTCGAGCTGTGACAGTTGATAGTTCGCGCTCGTCCTGGGTGTCTGTTATTTTCGTGCGTCCTTTGCTCTTGAGCGACGCTCCACAAGTATCGAGTTGCTTCCCGTTCATCGTGTAACATTCTCATTCGTTGCCATCGTATTCATTGCTTCGCCCTTGCGGCGAAACTGTGACTTTTTTATTGTTAGTGTCCAGCCTAGATACAGCGTGCTATCGTATTCCTATTAGATAACCGGGTTAATGTTCTCAAGGAACTTTAACCAGGTTAACATTTCGGTCTTTCCATTCCGCCCCTAGCGAAATGCGGCCGCCGAGGGGTAATCGAATTCGCGCCCTCGAGCTGAGGAATGTGAACGCCGTACGGGCTAAGTTACAATGGTGGGTAAATACATCAATTAACTTATTAAACTGTCTCATAATCATTTTATTGGCCACTGTATGGACACCCTCTCAGTGGGTTTTTTTTTTTTTTGTCGTCGGCATCGGCGTCGCCGTGCCGTTCTGTATATGTATAGGTATATGTATATATATTTTGATATTTTAAGAAAACGCAGTGCGAGCGGTCACACGGCAGTCGACGTCGGCGCCGGGGGCGACTCCCCCCGAGGAGGCTGACCAGCCGCCCAGGCAGCGAATGGTCCACGCTCTGCTCACTCGTCGTGGCCGGTGTGGTCGAGCTGGGCCTCATACTGGCTGTGGTGTACGCACGCCGGACGGCCAGCAGAAGCGGCGACGGCAACGTCGCGTTCCGCCTCTCGGGCGGCGATCTGCAACTCAGTACGCCCTACACCAACCACACCACCGCGGCAGACGTGCCCGACCTGTGCGGAGCGATACCCAGGTGAAGTGATCCGGGTTTTAAGGCGAAAGCCTTAGTTGCCTTCTCAAACACGATACACATCATGTGATGACGTCATCACAACGTCACATATCGCCAAAATGTGTGACGTCGTAGCACAGGTCGGCAAACTCACTCATGAGTCGACTCACTCAGACTCACTCAAACTCAGATCGAGCCGTGAGTCTGAGTCTGAGTGAGTCTACGTGAGTAATATTTTCGTGAGTTTGAGTCCGAGTGAGTCCGGTTGAGAAAATATTTTAATGAGTCTGAGTCCGAGTGAGTCCGGGCGAGGAAAATTTTGGTGAGTCTGAGTCCGAGTGAGCCCTAAGCCCAAAATGTATTTCATGAGTGAGTCTGAGTGAGCTCTAGACTGTTTTGCCGATCTATGGTTCTACTTCTCAACTACAGCATTACTATCAGCGTTACGTACGCTCAAGTTTATACTCAGGCCGAATAACGCATACTTCAAAGCACGAGTGTTCATACGCCAGCTCAATATTTATTGATCAGAGGCGTGAGTTACGGAGAAGGGGTGGAAACATGACCTCCTTTCCACCCCAGCAAACTCTGTACCGGGGAATTTTTGATAAAAATATTTCATGGGAGTCATATCTTTCAATAAAGCGTGCTTACTGGATTGCAACCACTGATATCTTATATTTGAAGGTACGAGATCAAAAGGCGCCAAGTAGAGCCCAGAGTATGCGAGATATTGGTGATAAAGAGCATTGACACCAAGTTCAAAGAAGCCAATTGTACGCTAACGGACTCATGAGTCGGCTCACTCAGACTCAGATAGAGCCGTGAGTATGAGTCTGAGTGAGTCCGGCTGAGAAAAATTTTCCTGAGTCTGAGTCCGAGTGACTCCAGCTGGGAAAAATTTTTAGTGAATCTTAGTCCGAGTGAGTCCGGGTGAGGAAAAGTTTGGTGAATCTGAGTCCGAGTGAATCCCAAGGGCAAAATATATTTCATGAGTGAGTCTGAGTGAGCTCCACATGTTTTGCCGACCTATGCGTCGTAGTGACGTCACTGTTATGCCACATGTGACCTCACTAGTGACGTCATCACATATATGACATCACTTGGTCTTGTTCACAGGTGCGCCTTTTAATGCCTCCGATCCCTGAGGCAGTGCACAAATACGCTAGATGCAAATGATTTCGGGGGCGGAGGAGTCAATACAATCGAATGAGAAGGAAAATACGATGGCGTTCGCCTTCGAGTCGTCTTAGGCGACTGCATAAGGAACCCTATAAGTTTTTTTGCAGCGAAGCCAGGGTTCCATGTATTCTTCGCGTCCGTCAACAAAAGCGTTCGCGCTCCTATCACGCGCGTAACTATAGTTTCGTCCCGCTACGCGTGGTGGCGGTAGTCGTCCACCCTGGAACACGTTAAGATAGAAGAAACCAGCGGCTGCCGAATGGCACACTCCATTTGTGTTCGGCAGTTGCTATGGTATGACCACGTGCGGTTAGAACTACCGAGGAACAACGTGCCTATTAGAAAAGACGCAGGGAACAGCGATAATAGATCTGCGTGCGTAGCTCGTCGCGATGACCCCCCATCAAGACATTTCGTACCTTTGTTGAGAATTCTGTGTTCGCTGGTTATCCGTCTTCGCAGAGCGTAATAGCGAACAATTTTTTTCGTGTCGGCACCCGTATACAGATATCACAATAAAATTTTATTGGCCGCGCCGTAAGGTCAGCGAACGGCTTGACAAGGCACAGGTGACCATTACACACGGCAGCAGCTGTACAATGTTACCAATTTTATGGACAATATGCCTTGAGAAAATCAAATTAATGAAAACAGACAAATAATGAGGACAATGCAACTGCTCTCCTCCCCCTTTTTTTTTCGTTTTATCAAGATCCTATTGAACTAAGATGGCTCCGAGCCTCGACTCCTGCGCACTCCGCAATATGAATTACACGACGGACACGTTTCACTCGGCAGGCAAGTGTACAACCGAGGGGGGCACGGTCGCTGACTGCGCGGTGGCCTTCGCCCTCTGCATGGCCGTGGTGGCCCCGCACCGAGTGGGCCTGGCTGGAGGATTCCTCGCCACCGTCTACGAGAGGTACGGGGCTTGTGTTCGCGTCCCACATTATATACCGTTCATTTGTTACGACGAAATCCTTAGATACCTAATCAAACGCGGAAATTGACCGTCGGCGTCGTCGGTGTCTACACGAACGAGCGAGACAAAAAATCATCATCACGTGATGACGTCATCAGGGCGTCACGTATCAACAGAAATTGTGATGTCATTATGACATCACATGATAACATCGTCACATGACATCGTCGATTGGTCAAAGGGGGGGCCGCTCACTGTGGCAGTGCAAAACCACGCTAGGTGCAGAAAGCTTCATAGGCGTGCGCACGGGGGAGGGGGAATCAGGGAGGGCAACCCCGCCCCCCCCCCCCCCCGAGTCACCTAAGAGGGGGGGCGCAAAGCCAGCCCCATACATTGACATCATAGGGCAGGCAGGGGCGCTGCGAGTAGGTAGGTAGGTGGGTTTCGCCTTCAAGTCGTCTTAGGCGTTTGCAAAAGGAAGCCTGAGAGTTTTTGCGATAGCAATGATATGAACACTTCATGCGGAATTTTTGCCGTCGCCGTGAGGTTTCGTATAAAGCTCAAGGGCGATAACATTGCCCCGCTCCTCGTATGTTCTGTGTGCGAGCGAAAGCGTGAGAGGGCAACCGACGATGCCGCCTCGAGCGGGGAGGAAACGTGCCGGCTGTCTTCCGTAGCACGAAATACCCATGGGGAGTCTTGGTGGTGGCTACGTAGAAACTACTTTGAGCTGCCGGGCGTGATCGCGCGCGCCTTCTCTTGACAGGGATCAGCAGACGTCTCACACCTTATGCTGTGCTCCGCTGTGTTTGCGATGAAGACAGCACGAAGCTCGGTTCGATGGCTGCAGCGGCCGCGTTTCCTTGCGCTAGAGTTGTATTGAGCTGCGCCAAGCCTCGCTTCGCACAAGATTCAAACTTGTTGCTGCCCGGTTCAATGCTTCGCCCTTGCGGCAGAACTGCGGTTTTTTTAGACTATTATATATGTATGTATGTATGTATGTATGTATGTATGTATGTATGTATGTATGTATGTATGTATGTATGTATGTATGTATGTATGTATGTATGTATGCATGTATGTATACCCACACACGCTGCGACCATAAGGCCTCTGTCGTCCTCGAAGACAAGCCTTACGTCAAGGTGGAAATATTTTGCCATTTGTAAGGAAGTCACACTTAAAAGAATAATTAATATTTTGTTAATTAACATCTTAATTACACTTAAGGACAGTTGTTTATATGGAAAAGTTGTATAGGCGTCACGATATACGGCATCACTATTCTTTTAGAAGTTCAACTCATCGCACGTAATTTGAAATATCCATCAAGAGAAAAGATGCATACCTATACGACCAAGCGTACGTGTTCTCCGTCCACAGCGCCGGTCGACGGGTGCGACATTATGTTGCCATGAAAATGGTCTCGGTTTCGGTTTCTGGCAGCAGAAGTTGTGTATAGTTGCCCCCCATAAGCGTAATTCGAGGGGGGAAAAGCTCCGTGTAATTTTAGGGGCGAAGCTCCTCTTAGTCTAGCCTTGTCAGGCGTAACGCGTAACCCCCAGTATCGCCTGCCATCTCGGAGGCCATGATAAGAGATGACCATTTCTCGTCTCATTTCCTAGATGGCGTTACTCTGCTGCTACTCTCCGATTGGCTGCTGCGCGCGCTTTGCCTGAGTGCGCGGCGATCGAGTGCCTCTCTGTCTCCTGGATCGTCGCCGTACGTGTCGAATCGTTGGTGGGGCATGGACGAAGCGAAGAAGCGGGCGCGGAGGGCCGCGGCGGCTCGTGCTCGCCTTTCGGGGTCCGCTGCTATCGCTGCTCGGAGTGCACGTTGCCTCGCGGCGCCATTTGCGCGCACCGTCTCGGGATCCGCAAGGCGCCGCGCACGCTTCGCTGCCGCTTCTCTGACTCGCACCGCGGGATCCTGACGAAACGGCATCAACCATAACCTCTCAAGCTTCGCCCACCTCACCATCATTCACCTCGTGGATATGTTGTGATTTTTTTGGTCTAGTTAAATTTTTGGTCGTTTTCTTTGACGCAGGAAATCCAAGCAGGTGGTCGTACTTGACGCGCTCCCGATGGCTCCGAGGAACATGAGCGAGGCGGACGAGGACGTCAATGCTTCTAGTAAGCATCAACGCCGCTACGCTTTGTGTGTGTGTGTGTGTGTGCGTGTGCGTGTGAGAGTGAGCGCGTGCGTGCGTTTGCGTGTATGTGTCGCCAAAATACGGAGACAATGGGTAGGCCAAAAACTCAATGATTGCATATGATCATATATATGGATGAGGTCAGGCAATGATGTCCATAGGCCGAACCAGCTAACCACTCCCTCTTCTTCCCTTTGCCTGGCTTATACCGTGGGCCCGGCTCATACGGTAAGATTGTTAAAGTCACGTGACTGAAAGGACACGAGCGCGCAAGCGGAATGGTCGTCAACGCTTTGCCGCGAGCACCTCCCAAACACGAGCGTTGATAGAAAACACGATTCTCAGATGATTCATGAAACGCAAGAATTGACCGTCGGCGGTGTCGGCGTCAGGACGAGTGATGTACGTGATGCCATCATATGACGTCACATATCGCCAAAGCTTGTGACGTCATCGTGATGTCAAGTAACGTGACATGATGACATCATCACATGACGTCATCGCTGGGTCAAAGGTGGGCCGATCGCGGAGGCCGTGCAAAACCACAATACACTCTTAATCAGGTCCCGTTTAAAGTGCTAGATATAGCCAGGAAACCAGACATTTTTTTGTCTGGTTTCCTGGATATAGCCAGCATTTAACCAGGAGATGATTAAGAGTGTATGTAGGTGATGGCTTTCACTTTCGAGTCGTCTTAGGCGAATGCATAATAAGATACCCTATGAGTTGTTTGTTGTTGTGGTTGTTGCTGTTGCTGTTGTCCGTATTGCTTATCGACTCGTTTTACGGCCCGCTTGCAGCCGCGTCGAGTTCGGGCGGTAAGGTCGTTGCCACTCCGGGCTACCTCGCCGGACTCGAAGCCCTGCATTCGCGGTTCGGTCGGCTTACGTGGTCATCACTGTTCGAGAGCGCCGTCTCGCTGGCGCACTTCGGCTTTCCCGTATACCCGGAGTTAGCGACCATTTTGGCGCGTTTTAAGAAAACCATCGCCCGGAGACGCTCTCTCAGGTAAGCTGAACATTGGCGATGATTATCCCACTTTAATAAGAATAATAATAACAATATCTGGCGTTTTACGTCCCAAAACCACGATATGATTATGAGGGACGTAGTAGGGGAGGGCTACGGAAATTTTGACCATTAAGTGCACTGATATCGCACAGTACACGGGCCTTCACATTTCGCCTCCACCGAAATGCGACAGCCGCGACCGGGATCGAACCCGCGACCTTCGGATCAGCAGCCGAGCACCGTAACCACTACACCACCACGGCGGACTTTTGATGCCACTTTAAGGTTATCAGCATTAAAAAAAAAAAACGGAAAGAGGATCCGTTACTGTCAGAGACATTTGAAACAGCCTAGTGTCTATCTATCTATCTATCTATCTATCTATCTATCTATCTATCTATCTATCTATCTATCTATCTATCTATCTATCTATCTATCTATCTATCTTTCTTTCTTTCTTTCTTTCTTTCTTTCTTTCTTTCTTTCTTTCTTTCTTTCTTTCTTTCTTTCTTTCTTTCTTTCTTTCTTTCTTTCTTTCTTTCTTTCTTTCTTTCTTTCTTTCTTTCTTTCTTTCTTTCTTTCTTTCTTTCTTTCTTTCTTTCTTTCTTTCTTTCTTTCTTTCTTTCTTTCTTTCTTTCTTTCTTTCTTTCTTTCTTTCTTTCTTTCTTTCTTTCTTTCTTTCTTTCTTTCTTTCTTTCTTTCTTTCTTTCTTTCTTTCTTTCTTTCTTTCTTTCTTTCTTTCTTTCTTTCTTTCTTTCTTTCTTTCTTTCTTTCTTTCTTTCTTTCTTTCTTTCTTTCTTTCTTTCTTTCTTTCTTTCTTTCTTTCTTTCTTTCTTTCTTTCTTTCTTTCTTTCTTTCTTTCTTTCTTTCTTTCTTTCTTTCTTTCTTTCTTTCTTTCTTTCTTTCTTTCTTTCTTTCTTTCTTTCTTTCTTTCTTTCTTTCTTTCTTTCTTTCTTTCTTTCTTTCTTTCTTTCTTTCTTTCTTTCTTTCTTTCTTTCTTTCTTTCTTTCTTTCTTTCTTTCTTTGCGAAGCTATCATCTGAAGCGAACAAAATCGCTAAAGGCGTTGTAACAGCTGCTTACCCGCCATAACGGTATCTACGCGGTGAAGCACGCTTTACAAAACAAAGCGTGCTTTTTTGGCTGAAGCGGGCTGTGTGCCTTACGGCGCGCGCTCGCGCAGGAACATTTTCTGGAACCGACAAACGGACACGGTGTATCGCGTGAACGAGACGCTGCTGCAGCCCGCACTCGCCCTCACCCTCCTGCGAGTGGCGCGCGAGGGTCCCAAGGCTCTCAGCCAAGGAACGCTGGCCAGGCAGTTCGTCGGGGACCTCGAAGAACTCGGTATGTTTACGGCGCTTGCGCTGTGGACCTCTGGAAGAGTTCACAAAGGGGCCCAAGGATCAGTTTAATACTAGAATTGCGGTGCAACGGTAGACGAACGGCACGCCAGACGAGGTCAACAACGACAGGCGGACACTTCCAACTGGGCACGATAACAAGAATCTTCGAAACAAACAGCAACGACAAAGTAAGAACGATAGTAAAATTCAGTTAAATAGCACAATTTATACGAATTAAAACAGTCAGATACAAATAAATGGTACGACTGCGAATAACAAAATTGCTTTTGTGCAACAGCCTTACAGGGCACACCGTCCTGTGTAACACTAAGTATCGTTGTCTGTCTCTTCCTTGGTGCTCATTGCAGAAGGGCCCCGCCTAAGGGGCCACGGTGAGGGAAAGCGACTGTTTGGTTTTGGAACTTCTTATGACATTTCAGTGAGCTTTGATCAAAGCTTATATATCTCAATCAAAACAGCGACTAATAGTCCTGAAAACGTTGACAGTTCGTACAAAAGCGTTAGACACCAGCTCAGGAAAGCACTTGGCCGCGTATCTCGTGTCTACAGCCCTGAAGACATAGTAAAACATGGAAGTTGAAGTCCACGTTTCAGTGGTAATAAAGCATTCAGTTTGTTAAAGTTAGTTTCTTTTTTTGTGTGTATGTATATGTGTGTGTAGTCGAGTGGTTAGAGCGTCCACCTCCAATGCGGGTCGTACTGGGTTCGATTCTTCCCAGTGCTGCCGGTCGCTCACCGTTTTCTCAAATGGGGAGAGAAGATATACCCGGTCTGGTGCTTGGTGTTTCTTGAGAATGTGGCCTATCCTTTCCGCGATCATCTTTCACTCACCTTCCCCGTCCTCCCAACGACGCCAGGCTGTGCACTCTCGTGCACTGCAGAAGTAAGCGTCTTCCCTAGCCTCAAAGCACACCTACTACAACTCGGTTACAACCTAAAGGAAAAAAGATGTCAGCACCGCACACAGAACCGCGGCGCGCCTGCCCTTCACGTGTAAAATGCAGTCGCGATAACTGGTTTCCACTCGAACCGTAAGTACTTTTTCTCGTTAAAGTAAATACAACGCGCGTAGAGAATTAAACATTATAGTTACTACCTAAACTCCGAGCAACGATGTCGGAATCTGACGAAATTTACTAGGATGTCCAAGTTGCTGCCCTAAAACCGGTGACACAAACCTGGGCTCGTATGGGAAAGTCGGCTATCTGAAACTCAAGAAGTGCTTGACTTCACGAATATGAGTAAGCACTATTGAATGAAGCATTTATGCAAATTCTCTGTGGGAGGGACAGCGATGGCTGTGGGCGGAGCCGACATTTTTTCTTAGGTTGCAACCTAGTATAGCGCGCCTATTCGTGCAGTACCTACTCTTCATCGGTGATTCTCCTTCTACGACCGCAGGGTCTCCAGTGACACAGGAGGACCTATTGCTCTACCGCCCCGCGTGGAAAGCGCCCGTACAAAGCGTGCCATTGGCCGGCGCTCGGCTGCACGCTCCGCCTCCTCCTGGAGGTGGTGCCCTGCTGGCATTCATGCTGGCCACGATGGACATGTTCCGTCCCAGCAGGAAGGACTTGTTGAGTGACGGGCCGCTCACCTACCACCGGCTCATCGAGGCGATGAAGTTCGCGCACCCATTCCGGGAAGACCTCGGAGACGACGCTGTCGAGAACGTCGGCGACGTACGTGAGCATTAACATAAACCCACAGGGCCCTTTATGCATTCGCTATAGACGACCCGAAGGCGAAAGTCATCTTCTTGGTTTCCATCTCAGTCCATGCATTGATTCCCCCCCCCCCCCGTAATCTTTCTGTCTTAACTTGGTTTTGCACTGCCTCGGAGGCATTGCAAGCTTTCTGCACCAAACCAGGCTTTACACTGCCTCCGTGATCGGCCCAACTTTAACCAAGCTACGATGTCGTGTGAAGACGTCGTCATGTGACTTCACAGTGACGTCATACATTTTGGCAATCTGTGACGTCATGATGCCATCGCATGGTGACGTCAACATGTAATGATGAGTTTTGCATCACTTGTGGTGACGCCGACGGTCAATACCAGCGATGCAAAATCACCATCACGTGATGCCTAGTTCGCGTTTGATGAGACTTCCAAGACCCTAAAAATTCACGCTTAGGAGGATGCTGGGTACTATACTGGATGGACGCTGTCGAAGTCCGCCATATTGTCGAGTTCTGTAATGGAGAGGCCGCAGCATATCTATCTATCTATCTATCTATCTATCTATCTATCTATCTATCTATCTATCTATCTATCTATCTATCTATCTATCTATCTATCTATCTATCTATCTATCTATCTATCTATCTGTCTGTCTGTCTGTCTGTCTGTCTGTCTGTCTGTCTATCTATCTATCTATCTATCTATCTATCTATCTATCTATCTATCTATCTATCTATTTCTGCGTGATATCGAGCGGCTAGCTGTCCTGAGAACCAAGTGGTTTCGCTAAACGCGAATGCAGACGGTGTCCAATCTGGTGTCCCGAGGACAAGCACTCAAGACCAGTGGTCGCATCAGCGACACGTCCACCTTCTCGGACGTCATATTCTACGTGTTCGACATGCAGCAAGTACGCGACGCAATTCGCGGGGTCTCCGAGAAAGAGACGCTGGAGCGCTACGCCGACATACCGAGAGAACCCGAGCACGACGGCAGCCGAGGCAACCGCGGTGGTGGCGTCCACTACGACCGTGCCACTAGGAGGCCAAGATCACAGTAAGCCTGCAACGTGAAGCTATCTTTTCCATGCAGGCTGTATGCTGCCTAAATAGAGAATATATTTAGTATTTTAGGAAAAGAGAAGGATGGCGCTGTCTTCAGTAACCCTAGCGGAAGCCGGCTAAGCGCCATATTTCGTATGCAAAGGGAGAGAGTGGCTACACTTTCCTCCTTGTGCTCGTAGTGTCTGTAAGCGGCGTACCCTGTCTCCTCTGAGTTTCTGCAGACCACTCTGCTGGTACTACTAATTCGACATTTATTCTGGCTGCACGAGTTCATTTATAGCCTAGTGTGCTATTGTAGAAATTCAGAAGCTAAATGAGGCCCTCTTTTATTGCGATATCAATTACATGGACACTCGAGCCGCATTTTTTGCCGTCGGCGTCGCCGTTGCCGTCATGTTCCGAATAAAGTCCAAATCGATAACATCTCCGCGCGTGTCGTGTGTTCTGTGTGCGAGCGAAAGCTTGCGAAGGCTGCAGACCGGCGCGGCTCCAGCAGAGATGAACATACCAGCCGGCTCCGTCGGGCGAATGAGCCTGAAGAGACCGGTGCTGCTGAGGGGCTGCGTCGCTCGGGCACGTACTGCGAGCTTTGGTCAAAAGGGCACGGTCGCGACCGCTATGTCTACGAAGATCAGTAGATGGCTCATAGCTATGTACTTGCTGTGCTCTCACCGCTCGCTTCGCGTTGAACCACGAAAAGAGACAGCACGAGAACCTCTTCGCTCACTGGAGTCGGCCGTATTTCCTTACGCCATCGTTTTGTAGAGTTACGCCAGATGCATTCCGTTCGGTAGGTCACGTACGTGATTCGTCAAGTAACGTTGTGTTGCTCGTACAGCCGTTACATTTGCACGCGTTCTTGCAGCTCTTCGAAAAAGAGCACGGCGAAGCACTTCGAGGTCAAGCACGCAGCAGCGAACGCGGTGTTCCTGGCACCTAACGGCGATGCCATCGCTTTCTCCGGCAGCCTCGGCACGCTGTAAGTGGGACTTTGGCCTAGGCCTACAAGCATAAGCGTGCGCAGGATTCCCCTTCGGGGGGGGGGGGGGGCGAAGGTTCATTGCAGCGCCCCCCCCACTACTAAGTCAATGTAAGGGGCAGACTTTGCACCCCCCTAAGGAGATTTGAGGGGGCGGCCGCCCCCCCCTGCTCCCCCTCGTGCGCACGCCTATGCCTACAAGTACATCGCATATCCTCTAAAAAAAATTTTTTTAGAGGAGGCGTTGGTCCAGAATTTACGCGTTTGAAACTCGTAAATTTGGTTTGGCGATTTACCAAAGTACGTCTTTAATCGGCATTAGGGAGCATACGCTAGTTCTCGGTACCGAAACCTTGCTCAGGGTATGTGCAAGGAAGAGTTTCTAGTCACGACCATTCTGTTGAGGTCAGGGCCGTAACCAGGTGGGTGTTGAGGGGGTTCTGACACCCCGCGAAATTTTTTCATGTTTTAACTTTTCGGGTGATACCATAGTATTTACGTGCCTTCACATCGACCACCAGTTGCCAAAATTAGCCGCTCTACACATAGACACCCCCCCGAAAAAAATTCCTGGGTACGATCCTGATTGAGGTCACATCATTGATCCAACGGCGGTATCGTTCGCAGTATGGGTTCTCACGAGGCCTCTACATCCACTGGCCTGTTGCTGAACAACGAGCTGAGCGCGTTCACGTCGCGCCTTCCCGAACGGTACCTGGGCCACGCCGGCGTGTCGCTCAACTTCGCGCGGCCCGGGAAGCGGCCCCCTGTCGCCACTGGCTCCCTCGCTGCTGCTGGACGCTGCCGAAGGGCGTCTCGTCGCTTTGCTCGCAACATCCGAAGACTTCGAGCTGCCGCAGTACGCCGCCTTGGTGAGCACGTATACCAGGGGTCTCAAACACGCGGCCCGCGGGCCGCATGCGGCCCGCGAACGTCTTACTTGCGGCCCGCGCCTGCATATTTACTGTCTTCGCCCCATATTTTTTTTTTCATTTTCTTAATAAGTGTGTGCGTTAGCTGCACAGGCATGACTGGTCTAAAATATTGTTTTCGTGAGGCATTCCATGAGGTCACCATGTGTTAAAACATAACTGTGAAACAAAAACTATATTTGAATTTGGCGTCCAGATTTTAGCCATTTTGGAGATCAGTATCGACATGTTGTTAGAATCATGGCCCCAAATCTTCTTCGGAAATGACCCGTACTGAGGTTTGGGAGAGGTTATCTTCCAAGTGGCAACGTTTGCTCACAATTTGAACTACCCCCCCCCCCCCCCCCCTTGTTTCTACCAGCTTCACTGCAACGGCCCTTGCGGGATTAAATTGCGTGACTGCGGCCCGCTGGCTGAGGTGAGTTTGAAACCCCTGACGTATACGGTTCGGCGGGATCCAGAAAATCAGATTGCGGATCTATATTAAAGGGAGACTAAAGTGAAACATTAAATCAGTTCAAACAGATAAATTTTTCTTTCAGAACTCCGCTGTCATTCATTTCCTCATAATGGGTAAATATTAGAAGCGGAAACGAACTTAAAAGACCCGTGTTTGAATATTGAGCTGAAACTTCAGCCCAAATTTTAAGTCTTTCTGCGTATTTTGGCCACATCGGTTCAATAAAATTAAACTTGCTATGTTATCACATTGGGCCCATTAGAACACAATGCTAATAATTTTTAGCCACGAACGATTACACAGGCCGCGCAGACGCCGTTAAAATCTATGACGTCATAGCGCTGGTGCGAGATGGCGGCGACGCCACCCGTATTTTCTTTCTTTTCTTTTTTTAATGGACTTATTTTCTTTTTGTTATCGAGAATGTTATGGTCAGTGATGGTCTACTCCGGGCGACGACAAGTATATAGACGTGTCCCCCTTGGTCGAATATTGGCCTCACTTGCATCACTGCTCAGGTCTGAAAAGAACACGCTCCTTCTTCGTCACCTAACAAACACTAGCACTAGATCAAACCTCTGGAACATCAACAACGTGCGACGCGTTCACCGTTGTGTGCTTGTTGTTTTAGGGAGCACCGTTTTCTTTTTTCTCTTTTATGAGCAGTGCTGCTTTCAGGCCCGTATAGACCAGAAATTTTTTTCGAGGGTGGGGGGGGGGCACCTGTTGAAAGCCTTGAAAACCACCTACTTTCGTTATTTATTCTCGGTAAAACACCCCCCTCCATCCAAATTTCGGGGGGGAGGCCCCCCCCCTAGCCCCCCCCCCCCCCCCCCCCTGGCTACGGGCCTGGCTGCTTTAGACAATAATCATGTCGCGGGACAAACATAATCATTTAATTGATTAACTGATTGATTGACAGAAATAATTGGTTTATTGAACTATGAAGCGTACCCTAACGCAACATGAGGCTGTGTAAGATAGCGGAGTAAAACGCCGAGGAAAAAGAATTGAGGAGCTCTTATACAAGCGAAGCTTTAGCGTGGACAGGCTTCACCAACTGCTTTTCCTTCTTTATTTATTTCGCATTGCACAATTCTCCCTCCTAACGTAAGCTTTCAGTTTTATTATAGGTAGCGGCTGTCGCCGGAACGCTGATTTCGGGCTGAAGCGGCACGGCGTCTTTCATGTTCTTTCCAGCGTTCGTCAGCCTGTAGAACGGCCCAAATGAAAGGACCATCACATGGAAACGCCAGTTAGGAATTCAATTTTTTTCGAAATCGGAATTTTCCTGAACTGTGCGATTCCTCATATCGACCTCACGCGTTGTCCAACAGATCGCTAGCCAACACGAAATATTTCAATGAAGCGCCCATAGCAAGTGTACTAGCTGCTTCCCAATTGCTTATTGCATCGTCGGTAGAACGCATTCGTATGCTTCGGTTCAGGGGCGTAGCCAGAAATTTTTTTCGGGGGGGGGGGGGGGCGAGTTCAATCATATTTTATGTATATTCGTGCGTGCGTTTGTATGTGTGCGTGTATATAGCAAAATTGAAAATTTTCGGGGGGGGGAAGCACCCCCCCCCCCTTGGCTACGCAACTGCTTCGGTTCGGTTCACATGGCAAGCACTGGCGCGTGGCCTAGTGTTCCAAGGCACTCGCTTTTGGACCGGATTCAAACCCTAGACCCGGAAAGAATATTTTTCGTTTCATTTTGATTTCTTTGGTTCGCGCCAGCTGTGGATGAGGAGCTCTA